>FR990047.1:383527-1583527 GCA_905404095.1 Glaucopsyche alexis
GAAATATCATTTATTTAACATCAAGACAACATTATTTACATAAAACATATTTTTCTTCATATTCTAATACATATTTACAATATAATTTTACATAAAGAAAACTTGGAAAACTGTCGGGGATTGAGTGAGCGATTTGGTTAGCACAAAAAGGTTATTGTGAGCCAACCTTAAAAGATAGACATATACAGTCGCGGACTTTTTTTTAGAACTTTTAAAGGGGAACAATTCTGTCTACATAATTTTAGCGAAACTTAACCGTTTCGGCAGCGTACGCAGCGAAAGCTCTCAAAAGGAAAAAAAAAACCCGATTTTAAAACATTCTTGATTGGTGCTCCGCTCGTATTGAGCTAAGCATGATGTTATACAGTCTAAAGCCTTCCTCGATAAATGGACTATCCAATACAAAAATAATTTTTCAATTCGAACCAGTAGTTCCTGAGATTAGGGCGTGCAAACAAACAAACTCTTCAGCTTTATAATATTAGTATAGATAAGCAGCTAGAAAAATATAATTGCTGTAATATAATAAGTAACTACCACTAATGAGAGTGAGGATGCGGTATTGTTGCCTCGTGAGGCGTGTTAGAAACGTATTCAATACTAGCGACCCGCCCCAGCTTCGCACGGGTACAATACTGATACTAACTACAGAATGTCTTTAAACCTCTAACAAAACGGGCGAAATCTAGTCAAAACAAACAGAAACAAATAATATAACCTACTAAAACTCAATGAAATAAGTAGGTGGGTATACTTTTATCGTATGAAATACCATAGATCTAAACTCCCCCCGCACGCGCACCCCTGCCTTGGTGACGCCCACTTCGCAACGGGCCGTGCAGCAGAAATCGTAATATTTTAATTTCGCCATAACTTCAAAACCAAACGTCCAATTTCAATCATTCAAAGACCAAATATTATCTACATAAACTGTACTTAGTGATGAAATAATTTATTTTGATAAGGATTAATAGCATGAGTAAAATAAACGCGTTTAAATGTAGTCCAAAAAAAATTCAAGATTTCTAAATAAAAAAATGGTTGTTGTGCCTCACTCTACATAGATAGGTATAGTGTGTCGCGGACTTTTTTGTAGATAATTATAAGATCTACAATTAATTAGAACATTTTATGGTTCTATCTTTTATAGTTTAGGCAGCGTACGCAAAATAAGTAACTTTTCTGGTTGATTTTTTACACCTTGTGTCCGAAAAACCCAAATATTTTACGGAACCCTATTTTTTTCCAAAATAAAATTTAGCCTATGTTACTCGTGGATAATATAGCTTTCGAATGGTGAAAGAATTTTTGAAATCGGTCCAGTACTTTTTGAGCCTATTCATTACAAACAAACAAACAAACATACAAACAAAGTTTTCCTCTTTATAATATTAGTGTAGATAAGTATGAGTCTAATAAGAATGTTAAAACAATGGCTTTTGTGAGACAATGGCATCTAATAAGACTTTACATGAACTATTGTTACGTATTACGCAACGAGCTTTTTACTATTTTTACTTTACATTTCAAGCTCTAAGTTATAACAAATTTTTAGGTTTTTAAGATTAACTATTTACACGATTTTATAAGTAATCGGCTACCTTCTAAACGTTCGTCGTGAACACTTAGTTTAAGAAAAGGTTTTGTGTCATGTGTGCTGATGGCGAGTTTTTGTCACTGCTCGCCGCCGTAAAGAAGTTAACTACAATTTGTATGACATCCTATTAATAACGTACTAAAAACGCCCCTAACGTGGCAATCGATGGTAACTAATTCGATTCAAATACAAATTGTAGTTAACTTCTACATGGCGAGTAGTGACAAAATCTCGCACTCAGCACATTGTTAAAAAATATATAGCGCTACCAGGTCAGATCACAGACGTCCACATTGTTTTTTGTTTTATGGCATTAAAAGGTAGCTATTATACTATTATAAATAAATAAACTGTTCCAATACGGGCGTTTGTTGCTTATTGCTTATATAGTATTTGTGTTGCAGGCAGTGAGGGCCAGCGCTGCTACGCGCCGCGCGGGCGGGCTCTGGGCGGCCACTCCGTCACCAACAACATGATCTACGCCCGGGGCAGGCCACAGGACTGGGACCGCCTCGCCGCGGACGGCAACTACGGCTGGTCGGTATATTAAGCTTTCTCAGATATTCATGTGTGTTAAGGCGGGCAGTCGGCAAGGGGTGATGTTAGGGAGCTTCCCGAGCTATTTGCCAAGCGTGCAAATCTACTATTTATCGTGGGAGAGCCATGCTTCGGCACGAATGGACCGACTCAATATTTTTTCATAAGAAAATAAATTATCATTAGATTTATGAACTTTTCAATGACGATTCTAAAATGAAGTTGGCGACATTTCAGGTCGTACGGCGAGATGCTGCCGTACTTCATGCGGTCGGAGCGGGCGGAGCTGCGCAAGTATTGCAACGGCACCTACCGCGGCCGCGACGGCGAGCTCGTGGTGGAGAACGTGCCCTTCAAGTTCGTGTCCTCTATACTCTGTTCAGATGCAATTTAATACTAACGTAAACAAAGAAACAGGAGCGATCATGATGCTACCAAAATGAATGTCACTCATTTATCGTAGAATAGAGCATAATAGAGCAAAGCAATGACGTATTAATTAAGTCGAATTTGAAGTTTTTGCTCACGTTTAGATTAAATTGGATTTCAACGGAGTATACACATAACATATATACACACACACATACTTCATATATTATACACACCCTACTACTATAGTAAATGTGAAAGTTTGTGAGACTGGATGGATGGATGCCTCTTTCACGCAAAAAATACTGAACGGATTAAGTAGTTTAAGCTCTAGATTAAAACACTCATCGTGAAAAAGTACAGTGTTCCCGTGGGATACTGTATTTACGCGAGCGGAGCCGCGGGCAACAGCTTGTTGAGTATAATTTTAAATTGAGACCGTTTTTCAAAATATATACGAGTATAAAAGTAGCTTCAGCCCGAGCCCTCCCACACCATACAATAGTCCAAAAATACACCAAAAAATTAGAGTCCGACCGAAACTGGTTTTCCGGCCGAAACCGAAACTGAAACCGAATATTCGGCCGTGGCTTCAGTTTCGGCCGAAACCGAAACCGAAACTCACGTGGTCAAGTAGAAAATTACTTAAAATACTGAAATTTGGTGCATTTTATCCATTATTCTGCATTAATTAGGACATGAAATGGAAACAATTTTTTTCTCTTTGCGACAATTTAGTCTGAAACAATAATAAAAAAGAAAAAAAACTGTAATAATAACCCTTATACAGCAAAACTATATCAATAGGTCATCTGAATGAAAAACAAATCTTGAATTAAGTTTACCTATACAACGTAATTTAACAAACTAAACACTTCAAATTTTTCATTTACAATCTCTTTTTTACATGTGACTTGATTTGTTAGTAACAACAAAACAAAGTTACTGACTCAATATTTACCTATAAAATCATTCAAGTACAGAAACGAAACAAAAACTTACATATAATCAGTTCCATCAAAACAACCTCTAAAGAATGTTTGCGTCGGGCGATAACGCACTGACTAAGACTATGTCCAGAAACTGCGTAAGCCTGCGTAAACCTACGCACGTAGAGATTCTTATTTTATCACAACAAAATTTCTGCCGGTCTATCTGTGATGCCAACTTGGGACTTTTTCCCTAAATTTAGGGAGAAAAGTTAAACTGCTTGTCGATAAGTAATATACAGCACACTATTTTTTTAACCGACTTCCAAAAAAAGAGGCGGCTATACGTTCGGCAACATATATATATTTTTTTATTTTTGTTTGTATGTTATACCATAATCCCGCCGTCTCTAGACCGATTTTCAAAATTCTTTTTTTGATGTAAAGGGTATAATTTCAAGTTGGTCCCGTTTTGAAAAAAGCGGTGACATGATGATAGGATCAATGTGGAATCGAGGGACTCCTCGAAATTTATATGGACACATATAATGATTTAGACTTTTCCTGAAGTAACATAAGCATATGCTACTAAAAATAAGATTTTGCACCAATGTATATCCTGAATTCAAAAGCACTGAACAGAACTCCTCAGTCTTAAAAGATACGCGTTTCGAAATTTCGGCATTGTTCAAAGAACTACAAGCATATGCAATTAACTTACAATAATCATCATCATCATCTTATTTACAATACTTAATGGAATCTTAGCGCGTATTCAATAATTATACATTCGATAGTTTATTTTAAAGGTTTTAAGATAATATATTAATAATAATTTAACAAAATATATCACTACAAAGGGCGAAATTATTATTTTTAAATAGAAAATTAAATCGACTTCCAAAGTAAAAATACCCAAAAAAGTATGAAATAAAACTTATTTTCTAAATAATTCCCCCTTTTTATTCGACTAAAATTTTATCAATTTCTCTACTCAATCTTCTTAATTTTGAAGTCGGTACCAACAAATTTGAATGTGAGTTCTATAAAATTTAAGGGATATTGTTTGGGCTGGTATCGACTTCAAAATTAAGAAGATTGAGTAGAGAAATCGTTAAAATTTAAGTCGAATTTAAAAGGGGACTTATTTAGAAAATAAAGAATATTTAAAAAAAAAGGTCCAGCCCGCGCCCATTACGCCCGCGTAAGTACAGTAATCCACGGATATGTATATCGCGATAAAAAGTTGCCTATGTCCTTCGGCCTTCCCCATGGTCTAGTTTATATCTGAGCCAAATTTCATGGTAATCGGTTTAGTAATTTTTACGTGAAAGCGGTTCCTGTAGGATACAGGAACCGTACATTTCCCCGCGATTAAAAGTAGCCTACCTCCTTTCCCATGGTCTAATCTATATCTGTGCCAAATTTCATAATTGCCGTGCCCCCAGATCAACGTTCTGGTCTTATCCAGAGGTTCTCAAATAGGGGCCTGAAATTACGGCGAAATGGTTCGGCAGTGTTTGCTTCGCGCTCGACTTGGCGGGGGCAATGCCGTGCCCCCAGATCGATTATCCTAGTTTTTATAGTTTTCCCTTTATGTGACCATTAAACCCTAACTCTGTACCAAATTTCAGCTCTCTGAGTCTATGGGAAGTACTAGTTCTATTTTGATGATCATGAGTGAGTGAGTGAGTGAGTGAGTGAGTGAGTGAGTTTCATAAATGCGAAACTTTGCTTTCGCTTAACTTCGGAACTAAATGTCCTACAGACTTGAAATTTTGGATTTTAATATGTGATTATAGCTTACTGGATGACGAAAATTTCTGCGTTCTGCTCTTATCCAGAGGTTCTCAAATAGGGGCCTGAAAATGCGGCGAAATGGTTCCAGTAAAGGATGGTACGGCAGTGTTTGCTTCGCGCTCGACTTGTTGACAACAAAAATCTGGGGGCACGGCAGTGCCCCCGGGCACTGCCGTGCCCCCAGATTTTTGTTGGTTATTTTATAATTATAATCGAATTTAAATAATAACGTTAAATTATCTAAACATTTAATTTTAATAATACATATTCACAATTCGTTCTTAAAATCATACATTAACATTTTGTTTTTCATTGTTGGTGCAAGGCAACTTGCCAAAATTATATTGTTTTTGTTATTGTCCTACTCATTTTGCTCGAAAATGAGCAATCATCGTTTTTTTTCTACGGAAATGACGGATGTTGGAAAGCATGTGTGGGACTTCCGAAAGATATTAGCAAAGTAGTTTTACTGTATAAAGATCTTTATAGGTATGTTTTTCTAAATAAGTAATACTTACATATTTGGTATGTAACTTTTTTGATTTTAACGGTAAGTACCTATATATTTTATCGTATTATGTAACTTTATGAAGTTTCGATATGGCATAAGTACTTTAATAATTATATTTGAGAGTCTTCGCATGCTAGGTAAAATCCACGGGAACCGTACTATTTGTTTTAGGGAGAAATATTTTTTGAAACTTGGCAACTCGATCTTACTACGCTTTCATTGCACTCCAAAATACAGGGGATGACACTTTTGACTATTTCAAATCGATATCAATTGTGTGTTGAAGGTTTTAATATAAAGTGTCTTCAGAAATAATTGGTTTTGACAAAACATTGACAGCACAAAATTTCGGAACACTCTGTAAAGTAAAATGCCAACAGTGTCAACCGATCTGAATGCTGTGTAACGAATGAACTGAATACTTCTGTCTCACTTTGAATCATACAATCGGAGCGAGAAAAACATTTTTCTTTCACTTTGTGTCTCGCGCGTACTCGAGGTAGCTGCGTAATTGCTGCATCTATTGAGTCAGGGGCGGAGCACCTATACGTGTGGTATGGGCATACCCACAACCCCAACAGCCTTGTGAGTGCATACTTTCAAGGTCTATTAATTTATAATCAAAATAGGTTCAGTGGGTAGTAGTATTGGTATTGTTAGCCTTTTGAGTCTTACCTGGTGCTTTTTACCTGCTGGTCATACTTATATTATTGTTAAAATACATATTTATAGTAGTGGATTTAGTGTTAAGCGGACCTTTAGTCAGGTAGATTGAAGAAAACGCAAAATTTGTCACCTCTCCATAAATTTTCGGCCCTTTTTTATTTACTAACCAACAGATTTAAGAAAAAATAATACTTTGTTTGAACCGATAGGAATTACTCCCGCCGATGTTATATAATCTATAATTTGTGTACATGTTTCTTTACTATATATGCATATATTTTTTATTTAATTAATTTATAATCTTAGTTGATGTTAATTTGTTTAAGGTACCTATATTGAAAGCTTATTTTTTTACCAAACATAAAATAATTTTTTTGCTAAATAAGCGAAAAACTTTCTCACTCACTCCGCGCGTTAGCTTTTAATTAACATAATATTATAAAGAAAATAATAAAATTATTTTTTTATATTCTAATAACCATGTTATGAAGGAAATAATATAATCAAAATTTTCGGGCCACATCTTCGTTTGAGAGCTGGATCCGTGCCTGAATCAACCAAAGCGGTTTAATAGGTCAATTTTGTACGATACGCGCATAGCTAAAATAATACGCACGTAGCTTCTGGACGCAATGTATGGGGCCCTAGTACCTCGACTACGTGCGTAGACCTTGCGTGCGTAAGAATACGCAGTTTCTGGACATAGTCTAAGTTGTGTTGCTACAGAGCTATCCGAACGGCGCACGACAATTCCCGAACAGGGCCGCCAGCGTCCGCCAAAGCGTTGCCGCAAGAAACGAAGTTAGGCGAGCGTGCACGACAACTTCCGAAATCAGTTTCGGTTTCGGCAAAAGTTTTGGCCACTTTTGGCCGAAACCGAAACTGCCGCCGAAACTTGATTTTTGGCCGAAACTCGGCCGAAACCGAAACCGAAACCGAACTTTCGGTCGGACACTACAAAAAATAGATATGACTCATTTGAAAAGTATGTATCCTGACTATAGGATCTTGTGAAAGTTGGTAAATTAAGTATTAAGTGTTCTCGGAATAAAAAAATACTTAGTATTTTGGTGAACTTTCTATTTTACTGGGATCGGTACCCCATAGTCCGTAGTCGATACGAAATGAGTAATATTTCGTTGTTCGTCTATCGAGAACCTTTCTATCAGAAATTATTTAAAAAAACTCAGGTGTATAATTTGTAACAATCAAAAGATTCCCCGTTTTATACTCCATTTATGCCGCATATTTTGTCACTGGTACGGAAACCAGAAACTGTATGATACCCGTAGATGGTAGACCTAGAACCATGAGGTTTGGAATGAAGCATCGTTCATATTATATAGAACGAGTATGTTACTTAAACGGTTAAGGTTTTGTCCCGTCTATAATAATCCGACCTTTGTTAATTATAGTTAGTACTACCGCTCACCTAGAGATGGCTCTGACGTTTGGCTTGATCGCGCTTGTACTGTACCTTCATTTATAAAGGCCATACACTTTACTGATCATAATATTATTATGTCTGATGTATCGCTTTACCTAATAAGCATGATGGTGCCAATTGGCATAGGGAGGTGTTTTGTCACTTAATTATGGCCTCATATCTAGTATTAAAATCTCATAACACGCACTATACATAAAAGGTATTTTTTTAACATTCTTATTAAAAAATATTTCCAATAATTTCAGGACGGGTCTGGTGGAAGCGTTCCTGGCGGCGGGGCGGGAGCTCGGCAGCCCCACCGTGGACTACAACGCGCCCGACCGGCTCGGCTTCGGCTACGTGCAGACCATCACCAGCCGCGGCCACCGGCTCAGCACCGCCAAGGCCTTCCTGCACCCCAACAAGCGACGCCGGAACCTGCACATCCTCACCGAGGCTCGCGCGACCAGGGTCCTCATCGAGCCCACGACTAATAGGGCCTACGCCGTGGAGTACCTGCGGAACAACGTGCGGCACACCGTACGGTTCCGGCGCGAGGCCGTGCTGTCCGCCGGCCCGGTCGGCTCCGCGCAGCTGCTACTGCTGTCCGGCGTCGGCCCGGCCGAGGACCTGGGCAAGCTCGGCATCCCCGTGGTCGCCGACGTGCCGGTCGGTCGCACGCTGTACGACCACGTCGCCTTCCCCGGCGTCGTGTTCCGCCTCAACAGCACCAACGCCAGCCTGCTCGAGCCCAAGGTGGCCACGCTGCCCAACCTCGTGCAGTGGCTACAGTTCGGCGACGGCCTGCTCACCTCGCCCGGCCTGGTCGAAGCCCTCGGGTACGTCAAGACGTCCGCGTCGGATGACCCAGACCAGATCCCGGACGTAGAGTTGATAAGCTTGGGCGGGTCGCTCGCGTCGGACTCGGGCAACGCCATGAGGAAAAGCTGGAGGATCACCGACAAGACCTACTTCCCCGCGTTCGGCTCGCTGAGCGGCGCGGACACGTGGCAGGCGATCCCCGTGCTGCTGCGGCCGCGGTCGCGCGGGTACCTGGAGCTGCGCGACGTCAACCCGTTCTCCGCCCCGAAGCTGCACGGGAACTACCTGACGGACCCCCGGGACCTGGCGACGCTGCGGGAGGCGGTACGATACGTCATCGCGCTGGGCGAGTCGGCCGCGTTCCGCAAGTACGGCGCGCGGCTGCACGTGCCGCCGCTGCCGCAGTGCGCGGCTCTGGCGCCGGGCTCGGACGCGTACTGGGAGTGCGCGATCCGCACGCTGCTGGTGTCCATGCGGCGGCAGGTGGGCACGTGCCGCATGGGGCCGGGAGGGGACGCGGAGGCCGTGGTCGACCCCGAGCTGCGGGTGCGCGGGGTGGGCGGGCTGCGCGTGGCCGACACCAGCGTGCTGCCGCGCCCGCTGGCCGCCGACCCGACCGCCGCCGCCGTCGCCATCGCCGAGCGCGCCGCGGACATGCTCAGTAGAGCGTGGGACAATGTCGTGGCGCGGTGAATCGTACGAGCCATAGCTGTAGTCGTGGTAGTATTTAAGTTTTGTATTATATAGGTATTTAATTAGCCTCTAGTTGCGGAGAAATATTGTTAAGGGAAACAAAATTCGTTCGATGTTTGTATCACATCGCTCTATGACGAGGTGAACGCGTTAGTGTTTCAATAAAAGTTTTGCTCGAGTCACGGTGTAATTCATTTGTTGATGTCCGCGGGCGAGCGGGCATGTCGGTATAGAATTAATGGTTCACACACAGGATCCATTTGGGAGGGAGTTCCGTTCGCCGCGAATACAGGAGGTAGGTACCCAACATTGGGGCGCTGTGACTCAGCACTCGGCAGTCAGCAGTCAGCGGTAACGCCTAACGCCGGGTTTCACGGAGCTGTGTAGTGTGTACAACATACGATATTATAAATGCGAGTAGTTAATCTACTGAATGTCTTCTGTTGGTGTAGGACTGTAGACTGAAGAGTGTAGGTGTACACTGTAGAATGTCATGTTTCTACTTGCATATATTTGCATATACAATTCCAAATAGTAAAAAACCTAAGAAATTTATGTTTTACAAAGGTATTTGAATAAAGAAAATAGGTTAAACTTACATCGACAAAAATTAATGCGACCCCCTTAAGGTTTTTTGTAATTCATTAATAATAATATTATATAATATCTATGGACGCTTCACACCACGTCAATCAGCCCCCGTGCTAAGTATCCGAAGAACTTGTGTTACGGGTACCAGACAACGGGAAGTATAAATATACTTTTATGCTATACATATATTTAAGATTTTTATTATAATATACACATATTTAGTACACATCCATGACCCAGGAACATAGAACAACTTTTTGTTCCTTCGGAGGGATTCGAACCCGCGTTCCCCGGCTTGAGCACCAATGCGCTGAATCACTGAGCCACAGTCATTCATTCAATTCGACCTGCAAAATTTGTTGATAAAATTAATCCTTAAGTCAGAAGATCATATCTGGTAATGAAATCCTGCAATAATGCAGTTACGATCCAGTCTCGATACAACTGCAAAACGGTATTCACTTAAAGGTCAAACCAATGTTAAACCCATTTTGATCAGCCCAAACTCCAAAAATCATCCATCAATAAATTATTTTTCAAAATTCAACCCCCAAGGTAGTAAAATAGGGAATAAAGGTTTGTGTGAAACTTTTTATTCCTTTTACATATTTGCATAATATTTCGTACGAATTGAGTACGGAAATAGTGAGTTACGTATTTCAGCTTTGTCTAAAATTCAGCCCTTAAGAGGGTAAAAAAGAGGATGAAAGTTTTAAATTATTATAAAGATATCGTTTAAAACCAAATTTCAGGCGGGTGAAGCCGCGGGCAAATGCTAGTTTTTATATAAGTTTGACATGTAATCAATTTCCCATACGTATTATATTCAAAATTAATTAAAATTTACATTCAATTATAATAACCGCACTATCAACTTTCTGATTATAATCATTAACAATTTCGGCCAACTGTTAAAACCGGGATATTTCAGTGGCACTACACTACAGGTCCCATGGCTGTATGTGCCGTTATAGCTACTGACCTCAATCTATGTACCAGTAAATAGAAGCTGTCTCAAGTATCTGATATCTTACGAGAGTCCAACCATTCCTTATATTCGGAGATATCTAAAATTAAAACAAAGTTAAAAATACTTTTTCAATTATTGCAAATTAATCTTCCCAAAGCCTTAAACGACGTTTGCGTAATTCGTTTTAAATTACCCCGCATTATTCTAAATATTCGGGAAACGTGCAAAATTACTACCGCCTACGCCGCCCGCCCTGGCCCGAGACCGGAACTGACGAAAGCTACAGCATGTCCGAAATCGCGCTTTTGTCGCAAAATCGAGTAACCACTAGTTCTCGAAGGGATTCTGAATTATTTGCTTGTAAAAAAGTTTAAACTTTTCGATTTTCAGCGATTGTATTGTAAATAAGTAGTAACTTTTTGAATTGCCTTTAAAAATATTATAAGTAGTAATTTTGTATTTATGCGAATATTAGCTTATCCATATATTGAACGATTAGCTCAGAAATAATAAGGTCAGACGAAAAAATATATAGTCATATTGATTGCACTGCAGTTTGGAACATCAATTCGTATTTAACTTAGTCTTTCAATGAATTTATAAATGAATCGTCTTGATTTTGGAGTATACACTGATCTGGTGTTCAGACCAATCAAAACGCGTCAAACTAACATCCAACTCGTTTTCATTGGTTCGAATTCCAAAACCAATTTACAATCCATCGAAAGTAAACTGAAAGTCTAAGTTAAATACGAGAATTAGAGTTCAGAAGTTAGCATTTCACATATAATTCCAGTTTCTAAGTAGTTCAATCTAAGAGGCGATAAGTGACTTAAAGCAGATAAAAACTACCTAGAACCATTAACCATTATATCTATGAAGTCACCCATTTCACCTCCAAGGAGAACCTCGTTAGGCTTATCGAGAACTATGTGAGCTTAGAGTGAGTTCGAGTAACCGTGGTACGGGTGCATAGGCGGCATGAATGGCGTCGCAGGGCAGTTGGCCACGCTCCGCCGCGCGCGAACGTCGAGCGCACCGCCGCCGCCCGCGCCCCGCCCCGCGCCGCCCCGGGCCGCAACAAGTAACGCCCGAACTTTATGTAGTGTTAAACTGTGGTTTTAATGCACTGACATTTAAATACTATTTTGTGAGTTACAAAAACTTTCAAACTTTTTCCCCGAAAGTTTTGTTCGTGTTTAAAAATGTTTTTTTTTCTTGGAACTTTTTTTGGAAGGTTTCATAATTTAATTTTAATGAATTCATTATTTTTTTAAGTCATTTTTGTCTACCAAACTTTTCTTCTCAAATCTTTCAGTCTCATGACTCATCTGATATCTACTGAACTTTTCAAGATTTTATACCGAAAGGTTTCGTTAGGTACATTAAATAAAACTTTATAATATATGTATATTTTGTCAATAGGCTACATAAACGGAAACATTTACATTAAATAATAATATTATCATACAAACGGGAGCTGCAGTTCGTAACTTTTACTGTGAAAGTGTGAAAGAATATAATATCTAGCAGATAACTCTCTCCAGATTAAACGGATTTATTGTATCTCTGTTAAGTATATAAAATATTATATTTCAACTCAGAAAGTTAATAAAAAAAATCCAACCCGTATTTACTATTTATGTATTTCAGTACTGTTGAGGTGGTGGTGGTAAAAGAGCTCCGTAGCCTAGTGGGTAGACCGTTTGGTTCGCACTCGAGAGAGTGCAGGTTCGAATCCCAGGTTGTGGCGTGTACTAATGAGACTTTTTCAGATCTCAAGTACATTATACGGACGCTCTAACGGTGAAGGAAAACATCGTGAGGAAACCCGCACATAGTTGGCCCCAGATGTATTGACTAGTTCATTCCTCTGGACTAGGCTGACTATGTTGTGAGAATGCCGTATGTGCTTGGGCAACCATACGACATTTAAAAACCAACAGCTGTCCCAGGCACTACAGTATTTCAAGAGTGGTTACTTCGCTCGAAGAATACTGTATAAATCATCCATTAACGGATGCAAAGGCCTAACACCCGTATCATTAGTTGTTTCCTCAGATCCGCCTCGACTCAACCTCATCTGAGGTATCCTTGAGAAGTTCCTCGAGTTTGGTATTCTTAAACATAATTTGTACCTCAGCTGTTTGCTCCTCCAGTAAGGTTGAGTGGAGATATGACATCATGGAAAAATATATTTTTTTATGTTAACACCAACAGTAACCATTAAAACTCGATCCAAATTTTACAGAATGATGAATATCTATGCGCTGTATAAATTATACGGAATTTCGTAAAGTAAAGATCCAAAAAATCCTCCATACTTATCTTTAAATAAGTATCCCTCTGTAATTGCGTAATTGCTTCAAATAAATCCATTCAGTTTGTAAAAGGAATTGATATAAATGTCGGAAATAGACGCTTGAGGGAGCCTCAAGGTACGTCCTGAGGTACCTTAAGTTTGACAATTGATTCCTCGACTCGCGTAAGGAAATTCCTCAAGTCGAGGGAATTTTGTTGAACTAATGATACAACTTTCGTGGATTTAGGTTGAGTCGAGTGGAGGAAATCTCGAGGTAACAACTAATGATATGGGTGTAAGTTTGAGTTTGAGGTGGTCCTAACTTGAGCTTCTTTTCATTTTAATAAATTCATAAACTTCTAAAATAATTCGAACTAAACTTTTACTAATAACAGTATACAAATACATTTCATAAAAGACTTTTAACCTATTTTATTATTCAGTCAAAACTGTTTTTTTTTTATTAACTTAAATTCAGGAGGCAAGAGTCAGCATTAAAATATTACCTTGAATTATAAGAGGTTCCTTGGAATAAAATAAAAAAATATAGTGAAGGGATGACACTTTTACTGACTACTTCAATAGGGTTTCAGTTTCAGCGAACCTAAGAAAACTCAACATATGAGTTTTCTTAGGCTCGCTGAAACGCTGATTAGACTTCAAGACTCAAGGCAAGGTATTCCTTAACTTATGCATACTTTAAAGTTCAAATCTTAATTGCTTCGTTAGTTGAGCACCTACACTTTTAGTACTGTTTTACAGTAATTTATGTGAAAATAAAGCTGGCAGAAGCTATGCGTGTATTGAAGAACCAGTTCCTCTACACATAAAGCTGGCAGAAGCTATGCCTGTAGTGAAGAACCAGTTGCTCTACACATAAAGCTGGCAGAAGCTATGCGTGTAGTGAAGAACCAGTTGCTCTACACATAAAGCTGGCAGAAGCTATGCGTGTAGTGAAGAACCAGTTGCTCTACACATAAAGCTGGCAGAAGCTATGCGTGTAGTGAAGAACCAGTTGCTCTACACATAAAGCTGGCAGAAGCTATGCGTGTAGTGAAGAACCAGTTGCTCTACACATAAAGCTGGCAGAAGCTATGCGTGTAGTGAAGAACCAGTTGCTCTACACATAAAGCTGGCAGAAGCTATTCAAATTCAAATTCAAATTCAAATTCTTTTATTGCAAGAATGTTGTAGGTACAATGGTCTTACAAAATTATTTAGTGTTCTCACATTCTGCCATCACAATGGCGTGCAATTTGCAATTTTACAACAAAATAAAACTAAATTAGAATAAAACTACAGCTCAAATTATTTTAAATTTTTACAATATATGCTATAACGTTGATACTCTAACATTATTACTATTAAATTCATATATTGTCATGTCTGAGATTTTTTTAATATTAAATTATTAGTTATTGTGTGTATAGTAAAATAAAATTATTAGTAATATATAAAACACACAATTAATAATACACACATAAATTATATTAATTACATAATAATAAATTATTTAAATGTCAAATAGTATATTTATATATATCACATAGTATTATACATTATTTTATTTAAATGTCATGTATTCATTTAATGTGTAAAAGCAATTATTCAAGAGCCACTTTGTTATTTCTTTTTTAAAATTATTTCCATTTAAAGTTTTAAAATGGTCGGGTAATTTATTAAAAATGATAATAGCGTTGATGTACACATTTTTCTTATAGACATCTAAGCGGCACTGAGGCAAATACAATTTATACAAATGTCTTGGCGTACCACTTCTATTATTAACATCAGCCTTTTTTGGAAAGTAGTGCGGATTTTGCTTTACAAAAACACAAATATCTCTAATATATAAGCATATCAAAGGTAGAATCTGCAATTTCAGAAACAATGATTTGCAACTCTCTAACGGCCATGCTCCGCAAATGGCTCTTACACACTTTTTTTGAACCTTAAATGCCTTATCAATTTCAACCAGTTCCCCCACAGCAATAGCCCATATGAGAGCACAGACGACACGTATCCATGGTATGCACATAGTGCGGCTTCGGTCGAGACTTTTAAGCGTAACACTTTAATTGCGTATACGAATTTATCGAGTTTCTCGCACACGTGGTTTATATGATCCTTCCAGTTACAGTGCCTGTCTACAATAATGCCTAAAAATTTTGCGGAATTCACTTCTTCCATTTTAATTCCGTCAATGGTTATATTTAAGTCAATTGGTCGTGTCCTATAATCTCTAAATTGAATTATTTTAGTTTTAGTTAGATTAATTTTTAAATTATTATAATTTAGCCATGTCATAATTTTGTTAATTGTTATAGAAATGTCATTTTGGAACGAATTTTCATTTTCACATTTAATTATAGCCGTAGTGTCGTCTGCAAATAAAATGGTTTTTTGATCCGTCACGTTAGGGAGGTCGTTTATGTAAAATAAAAAGAGTAATGGACCTAGTATACTGCCTTGTGGTACTCCGAAATTATTGCACAAAAAGTCTGACCTACTAGTAATTTGTATCCCTTTGTCAATTTTCGATATTTGTACACATTGCTGACGTCCAGATAGGTAACTTTTAATCCAATCCAAAGCTTTGCCACGTATGCCATATTTTTCGAGCTTATGTAGTAGAAGCTTATGATCTACGAAATCAAAAGCTTTGCTCATATCTAGGAATATGGCGACTACAGGCTTTTTATCGTTAATAGCTTCAGTTACATATTTTATTAGATTAAAACAAGCTAAAGTTGTGTTGCTGTTTTTACGAAAACCGAATTGTTCTGACCTAAGTATATTATTTGTAATGACAAATGTGTATAGTCTTTTCATCATTATTTTCTCGAATATTTTTGATATCACTGGAATTAATGTGACTGGTCTATAATTGTTTGTATCATTCATATCTCCTTTCTTAAATAGCGGTTTAACTATAGACTTTTTTAGTAATTCGGGAAATGCACCTTCTTCAAACGAAAGGTTAATAATATGGCTTAAGGGACTACATATATGTTTAGCACAGGCTTTAATAATTTTTGTATTCAGATCATCAACTCCTACAGAATTTGTGTTGTTAAGATTATTTATTATTTGAAGTACTTCATTTTGGTCAGTCGGGGTTAAAAAAATCGTATTTAAATTTTGTGTACTTAATGTTTTGGCAATGTCACTTGTTTTAAATTTAAACTCTTTATTTGTCAATTCTATATAATATTTATTAAAAGCTTCGCATATGTCATTAGGAGCCGTAAGAACTTTGTCATTATAAGAAATTGTATTTATGTCCGTATTAGGTTTAATGTCATTAATATTACAATTTATAATGTCCCATACTGCTTTACATTTATTTTTATTATTATGTATATATTTTTTATTTTGAATTTGTTTTGATTTATACATACATTTTTTTAGCGTTCTGTAATAAGTAAAATATTTTTTATAATTTTCCGACTTATTGTCGCCTGTCCTTTTATATTTTAGATATAATGCTCTTTTTTCGCTGCATGATTTTTTTAAACCCTTCGTAAGCCACGATTTATTTGATTTTTTATTGGTTTTCCTGCATATTATTACAGGAAAACATAAATAAAAAAATAAAACTAGTATTTCATGAAATTCCTTGAATGCATCATTTAAGTTGTTAGTCTCGTAGATTTCGGAAAATTTAATTGATGATAAACTTTTACAAAATTTCAATATATTTTCATTGTTCAAGTCTCTAACAGACCTGGTCCAGGAAACCAGTTCATGTTTATTTTTCACCCTTACTGTGAGGATTTGTCCAGTTTCGTGATCCGATAGACCTAGTTGGTAAACCTCGGCAGAGCATTCTTTTATATTACTAGCGAACTGGTCGATGCATGCCTTTTTTCTCGTTGGGACTGTTATATGTAGTTTCATATTAAAATTTTTCAATATGTTCATAAGGTCTAGACAATTTTTACTGGGATTTAGTGTATCGAAGTTCCAGTCACCGCATAAAACAATTTTTTTAAATCTTATCGCTATTTTCGACAGCAAAACTTCTAATTTTTCGATAAAAATGTTAGGGTTACTAGATGGGGTTCGGTATATGCATAAAATTAAAATTTTTAGAGGCACAATTTCAACACCCGACACTTCAAAACTAAAATTACTAACAAATTCATTAACTATCACTAAATTTTTACACTCTATACTATTTTTAGCGAGTATGCATGATCCACCCCTTTTCGTGTTACGTGAGTATGAAGAAATTATTCTATAGCCAGGTATTTTAAGTAATGATTCCATACCTTTTTTTATAAAGGTCTCTGTTAAGCAAATAATATCAATGTCTATATTTTTTTGCGTGAATTCTGACAATGCACATGCGATCTCTTCAGTTTTATTAATGGCACCTGCAATGTTTTGGTGGAGTATCGTCAAATAATTACATTTTTCCATTTTATTCACGAAAAAACGTCTTGTCTTCAATTATTTTACTAACAGAGACCTTAGTTTTAGAAAAGTAGTAGGGAATTGTGCCCTTTTTGTGATTCACGTCCATAATTATTGTCTGTGGTGTAGTTAGGTCAGAACTAAGTTGAAATTGTATAGGCTGAGGAGTATTTTGTGTGACGTTGTTACCTTTGATGGGCTCTGTTTTATTACTTTTAATAATATTTTTTTTGTTGTAAAGAAAGAACTCTAACTCAATGTTCAAAATAAAGCTAAGTCTTTTTATTAACATGTTTCTGTTTCTAATAATATACTTACAGTTAGAATCTTTTAAAAATAAACAATTACTATAATTTTTTACAATCATTTCTATCTTATTATTAAGCAATTTTACATTCAAAAAATTGTTGTATTGTGTTTTTAGTATGAAGACTTTTTGCCTACGAAATATATATAAAATATTACTAAGGTTTGACAGTAAACAATAGGGATTTTTGTCGTTAGAGCCCATTGCTAAGATTACAATATCATCCTTTTTTAATGTTGCTATTAATTTATTACAGTACTGGAGTATATCAAAACAGCTTGCGGATGAAAGTACTATCCCAAGTATTTCATACGTGTTGTCGTTTCTTTTCCCTAGGTCATAGTGTATTTGTGGGGCTAGCCCTCTAACTTGTTCATCTCCTAATAAAAGTATTTTTTTCTTATGAACACAAGTTGCGCCATCTAGCGGGGTCATTGTTACTTGAGAGGTTTTTGTTTTATTTTCATGAACGGAGTTTTTTACTGTAGCGAAACCTTCTAATGGTGAGATTACTCTTTTTGGATGTTCGGTAGCTATTTTAAGAGGACGGCGTTTTGGCGTTTCGTATGAAGAGCTACAGTAATTGTATACCGGCGATTGTAGTGGTAGCTTCATGCCTATGTTTGTGAGTCTCTTATTTATAGGTGTCAAAGATTTTTGCGATAATTTATTTGGTGTTTTTTTTGCAGTAGGAATTGTTAAGTTTCTTAAGAAGTCTATTTGTTTATTTTTTTCCTCTATAGTACGTTTTAGGTTTGAGCATTCCAGATTAAGATCTATTATTTCTTCATGGGCGGTCTGATTCTCAGTCTGTAAGTTAATAATTTTTCGTTTGAGCTCGATAATTTCCGGAACATCGCTATTAAAAATGTCAGGAACGCTTCTAATTGATAAATCTAAGCTTTCTGAGTGTGTAGTACTAGTAATTGTATCATCTTGATTTAATTCTGACAAATCCATGTCAGATTTTCGTCGCCTGAGAGTCCGCTGTCTTCTAAATGTGACATTTTCGCAATCCATATTACTTGGTAAAATATAAAATTGGTATTACTAGTGACCTCTGTTGATAGATACCTTAAATACCTTTATGAATATTGATAGGAGTAGTTTATTTTTTACGTCACTAGATGTCGCTTTATTGTCGATATTCAAGTAATGTAAATAAGTAAGCTAATGTCTGTGCTATTGTTTCTTCTTATTTTATTTAAATAATGTGGTTCTTGGTGTTTTGTTTATTTTATCTGTCTTAATAATTGTAAAAAAAAAAAAAAATTAAAAAAAGTCTTAAATAAGTGCGGGGTTTGAACCTGGATCTTCTTTGATCATGATCTTCATACTGAACCATTAATCTATGGAGCCATCGAACAGCTGATGTTTGACATATCATCAAGGCTAGTTTGACACTAACAGCTGATATTTTGACATTTAAGGGTCGTTAAACTTTAAAATCAATTGAAATAGTTCTTTGTTCTAAATATTACTTAAAATAACACTGTGATGAACTTTTTATTGCCAACACTTCCTATAATTGTTTTTATTAGCACTATAAGTGTCTATTTACTTACACTTGTGTTATTGTTTTATTTATATAAACTGTTTGTATCAACTTGAAGTGTATATTGATCTTTGTACAATTTAGTCACAATCACTTATTTATTTATGTGGATAACACTTTCACTGAACTATTGTCACTTTATTTACAGTTTATTGTATCACTAACATCATAAAGTTTGATATTTATATTTTTAAAACTAATTTAAGCGTAGAGACGATGTGAATACGACAGCGCCACCTCGCGACCCCCATACATACATATATATAAGTTGTTTCTTTTCGAGGCAAAATGATTGTAGTGTTTTTTTTTTTTTATCTATGGACGCTTCACACCACGTCAATCTGGCCCCGTGCTAAGTATCCGAAGAACTTGTGTTACAGGTACCAGACAACGGAAATATATTTAATACTTTTATACTATACACATATTTAAGATTTTTATTATATTATACACATATTTAATACACATCCATGACCCAGGAACACAGAAAAACTTTTTGTTCCTTCGGCGGGATTCGAACCCGCTACCTCCGGCTTGAGCACCAACACGCTCAACCAACTGAGCCACAGAGGTCGTCACATAAAGCTGGCAGAAGCTACGCGTGTAGTAAAGAACCAATTAATCTTTTTTTTTTTGTTTCTTCTTACAAAAGCGCCCGTCACACGTACAGTTTTGACAAATTTTGGGAACAGTTTGGGAAATGGCACTCACCATTCCAACCCATGCTCCGAACCGAAGCTAATGACATATATTTTGGAAGATTCGTGTTCAGTTGTTCATCAGGGCTATAGAGTACTTTAATAACCACTTTATAATATACCTACTCTTTCATGGGAAGAGTTGGAATTGCGAGTGGCGTCGAACTGCGCAGCGCAGCACCGCTCTTGCAGTTAAACGCGTTTCTTATTGTGTAATAAAATATAAAGTTCAATTTTTTAACCCTATTTTATAAACGTGGGCTGCGTCGCGTTTCGGTATGAACGGGGGCTAACACTACGGTTTTTAATTTTAATTGCTCTACACTAGAACGACATTTAGCGTTCATTTGTTAAATGTCATCGTCGCACAATATCCGCTTAGCGAACTGAAAATCTCTCAAATAAATGGAAATCTCTAAAATAAAACAGATTAATGGAAAGCTTTAGTATATTTCACCTGCACCTATCTTTGTATACATAGTACGTGCATATTTAAGAAGTCTTTTTCTTAATAGTTCAAATAGTTTTTAATATTTTCGTGAGGTATGTGACTTTGACTACAGTAATACTGAATATATTACAATGCACAATAATAACACTATCTCGTCCACATTCAGTACTGTATAAGTTACAACTGACATCGATGTCGCGCTAGTGACAATACCTAAACATTAGCGCTAAATAAACGTCATGCGGTGTAGTAATATACAATTTGAACCCGGTAGCGCGTGATAAATTAGTTTGTTTTGTCGTGGCGTATAAAATAATTAGTTGATGTCACAAGGCTCTGTTTATATAATGGGTTGGCAAAAAACCGCCACGCGAGCTGAGTTATGTCTGTCCTTTGCATTTAAATGAGCCCGCACGAGTGCTGTCTGCACTTTTATAATTAACTTTTGCGGTATTCCTTGCACTAAGAAAAAATATAGAGTAGGTAACTTACTAAAATCCAAAAGCACACGTAACAGCGTACTCTAAATAAACAAAAAGTGTGATACAAATGAGACGAGGTGTACAGTCAGGCACACCTCAACATGAGACAGCTCGCTCGCCATACAGTCGAGCAGACAAGTGTGTAGCCGCAGCGACCACAAGCTGATTGCGATTAGCGAGCATCTAGAAGTGCGGTGAACCAAGACATCTTCTTATGTGCTAAGTATGAGCACTTGAACTATTAAGGGTTGTACGTGTCGAATTATAAAAGCTAGTTTCTACCCCACGGCTCCGCTTGCGTAAATGAAGTATCCCACGGAAACACTTTTTTGGGGATAAAAAGTAGCCTATGTTTTAATCCAGAGCCTTACTAAACTAGTAGTTTACTACTATACTAAATTTCATCGAAACCAGTTAAGTAGTTTTGCGTGAAAGAAGAACAAACATCCATCCATCCATCCTCACAAAGACTAGTAGGACTAGCCTTTGCCCGCGGCTTCGCTTGCCTAAATACAGGTTCCCTACGGGAACACTGTACTATTTCGGGATATAAAGTAGCCTATGTCACTAATTAACTTAATGCATATGAATGTATATTCTATATTAACAATAACAAACCAATTTTTAAAATTTTTATCTGTCCGTCTCTGTCTGTCTGTATATCCTTATGTCTGTTTGTTCTGGCTAATCTCTGAAACGGCTAGACCGATTTTCACGGGATTTTCACTGGCAGATAGCTGATGTTATAAGGGGTAATTTAGAATACTTTTTATCATCATAATCATCGTCAAAACATGTTTAACGATCAATGAAGCTGGCGCGGGTCAGCTAATTTTCTATATAGTTTAGAAGTGCAGATTTATTAACCCTTCTTGTCAGTCGGGTAAAAAAAGTAAAATCTTAATTTTAATGACTTACAAATAAAAAGCAAATATGTTATTAAACTATATTTGCATTCTTATAAAAAAGCTTCAAAATTAGCATGCTAAACGCGAAGTATTTTGAATAAAAAAGTTTGAAATTGCCTCAATTTAATAATAAAGTGAGGTGTTTAGTAAGTTATACCCGGCGTGAACCCGCTGGCGTGCCTCACGCTGTGTATTGCACCATGTCGTACTTCTTGCAGTAAATAATGAGCAGTTTAACTAACATTCTCCAGACACAAGAGTCTTCTGGAGCCAATGAAACAAGACAGAAAGTGACCGTGGCCGAATCATGCTTACCCAAGCGGATTTGGGGTTTTTATGACCGGGAACGCACTTGTCACTTGTAATACTTGTAATAACGGTGTAGTTTTAATTTCAACTAAATACTTCCACATTTTCCTTAAATTAGGCGTCTAAAGTCTAGATACACAGACGGACGAACGGATGTACGGACGGACGAACAGACGTGCCGACAAAGTTCTTTTATCTTTTATAAGGGAAACCTAAAGCATACAAGCTCGCTTAACATTCTCTAGACGCGAGAGTAGCTAATGAAATATGACAGTGAGAAAAACTTAACGAGCAGAAATACGGAGCGGTAGAAAAACTAACGCCAGAGACTGCCAGTGATGAATTTTAAAAGCTATTTATACTAATATCGCGATGAATATTTCCAGATATTATGCACAGAGCTGCTCCACTCCGGACTTACGTAACACTGATTCTGATTTCACAAAGTGAATATTTGGAAAACATTTTGTTACTAACGAAAGCTTCCTTTCAGATCCAATTAAATCGAAATGTATTTGTGTCCGTTAAAAAGAAACATTAAATTGAAGTACATTATGTGTAATTGTATTTCTTGACCGCTCAGTAAGTGAGATTTCAATTAGTAGCATTCTAGCGAGCTACTGTTACTTTTTTTATATTGAATTCGATCGGAATCGAGCTAACACTTCAAAACTACGTAATAGGCTACGAGAGTATGACGCACATTTGACAGCACAACAAATCTTCATACAAGAAAAAGTTACGCCATCTTGGTTTTCATCATACATCAAATGTCAGCCATCTAATTTTCACCGTACTTCAAATGCCAAAGTGGACCGAAAATGTCCAAAAAGTGGAACCATTTAACTTTTTGCCTCAACTTGCCACGTCTATAATATATTATATCTACGTCTATGAAATCGAGTATAAATTATTCTAGTTTTTATTTATGGCTAGTACACACAGATAGTTACGTAGCTATACATAATTTAGTGTCAACATTAGGGTACAAACGGGGTGTACCTACTGTACACGTGTATTTATCTAATTAAGTCGAGTACACATCATGGTTCCGTAATACTTAAGGAACCCTTATAGTTTCGCTCTGTCCGTCTGTCTGTCTGTCTGTCTGTCTGTCTGTCTGTCTGTCTGTCTGTCTGTCCGCGCCTCTAGCTCCTGTAATTATGAATATAAATTGATGAAATTTGGTGCAGTTATAGACTGTGTAAAGATCACGGTTTCGGGATCATAAAAAAATAATAATTTTATATTTTAGGGGTGGCTCTCCATACATGTGAAGTAGGGATGAAAAATATTTTTCACTCTTCCCCATCGTGTGGGGTATCGTAGAATAGGTCTTTTAAAATAAAGGCAAGGTTTCATACGTTACTTTTTTATAAAGTTGACCATTTTCGAGTAATCGGCCTCCAAATTAGTTTGTAAGTTGGTCCCCCCCCTAGCATTTTTAAACTATAGGAGATAGAAACTTGCAAATTTCCATGCTGATAGATCATGCTAAAAACTCTTTAGGAAAATTATTGTGAACCAAATCGGACAGTAACTTTTGGAGTAATTAAAAAAAAACATATTACGCGTTTATAGTTACGGAACCCTCCATAGACATGTCCTGACATGCTCTTGGTTAGGTTATTAATTGTTCGTTGCGTTTACTAAATGGCTGACAATATCAAACCTTAAACTTCTACCTTTTTTGGCAAATAATCTTCAAAGGCCCATGGGGGGATTGGGGATTTTAAGGATCAGGAACGCAAGTCGCAGCACCAGAGGAGTTACAAGTGTAACTCCTCTGGTGTTGCGAGTGTCCATGGGCGGCGGTAATCGCTTACCATCAGGCGATCCGTCTGCTCGTTTCCTGGTACATTACATAAAAAAAAAAAAAACCTTTTGACGTGATTTATAAATCGATGAAGGCCGGCTGCACGCATGAATAATTGTTATCTTCCGCCTGACTGTCACGTTCCGCCAGAGCCGAGCGTGCAACCGAGAGGGGGGACCGTCGATAGAGAGGCACGATCGGCCTAAACGTTCGGCTTGTGGTGACGTTATCACGTATAAAATTATCGTCCTTAAATCGACTTAACTGACAACCATTTTTTTAATAAAAATATACTCTCCGAAATACGACCAAAGGTTTTCGTTAATAATAATTACGTAAATAACGTTAATTATTTCTTATCTTACTAGGTACCTACTTGAGGCAATATAAACTTAAAATAGTACAACGACTCTGTCCAGAAAGTGCGTAAGCCTGCGTAAACCTACGCACGTAGAGATTCTTATCTTATCACAACAAAATTTCTGCCGGTCTATCTGTGATGCCAACTTGGGACTTTTTCCCTAAATTTAGGGAGAAAAAAAATCTGAAGGGGTTATTAGGGGTTTTTATGCTTGTTTTATTTAAATTTGCAATTGATTTGCTTGACGATAAGTAATATAATATACTATTATTATTTAATTACAGCTGACCTATCACTTATTGGTATAAAAAATGTATTGTATAAGAAACCAAAATTCTTATTGCAAGTGTCTACCTGTTGCCATCTTGCCATTAAAGAATCACGCCAAAAACGTCAAAAAATTCACGTTTGTTGTGTCTAAGGAGGGTTCCGTTACTATCAACGCGTAATATGTTTTTCAGATTACTTCAAAAGTCACAGTCCGGTTTGGTTCAAAATAATTTTCCCTGAGTTTTAAGCATTATACCTATATCAGCATGGAAACTTACAAGTTCAACCTATAATTTAGAAATCTACTCTACAACTACTCGAAAATTTTGAAAAAAAGTCATGTATGAAATCTTGACTCTATTTTAAAGCGCTATTCAACGTTATGCAACACAATGGGGTACAATGAAAAAATATTTTTCATCCCCACTTCTCATGTAAGCCACCCTCAAAATATAAAATTATTATTATTTTACGATGCTAAATCCGAGATAATATAATATACAAAAAACTATACCAAATTTCATCCATTTATATTCATAATTACAGAAGCTAGAGGCATGGACAGACAGACAGACGGAGGGACAGAGCAAAACTATAAGGGTTTCATTTTTTATTACGAAATCGACTATTTTTAGTAAAGGTTATGTAAAAGTTTTAACTGTCTAGCTATCAAGGATTATGATTTCATGAGACATAGCCTGGTGACAGACATACAGTTTTTACCCTCTAGATACCTACGAAATAACTTATAGTCTGTAAGTGTTAAAAAAAGGAGTGAATCATACATACAAATGTCAAAATTTACGCATTAGCTGTGATTACATTAATTTACCTATTAAAGTAAGCCATTTTGACACACACTATATTACCACCATGGCCTTAGGCCCAGATCTTGCATCCTCTTCAGCAAGAGGATGAAATTTCTATGCATCTCTTCCTTATGCACATATGACACAGTAGCTGCTTACATTGAGGAGCCCGGCGGGAGACTACTAGTATGCTCCGCATACCTACCTGGGAACGCTCCGGACCCCACTACACAGCTATTACCACTGATAGACCATGTCGGAAAGCAGAAGAACCAACTTATCATGGGAAGTGACTGCAACTCCCACCATACAAGTTGGGGTAGCACCGACACAAACTCCAGAGGTGAGAAACTCTTTGATTTCTTACTAACCAACCACCTCCTTATTTTGAATCAGGGCGCTAAACCAACATTTATTACACCACTGAGACAGGAGGTTCTCGACATTACAGTATGTACGGGGCCCATACGGCACCGAACCAATAACTGGCACGTATCGGACGACAATTCCATGTCCGATCATTGTTACATCAGGTTTGACGTACATAACAGTATGCCAGGGCAAATAATTTCATACAGGAATCCCAAGGCCACCAACTGGGAAGCATTCGGGGAGGACCTGCAGTCAAACCTTACAACGATTAAAAAATCGGTTAGGACCGTGGAACATTTAGAGCAAACGGTAGGAGAGCTAGAGTTGGGCCTTAATGAGGCCTATCTCAGGAACTGTCCTCTTAAAAAATCAAAAAGTAAGCGTAACGTACCTTGGTGGAGTGGTACTCTAGCAAGTCTTAGGAAAGAAACCCGAACTTTGTTTAACAGAGCCAAACGAGACGGGAACTGGGACGCATACAGAACCGTTCGTTCGTTCACGACGTTCAATAAGGAGCTAAGGAAAGCCAAAAGAGTAGGTTCTGTGAGGAAGTGAACAACACCTCGCAAACCTCAAAACTTTACAAGATAGTATCCAAAGCCCCTTGCTCCCATCCTAGCACTCTGAGGAGACCAGATGGCACCTACACAAAGACGGCGGAGGACACACTAAGGCTACTTGCCGAGGTGCACTTCCCCAACAGTATCCATCTGAACGTGAATGAAGCCTTCTCCCACACACCCATTAAAACCAGGCCAACTTTAGAAGACTGGAGAAGAGCTTCCATGATTTTCAAACCTGACCGAGTCAAATGGGCAATTGACAGCTTTAAGCCCTATAAGACTGGTGGCGAGGATAACATATTTCCGGCCCTTATCCAACAGGGCAAGGACATTATCCTCCCTGCACTACTAAAGATATTTAGAGCGAGTTTTGTGTGGGGCTATATTCCAATGGCATGGACAAAGGTAAGAGTATCATATATACCCAAAGGTGGTGATCGAGACAAAGCTTTACCCAAGTCATACAGACCCATAAGCCTTACTTCTTTCATGCTTAAAACGATGGAGAAGGTGGTCAACCTTCACATAAGGGACACCTACCTCATCGAAAGGCCTCTGCATGAAAGACAACATGCCTACTAGAAAGGCAGATCTACTGAAACGGCGTTGATGGAGTTAGTAGATCGCATTGATAGAGCCATTGAGGATAAGGAGCTTGCACTATGCGCCTTCTTAGATATTGAAGGCGCGTTCGATAACACCTCAACCTGCTCTATTACGGACAGCCTGGCCTTAAGGAATATAGATTCAACTACTATAGAATGGATCAAGGCCACGCTCAACAACAGAATAGCGTCATCTACTATCATGGGCTCGACGATCAGGAGCAGGCTGACCCAAGGATGTCCTCAAATACTCCCCGTATTGTCGCCACTGGAGTGGTCCCTGGTAGTGGATGAGCTCCTGGAAGAACTGAATGACAAAAGGTTCTACGCTCAAGGATACGTTGACGACCTAGCGATACTAGTGGTAGGCAAATGCGCATCAGTGGTCGCTGGGCTAATGCAATCAGCACTGAGAGTCGTCGAAAATTGGTGTATGAGGGTCAAGCTAACAGTCAACGCTGATAAGACGGTCTTGATACCTTTCACCAAAAAGAGGAAGTTGGAGGGACTAAAACCCCCAAATCTCTTCGGGAAAACTATCACGTTTGCAAGTGAGGTCAAATACCTAGGAGTGGGGACGCACTAGTTATTTTGAGGGATAATTGTTAGTTTGCCACTTACTGTAAACTTCACCCAAGATACAAACAAATGTAAATGTAAAGCAATGTTGCCTTTCACCTCTTTTTTGTAAACTTGGACAAAGCTTAGGATATCATGACTAAATGTTGTTTTGTAAACATAGACCAGTGTGGGTTAAGCAGATAATATTAATGCAAGTATTGTTTTTTCCCTTTTCTGTTTCATATTGTTACGCCCCCACCTAGTGAAGGCTTCTTTGAAGTTGTCCGATCCCAAGAATATTTCGTAGGGCTAGATGGGGACGCACTAGTTATTTTGATAATTGTTAGTTTGCCATTTACTGTAAACTTCACCCAAGATAAAAACACATGTAAATGTAAAGCAATGTTGCCTTTCCCTCTTTTTTGTAAACTTGGACAAATCTGAATTGTGTCTTATGCCACCTGCGGGACAGGCTCTGCCTAGTGCAGGGGCATAGCATAAACTTCTCTGTATGTAACTTTTTGGAAATAAAAATTTCATTTCATTTCATTTCATTTCATTTCATTTCATATCCTGGACAAGGGACTCACTTGGAATAAGCACATCGAACACATCACGAAAAAGGCTAGATGTGCTCTGGGATCCTGTTGGAGACTAGTCAGTTCTAAATGGGGCCTTCGGCCGAAGGCAATGCTGTGGCTATCTACAGCAGTAGTGAGGCCAATGGCCACATACGGCTGCATGGTGTGGTATAATAAGGCTCAACAGGTGAACTGCATTAAAACATTAAATAGTGTTCAGAGGCTAGCCTGTCTGATAATCACGGGTGCGCTTTCGTCCGCACCCACCGCTTCACTTGAGGCGCTGATCGACCTGACTCCTCTTCCTCTGCTTGTTCAGATGGAGGCTAGGAAGGCAGCCCTCAGAGTCATGGCGACGGGCAGGACGAAATGGACTTCCACCCTATTGGGACGGCTGCAACAGTCTCTTCTTGAGTCACCGGTCATGGCCATGCCATCGGACGCCATGACCAAGGTGCACAGCTTCTCGAAGCTATACCAGGTTATCATACCTTCTAGGGAGGACTGGGATGGGAATGTCCCAATTACTGTCCACTCCAATGACATAGTTTGGTTCACGGACGGATCCAGAAAGGACAACCGGGCGGGAGCCGGATTCTACGGAGGCATGCCAACAACGAGCAAATACGCTTGCTTGGGAGAATTTGCTACCGTGTTTCAGGCTGAAATATTCGCCATAATTGGTTGTTCACTAGAGAGCCTAGAGATGGCCCTAGTCCATAAAAACATCCTTATCTTCTCTGACAGTCAAGCGGCGCTGAAAGCACTGACTGCAGCGGAAATTTCATCAAAATTAGTTCTGGACTGTGTTGAGAAACTGAACATGCTAGGACGCAACAACAGTATTCGTCTAGTATGGGTTCCGGGCCACAGCAATATCCTCGGTAACGAAACCGCGGATGAGCTGGCTAGGCTGGGGGCCGAAAGTCTCATTTACGGGCCAGAACCAGTCTGCGGAATATCTCCCAGTACTACCAACAGAGCACTTAAGGAATGGAGCCGCAGCCTAAGCATTAAGCAATGGGCTGCAATCCCGGGCCTTGTGCATTCCAAAGCGTTAATCCCAGGCTTTGACAAAAGGCGTGCGGAATTAGCGCTTTTAATGAGTAGGGATCAATTAAAAATTCTTACCAGAACCCTAACTGGGCACTGCAAGCTCCACAAACACCTCAACAAAATAGGTGTCGGTGACAGAACGACTTGCAGATTCTGCGAGGAAAAGGACGAGACACCGCTCCACCTCCTCCTCGACTGTCCAGCACTTCAACAGAACAGAAACAGGTACCTTGGGCAGCACGAATACTCCACCACGGAGGAAATTCGTAGCACCAACCCCAACCATATCGTTCAGTTCATGAGCAGCATAGGCCTGGGGGAAGTACTATAACGCGAAGGAGTCACAATAGATCCACCTGGGTCGCAGTGACGTCAGGGCAAGATTTTGACCTACTTTCGAATATAAAAAAAAAAAGCCATTTTGACATAGTATGTACGCATGATTCACTGCCTTCATAACGCGAATAGGCTAAAGTATAGACTTTATATAACACGTATAGGACGCGACCGCGTCATTCAATGTGCTGCGTACAGTGCAACTACCTAATTTGTTAATGCCCTCGGCAATCATCGTTTTTTTTTTCTACGGAAATGACGGATGTTGGAAAGCATATTGTGTGGGACTTCCGAAAGATATTAGCAAAGTAGTTTTACTGTATAAAGTATCTTTATAGGTATGTTTTTCTAAATAAGTAATACTTACATATTTGGTATGTAACTTTTTTGATTTTTGACGGTACCTATATATTTTATCGTATTATGTAACTTTATGAAGTTTCGATGTGGCATAAGTACTTTAATAATTATATTTGAGAGTATTCGCATGCTAGGTAAAATCCACGGGAACCGTACTATTTGTTTTAGGGAGAAATATTTTTTGAAACTTGGCAACTCGATCTTACTACGCTTTAATTGCACTCCAAAATACAGGGGATGACACTTTTGACTATTTCAAATCGATATCAATTGTGTGTTGAAGGTTTTAATAGAAGTTGTCTTCAGAAAAAATTGGTTTTGACAAAACATTGACAGCACAAAATTTCGGAACACTCTGTAAAGTAAAATTTCACTAGTGTGAGTACTGTGAAAATGCCAAAATTACCAAATGCCAAACAGTGTCAACCGATCTGAATGCTGTGTAAGGAATGAACTGAATACTTCTGTCTCACTCTGAATCATACAATCGGAGCGAGAAAAACATTTTTCTTTCACTTCGTGTCTCACGCGTACTCGATGTAGCTGCGTATTACAGCGTAATTGCTTTACCTATTTGAGTCAGGAGCGGAGCACCTATACGTGTAGTATGGGCATACCCACAAGCCCAACAGCCTTGTGAGTGCATACTTTCAAGGTCTATTAATTTATAATCAAAATAGCTTCAGTGGGTAGTAGTATTGGTATTGTTAACCTTTTGAGTCTTATCTGGTGCTTTTTATCTGCTGGTCATACTTATATTATTGTTAAAATACATATTTATATTAGTGGATTTAGTGTTAAGCGGACCTTTAGTCAGGTTACCTTTAGTCAAAATTTGTAACCTCTCCATAAATTTTCGGCCCTTTTTTATTTACTAACCAACATATTTAAGAAAAAATATTACTTTGATTGAACCGATAGGAATTACTCCTGCCGATGTTATATAATCTATAATTTGTGTATGTTTCTATACTATATTATATGCATATATTTTTTATTTAATTAATTTATAATCTTAGTTGATGTTAATTTGTTTAAGGTACCTATATTGAAAGCTTTTTTTTTTTTACCAAACATAAAATAAATTTTTTGCTAAATAAGCGAAAAACTTTTTCGCTCACTCCGCGCGTTAGCTTTTAATTAACATAATATTATAAAGAAATTAATACAATTTTTTTTAAAATTCTAATAACCATGTTATGAAGGAAATAATAAAATCAAAATTTTCGGGCCACATCTTCTTTTGAGAGCTGGATCCGTGCCTGAATCAACCAAAGCGGTTTAATAGGTCAATTTTGTACGATACGCGTATAGCTAAAATAATACGCACGTAGCTCCTGGACGCAATGTATGGGGCCCTAGTACCTCGACTACGTGCGTAGACCTCACGTGCGTAAGAATACGCAGTTTCTGGACATTGTCTTACCAACATGTGCGCAATACCTACACTAGGAGTCTCCTATACGGTCTACTGTTATAGGGATTCGCCGCTTTTCAGCGTACTTCATAAAGGTACAGACATCGACAGTGAAAATAAAGGTAATATTTATTTTCTTTTTTATAATTTATACTAATGACGTAAATTGCATCGATATGACGTATAAATTGCTTCAAAGTGAATAACAAAAACAAGCGGCTCTGCCTGGCGCGGACGTGCGGTCGGCCGGTCGCTGTCCCGTCCGCGCCGTCGCGGTAAATAACGCTGCAGTCTCATTACTGTATTTAAATCAAAGCGTTTATCCGATAGTTAAGGTAAGCTTCTACGAGTCCGCGTCACTATAATATTTACACTGTATCCGCGTCGCATGGGGCCTGTACACAAAACTGCGATGAATATCAAAAAAGTGTGTGTGTCAGCTCCGACGCACGACTGGAGTTTACTCTAAAAAGTAAAATTTGGTATGCAGTGCAAAGCGACCGACGCATCTTCGGCTAGCATCGTGTGACATCGTGAATTCGATTTTACTCCTATAGATTTTCATACGCCAGGCTTATATTATATGAAAATCGTTTCTTAAGGAGTAAACTCCAAAAATGTCGTGACTATTATCCATACAAGTATCGCACGTATTATATTATGATTGTGAATTTGTGACATCATTTCTGAGATGCACGTTGCGACGTTGCGTAAAAATATTGTGTACACTGTACAAGAACTGACCCGTCGTAACAAATCAATTTTAGTATTTTATACTGAAGGTAATACGCGTTTATTGATCCAAATGGTAAGGTTCATTATTAAGTTATTAGTAGCGTACGATGCGTTGATTAAGTCAAAACATTTTTATTAGGGGTATAGAAAAAACAAAGAGTCAGATACGGTGCAGACACAGGCACGGTTCGTATCGTAAAGTGCAGCACACAGCACACGCTCGTGTACCTTCGTTAACCGCTGCTATAAACCGACGCCGAAAACAATAAACCGGAGTTTTATATTGCTTATTTAAACGCTTTCAATTCGGACGTAAATTTCGGAATTACTGCTCGTAAACTGCACGTGTTAACGTCATTCATTATTTTGGACTCCAATTTTTAAGGCATTATCCATGATATCACTTGATGAGCTTAAACTATCGTGGATAAGGTAAGCTTCCAAATAAATTATATCAAAATCGACACTCTACGTTGCGCTACGATATGACAGATTTGTGGGCGAAAGTTTAGTATTATATAACCGTGTAGTTACTAATATTTTTATCTAAAAAAATTAAGATTGTTCTTAAATAATTTGTGTGAGTCATCAGTGCGAAGGTCAAAATTGACCAATGACGCTTAAGCCGTTGTCATATTCAAAGATTATAATATCCCGTCCAGACTGCTCGCAAGGTAGGCCGAGTTTGGCCGAATAAGACAGTGTGGGCACGCACTTCGCTTCGCCTTTTCGTACTTCGGGTTACTTCGCGGAGTTCTCTCACTTCCTCGGCCTACTTCACGAGCAGTCTGGACGGGGCATAATATTATGTTATCTTCTTATATATAAAAATGTTGTGTTGGTTTGTGTACCAGTAGCGAAGGGTTCCTATAACTCCATTCCTATCGTCTTCCCTTGTCACTTACCTTTTGCAAACCTTCATAGAAATCCCTACCTATTATACAGGCTCCGGCTTCCCTATGAAGGAGAAGCAGCCTTCGCCACTGTTGTGTACGCTTCAAAAACTCAAAAAGTTCTTCACCGATCGAGCTGAAATTTTAGCATGATATATAATCCGCATCAAGGAATGTTTTTATCTATTTTTTATCCGCGACCGCGAAAACTCTATATTTACGCGGGCGGAGCCGCGGGCAACAGCTAGTTAACGATATTTTTAGCGCGAATATAGTAAAGGCCCAGGGTGAAACTCTCTACGAATGACAGCTTGAGCACCGGCGAATGTTGAAACCGATATAATAATTTCAAACGTCGCGTCGGACAAATATTTTTATCATTATATTTTCAATGATGTCAAAGCACGAAACGACTAGCCCTGTGAAACTAAGTCGATGACTATCCATACTAATATTATAAATGAGAAAGTGTGTATATTTGTCCGTCATTCACGCCAAAACTACTGAACCGATTTAAATGAAATTTGGTACACAGATAGTGTAGAGCCTGAGAAAGGATATAGGCTACTTTTTAAACGCACACGTCTAGCCACGCACACATAGCCGCGACCTGTCATTCGTTAAGTCGATTGAATGATGGTTCTTTATGTTAGAAATATTTTATTCTTGTTATATTCTATACTAATAGGTAGGGTACATCTGTAGCAGGTCTGACGTCACAGCGGCGGCGAAGACAATTACTAACGCTCGGGCGCCCTCGCTTTGACAGCTTACTTTGAGCTGGGCTAGCGTAGCGAGATCGTTATTGTCCTATAAACTGCATAGCACGCATGAGGGCACAATACCAAAGTGTGTTTCAAAGTTAATAGACACATTTATTTGCAGGACAAATCAAGCCTCATTTCGTTCAAAATTGAAATGAAGTAGTTCTAGATAAAAATACGCATTCTGATTTTTTAAGGAATAAGTTCGGCAAATGACGATAAGTATAACACGGTACGTCAGTCGCGGGATAGTAATGATTATGACCGTCCGTATAGGACATCCGCAACAGCAGAGGAGGGTGTCGCCTTATTACGAGTATATTAAATAGTTCTAGAAAGAAGACAGAAAGTAGTATCACAAAGGCGTTGCCTCACACATTATGTAGATTGTAGGTCTAGGAAAAATACAGAAAGCCAGTCATTTGGTGGATCGTTAGGCGCTGGGTAACGTGTGACTGTGGGCGCAGTGCAGTCGTAAACGTTATCGCACGCGACGTGACAGCCACACGCGTCAGATATGAACACGACACACCACACACACACACACACCGCACACCTGTACAAACCACACACATTACACAGCACAACAACAATATATTTTACAGATAATGTAGTCACCATTTTTAAAATAACAGTTTACGCTATTCTGAATTAATTAAATCTAAACGAAATCCGTAATGAAAGGGAACAATAGAACACGCAAAATCAATGCTACCAACTTAAATATCACGAAATTCACACCGCGACGATATGCGACGCGGCGCCGCATTTTTAAAGTAGCTATTAAAATTGTTTGTTTGCATTGAATAGGTTCCGAAACTACTAAACCAAATTTGATGAAATTTAGCACAGAAGAAGAACGGGAAAGGATCTAAGCTACTTTTTATTGGTTCATACGATTCTTGTGGTTACGTTTAGATAATCTGAACAGAGTATACCATGAGCTAATCAGTATTTCTTTATTTTTATTTGCCTTTTACCTACAAGGTAAATGTGAGGGAAAGTAATAAGGAAAATTTGTATACAATAAAACTATTTAGCAATGCTCTAGTGTGTTACTTCATATCTTTTTTATAGTAACTAATTTGGTCATTCTGAGTTATTCTCTAGCTTCTCTTTTCATATATATTTTCAATTTATATTATTCAATATTTACCATTTTTGACACGCTCAATATTTATTAAAGGGTCAGCAAGACACAAGAGGGGTCACAAACAGCAAGACTGACGTAATAATCAGCCATCAGGGCTATTGCGATGTGAGTTCTTCCGCAAAAAATGTGTACAAAGCCTCAAGAAAAGTCTTGCTCTTAAATAGCTACTTATATAATTCGTCCCCGCCGGCTTCGTTAGCGAGCTAACACTAAATTTTTTCTTACCCGGCTTAGAGTCAGGAGCAAAGCCGTTAAATAAAAATAAATAAACCGATTCCCAGTCCCGAATATTGTTCCCGGGGAGGGAGTGACCGGGGGAGAAGGTTATCTAAGAGGGCGGGGATTGGACAATTCAATAAAGTTTTATTTGATGCGTTTCATTTTACGTACTCAGTACTCGCGTATAAAGATTAAAGCCTGTCATGTTGTCGTTTCTGACAACGTCCTCCTACCCAGTTTATACGATTGTTAACAAGTTAAGCTAGTAAGTCGAGTTACACGAAGTAGGTAATAATTAATAAAAATAATTTGGAAAAATATGTTGAATAGTTATGTATAACGTTATTACAACACTAAAAAATAATTAGACGGCTTTTTATTAATTTCTATTCAACCGTCTGCTTAATGAAGGCAACGAATACGAACTCTACTCTATTGACGGTTGTTAGCCACATTTAAAGCCAGTGCTGAATTCTAATAAAAACCAGTCAAGTACGAGTCGGATTCACGCAGGGGAGTCCGTACAAAACGGCAAATAAACCACGTGTGATGTACGGGAGCCTCCCTTATATAATATGTATTTTATCTTTGATTAATTATTACATAGATACGTTATATCCTTACAAAACTGACAATAAATGGCCAATTCGAGTCTTCATTTTTACGCGTTTATAACATATCTACCTCTTTTTAATATTATATATCTATGGTTTTTATAGTATTTGTTGATGTAGCCGAAATACATCATCTGTGAAAAATTCGATGGTGACAAACGGACAGATTGACGACAGCGAAGTTTCAGTAATAGAATCGCGTTTATACCCTTTGAGTACGGAAATCTAAAAATCTCGATTGGTAGGTGTAGCGGTGGCGAAGGGTGGTTCTCTTTCATAGGGAAGACCTAGGCCCTACCTATTATAAAGCACTAGACTTTACAATAGGTAGAGATTTGGATGAGGGTCTTAAAAGGTAAATGGTAAGTGAAGCCGATAGGAATGGAGTTATAGGAACCCCACGCCCACATAGGTGTAGTTAACATCAAGACTGAAAATTGTTAAATCAGAGAGTGCAAGTCTGACGAAATATTGTTACAAACTCACAACCATACGGGCTCTTGACATTTTAGTTCCTCCGCAAAAACAGAATCAGAATGAAATTGGATTCATATGACATCGGCCAAATGCGGGTCCTCTCGGACATAAGCCCGGCGATCATCGTAAAGTGTGCGGCGGGCACTATGGCGGCGGGCCTCGTAAATATAATTACAGCTGACACCGGCCCGCCTGCCCTCCGCAGCCCCCCCCCCCCCCCTCCATAGCCTCCGAGACCCAAAGTCATGTAACATACGGTACACGTGGAACTTGTGCTAGCTCTGGTCAGATGCAATTTCATAAACGTATTAAATTCGACCGAATAATGTGAAATAAGTGACATTTAATTTGGTAACATAGTAGCGCGTACGTCATTGTTTACGTACAGTGTGAAATGGATATGAATGGATACTTAGCTTCTAATATTTTCTAAAACTATTTACTACTGTTATTTCCTATAATCAAAATATTTAACTATCATAAAAATCAGTTAATCTGCAGAATGAAAACGTTAAATTTTTTTCTGCTACAACACGCCGAATCAACGTACGCGATATAAAAATCTTAGAAAATAATATTGTGAGTAAATAAGAATATTTTTTGAAATTTTGCTTAGAATTAGTTCACCTTCCCAAGTAAGGCTATATATAGAGCACGTACGGCACGTGGCGTCGTTTGCCCGGCGCGTGGGACGCGTGAGGGCCGGTCCACACGGCGCGTTGCGTCGACGCAGCGCTGTCGCTCCGTCGTTTTACATACTAAAAACTGTACCGTTAACACGGTGCGCTGCATCGACGCAACGCTGTGACGACGCACGAACAACGGACAGCATCCCCCGAGACGAAGCGGGAGGGGCAACCACGTTACGTTTACTTCGCAACAACGCTGCGGTAACGCAGCACCCGTGTGGCCGGCATTGCGTTAACATGTTTGCGCTACGTCGACGCAACGCGCCGTGTGGACCGGCTCTGAGGGCCCGGCGTGCGGCGTGCGGCGCGGCGTGCGTCGTCACCGTGTCGCGTTACGTCTACTACGCACACACATGCAGTATACTACGGAGTACACGCGGGGAAAAGTGCGTGCGTGACTACAGTCAGCATTGTAAATTACAGAGAATGAAGAATTTGTAGCGGCAAATTTCGACAAAATGCTCTTTAGCAAATACTTTTCAGGTGCATAAGTTTTGTACTTATATAGTATTTGGCGATTTACATCGATATGTTAAAGTTTAAAAACTAAAGTATTCGTTTAGTTGTAAATTATTATTAAATTAATCTTGTTGTAGTGGGTTTTTATTTAATTAAAAAAGTTTTATGTGCTATCTCTAAACATAAGAAATAAATAGATGACTTTTTACCCGAATATAGCGATGCCAAAAAGAGGGGCAGTCTATTGCTGGTCCCGTTTTATTAATGAGGTGTCAAAATATTCGTAATAATAGCCCGGCTAATATGCTACATAAGTTACGTAGTTGGGTCATAGTTTTTTATATAAATTATAGTTTTTTTGTTAGTAAAATTAAACTAAACTGCTGTGCTACGGCGCTACGACACCGCTACGCTGGCTCTACGCCGCAGCTACGCGGGCGCTACGGGCGCTACGGGCGGGGCGGGGCGAGTGTGTCACGCAAGCAATTTCATAAATTACAAATGTTAGCACATTACTGAAACTAATACTCACAATACATTCTATTATTTATTCAGTTATAATTTACTTTGTTCCATACTTCCGCATATTATGACGATAAAACAACAACAACATAATATTTACTGTATGTATTCTCTTGTCAGATCCAGTTGGATCTTAGACCAAAAGGTTTAAACAAAAAGATAAATTAATGTATTTTGGAATTTATTTATTGATTGGTAAAGCTTAGTTCATTGTCGCATTATAGTGAATATATTGTTTATTCGTTTACGTTTAGACTGAATATAAACATATTATACAGTAGCGACTGAAAAACATGAAAAGCTGGAGAAGAGCCATAGTTTTGGAAGTAGACCCTCTCCCGATGAATCCATTTACTATTCAGCAGATGCAAATTTAATGGTGCCTCTCGTGCCCCTTCCTGCTGCACCCGCGGGGGGCGCGCGAGGTAGGGCAGGGAATTGAATTACCTGATTGTATTTATCCGCTAACAAGTGTTTACCGAAAAACTTTTAAAGCGCGGCGCGCGTTTTTAGTTCGCGTTTTCGTTTATCTTCATCGCTGTCTCTCTTACGGACTAGTAGATAGAGGGAGATAGAACATTAAATATATAAAATCGTGCTAAAGTTGAAGACGATTTTGCTAGAATTCTCGTGTCTTAAATAATATTCTTGCCACTTACACCCGTATTTACAGACGACAGCATTAACAAATCACTTACCGCCACACCACACCGACGACCTATCCCGACCCAGCGCTACATTTTTAAAGGTAACGGTTTCAAATTGAACTCTATTCACTTCACAACAAAATACACGTTTCATAGCAACAGTTCTAGTTTTAAGCCGCACCGCGTTGCGTGGCGCGGCGCCAATTTTCAATGAAACGTGTAATTTTTTGAGTAATGAATAAAGATCAACTTTGAGTCGCAATCATAAATATGCGTTTGTTAAACTAAACGCACAGGTATAGTTGATAGTTTGTTATTGGCTCACCAGGGAGAGCTCTGACTGTGAGTAACACGTTGTTGTTGTTGCTGACAGTGTTGTTGCTGAGACAAGTGTTGTTAGTGAATACAGGTGTTACGGCCGAATACTATAACGCTTCTCTAAAATGATGTGCCATTATAACTCATCTAATTTTAAAAATCAGATCCTATAACATTAATTAAAATCTGATCAGTAGTTTAGGCAGCTTGGAATTAATATTCATACATAGACGGCCCTTCCTTCCTTGCCGTAGTCAAATAATTAGGCCCCCAGTCAATCTTATGCTACTTCTCCGCTTAAAAGAATCATAAGAACATGTGACTTGAGAGCTTCTTAATTTAAGTATTTGAGTATTGGGCCGCTAGGTTAAGTGACCCCACAACCTTGGTGGCTCCCGCGGTAAGTTACACGCCTGTACGGTGAAACAAGTGTAATTATAGATTAGCCGTCAATCGCCCGGAGCTACCGACTGCCGTAACGAGTTTTTGATGATGTTGTCCATACACGCAACCTCTCGCACAAGGTCACACACACACATATACACACACTGACATATAATGTACGTCGATGAATCGTGCATACATACTCACATGTAAATACGGACTTCGACCACGTCTGCAGTCGTTGCGGTCACTTCATTTGTGTTTAAATCTTTTGAAGCGTCCTAGTGCAAAGAAAATGTTTAGAAAGTGGCCGAGAAGTATCTTTGTCGATATTGTAAACAGTAAACACAAGACGTAAAACTGTTGTCGTCCTCGCTGAAACTTATAATTACGTGTAACATGCAACTGCAAGTTCCCGCGAAGACACCGAGACAGAAGTTACATGTACTGTGCTTATATCTAATGTAATACAAACGTAATATAACAAATTCGGCCAAATTGATGTGCCCATTGCATTGCCCTCAACTTCGTTTGTGCGTGGGAACGCCTGTCCCCTACTCCATATTTTAGTCTATCTCTGTACCAAATTTCATTAACTGCTACTATTATAATGTCCACATTAGACATGCATCCATGCAAACTTTCATTAAAATTTTGTATGGTAGTAGTTTAGGCTCTTGATATTAAAACTGGCTACATTTTGTTCAGAAAAAGTACAGTGTTCAAGTGGGATACTGAATTTACGCGGCCCGTAATGACGACAGAAAAACAGAGAAAATTACTTTTATAATATTATTATTATGTTGCCTGCGAATTCGTGCGCGCAAAAGTTAATTTCACCAAAACCGCACATTTTTCCGCTATAAAAAGTAGCATATATCCTTGCCCGTAGTCTACTCAACATCTGTGCCAAATTTTCAAAATTCAAATCAAAATCGGTCCAGTAGTTTCGGAGCCTATTCAATGCAAATAAACAAACAACATTTTCCACTTTGTTATATTAAGTATATACGAGTAGATATAGATGTAGACAGTACTCTCAATTTAAGCCGCTTTAATTTAAACGCTAAGAAAATAATTGCGTCCTATAATGCTGCCAATTTAACGTGTATGCAAATAAGCAATAAAATGAAACATTAATGTGGAATTCAACATTCTGATGACGGTTACATAAAATTGGACCTAAGCAGAGTGTTAGGACGGCTCAGTAATGCCGTGACGTCACAATGAAACTGTTTGTATCGCTGGTGACTCTAACATTGAAGTGTAGTCTAAACCGCGACGAGCGGCGCGGCGAGGTGTAAAACTAGGGTTACACGGTTAGACTGACGCCAGAATGATGGCCGGAAAGCACATAATAAAAAAATGATCAGTCCGTCAATCACACGGTTACACGATCATTCTTTCGTCAGTCTGGATCAGGCTGATGGACTGAACTGATGCCAGTAACCCTAGTCTAAGTCAGTAATCGCTAGTCGCTACCGAGTTAGTTCCTGAACTACCTCAACTCATTACCCACTTACCCGCTTATTACCACACCGACTCGGGTATAACTCGTTTCACCTCGACTATAATTATTAGCTATTGTATATACTGTGTACAGCTAATGTGTCTTATCTGACTATTATTTGTATTATAAATGTGAACGTTCGTGAGGATGTGGATGTTTGTGACTCTTTGAAGCAAAACTCCTAAACGGATTTTGATGACAATTTGATATGGTAGTAGTTCGGGCTTTGGATTAACAGTAGGCGTCTTTTATCCCGAGAGAGTACAGTGTACCAGTAGGATACTGTATTCACACGGGCGGAGCCGCGGGCAAAAGCTACTTAGTACGGCCAGTGGTTCCCAGACTTACACTAATTTGGCTTGTGCATTCTACTTAATTCTTAACTTATTTACTTTTTAGTTACTTTTGAACTTTTTATTTACTTAATATATAATTTGATGTTTATTCCTCGATTTGATTACAAAACTAATAATAGCACTAATAGTCGTAATGAGACTTAGAACCTTAAGAGATGTGTGGAGTGTTAGTAGTGTTAGTGCCGCGGGCCATCTGACAGGATGAGGCTGAGCAGTTGATGTGAGAGCGAGACACACGATGTACGAGCGGGACAGGAGACTGCTGTCCATCATCTTCAGCACGCTGCTGCTGGGGAGGGCCATTGCAGGTGAGTTCTAACTCTACATTACCTATTAATATCTAGTTCCTTAATAATATTAGTAACCATTCATTTATTAAATAATCAGATCAAAATATACTTCTCCATATAACAGTAATATGCAGTCGCATATCTCGTTACCTCTGAAAAACACCTTATTGCGATATTAAATTTTGATTACTAACAGCATTTAATTGTACTAAGTCGTGAAGACTAAGTAATTATAAATCAGGATTTTGAAGGATTTGTCGCGTTATACAGAGAGAAATTATTTCAAATATAATAATACTGGGTGTTGCCCGCGAATTCGTGCGTTTAAATAAAAAAATAAATCCCGCGGGAATCGTTTACCGCAAATTTTACCATATTTAAAGTATCATATTAAGTGTTAATTCAGAGCCTAAACTACTTTCATACCAAATTTTATCAAAATCCGTTTAGTAGTTTTTGCTTGAAAGAATCACAAACTTTTACAATTATATAATAGGATATGATTATAATACTAGCTAGTATTGCCCGCAGCATCGCCCGCGTAAATACAGTATCCATCGGGAACATGCCTTTTTCGGGATAAAAAGTAGCTTATGTTTTAATCCAGAGCCTTAACTACTATCATACCAATTTTCATCGTAATTCGTTCAGTAGTTTTTGCGTGAAATAGTAACAAACATCCATCAATCCAACCATACATCCATTCATCCTCACAAACTTTCACATTTATAATATTAGTAGGATTGTTTTACAATTATTTAAAGTAGTTGGATAGATTCTGCGACACCATCAATTCTATTCTGAACTGGAAGTTTAGCAGGAAGGAAAGACAAAACTCAATTCTACCAACAATCCCCGCGCGATCAATTAGCAGCTGCAAGTGACGCGGACGTGACCAGTCGTTCATCAGCCCCGCTGTCTGCTCTCACAGTGTGACACAGTGATCATCTGAGACGTATCTATGTCGTAGGAATATTGTATGATTCCGCCGTTTACATACGGCGTCGTCAGTTTAAAAACGCTCGCTGTTTTGAAATATGCCGAAAGCAAAATGACAACTCGTTCGATCGTTATAATTTGAACGTTGGTTGTAGTTTAGAGTGACCATGAAAGAAACACAGTTTCGACAATCTACACAGTACCCACAAAACTACATTTGGACAGACATCTGTATCACGCAGGAACTGTACATTTGCCGCAACAACCTAGCCTAGGTCCTTCCCCGAGGTCTAGCCTATATTATCCGTGCCGAATTTTGTGGAAATGTGTTGTAGATGTGATGACATATCGTATCGCATTCCTAATATTAAGTAAACTACCCGCCGAATAAAATTTTTTTAAACATAAATATTATATTATCATGTTTTAAGAGGAATATTAATAATTGGCTATTAGATAAACGTTTCTATGATATGTAAGATTATATGCAGAACTAAGATCAAATCATTAAATCGTTGACCTCATGACATTTTTGTTACATAGATGATAAAATACTTTTAAAATAGAATTATTGTTATGCATAATATTCTAATGACCTTATAGATTTTCAGTACAAAACTATTATTTAATTATAATAAAGGAGACGGGGATCTCTGGGCCCAATTGTAATAAGTTGAGATATGGTTTAAAAAATGCGGTATTTTTTTCTATTCCAAAATATAAATAACCTAACCAAGAGCATGTCAGGACATGTCTAAGGAGGGTTCCGTAAATGTTGAATGTTGATTAATAATCAAAATATATTTAAGTGAATAGTAACCGGATGTTCTTTAAGAATAATTTTTATTCGATTTCGATGATATTTTGAAGAGTTTTTATTAAATTTAATATTCGCTAATCAAGTAATCACATAACATTTGAGCATATTATTAGTCTATTACGATATCGCCTAGGTATCACAATCAAAGAAAATTTCGATAGCGTGATACAGAATTTAAATCCAATAACACAGCGACATCTAGTATTATTTTTCAAAAACAATCAACGATTTAAACAGGAGACTAGCGCCATATACCTAGTTTTCGTAAAGTTACTAGCAAATTGAAGCTTTTAATATTTTAGAGGTACGTATTAAATTATAATAAATAACAATAATACTATGGAAATTATTAACATAATTATATTAATGTGTTTTCAGTGTTATTAAATTATTGTAATAATTGGTAAAGGAAGCACATATTCGTAAAATTAATTATTAATTAAAATTTTACGTGTTTCAAAACTTAGCTCTAATTCTGGTAAAGAAACATAAATTCGCAATAATCAATATAATTGTTGTAGCTCAGTTAGTCACAGTGATTGTCCTAGGATGTAGGTTCAAACCCGACAACATATTTCATTTATTATTAATTTAAGTTCTTTTTATTAATTGTTAATTTCAGTTTTTTTTTTAAATTTTGCAACCAATTTTGAAACATTATTTTAAATAATCATTTCACATTATGTATAATTATTCAGATTTTCTTTATGTTAATTTGTTTTTCTATAATTGCTCTAGAAATAGAAATTATGATGCGATTTCGTTCAAAATAGTTTTCCTGAATAGTTTTTAGCATGATCTGTCAGCATGGAAATTTGCAAGTTTCTGTCTCCTATAGTTTAAAAATGCTAGGGGGGGGGACCAACTTGCAAACTACTTTGGAGGCCGATTACTCGAAAATGGTCAACTTTATAAAAAAGTAACGTATGGAACCTTCACTTTATTTTAAAATACCTATTCTACGATACCCCACACGATGGGGTAGAGTGAAAAAATATTTTTCATCCCCACTTCACATGTATGGAGAGCCACCCCTAAAATATAAAATTATTATTTTTTTATGGTCCCAAAACCGTGATCTATACACAATCTATAACTGCACTAAATTTCATCAATTTATATTCATAATTACAGGAGCTAGAGGCGCGGACAGACAGACAGACAGACAGACAGACAGACAGACAGACAGACGGACAGAGCGAAACTATAAGGGTTCCTTAAGTATTACGGAACCCTAAAATTGAGCTCAATTCACAATCTGGGAGAAGAGAAATCTTAAAAATAAGTAAGTGCACTGATGAAATAGAGTATCGATTACTATAATCGATTACTCTGAACAATTTCAACAATAATAATTGAATATAAAAACATTTACACCAGATGATTGATCAAAATAAATAAATTCTACGGAATAAATACATTATTTATCATAATGTCAACAGTTTAAAAAAAACAGAATATCAACTTACATAATAAAAATAAATCATAAAATCGATTCTAGTTTACAGATAGATATTTTATTACTTACGTTATAACCTTCGTGGTTAACAGTGACAACTGACAACTCCCTGACTCTGTGATGTCACTCGTCTCGTTTGCGTCTGGGTTTTGAGTGTGTGTCCAGTTGTTTTATTGATATTTGCGTAATTTAATGTGTATTTAGGTTTTATCCTCGACCAGTGCTTTCTCTCTACGGACTTCTAGTATACTGTTTAACTTCTACGACCCTTGCTATCATAAAGGACACCGATAACCTTGTTTACTCGTTTGAATTTGGCTCGTTATGTTGGATTTGGCTTAACGATTGGATATTGACATCATGGATCGCTGTGTAAATTGTGGCAAGCAACTAGTCGATGTAATACACTGGGCCGACGAGCTTTAGATGATGAAACGACATTGTCAGTGATTCGTTAATGGCGTGCACCAGAATCTGTAAGTACATCGTCATTACAGATGGCCCAGCGTCTCTCATAACAGATTAGTAATCTTAATTTATAATGGCATATTATATGAAGATTGTTAAAACATAACAATATTTTGTAGTAATCATCAGTTCTTTTATCATTGCGTTTTTCAGATAAATAATTCTATTTGTGACTTTCCTTTTCTACTCCCACTCAATAAAATACAATAAAAACTACATTAAATAACTGTATAATAAAACAAAATAGCAATCATAGTTCAAAAATCAGCTGTTAAGTATAGGTAATTGTTAATTTCTTGAATAACCTCACTTTTACTAAATCTTTTATAACTCTGCTCTCAGATTGCCAAAATCCGCAGAATTTTCAGAAATGGTTTCTTAATATATAAGGTCTTAAATAACACCACACTCATCTTTTTACATCTAGGCCCAAGAATGTATGAAAGCGTATCCGTCTCCTTTCAATAACATAAATAAGTCTATACATTTGCATCCTATTAAATTAGTTGGATCTTTTTTGCATATTACTTATTACCATCTTAGATATATTAACATTTTGGCAAATAAATGATTATTATTATAAGGATGGTTCATTTCATAATTTTATCAGTGCAGTATAAATAAATGTGCACAAAATGAATTCGGTCATCCATTCAATTCGAATCGATAACCAGCGTCGATCCTAAGTATTTTATTGGTAGAGCACCGAACAAGATAAATGCTTAGTTGTTTGACCGAGCACTCGCGGCGAGAGGGAATTAATACGGTGTTCAGCTCGGTTCAGTCCGTGGTTCAGTTGTATTGTCTGTGGAGATGCGGTAGTGTGAACTGTCTGTGGAGTAATGGCGGTGTACGTCGTAGCACTCGTTATTTATGGACCACGTGCTACTAACTCGGACCACAACCAGCTCTCGTATTTCACTTATATATTATGTGTAATGTATTTAATATGTCTTAATATCGTAAACTGATTTTGGGTAAACCAAAATACAGTTCTTCCTATTTCATAATTCACATAAAATCACATCTCGGTCAAATCGCTGTGTAACTGTTAGTTCGGGTGACTAAAACTGCACGGTTCTTGCTGCATGGCGAAAGTCGACCAAAAATCGACCGCGTAAATGGCTACTATAATGTGGATAAAATGCAATAAAGACTATTTAATAAACTCGCATCAAAATCCGTTGCGTAGTTTTAAACTGGTCGTGGACTACATCAGGAGCAGAACCAACTTCGCCTTGAGGGTCGAATAGAATAGAATAGAATAACATTTATTGCATGAAATGTGGTTTATAAAGGTGTTACAATATGATGCTTTATATGGATCCAACATTCTGCCTTGTCAGTGGCGTGCAAAATTATTACAAGAGGCAATATCACAAAAGTCAAAAATAAAGATATTTAACATTAACATAATAAGTATTAACATTAGATATTTAAGTCATAACATAAATTGAATTCATTAAGTAAATAAATTATACATCAATTAAATTAAACAAGTCCTATTACACATAAAAAAGAAAAAAATATATAACAGACAAACAATATTTCAAATGTTATTAAAAAAAAAAAAGTAAAAAGTGTCATGTGTCGAAGAGAGGTTATAAATTATAATTTTTAAGCATGGCCTATTACAACCCTACAACGTGGCAGCCAAAAACATAGTACTTATACTTAATGTATTATAAATCTGTCCAAATTATGTTAGAAAGTAAGAAGATAAATTATTACTGAACTGCTATCCAAATACAATGATTCGCTCCGTATGCCGTTCACTTACTCGAGATGCGCTCAATAAAGGTATTCATTTTGTTCTGATTTATACTATAAATTGTTGATAATTATGTTATTTATAGTGCTGCCCTGAACTGTGTTTATTATTTTAGCATCCAAATTGAACGCAAACCTGTGACCTTACATGTGGTGCAAGAAATACAGGTAATCTATATTTATTTACTAGTACTTTAATACGGTTAAAATATTTTCTAACTATTTAATTTTGTTTTTCAGCACCCAGATGTCACAAACTACGAAATAGAAGGACGACAAAACACACAGTAGATTAGCAGATTAAAAGATTATAATTAGTCATATTATTAAGTATGCTTAATGAAAGTAATGTCATAGGGGTAAAATTTTAATTAATAATTGATAATAGAATAAAGTATTAATGTCAATAAATTAGTCAAAGTTTATAAATTAAAATTAAATTTAAATAATGTCATTAATTTCATTAGTCAATTGGAAGGGAATCTACCGCCATATAAACTGTAAAAGTCTGATTACATGAGAAAAAAATTGTAATTAATTTGATTTCAGGTACATGTTAATATTATCATTCAGGTATTCTTCAAGGCTATAATAATAGTCGAGCGGTTGGAATCTCGTCATAGAGTGAATTTTAGTTCTTTTGTGGTGAGAGTTCCAACCCATCATTTAACGACCTTCGAGAAGGAGGAGTTCTGGCCGATTGGAGTCGCCTTCAGAAGATTCAGAGGACGACTCCCGAACACTTCGCGCCCCACGTCGCAGACAATACGTGTTTAGTGTTAGTTATATAATATAATATAGTAATATGTATGTTAGTCTATAAGGTATTTATAATATATGCAGCCCGAAATAAATGGTATTTAATTTTAATTTAATTTTAAATATCTAAGCATAAAAATATATAGGAAAAGACAAAATATTCGTGAACCTCTTATACATACGTCTAGCGTTTTCGATAGCGATTCAAAAGCGCGAGCCGCCGCAACACTGTTTGCATTTTAAAGCTGTAATATTTTTGAAAATATATTTAATTTTTAATTTCTAGAATTCTACATTTGCTCAAGATAGCGATTGTCTTTCGACTAATATTTAATTAAGCTACATACATTTCACCTCATTCATAAAATAAGAACCCGTATTAACTCTTTTATGCATCAAAATAATCTCAATAAGTATAGCATATCATATGCCATCAAGAATTTTAATCATGGCCCAATTTTGATTCTCGTGGAGGTATTCATGTGCGTTCGATCGCGACCAATATTTTTAATAATTAAGGCGGGAGGAAGGCTCCCGACTCCGCGTCAATACGCGGCTACTGTAGCCAGTAGCTCCTTATTTTTATTTAACTCTTAAAATAAAGTATTTTCGAAAACATGTTGGTACTTTAAGTATGACGACAAAGACATGCTATAGTGTGCGCCTTGACTTCTCTCGCATAACGCATTAGCGGTGTGCGCCGCCGTAATTGGCCCTCGCTCGGCGCTCCCCACTAACAAGTAACAACTAGCCGAGCTGAGAACTTGGCTTCTCATTAAACTTGCTAAAGTCTTGACGATCGACAACTTAACGCCGTTAACTTCTAGACACGATGAGTTACAAACATCATATTGTTATGTGCTATTGTAACGAACACAAAATAATATTATGTGCAAGAAAGGGGGCTTAGCCAACATGCCGTCGTTAATTATGACGATCTTCAAAATTGAAAATAATAATAATATATGGGATTGACAATATAGCAATTTGTCAGTACTCAATCTATACAGATAAATAAAATTGAAGTGTCTGTTTGTAATTTCAAATTAACAGCTTTTCACTTAATGCATATGAAAGCATATTCGGTACTTACAATGAAATACCAATTTTTAAAATTTTTGTCTGTCCGTCTGTCTGTCTGTCTGTCTGTCTGTTTGTTCCGGCTAATCTCCGAAACGGCTGGACCGATTTTCGCGGGACTATCTCTGACAGATAGCTGATATTATAAGGTCTAATATAGGCTATTTTTATTTTAGGGTTCCGTTTAAAAAAATAGAGTTCCGTTTCAGTTAGTTCTATGCAAACGAAGTTGCGGGAATCAGCTAGTACCATATATATTTTTGATTTGCTAACTTCATCACTGGAATTAAAGAAGGCATCTCAGCTAGACCCCTGGACATTAAGCGCTTTCAGCTCTGCTAACACGAGTTTGAAGAAAAATCGTTGCACGTGCATTAAATAACTTTTTAACCAACGTGTACTTGTTTATATTGTGTGCTTTACATTACAGATAGCATAATATAAGCTATAAATAGAGAACAAACGTTAGTGGGAACTGGGAAGTTAAATATAGACTGTCGTTAAGGCGCGTCAGCCCAAACCTGTCCCGCGGGAACCCTGACACTTAGCGCGGGTGTGGGATGTTGGATCGTTAGAGGAACGCTTACGCCTTAAGGCCGGCCACATGAAAAGTTCCCTATACTGCTACGAAACCCTAAAAAATAAAACATGACAAAAAGTCTACCTTTCTTAAAATTTGTGGAATGAAAATAAGCTTTTGTTTTCATACTCCCCTATCGAGTTGTTTAAACGAGGTTTGAAGTTGGTAAGTAGTTGCCGCGCGCCGCCCGGGTCGCTGAAGTTCGCAAACATTCTGCGCCCGTCCAACGCTGTAGGCGGGAAGACCTCTCGTGAGCGGTGGGGCGACCTTATATACCCCTTTAGTCCTAAATCCAATTTAATCTAAAAAAACAAAAAGAACGCAACGCTATAGCACGCATAATGCTACTAATTTAAATATCACATTTTACCGCACATTAAAAAATACAATGGCACATTAATTTGTTGGAATATACCTTTTTGTTTACGTCAGCGGCCCCTATACTTACACATATTATACAATATACAAAGCTAATAACTAAATTAACGTATTAACTTTAAAATATTGCGTTTACATTTCTAACGAACAAACAAACAGCCATAAGAATTAATAGTCGTTCCGAACTAATTTAAAAGTCAAATGACGAGCTAACATTATAAAGTTGGCACGACATTATAAACCACAAAAATGTAATGACACGGAATATGCGAACTGAACATTAGCGCTGTCTGTGCGGCTGCCGGCGGGCTGCGGCACGCAACGCACGCGAAACGCTAATGTTCCTCGACTTGGTATTAACGAAATTAAAAAAAAGTGACCCGAAATTGTCAAGCTGTAAGCGAGCTGCTGATAATGACGAACTAGAACCCATCTCGATCATCACATAGCTATCAAACGTAAAGGGCCTTTCGTTTAGGGGCAACGATGTCACCACAGGACAGACATGCACAGACACGTCAAGCTTGTTACTCTTTTTTTACGTTGGAGGTTAAAAAGACACAGTGGCCGAGAGACTATAAAACATATGACGTGCTAAAGTGAAACTTCATTCATCATTTAAAATCCAAGAATACTCTCATCGTGCCTAAAGCACATCACTTCAAAAAAGAGTAGAAAAATTACAATTTGTACACCTAGAACCATCTGTGAGCCGTACTTTAGAAAGCCAAGTTGTAATGTACGAAGTATAAGTAGTTTCCGACAGATAACGTTATATCGAAAGAGTTATGTTTAAAATCGTGTCATGACGCATATCGTGACGTGATGCGACCTTGAAATTTACCTCTCAACGCCGCTAACGAAGTTTCACTTCAAAAACTGTAAAACGGTGAAACAGTAGATAAAAACACCGTAATAGCGCGGGATCCTTTATCGTTTCTTTGGCGGCAAGTGTAGAGGTACCGCCGCGCGCCGAAAACTCGACCGGCGGAATGACAAGATTTTATAAACTTTTTCGGATTTCCGTCGTACGATTTGCATTTATAAATATTTTATCCATTTAGGTAATTTTTCGTTCCATTTTTAGAAATTGCTAAAATAGTTTTCTAAATATTATGTTTCCTAGTAGGTATCAAAGTGTTACCTCCTACATACGTAACACTAAACAATTTACCTGTTTATTACTTTTTTTTTTTTTTTTTTTAAGTTTTTATTGAGCAAAAAGTACATGAAATCTTATGTCTATCACTGGTCTTCACACTAGGATTCCCTGTGTCGTGAAGGCCAGTCTCTTTCATACAAGAATCTTACGTTAAATTACATGGCTGTACGAGTTTACAAAGTTACAAAGTTATTGAGGTAAGTATGTAGATAATTGGTAAGTTATCTATACATCTAGGTATACCTTATCTATACAGATAAATAAAATTTAGGTGTTTGTTTTACTTAGTTCTATGCAAACGAAGTTGCGGGCATAAGCTTATAGAGTTATAAGAAAAGAAAAGAATGTATGTGTTAGTGTATGTGTGTGTGTGTGTGTGTGTGTGTGTGTGTGTGTGTGTGTGTGTGTGTGTGTGTGTGTGTGTGTGCGCGTGTATGCGGATGTGTGTGTCTGTGTATGTGTGTGTCTGTGTATGTGTGTTTGTGTGTGGACCCTAGCCCTACGACAGTGTCTTGGCTCTTGGGTTCAGTAAGCTGTGAGCTAGTACTGCTAGGGTCAAGTGTATGGTGTGTGAGGCAGTGGCATTATTAAGAGTGTTTACAATCTGCTATGCAGTAGTTTTTCCGTATCATCGTAACTGAGGTTCTGAAAAAAGCTTTTGATCATTGATTTGCATTTAGATCTCTTGCATGATAGTAAGTTTATCTTTTCATTGATAATACTATATATAAAAGGACCCATATAGTAAAAGCACCTTTTTCCAACTTATATACCTTATAGTCATTTGGAATGACTAAATAGGTGACGTTTTAGAAGCTATAGCTGCTGTGATTCTAGGACTTGCGTATTTATTTGTAGATTAGTCTCACTGTCTGTAATATTATGTTGTAACACACTATACTGTGCAACTAGCGGTTGCAGCTGGCACAATCAGCGGCGACAAACATCATGCATAATACATGGCACACGCGTGCCGAGTGCTGGGCCATGTAGTGTGGTGTAGTGTAGTGTGATGTAGTGTAGTGCAGGACAGCTTCTCAGCTCCTAATTGCTTATACAACTGAGTGCCTGCTCCGTGTAAAATGTACATAGCTCAAGACGTAGGTAGTCTTGTAGTAGTCTACAAACTTATGCCTTTGCATCCGTTAATGGATGATTTATACAATATTCTCCGAGCGAAGTAACCACTCTTGAAATACTGTAGTGCCTGGGACAGTTGGTTTTTTCATGTCATATGGTTGCCCAAGCACATACGGCATTCTCACAACATAGTCAGCCTAGTCCAGAGGAATGAACTGGTCAATACATCTGGGGCCAACTATGTGCGGGTTTCCACAAGTTTTTTTCATTCATCATTAGAGCGTCCGTATAATGTACTTGAGATCTGAATAAGGCTCATTCATTGGTACACGCCACAACCTGGGATTCGAACCTGCACTCTCTCGAGTGCGAACCAAACGGTCTACCCACTAGGCTACGGAGCTCTACTAGTAGTAGTAGTCTTCAAGTTTCTAATATAATTCTATTTTAAGTAACACCTGGCATTGTCAAGCAGCTAATGATGATGAGTTATAACCAAGAACCATCTCAATCACGTCTGTTTTTAAACACAAAGACCACATCAAAATCGGCCGTTTCGTTTGACGTTATAGGTAGACAAACACATATTTTTTACGTCGGGGGTTAAAAATACAATTTCACATGAAAGCAAGAAACAATTAAGCTAATTATGTAATCTTCAATACACTTGTGTCAAACGCGGTTGTTCTGCTCATGTATCTAAATGTTTTATGAGCTCGGGGAGATTGTCTCTCGCCGCCCGCGACTCACGCGAGCGCCTGGGGCTGGGCCCGGAGGCGTAAGGGCGTTCGAACATATGTCTTTTTTATATTAAGCATAAGGGAGCACATGTTATTGACTCCACCACAGAATATATAGATAAAGAAGGCAAGATCGTGTATGTGCGCGACATACTGTAACCTTTGCGCGGCATACTGTAACCTTTGCGCGGCGGTTTACTGCGGCCTGAAGTATTGCTTCTGTGAGCTATGTATACATATGTGCGCTATACTATATGGAGTATGGAGTGAAGTGTTTAATCTCTGTCAGCGTCGTCACAAAACACGGCACGGCATGCACTGCGCTCAGCACTGTGCTCAGCACTACTGAGGAATGACAATAAGAGTAGTTTTGCAGTACGTCCGATCTGAATCAGTTCCCTGTTCCCTGATCGAGGCACGTCCGACGAATGACACTATCCCTAAGGGCACAATTCTCATGCAATAGAGAAAAGTTCCTGTTGTAAAAAAATTATATTCGATTTTTTTTCAACGTAACACAGTTTTTGAATTCTGAGGAATTCATTATTGCAATAGTTTAAAAAGTCACTTGTGCTCGAACGATTTCGATTATATAGTTTTGGGAATGCACAAACTGTGTTACGTTCTAACAAAATCGAAATTCGAATTTATTTTCGAATTGGTGCCCCTGATCAGCATTCCACGCGCGCCGGCCCGCGACTTACGTTTACACAAATGAGAGATTATCTTTTCAAACTCGACCCAATTTAACTGTCATCGTCTCATTTGTGAACGTTCGCGTATTACAAGGAGATTAGCGTTATTTGCATAAGAAGCTTAGAAAATTACATTTACAGGTAAAAGTATAAATTAAATTAATAAAAATACATTGATAATCTTAAGCCCTAATTCTGAACCGCTTAAACAGTCTGTGATTTAAGGAGCCCTTAATTTCGAATACTCAGCCATTGTAGTACAGGAAATACCGTTAAATTGGCGAGTTTTGTTTAGAATTTTATAGTAAGTATAATATTCATTAATTCCGAGTTATCGCCAGTACAATATGACCTAAGGCGTCGCCGTAGAAGTAATTCGTGTTTAAGGCGCTCTTACCCTAGAAATGCGCTTCTTTCAAAAATTTTTTGAGACGAATGGATTCATTTTAGTGCAGCAAAAAAATATATGTTAATTTTGATCATATTTGCTAGGGGACCTTCATTTTCAAAACACGTTATCTGAAAAATTTCTCGATAAAAAAAAATCATAAAGTTACCATTAAAATAGAAATTCTTGGAGTTGTAACTGTATTATTTGTGAACAGAAATGAGAAAATTATTTGCAGTTTCGTAAAATATAATAAAAGGAAGGGAATTGTTGTTTTGATTTTTCGTATAGAATGTGATATTTGTTAGTATTAATTTATTTCAATGATAAATAATTCGTACGAGTCGAATGAAACATCGCGAAATGGCGACCTGTCATTCCTTCTCTTTCATATCTATTGAATAAGACAGTACCGGCTTAGGCCTCTTGCTAATGAGACGTATGTCAAATTTTTCCCCTCTTTTCTGCTCAAAAATTATTCGAATTTATTGTTGAAAGTCCGTTCAAATTTATTTTACCCCCGAATGGACCTTTATGTCGTCTGCATAAAGGTCAAGTCGGGGTCAAGTCAATATTTACATATTCGTTTTTCTTTCGTCGTGTAATACTTATAATATATACGTAATTTCGCTATCTGACGTAAGACGCTTGGTAGCCCTTTGGCCTCGGGTTCGAATCCCGGTCAGACGATTTTTTTTTCTTTTTTTTTTGTCGCACTATAAAACTCCGAGCGATGCTTGTTTTCGCAGTAATAAAAGTATATGGTTAATTATGTACTTATTTTATTATTAGTTACTTTAAGTTGTTGTTAATATTAGTGTAGATTATATTATATAAAATATGAAAAGATTGTATTCGATGAATGTCCAAATTTTTAGTCCAAAGTTTTAAGATGGAGGTACAAAAACTCTTTATAAGTAGGTACTAGGGAGACCGAGCTTTGGTCGTAGTTTTAGTACAACGATAAAAATTAATAAAAAATAAATAAAACAAATATTAAAGAAAAACAAAGACATTATAAGAATCACAAAAATAATATTTATCTTACCGGGATTTGAACTCACCACCAAAAATCAAACGTCGGTATGCAAACCGAGCTGCCAGTCAGACTGACGTAAATTAACCGAAATTATTGATATAATTAATTACACGACGAAAGAAAAAACATATTTGATTCAAAATTGACAACATTGATTGACAACAGAATAAGTAAATATAATATATATACCTAAATATTATTATTCTGTTGGTTTGTAAAGTTATATCAATTATTATAATCAATTCTAATTCTAATCACCATGAGCAGATATTAGGATTAGGAACATGTACTTATTCAGTAATCTACGTTTATTTTTTACTAGCTTTTGCCCGCGACTTCGTCCGCGTAAAGTTCGGTTTCCATACAAAATTTTAACCCCTTTGTTACACCCGTAGGGGGCGAATTTTCAAAAATCCTTTCTTAGCGGATGCCTACGTCATTACAACTATCTGTATGCCAAATTTTAGCAACATCTGTTCAGTAGTTTCGGTTGTGCTTTGATAGATGAGTCAGTCAGGTTTGCCTTTTATATATTTAGACTAGGTGTTGCCCGCGACTTCATGCGCGCAAAAGGAAATCTCGATGGAACCGTACATTTTTCGGCAATAAAAAGTATGCCTATGTGCTTTCCCGTTGTCTATTCTATATCTGTCCTAAATTTCATCAAAATAATTCCAGTAGTTTCGGAGCCTATTCAATGCAAACAAACAAACATACAAACAAATGAACCTTCTCTCTGTATTATATTAGTAATAGATTAAATAAAACAATATTTACAATTAATATGATGAAGCCGAAGAGACTATTTGGTTAAACCACAAATGTCAGAAACTAGGTATTTGAAATTGTATTTTTTTTGCTGTCAGATAGCCGAAGTTTCATGTATGTAGAATGGGAATATTTGATATTGAATTTTATAGTGTATTTATGTATTGTATAAAATCAGTCGATAAAATTTAGCTTTGTGCTACGCGAACGAAGTTGCGGGCAAAAGCAAGTTTAGATTTTGTAACCGCTGAAAAATGCGAAATATATAAAATTTTGAAATGTCGACCTAGGAAGAAACGTCAATGTGTGTGATGTCATAATGTGTATTGTGTAATGGTGTCTACAGACACACAGGTACGGAGCGTACAGCGGATCTGGTACGCTCCGTACCAGATCCGAGCGTGTGTAGGGCAGTCCGGCGAACATAAGAAGAAGGCGAAGAGTTCACCGTTGTCCGCATCGGATCTGGTACGCTCCGTACCATATTCGTGCGTGTGTAGAGTAGTCCGGCGGTTTGGCCGTACAACAGTATCAGTGTTGCCAACTTAGGGATGTACCCCCCAAAATTAGGGAAAATATCTCCGGGGTTTACTAGAGGACAGAATGTTTAGAGTTTACTCCTTATGAATCAATTTGTATGTAATAATAAAAATTATTTTAATGTGTGTATATAGCCAGGGATATGAAAATGTATTGGGAGTGAAATCAGATTAAGACAAGTTAGTTTTATGTTATTCACGCGTAAGTCTTTATGTTAAACACATAACCTTTCTTTCTAGCTTATTATCTCTTAGACCTGTCAATGGTATAAGTAATCAGGGGTAAAATTTGGGGAGAAATATTTTTTTAAGTGTTGGTATCACTGCCCGTTATCAATGAATTGCGGGAATCATCGTCGTCGTTTAAAAACCGCACTGTAAATAGAACTCTGTGCTAATGTAATAGAGCATAAAATCGAACACACGAGTGTCGAGCGTTTCGCTTCACTGCACCGTACCAAATTCGTGCGTGTGTAGCGACACCGAATTTGGTCTCCGGATATGGTTCGTTTCGCTTCACTGCTCCGTACCATATTCGTGTGTCTGTAGATAGCATAATGTGTTACATGTTGTAGTGCGGATTCCGCAGTACTTCGACCGCATATTATAATAATACAAGCTATCCCGGGAAACTTCGTAGTCTTCGTACCGCCTTAGAATTAAATTTGTTGACGTACTGACTACTGACAGCAGCGCCACCTACCAGGTCCAATTGCAAATTTAAACCATTCTCGAATCAACCTGAAGACACACAATTTTTTTTATTAAAATCGGCCCAGCCGTTTAGGAGTTCAGTGACTAAATTGAGCTTATTACCCTTTAACTACTTACTAAAAAGCTTAACTTTCTCAAATCGCAATGGCTAAATTTGGCACAAAATTAGGAATTAGACTTATTATAATTGACCTAGACAGAAAATAGACATTTTGAAATATATTAAAATTGTAATGAGATTTGAACCTAGACGCTACGCTTTGCTTTAGTCGGGCAAAATACCGCTAGGCTATGAAGCATATTGCGATTTTATCGAAATTACGCTTTTGTACATTATAGACACATCAGCGATATTTTGCCCGCCTAAAGTCAAATCTCATTACAATTTAATATATTTCAAAATGTCTATTTTCTGTCTAGGTCAATTATAAGAAGTCTAATTCATAATTTTGTGCCAAATTTAGTCATTGCGATTTGAGAAAGTTAAGCTTTTTAGTAAGTAGTTAAAGGGTAAAAAAAATCTAAAAAAAAGCTCAATTTAGTCACTGAACTCCTAAACGGCTGGACCGATTTTAATGAAAAATTTTGTGTGTCTTCAGGTTGATTCGAGAATGGTTTAGATTTGCAATTGGACCTGGTAGGTGGCGCTGCTGTCAGTAGTCAGTACGTCAACAAATTTAATTCTAAGGCGGTACGAAGTTTGCCGGGATAGCTAGTATTATTATAATATGCGGTCGAAGTACCTACTGCGGAATACGCACTACAACATGTAACACATTACACAATACACATTATGACATATTACACACATTGACGTTTCTTACTAGAACGATATTTCAAAATTTTATATACCTATTTCGCATTTTTCAGCGATTACAAAATCTAAACATGCTTTTGCCCGCAACTTTGTTCTCGTAGCACAAAGCTAAATTTTATCGACTGATTTTATACAATACATAAATACACAATAAAATTCAATATCAAATATTCCCCTTCTACATAGGTACATGAAACTTCGGCTATCTGACAGCAAAAAAAAATTCAATTTCAAATACCTAGTTTCTGACATTTGTGGTTTAACCAAATAGTCTCTTCGGCTACATCATATTAATTGTAAATATTGTTTTATTTAATCTATTACTAATATAATACAGAGAGAAGGTTTATTTGTTTGTATGTTTGTTTGTTTGCATTGAATAGGCTCCGAAACTACTGGAACGATTTTGATGAAATTTAGGACAGATATAGAATAGACAACAGGGAAGCACATAGGCATACTTTTTATTGCCGAAAAATGTACGGTTCCATCGAGATTTCCTTTTGCGCGCATGAAGTCGCGGGCAACACCTAGTCTAAATATATAAAAGGCAAACCTGACTGACTCATCTATCAAAGCACAACCGAAACTACTAAACAGATGTTGCTAAAAATTGGCATACAGATAGTTGTAATGACGTAGGCATCCGCTAAGAAAGGATTTTTGAAAATTCGCCCCCTACGGGTGTAACAAAGGGGTTAAAATTTTGTATGGAAACCGAACTTTACGCGGACGAAGTCGCGGGCAAAAGCTATTAAAAAATAAACGTAGATTACTGAATAAGTACATGTTCCTAATATCTGCTCATGGTGATTAGAATTAGAATTGATTATAATAATTGATATAATTATATGTATAAACTTTACAAACCAACAGAATAATATTTAGGTATATATATATTCGTCGTGTAATAAATTATATCAATAATTTCGGTTATTTTACGTCAGTCTGACTTGGCAGCTCGGTTTGCGTACCGACGTTTGATTTTTGGTGGTGAGTTCAAATCCCGGTAAGATAAATATTATTTTTGTGATTCTTATAATGACGTCTTTGTTTTTCTTTAATATTTTTTTATTTATTTTTTATTAATTTTTATCGTTGTACTAAAACTACGACCAAAGCTCGGTCTCCCTAGTACCTACTCATAAAGAGTTTTTGTACCTCCATCTTAAAACTTTGGACTAAAAATTTGGACATTCATCGAATACAATCTTTTCATATTTTATATAATATAATCTACACTAATATTAACAACAACTTAAAGTTACTAATAATAAAATAAGTACATAATTAACCATATATTTTTATTACTGGGAAAACAAGCATCGCTCGGAGTTTTATAGTGCGACAAAAAAAAAGAAAAAAAATCGTCTGACCGGGATTCGAACCCGAGACCAATTGGTCGCAACAACGCAAAAAGTCAAAGGGCTACCAAGCGTCTTACGTCAGATAGCGAAATTACGTATATATTATAAGTATTACACAACGAAAGAAAAACTAATATTTACCCCCGACTTGACCTTTATGCAGACGACATAAAGGTCCATTCGGGGGTAAAATAAATTTGAACGGACTTTCAAATTCGAATAATTTTTGAGCAGAAAAGAGGGGAAAAATTTGACATACGTCTCATTAGCAAGAGGCCTAAGCCGGTACTGTCTTATTCAATAGATATGAAAGAGAAGGAATGACAGGTCGCCATTTCGCGATATTTCATTCGACTCGTACGAATTACTTATCATTGAAATAAATTAATGCTAACAAATATCACATTCTATACGAAAAATCAAAACAACAATTCCCTTCCGTTTATTATGTTTTACGAAACTGCAAATAATTTTCTCATTTCTGTTCACAAATAATACAGTTACAACTCCAAGAATTTCTATTTTAATGGTTACTTTATGATTTTTTTTTATCGAGAAATTTTTCAGATAACGTGTTTTGAAAACGAAGGTCCCCTAGCAAATATGATCAAAATTAACATATATTTTTTTGCTGCACTAAAATGTATCCATTCGTCTCAAAAAAATTTTGAAAGAAGCGTATTTCTAGGGTAAGAGCGCCTTAAGTAATGACCGTATCGCCGATACCGATCTCCAAGCAGTATTGAGGTGAGTTCGTTATGTTCGACATCACGACACGACACGACACAACACGACATGTGCTTGACATTTGTGTTTCGACAATCTGAATATTACTATTACGTCTTATGAGATTAGGTAAATATTTTAGCAGATTAACATGCGAGTGCGCCTGAAAGTGGCCGTGTTCCTAAATCCCGATGGTAAACTATCCACCTACATCTGCGCCGTATGGAATACCACAGATTACTGTTTATGTACTTACGTAGTTACATGATAAACTCCTCAAAACTAAATAGGGCCCACCTCGTTTTAGGCTATCAGCAAAAAGTATTAATGTTTATCTTTTTTTGGATGGGTCTGTTTTATTTAAAAAAATATTTATTTTATTACAAAAACTACACATAAATACTTTCTCATAAAATTTTCAGGAAAATTACTTAAGAAACAGACTAAATCTAATATTTTTTTAGCAACAGCAAAAGTTATATTGTAAAGTGATGCGGTATTTAAGGAGCGAGTGAGGCCTTCAAAATAATTTGAAATTAAAGAAGACGTTCTAATTATTTACGATTTACATTATACTAGAGGTACTATCTCCCTGTGGTCGAAATTATATCACAAAAACTCATAATATAATTTTTAAGTTTGAGCTTTATAAGCCACAAGTTTCTTTAGCCATTTTGATAGGAAAATTAAAAAAATGTATATTTTGTGATAGAAATGGATTGACAAACAACGTGTAACAAAATTGTATTTTTGTATCAAACGCAGGTGGTTTATGTTAATAATAATCTGAGGTGCTGTGTTTCATTGTTATTTAGATACATTTAATGTTAGCAATATTTAAAAATATAACCATTCTGCAGACCTTCCTCCATATAAACTTTAATTTACCGGCCAAATTTCATTCTCATCCGGTTGCACAATCTATACATATAAAATCCTTTGTCCTGATTACTCCTGAATGACTGACGGATCAACGCACAGCCTAAACCGCTGATCGTAGAGACCCGAAACTTGCAGGGCTTGCTCTTTGTAATGCGTAGGGATCCGATAAGAAGGGATTTTTCGAAATTCGACTCCTAAGGGGGTGAAAAGGGGGAAAACAGTTTGTATGGGGCAACGTGATTCCTTGGTCCAATCTACTTCATATTTTGCACAAACATTATTGTAACAGAATTGATGGAATTCGTGTAACAGATTATTGAAATTCGTCCCCTAACGGAAATAAAAAGGGAAAGAAAGTTGTTTGGGAGCGATTTGCTTTAAAGTTGATATGAATACTCCTTAGTATAGTTGCAAAACTTCTGAAATATTCCGAATAATTCCGGAATACTTCTGGGAAAGTTTCTTTAAATTTGAATTATTCAAAATGAATTTAATTAAAATTTTTATTTTTGCTGAAAAATCGTATTTTGCATCAATCGTCGATCGCCGCCGCCCCGCACTCTATACGTCGCCCGCCGGCCGCTGCCACACGAGCGAGACGGCGGCGGGGCGGGCGGCGGGAGGGAGATGCTCCCCGGAGAAGTTTTCACCCGCGCGAGAAACATTCGTACCTCGCAAATCGAATGTTTCCGAATGTTTCCGTCGAATATTTCGCCGGAATAATTCAATGGTAATATACCTAGGTGTTAGTTTATGGTGTATGGTGGTTGAATGAATTATTTGTTCAGTGGCACATACGTACGTAAGTAAAATATAAATGTTTATTTTATTATAAATGGGATTGATTAAGTATATAAAGTTGATATTTTTTGTATGTACAATAGCTCTGTACGCATCGATTTTGATGCAGTTTTCAGAACAATATTATTTAGTACCTACTATATGTATACGTGACATAAAAAAATGTTGAAATAAATAATGTTTAAATAAGTAAAAAGATGGAACCTGTAGTAAGGACGAGCCTAGCTCGAATTAGATTAAGTATTCCAATATCTATACTAATATTATAAAGCTGAAGAGTTTGTTTGTCTGTTTGTTTGTTTGAACGCGCTAATCTCAGGAACTACTGGTACGAATTGAAAAATTATTTGTGTTGGATAGTCCATTTATCGAGGAAGGCTTTAGGCTATATAGCATCATGCTAAACTCAATACGAGCGGAGCACCAATTAAGAATGTTACAAACTTCTTTCTTGGTCTTTTTTCCTTTTGAGAGCTTTCGCTACGTACGCTGCGGAAACGGTTAAAGTTTCGCTAAAATGATGTATGGCAGAATTGTTCCCCTGTAAAAGTTCTAAAAAAAGTCCGCGACAGTATATGTCTATCTTTTAAGGTTGGCTCACTATAACCTTTTTATACTAACCAAATTTGTTCTAAAAGTAAGCATTATTTGTGAAAGTGTTTTCATAAAGATTATATTAATCCTTATTCAAGTAAATACGTTATTCATTACAAGCATTTAATCTAGAAGAAATTTGCCTTTACATCATTTGATTTCAATGAGTATTTTAGAAGATATCGCAGTAATAAAATAATCATGCGCGCTATAAGTACGGCGCACGGCGTGGGCGGGCAGTCGTGACCGTGAGGTGGAAGCGCTTCTACTTCTACGTAAATGAAGTCGCGGGTAAATTTTAGCGATATCCCAAAGTAACTATTCCACGCGGACGAAGTCGCGGGGAAAAGCTAGTATCAAGATAAAAAAAAAATTATTGACAATATAAGTCAAAGTATTAATTCACTTTTTAAACTGTTATACAATACAGAGGTTTTATTAATTGAACTTTTGTAGATACCAATAGAACCGACTTCAATGATGCCGGAACACCTCAATTGACCTCAAACCACCACCAAGCGAAGACTTTATTGAAGAGGTGCTCTGACGACTTTATTAAATGATGCGACGTGCAATCAAGTCACAACCATAAACTCAAATATACCTACCGCTCACAACACAACTGAAGATAAACCCCCTTACTAATAAACGCTGTATAAGCTTTAAATAGTTACACAGTGTTTTGTCTTCTTCTATCGAATTAAAAATGTCACTTGTGTGATGTGAACAAAACACTGTATAGTCTATTCAAAGCTTATACAGCGTTTTAATAAAGTTGTAAAGTTGGAAGTTGTAAACTAATACCCCCTTACTAATGTAAGGGGGTATTAGTTTACAACTTCCAAGCGCAATTTTTCTCGTTTTTTTTTTTTTGAGTTGAAATATTCCCAAAGTTTCGGAATATTTCGGAATACTTCCGAAGTATTCGACGGGAATGATTCGGAAATTTTCCCGCCAGCATCTATACTCCTTAGTGCTTTTGATTTAAAGCTCCCACTCACAAGCGATCGATCGATTTAGTCTTTACAATTTAAACAATTATTGGATTCGAAGTTGCAAGGAAATCGGTTTAGATAAAAATTAAATATAGCCTGAGATCCTAGGACTGCCTTACTACACTTTTTATATGAAACTCGTATATATTATATAAGTAAATTTTGTTCCGATTTTTGACGCCCACAGCAAAAACTAACTGGTAGGTCTGATACTAATCATTTTGTGTAATAGTTTATCGTTAGCAATTTACTTTCAAATACGAATTAATTTTCAATTTGACCGAAGCAATCGATTGCCCGTGAGTGGGGAGCTTTATTTTTATTTTGACATAATATATTGTCATCATGTTGAAAAATAAATCTGACAACAATTCGAAAGTTAAATTTTCAATGAAAATATTAGTCTTCGAAAAACTAGGCACTTAGATATTTGCGATTGCTGCATTTAATTATATATGTCGAAGCGTTAAGAAATAAGAAGTTTATTTGTTTGTTATTAATCCATTTGTGTTAGTTTTTAAATAAGAAGTTTTGTTATAATTTCATTTGATTATTTATTACGAAATTAGCTGGCAACGTCAAGCGGTTAGCTTGAGCGAGGTCACCCCAGAGTCGTCATGACAACGAACAAACAGTGAGAATAGAGGGAGTGTCAAAATATCATGCGACGGTCTAGCAGATGAACTCGCTACGTTCCCGGTTATTTTCAAGTAAATAAATTATTACTGTTTATAGTAATCGTAGATCATGTGCGATAATGAATCTCTCGACCCCCCCCCCCCCCCCGTTATCCGAAGTGGGATGCAACCAGAACGCCCCACGTTCTAATAATGGTGGAAGTGACGAAAAGTAAGACTGTTCGACATCCGCGTATCTCGTGAACTGGAACTCGCCGCGCGCGCCTTTATCTCTGATGTATTTCTCCTGTTTTATATTCGCCGATTCAATTTATATAAAGCACGATATGTAGCGCTTGGGATCCATCATACTGGGGAACCGGGGAGGGTGGGCTCTCGACCCATTTCGGGTCTGATGCAAATGTCTCCCGGACCGCGAGCGGCGGGTTACGTAGTTAACACAGCGTAAAGGCCGGTGCTTATGTACTGTATATTTAGGGATTCCTTTACACTTTTAAAACCAAACAAAAATAATTTTTAACTCAATATTTTCATAATAATAAAATTCACGGGAATTTATCAGTGTTTGTTACAGAACTCCTCCGAAGCGGCTTGACAGTTTTTTATGAAATTTTGCAGGTGTATTCGGTAGACATAAACAGGTTGTAAGCTATTTTTCATACCTTTGAGTTATAAAGGTGGCCTAATGAAAAAAAAATACATTTTAATTTATTGTTTTATGATTAGGCATTTTAGGTATAAATGTACATAACGATAACTCCCATTATTTATTAGCGATATTAGTACAGTAATAATCCTCAACCCTCAGTGGTCGATGACTCACACATCACCTGTAAGTTGTAGGGGTAGGTAGTAGGTGTGATAATTTAAATAGTAGAATAGTAATAGAAAAAAGTCAACAGATTTTCTTTTTAAAGTGCATAAAGTATTGTTGATTACTATCAACTTCTTGTTCCCGCGCTAAACTTCAGCCGACAATCGCTGTGTATTACAGAAATTGTTTTGTCTTTAAATACCTATGCGATTAAGGCTTTATGTGTAAAATACTTTGTTTTATAAACATTATTAATGATTCAATATTTAACCAGGCATAAGGTACAGTATTATAATAGTAATAATTTAGGCCTCATACAAAAATATGGTAAATGATAAACGTGTGTATTATATTCCATTCCATAAATAATAATAATAAAAAGAGTTGCAAAATAAAAAAAACCTTGAGGTGTGCGCGAGGTGAAGTAGGGCGCGTGTAGTTCGCCCCTAACTCCCGGAGCCTCGTATATTTATCATCTGCTCGACATTTGTCGGGATGAGAGATGAGACGATGCGCTCTCCGGCGGGAGACTCCGCCGTATTGGGGACAACGGGAATACACCGACCTGCTGGTAAGTGATTAGTTTATCCGACACGTACGTGTCTTTGTCGCCGCTTCAGATGAGACAAAATAACTTAAAGTAGTCTTATACTTTGGCTCCAAAAAGATAAAATCAATGACACCTTGTCAGCGGAGATGGGTAAGTTGTCACTTGTCACCCGCTAGATGAAATCTCGAGTAAGTTTTTGCTGCCGGTGTAAGTTTACCCCAAGTTTACCCTCTGCCACCGCCCGCCGGACATAAACTGGGCGGACCGCGGCACGCGCCGGACACCGCTACTGGACATCGTGTTTATGACACGCCACATGTCTATGGATTTAGTTACGCTTCATTTCCTTACAAGTTGCAACTTCAGAAATTTGCACCGACTTTATACTATTAAAAGTACACTGTGCATTTTATACCGCTCGGCGTGAAATGTTTAATATACGAGTACAACAATAGTATTCCAATAAACTCGGGATAAAACTTAAACTTTTTATCATTGGAGACATTTTAAACATGTAATAAGATTATACAACGACGGAGCCTTAAAAATACACCAGAGTTAGTACCGGCATTGTGATGTAAATGTACTCTCGCTCAATACAGAATAAAAGAACACCACAACTATGAAAAGTGTATTGAATTGAACGCTTGACCTGACTCCAGACATATCATATACTATTAGGTGGAACATGAAATAATTCAGGTTTTCTAATTATAAGGTGAAAAGCTTTCTACCGAAAATGGTGAACGGGCCATAATTAAGTCGTGTACGGGCTACGGGCTGTACGGCGCGGGGAAATGAGGAAAACCTCGGATATTTTTCGTGACATTTCGAAATCGTACGGTCAGTGGAAGTGGACTGAACAAGCTCCACGAGATTCTCCTTTTTAATTAATATCACTGCTGGTATTATCTAATACTTTAAACGAAACAATCTTGAATATATAATTAGTTTCTCGAAAACGGCTGCAAGTACCACCATGAAATTCAGTATACAGGGGGTTTTAGGGGAGAAAAATCGATCAAGCCGTTCCCTTCCCTTCCCTTGGAAACTGTGCATTATTAAGCTATATATGTTTTTTCTTTCGTCTTGCAACAATAATTATAGGTATCAATAATTTCGATTAGCACTTTATCTCTTTATTTTGTCAATCCGATTGGCAGTTTCGGATTGTGGTGGATTCCAATCCCGATCAAATAAATATGTTTTTGATTCTTTTTTTTTTTTTAATTAATCCGAAATCCGAGCAAAGCTGGTTACCCAGGTACTACAGTGGAGCATATTATAGTAGAGCAACTGAATAGTGCTCTACTATTATATGCTCCACTTTATATGAATAGAGTATTTATGTAATAAAAAAAATTACAGTCAAGTATTTTTTTTTCTTCGATCACAGAAAGTTTCAATAATAGGGTAGGTTAGGTTAGTTATTTTGTAAATGAATAGAATGAAACTTTCTATCATCATAGTTTACAGTATAAGTAATAACAGGGAATATAACATCGCGCCGTAGTACGTACACATAAAGACAAGTGGGCCGCTATATTGTTTCTCTCGCTTTAAATAAAAAGCTCTTGTCTGAAGACCCGTCTGCGTAGGTGGAGTAAATCCTACTTTTATCATTTTAGTAAATTGTGTACAATTTAAGAAAATCGCGGGATATTGATAGATTATTATTAATAATTAAATTGTATGTATGGTATGTATTTCCGCAAAGTAACGCCTGATTCTATCAACTAAGTAAAGTGTTGTGTTATAGGTGTAAATGATTTTGGGTATATGGATTACGAGTTTTTTTATACAAACGTTACTGTCTATTCAGATTTATATCTTTCTTAATACTTATAAATTATTAGGTAGGCTACATCTTGTGGAGACAGCTTGAAATAATGTGATTTTAGGAGGTTAAAGAAAAACATATACTTTCTTCCAGTCCATATTTAATAATAATAAATCTAAAATGTATGAACTAAGAAACTTACGCTACTGGATGGTCCGCCTTATTTGGGGGACACCCGAGATTATTAGATGAAAAGTTAATAATATGATGAATGCTATGATGTGCTAGATGCTAGAACTATTCGTTTACTATGCTTTATTACTATATTACTATATTATTAACACACTTCAAGCTGATAAGGCTGATTACCGATCGAGGCCGCAACACGTTCGAATCGCGGACTCACGATGTCAGAGTGAATACTCACTTTACTAAGTACAGCAGATGACCGTCCGACAATGTTGTCCAAGCACAGTCCACATTTGCCGAGCTCCACAGCTAATTAGCTCCGGGTTTACCTTACCACATACTGACTCTGACCCCGCGTTTACCTTTACCTCATAGTGCGCTTTCTAACCCGACTTTTATTTACCACGAGTCATGACCCAAATAATACACTCATGGGTCGCTTAGATCGTGTTTGTTACAACATAGAAATGTAACTAGGAATAGAGCAACGTTATTTTAACATTTAAAGTTTTAAGGTATATTTTGTTTCAAAACAAAACACTTAACATATTTTATGTGTATTTGAATAATTTGATTTGATTTTAATCATTGAATAGGTTTATTACAAAGTAAAAGAATAAATATCTATCTATTATAAAAAACTACAGGATACATCGCAATACATTTTGACCGACTTTAAAGCCCCGTCCAAACTATTCGCGAAGTAGGCCGAGGTTGGCCGAATAAGACAATGTGGGCACGCACTTCGCTTCGCCTCTTCGTACTTCGGGTTACTTCACGGATAACTTCCTCAGCCTACTTTGCGAGCTGGACGGGGTGTAAGAAATGAGCTCTTTATTTTGACAATAGGATAGGGTATTAAGATTTTGTTGCAGAACGTTCTGCTGCCAATGAACTTGGTGAAGGACATTTCGGACTTGTGACTATGGAAATAAGGTTCAGAGTGTTACATCGGCCCGCGACAGAACATCACCTCACGTATGTGCTAGTGCTAATAACGCGACACTTCCCCAAATATCCCAGCGGGCGGCCTTGCCCTTTTGTTAATTAATTAAAGGCGTAACGCGACGCCCTGACGCCCTGACGCCCTGACGGCCTGCGCCCGTCGCCCGCCCGTCGCCCGCCCGGCGCCCTAATATCACAGCCGTCGTAAAATTGCAGGTTGACTCCGTGACACATATTTTCAAGTTCTATAACCATAAACCATGTTTAAGGAAGGTTTGACTTTAACATATAATAATATGTTAAAGTCAAACCTCGTATCTCCGGCGCTCTAGGTTTGACTAGTCAATGTTCAAGTCTGACTTGATGTCTTAGTTATTAGTAGAGACCGGATTATATGCAACATAAAAAGCTTGTTATATGCATGCAAATATGCATGAAAAATGCTTGAAATATGCACGAAAATTGACAGAATATGCGAAATTAAATGATAAATTTTAGGAATCCCCAAAAAAAGAAAAAAGTAAGTATTCTTTTTTTTATTCCAAAATCAACATACAATTATTAGTAAATTATGTTTTAATAGGCGATAATAGGTACAGTAACATTATATGACATTAAAATTATTTAAAATTTTTGTAAACGTCAATCAAATATTTTTCTAAATTTTCAGTGGTAAGATTGTGTCTTCGATCGTTTAGAATATGTTTGTAAGTGGAAAAGGTTCGCTCCACATCCACTGAGGTAACTGGGGAGAATTTAAACTTGGGTGCTATAGATTGCTACTGAGTGAAAAATATTGTAAGTGTACCGATAATATGCATCATAACTAGATCTTAGGTAAAAAATGCTATTACCGCTGAGAATGGCTAAAATATGCATATGCGAATATGCAAATGCATATAATCCGGTCTCTAGTTATTAGACTTAGACTTATGCAGCCTGAAATAAACGGTATTTAATTTATTTTTGTGAAAATATTAATTGAAGTTTTTCGGTCGCTTCTAAGATCGACTAGACAAAACCCGAAACATATATTATTTTACTTTTGAGGTTTGACTAAAATGGTCAGAACTTCTAGGTTTGACTAAAATAATTTGTCACAGGTCGAAATTACCTAACCTAATCCTGACGGAAGATCGCACCCCATCGTGGTCAGTGATGATGATACTATGTGGTTATTACAGTGCACACGCACGCCCTGATAGTTGTCGCTCGTGAGTCGTGCGTGGGTCAGGGTTGATGGATCGTGCTCCACGTCGGATTATACCCGTAGTTAACATACGTGTTTCGCCCAACTTAATACGTTTTCAAACGTTTCACCCAAGCGTACGTGTGTAAAAATACTTTATGATATAAAATAATGTTTGTTTTTTGGTATCAAAGAACAATGGCAAGATTTTACCTGATGTTTTTGTAAGCGTCTAAAAATGTCACATATACAAAAACTAATAATTTATTTTTCAGGTTTTTATCATATAATTGATTTTACATGTAAGAGCCGGAATTATTTTCATAAAATAAAAATATCTTAATTGGATACATTTGAATAAAATGGCCTCATGTCAGTGAATAAAAAAATAAAACCAAATGTCACGAAAAATAAGTTCAGTTCGTTTTCACTAGATAGCGATAGTGAGCAACATCATGAGTACCGTAATACTAATCTCTAAATTAAAATATATTATAATTGATAATGTACTTTGTAAAATATATTAAAAAGCAAAAAGGGATAAATAAATATGCATGTGACGGTGGTTGGTAGCTCGTAAAATGTGTCGCCATCTCTTAAGCATTCTCTAAACTGAGATAAAAAATTAAATCGATATTGACATTTGACAGGACACTTTAGCATTTTGCCGAATTTACGTGTTGTTGTTATTGCGATATTTTTGGATAATCTTTATTTTCTGACCCTTGGCAAGTCCAGGCGAAACTTAGTATCTGCCTTCTACGGCGACTTGTATTTTTCTAACGGACATCGATTGCCTAATTCCTTACAATTGTCATAATATTTCTGTTTAAGTAAGAAATAGCACTGTAATGTTAAAAAAGTTTCGTATTATTTGCATTTGCTTTGTAATATGAGAATATGTATAAAGGATTTAAACTCCTTATGAGGTAATACTTAACTAAGGTACTGTTTTGCGAATCTTAAAATAAATATAAATATTTAATTCCGTAGAAAGTAATTTATTTTTATCTATCACCACTTATTACAGAAATCATTTTCATGTTATGTATTCTGTCTATAGTCTAACACTTAAGGCTTCTCTAGACATTGCAAATCAGGAGGGAGGCCTTATATTTAAAATTATCCATAAATTATCTGTATTAATGAACATAACCTAAAAATACAAAAATATGAATAACTTTTTTTCGTGGCCTCGATAAGACAAAATTCTTTTTGAATATGATTACGTAATGCAATTGCTATCTTTTAGACATTTTTTCATCCTTAGACGCCCAAAAAAATTTCAGGTATTTCGTTGTATGGAACTCTGCCATTGTTCTTTTATTATGTTTGCACCTACAGCTACCGGCTATTGTTTCGTGCTCTACATTTTAATATATTTAATAGCGCCCTACATATCAAGTTTATCCGAAGCCTGCAGATACTTAGTTTTGTTCAACGAAGTGCTTAACTATCTCGAAGCGATACTCCCGATGTAATCTGTTTATAATAGGAAAATCTTTATTCGGTAGCTGTGAATAAACGAAATTACCAACTGTTATACAATATTTTATGTTTAATGCTTAATTGATTGCAGGCGCTCATGACACGCGCGGTAATGAAGCGCGCGGGGGGTGCGCGGGCGGCGCGGGCGGCGCGGGCGGCGCGGGAGGCGCGGGGGGCGCGGGCGAGATAAACAGTGGACTGATTAACACGGGGACGGGCCGCGGGTAGTGGGTAGTGGACACTGGCACAACATGAGTTAGTTGCAGTGTTCCACTGTAGTATACACTGTATAGGATCTCCTTCTATCTTTGTTAATTAAAATAGGAGAGCCACGCTTCGGTACGAATGGGCAGGCTCGACTAGATAAATACCACGGCCTCACAGAAAACCGGCGTGAAATAACGATTGCGTTGTGTTTCGCCGAGTGAGTGAGGTTACCGGAGGCCCAAGGGGATTGGGGATTTTAAGGACCAGGAACGCAAGTCGCAACACCAGAGGAGTTACAAGTGTAACTCCTCTGGTGTTGCGAGTGTCCATGGGCGGCGGTAATCGCTTACCATCAGGCGATCCGTCTGCTCGTTTCCTGGCTCATTACATAAAAAAAAACACTACTGATTAGTTTTTCAATGTGTCTTTGTCTAACTCGTTGATAGAGTCGCGAACAAATTATTACAAGCTTTTCTACATTTGCACGAGCAAAGCGAAACATCATGATATAGTGCACTTAACTGTGGATGTTAGAGCAGACAGACGGTAGGTATGTGTTTTGTGTCATTTCGCGCTCCACAAACGCACTGCTCCCGCTAACGAACACATTATACAGGCATTTGGGAATTTATACGGTTCGTGATTACTGAAGTCATGTGTTTAGATTTGTCATTTAGTGGGTGCGATTACTTTGCCTAAATCCTTGACATCATTTCACTATAAAATTATATTTTAGTACCGTGAGTCGATAAGTCCTCCGAATCAAATTCGTTAAAGCCATAGATATATAATATATAAAAGGGTTAAAGCGTTACATGTTTATTAACGACGTGTATTTACCTGTGTTCTATGAAGTACGACTATTGATGTCTCCAACAGATTTGGTCGTTGTTAGTTTGTCCTAACTTTGGTGTGTGCTTGTGTACCGACCGCGGTAAACGCTGCGAGTTAGGGTCAGTTCCTACTGAGACGCACTTTATTAAGCCCTGACGAAAACAGAGGGGCGTTGTAAGTTTGACGTGTCTGTGTGTGTGTGTGTCTGTCCGTGGCATTGTAGCTCCCAAACGGATGAACCGATTTTGATCGTGTTTTTATGTTTGTTTGAAAGCTGACATGATCGAGAGCGTTGTAAGCTATAATTCATCATCAGCTGTCTTACTGCTTGACAATTCAGGGGTTTCTTAATCTTGTTAATTTTGTTTTTAATTAATCTCGACTGCCATAGTATTTCAAACAGGCTTGACTCCTTAGAGCTACGTAGAGATGAGCATCGCTCTGCATCCTCTATCGGTTATATTACGGGGAGTGCTCCGAGGAATTGTTCGGACTTATACCTGCTGCAAGTTTTCGCCGCCGCTCCATGCGACAAAATATTTACCATCCTCATCACCTTGATGAGTGGCAGTCCTCCACCGTGCGCTTTACCCGAAGCTTTCTGCCGCGCACTGTAAAACTCTGAAATGAACTGTCGCCAGCAGTATTTCCGGACCATTACGACCTGCAAACCTTCAAGGAGCGTATTCCCTCCTAAGAGGCCGGCAACACACTTGCGACTTCTCTGATGTTGCGGGTATCCATGGGCGACGGTAATCGCTTTCCATCAGGTGATCCGTTTGCTCGTTTGCCCCCTAGTTTTATTTAAAAAATCTCAATGTGAACTGTGAACGTAGCGACGCGGACGGCCGCGCTTACCACATGCTAGTGCTTGCAGCACTTAATACTCGTAGCTTCCAGAGTCACACGCGTCAGTCGTATGGCCTCATATTACTCCAGCACTCGTGTGCCGAGAATTCGAGTGTTTAGCCGTCTTTGTGTGAAATGAGTACTGACAAACTCACATATAAACTGTCGATTGTCGCATTTATAATATTGGTGTGATTAGTAATTGCAAGTTTAACGCGCTCGCTGTTTCATTATTCAGAATAACATGCATTAACGCTTCAGTCCCGGGAGAGCGCAGATTTAATCATTACTTGCATTACATATTCTCATTAGCGTGTTACAACTATACGACACACATATATTACTGGAATGTTAATTCAACTATTTCCACAACATTCAGAATATAAAATGAGACTATACTATTTCGGTTTTAAAATTATAAAGAGAAAATGTAAAGTTCGTCCAGCAATACATTTTGTAATGAATTAACCATTCTCTTGATTTTCCGACACAATTGACACCGGGCGAGAGAAAATTCTTCATTTTGGTATTTAGATTTACGAGGGGCAATAAATATCGGAGTTGAACTCTATTCCGTTTCAATTAGGGTCGAGAATGGACCGACGCGCGGTCCGGCGACGTCTTGCAAATAACTCGTATATTTTAGCGGAGTGTACCGGAGATTTAGCTCTAGTGCCCCGCGGCTACCTACACCTACACCTGCAGCTACACCTGCAGCTACACCTACACCTGCAACTAGCGGTTATCATGCCGTGCTTCATATTTAAATATTAGCAAGAGCTAAGAGATAGAACCACACGTCCGCTACTTATGAGTTACAAAGACCTGCAGCTACACCTACACCTGCAACTAGCGGTTATCATGCCGTGCTTCATATTTAAATATTAGCAAGAGCTAAGAGATAGAACCACACGTCCGCTACTTATGAGTTACAAAGAAAGAATAGAATAATAAATTAATGTGGGTAGTCTAAACTTTTGCAGTGTTACTTATAAAAAATATCTATCCTTAGGATATTCCATGCTTAAATTAGGAATAGTTATATTCAGTACAAATTAAGAATAACCTTAGATTATTTTTTAACTCATAAACTCGGTATAAGGTTGTCATAATTCTTCCACCGCTATTCCTGATGCACAAGACGGCAACGCCGCAAATCATAGACAATACTATGAAAAAAAAGTAAAAAGTCGGTTTTTGTCTATAAATCTGTGATCTGTCACTTATAAATCAACAGATTTTTGATAATTGCATCCGTTCAAACCAAATTAAAACTAATTGTTGATACGTGCTAGTTTCTGTTCATCATCATCTTCATTGAAATTTTGTTCATTTAATTCAATGGCTATATTATGTAAAACTGCTAGAGCAACAATATACATTTTGGTATTATCCAAATATGTTCTAAAGCCTGATAGTAAACACTGAAAACGATTTTTCCAGACACCAAAACATCTTTCAATTGCATTTCGTGTGCGAATATGAGCATAATTATATGCTTCTTCTTTTGCTGTAGCTGGTTGCAATAATGGTGTAAATAAGTAAGGTAAACATACATAACCAGAGTCTCATAACAATCTGCCATTAAATTGTCCTTCTTCAATGTGTTGTTTTAAGAGGCTTTCATTGAAAATTCTTGAGTCATGAGTGCTGCCACGCCAATGAGCAACAATATTTAATATTTTTGATCGACTATTGCAAACTGCCTAAAATCAAAATAGACTATTTACTAAAACTTATGTAATGTAAAATTATGAACTATGTTATTTATTCAGTGTTATTTTTAACCGACTTCCCAAAAAAGGAGGCGGTTACAGTTCGGTTGTATATATATTTTATTTATATTTTTTTTTGTATGTTCAACGATTACTCCGCCCGCGCCGCCTGTGGACCGATTTTCAAATTTTTTTCTGAGATGTATAGGGTGTAATCCCAAATTGGTCCTTTTGATATCAAAGTGGTGACCTGATGATGGGATCCATGAGGAATCGAGGGAACTCTTCGAAATTTATATGGACACATATGGTGAATTTGACTTTTACTGAAGTAGTTCAAGTATATGCTACCAAAAAGTAAGATTTTGCTCCAAGGTATACCCTGGATCCAAAAGTACAGAACAGAACTCCTGGCTCCTTATATATCTGATATAATATATTATATTATATCAGATATATATCTGAGAGCTATTAATATCTGAAGCATAGGTGATAAACCACCTTCCCGTTTATCCATTGCTATTGCACTACCAAATAGTCGATTTAAAAAGTTGTCACCATGCTTAGAAAAGCGATATTTCAAACGAAACTCTTCATCACTATACAAATGAAAAGGATTTTTTCTTGTTTTAAATGTTCTTCTGTTTCTTAAAGAATGTCGTACATGTTGTATTTGTATGATATAAACAACATTTTACACTTCTTGTATTGATCTGAAGGGCATATTTAATGCTTACTTTATTATTATTGATACCTATGTATTTTGTTATCTACTCTTAAACTTATTCGGACTACAAATTATAATAAAAGCTTTCATTTAATTTAAGGTTATGTTATGAAATATCACTAGTCAAAATAAGTTACACCGATGTTAAACTAGGGCGGGGGTTGGTATAACGTTGGTATAGCGTTCCTAAGGAGTTTACACCTACCTTATGCTAGGTTTAAGTTATACCGAGTTTATGAGTCGTGATTCTGCTTATTCCAAGTTTATTCTGAGCATAAGTTTTTATACTCGATTTATAAGTAACACTGTTGGACTTTAGCTGCATTAAGTATATTAATTCATTATATACGCGTCGACCTATCGCATAATATAACGCACGATTATAGAGGAATTGAAGCAAAAGTAAACTTCCTTAATAGAGCGATTATTTTAACTCTAATGATTTATAAAGACTTAAGGCGCTGTGAGTAGTCAACTATGAAGTATTCGAGGGGGTGAAGGAGATGAGTGGGGGACGTGCCGCCCCCGTTACTGCGGGGGGCTTCATGCGATTTACGTCAAAGTGATGTGTCTATAATGTACAAAAGCGTAATTTCGAAAATATCGTAATGTGTTTCATAGCCTAGCGGTATTTTGCCCGCCTAAAGCAAAGCGTAGCGTCTAGGTTCAAATCTCATTACAATTTATTATATTTCAAAATATCTATTTTCTGTCTAGGTCAATAATTATAAGAAGTCTAATTCCTAATTTTGTGCCAAATTTAGCCATTGCGATTTGAGAAAGTTAAGCTTTTTAGTAAGTAGTTAAAGGGTAAAAAAAATCTAAAAAAAAAGCTCAATTTAGTCACTGAACTCCTAAACGGCTGGACCGATTTTAATGAAAAATTTTGTGTGTCTTCAGGTTGATCCGAGAATGGTTTAGATTTGCAATCGGACCTGGTAGGTGGCGCTGCTGTCAGTAGTCAGTACGTCAACAAATTTAATTCTAAGGCGGTACGAAGTTTGCCGGGATAGCTAGTATTATTATAATATGCGGTCGAAGTACTGCGGAATATACACATGTAACACATTACACAATACACATTAAGTATGACATCACACACATTGACGTTTCTTCCTAGGACGACATTTCAAAATTTTATATATTTCGCATTTTTCAGCGGTTACAAAATCTAAACTTGCTTTTGCCTGCAACTTCGTTCGCGTAGCACAAAGCTAAATTTTCTCGACTGATTTTATACAATACATAAATACACAATAAAATTCAATATCAAATATTCCCATTCTACATACATGAAACTTAGGCTATCTGACAGCAAAAAAAATACAATTTCAAATACCTAGTTTCTGACATTTGTGGTTTAACCAAATAGTCTCTTCGGCTACATCATAATATTAATTGTAAATATTGTTTTATTTAATCTATTACTAATATAATACAGAGAGAAGGTTTATTTGTTTGTATGTTTGTTTGTTTGTTTGCATTGAATAGGCTCCGAAACTACTGGAATGATTTTGATGAAATTTAGGACAGATATAATAGACAACGGGGAAGCACATAGGCATACTTTTTATTGCCGAAAAATGTACGGTTCCATCGAGATTTCCTTTTGCGCGCATGAAGTCGCGGGCAACACCTAGTCTAAATATATAAAAGGCAAACCTGACTGACTCATCTATCAAAGCACAACCGAAACTACTGAACAGATGTTGCTAAAATTTGGCATACAGATAGTTGTAATGACGTAGGCATCCGCTAAGAAAGGATTTTTGAAAATTCGCCCCCTACGGGTGTAACAAAGGGGTTAAAATTTTGTATGGAAACCGAACTTTACGCGGACGAAGTCGCGGGCAAAAGCTAGTAAAAAATAAACGTAGATCACTGAATACGTCATGTTCCTAATATCTGCTCATGGTGATTAGAATTAGAATTGATTATAATAATTGATATAATTATATATGTACTAGCGACCCGCCCGGCTTCGCACGGGTACAATACTGATACTAATACTGCGGGTACCTTACCCATAGGGGTCGTCCATTAATCACGTGATGCCTAAAGGGGGAGGGGGGGTCCGAAAAAAAATCACCAAGTATCACCAAGGGGGGGAGGGGGTATAAGGAGACATCACGTGTATTAATTTTCGAATCTAGTCTATGCATACCGAAATAATTATTGGTTGTAGATTCGTAGTGTTGTTTAAATACTTACAAAACAAATGACTCGTATAGTTTTAATTGCTTAAATTATTCGATTAAATTGTTTTATAAGTTAAAGTTTTTCTTCAAACATGACCTGCTTACTATGTAAAAAAAATACACGTGATCTTAGGTGGGGGAGGGGGGGTAGTATAAAACCTCACCACGTATCACCAGGGGGAGGGGAGGGGTCTAAAAAGCTGTTAAAAACATCACGTGATTAATGGACGGTCCCATAGATCTAAACTCCCTCATACCTTACTCATAGATGATAGATATACCCCGCACGCGCACCCCCGCCTTGGTGACGCCCACTTCGCAACGGGCCGTGCAGCAGAAATCGTAATATTTTAATTTCGCCATAACTTCAAAACCAAACGTCCAATTTTAATTATTCAAAGACCAAATATTATCTACATAAACTGTACTTAGTGATGAAATAATTTATTTTGATAAGGAATAATAGCATGAGTAAAATAAACGCGTTTAAATGTAGTCCAAAAAAAATTCAAGATTTCTTAATAAAAAAATGGTTGTTATGCGTCACTCGACATAGTTAGGTATAGTGTGTCGCGGACTTTTTTGTTGATATTTATAAGATCTACAATTAGTTAGAATATTTTATGGTTCTATCTTTTATAGTTTAGGCAGCGTACGCAAAATAAGTAACTTTTCTGGTTGATTTTTTACACCTTGTGTCCGTAAAACCCAAATATCTCACGGAACCCTATTTTTTTCCATAATAAAATTTAGCCTATGTTACTCGTGGATAATGTAGCTTTCGAATGGTGAAAGAATTTTTGAAATCGGTCCAGTACTTTTTGAGCCTATTCATTACAAACAAACAAACAAACAAACAAACATACAAACAAAGTTTTCCTCTTTATAATATTAGTGTAGATAAACTTTACAAACCAACAGAATAATATTTATGTATATTTACTCATTCTGTTGTCAATCAATGTTGTCAATTTTGAATCAAATATTATGTTTTTTCTTTCGTCGTGTAATAAATTAAATTAATAATTTCGGTTATTTTACGTCAGTCTGACTGGCAGCTCGGTTTGCGTACCGACGTTAGATTTTTGGTGGTGAGTTCAAACCCCGGTAAAATAAATATTATTTTTGTGATTCTTATAATGTCTTTGTTTTTCTTTAATATTTTTTTATTTATTTTTTAGTAATTTTTATCGTTGTACTAAAATTACGACCAAACCTCGGTCTCCCTAGTAGATACCTACTTATAAAGAGTTTTTGTACCTCCATCTTAAAACTTTGGACTAAAAATTTTTACATTCATCGAATACAATCTTTTCATATTTTTATAATACAAAATCTACACTAATATTTACAACAACTTAAAGTAACTAATAATAAAATAAGTACATAATTAACCATATACTTTTATTACTGGGAAAACAAGCATTGCTCGGAGTTTTATAGTGCGACAAAAAAAAAGAAAAATTAATCGTCTGACCGGGATTCGAACCCGAGACCAATTGGTCGCAACAACGCAAAAAGCCAAAGGGCTACCGAGCGTCTTACGTAAAATAGCGAAATTACGCATATCTTATAAGTATTACACGACAAAAGAAAAACTAATATTTACCCCTGACTTGACCTTTATGCAGACGACATAAAGGTCAAGTCGGAGGTAAAATAAATTTGAACGGACTTTCAACAATAAAATCGAATAATTTTTGAGCAGAAAAGAGGGGAAAATTTTGACATACGTCTCATTAGCAAGAGGCCTAAGCCGGTACTGTCTTATTCAATAGATATGAAAGAGAAGGAATGACAGGTCGCCATTTCGCGATGTTTCATTCGACTCGTACGAATTATTTATTATTGAAATAAATTAATACTAACAAATATCACATTCTATACGAAAAATCAAAACAACAATTCCCTTCCTTTTATTATGTTTTACGAAACTGCAAATAATTTTCTCATTTTCGTTCACAAATAATACAGTTACAACTCCAAGAATTTCTATTTTAATGGTTACTTTATGATTTTTTTTTATCGAGATTTTTTTCAGATAACGTGTTTTGAAAACGAAGGTCCCCTAGCAAATATGATCAAAATTAACATATAATTTTTTGCTGCACTAAAATGTATCCATTCGTCTCAAAAAATTTTTGAAAGAAGCGTATTTCTAGGGTAAGAGCGCCTTAAGTCAATAGTAAAAATTTTGAACGAAATGATCTACGCAGCTGTTACGCGTAGCACAGAAACGTAGCGGATTATAACGATCTGTAGCGGTTTGTAGCGGTCTATAGCGGTTTGTAACAGTCCGTAGCATTCTGTAGCGATATGTAGCAATTTGTAGTGGTTTGTAGCAGTCTGTAGCGATCTATAGCGATCTGTAGCGATCTATAGTGGTCTGTGGCGGTAGAGGTAACGACTTCCCGTGGGTCCGAGCCCCGGTGAGCATCGTAAATAATGCTCCCCCTCCCTCCTCCCCCACGACATCCGAACTCTCGCTGGCGCCGAATACCCGATACAATTCTTTTGTGACTACCGAATCTACCGATGTAGTAGTGTGCAATGCACAGAACTGCACTGACGAATAAAGTTAACTTTCACAAAGGTTTAAAAGAACTTCTTGCAAAGCTACGTTACATATTATCCAACGGGCGCTTCGACAAAGAAAGCTTCAGAACATTTTTAGACTTATTCTACGACTAGTTATTTGAACGCTTATTATATTTTTGTAGCAATATTTTATTAGTGTATAAATTCCAATAATTTGTCAAATTAAAAAAACAGCTATTTACCTTAAATCTGGAAATTAAATAAACGGATAAAAATTGTTTATTCCCAATTTCGTTTAACAATTATTATAATACCTTTGAAAGGATTTCCTAGTGGTAGTACTCGCATTGTCATAGCATGATACAATAATAGTTGTAGCCATGCGTCGGACACACACACACACACACACACACATATACGTAGAGACACATCGCATGTGACCTCAATAACAGTAACAACTCGCAGTTTTCGGTTTACTGCCGACGATCGTGCGGAATTACAATCCACGGCCCTGCGACACTGGAACCCTGTTCACAAGGACAGGGTGTGAGGTGTCCCAGGGTAGCAGCCAGGGAAATGTAAAAGGAACATACGCCTAGCAAACAATCATCAAAATAACAACAAGATGTCACATGAATCATTTATCCTTATAGTGTAACAAAACGAAAGTTTATTACCTAGACGAATTGTTGAACAAACTACTGGCCGGCGAGTGTACAAACTGTACTACACAGTCGGAACTAGTCAAGGATCCGGCAGTAATCTCCAAAGCCGGACAACAATTTACCGGGTTTAAGCTTCCGCTCAGCTGCAAACGCCGGGTTTTTTGTTTTACTCGCCCAGGATCAGCTTTTGCAATACTTTTAAGTTGAAATAATCCTGTTTTGCAATTCATTTGTATTTTTTTTTATTTGTCTGTAGCCAAAGATTTATCGATATTAATCCTTTTGTATCCTGTAATTTAAAGATCCTGTGCTGCAATTCAAACACCAAACAATTTTCTACATTTATTCGTTCCCAGACACATCTATTTCATTCTAAAAAGCTAAGAGGGAAGGGAAACATAATACGATATCGTAGATCGCAGTTATAATTTTTAATAATAAAATATCGAATAAAGAAATCATACCGTATGTTTCTGTGGTGATAACGCGTTGCAAATTTACGGTACTGTATAATTTCTAGAACAGTGAATGTTTTACATTTGCCAAGCGTACCTACTGCGAGACTTCTTTGGTTTTCCTATAACAAAGTTTTTCAATTGAATAAATAATAATTACTAAGATCCCCCGTTCAATATAAATGTATTAATTTACAAATCTCTTAGTGCTAATCACGACGGCGCGCCTTTGACCCGCTCATTACCGATGCCGCGTTAATTAGCGCCACAGTTAACGCCCGGTTGAACCGGGGGAGGCAAAGCCCGATTCAAACGCTGCGGGTGATTCGAAGTCCGGTTCAACCGGCCGAGTCAACCTGGTTTAGACCTTGTGCAGAAAGGGCGAATCCGCTGCGAAACGGTACGCCAGTAGTACCTACGCGTGAGTCGAGGCACTGGGCCGCTATAATCTACGTCCAGAGGCTACGCGCGTGCAAATCGGCCCTCTCTGGAAAAGGTCAGAGTCTCGGCCGTCACGCTGGAAGAGGGTCAGACTCACGGGCGTAGGGCGCCTGATTTATTAATACCCTCGAGGGAGTCAGGTGATCGCTTATGTTATAGCGTCCATCTTAAAGCCGAGCCGATTTGCGTAAGCGTAATAATATACGGAGTAAATGGCCTATTCTTACTTAGGTTGAGACTATATGATCCGGAATCTGGCGGGCCGAGGAAAATTCCGAGCACTGAAAATAGAACTCTGCACTAATACAATAGAGCTGAAAATCGAACATCGTCCCGGCCTTACTCACTGCTGGCTTACGATGTTCCTGCAGTAAATGGTAGGTAATAAAAACTTGCTGTAACAAGGAGTGGCATTTAAACAGATAAAGTCTAAATACATTGTGGGGACTCATGTTATTCATTGTCATTATATTTTGTAACCAGTGTTCTCCGCGATCGAGTCACTAGCGCTAAATATATGTGTATATTACGAAAATCGTTTTATTACTGAACACTGACTCAGTTACAGTGACAAACACCATAACAACATCAAGTCATGTTTAAATCCGTTATTCTATATCAGTTTATTTCAACGCGTCATAAAGCTATAAATGGCGTGTGTACAAATAACAAACTCGAAACAAAGTTGTCGTCCACGTATCCACACTACACACGACGGTAAACTCGTGTTTTTATTTAATCTCGATTCAGTGAGGTACCGTTATAAGAAGCGAGTGGATACAAAGTCAGATCTTGTAAAAGTTTAAATAGTTTCGATCGCGGTACACGAGCCGGACGCAGCAACTTGTTCGAGACTCCACGAACTTCGCACTCTTGGCGATATCAACCCTCTCAATCGCCGTGTTACGGATCACTGGAGATAATTATCGCTGTAATGGAGATATAGCCCATGTTTATATCTTAAAAAGACCTGCTATAAGAGATCATCGGGAAAATTAAGTAATTATAAAGCTATTTATACACTTATTTATACATTTTGCAGCGACAAAACATCCGAATAAGCTATCCGTCACTTAATGTTAGAAGATTGTGAAACAGGACCTTAGTAAGAACATTAAACATATTTTGCTTCTTACATACTCAAAACAGATGTTACTAGATTCCGGTCTGTGGGGAAAACAATTGAATATTATAATACGAATAAGAAAACCGTATCTCTATTTTCGTTCAGAAACTGCATAAAATTGTTTCAGCTTGCCAAAACTACATCAGTGTCTTACAATATCGATAAATAAAACAATTTTAAATGCACGTACTGTCGTACTTATTTAAAAAAGTAGTAAGAAATGAAAATATGAATTACATTAATTGCCAATACTATAAGTAGCATAAAATCAAGCTGCTTTCAAAAATTTAACGACATAATAATAGTTCACCCAACACCGATTTCGGTGACGATGACGCCAGTCCAGCGACCAGGAGTTATTAGCACCCTAACTCTTCCTTTATTCTCATAGCCTAGTAGGATAGATGACCGACACGACTACCGAGAGATCAGACGCAGGACCGACTTTTTGCATGCTCATCCGACGCATGGAGATGACTCATCTTTCTTGTCAGACAATCGGGTGATCAGCCTGCATTGTCCTAACCAGACTTGAACGCGGGGATAGAAGCCACGACCTCTGAAGTCGAAAACCGAGCTGTAAACCACTAGAACACGGACTCACGTCATGCAAGTCAGCTAATCCATTTCGCGGTCTCATTCAAAATGTTACCGGCAGGCTTGTGGTTTTGAAATAAATAAAAGCCATAGGAGAATGGTATTCACCAATAAGTGGTGCTGTCAACTCTTTGACCACTACATAAAAATATATAATATAATGTCTATGGACTCTGCACACGGCACACCACGTCAGTCTGGTTTCGTGCTAAGTTCTCCACGAACTTGTGTTACGCGTACTAAACAACAGAAATATATTTAAGACATATTTTAAAGATTTTTATTACATTATACACATATTTAATACACACCCATCACCCAGGAAATCAGAATACTTGTTTCCTTTGGCGGGATTCAAACCCGTGACCTCTGGCTTGGCTACCATCGCGCTCAGCCACAGCCACAGAGGTCAAAACATCTGCTCTTATCATCACTCTACACAGGTGTTTAACAATACATGATATGGCAAATGGAAGATCACTTACATTTTCATGTCGCAGGCCCCGCGGAGCATTGGGAGATGTGATTTCCTCGGGCAGGCGCGGATTGACGCTGTGACGCCCGCGCCATTCTGTTACGCTCTGTATTGTGTTACTTCAATTCGAACACTTTCTGGATTTGTTTTGTTGCGAAAGATGACGAAGCGCTAGCGCGTTGTGTTGAAGGGTCGGCTTATACCAAGACGCGCCATTTTTTCAGATCCTAAATTGAGCTTTATTCACTACAATAAAAAAACCCGATTATATTTTTGTACGATTTATAATTTGCGAATGGGTCCCGCCTGCTACCAAACGTAACGTCAATTATTTCACTTAGGCTTTCAGCTCATAGTATAGTCTGTTTTCTTAGTGCCTTTTTTTTAATTATTTATTTTATTTTAGATCTTTTAGTTTAACCAACACACGTTTGGTTGATATAAAGCAAAAATACGATGATACGAACATTAAGAGTGATTAAGAAAGATTAAGATACGTGAGAATGGTTGTTACGCAACTTTAAGTCGATATAGATCCTAAACGGTCAGTCGAATCGGAAAATGTTAAGAGAAAACTAAAAATTTATTTTTAAATACCTATTCAACGATACCCCACTTGACATAGTTTGTTGACTTTCATTTTTTTTTCATTTTCACAATATGGCGTCCGGTAGTCGCCATATTGAATTTTCACTAACGTCATGTCTTTAGTGACACTTGCCGAACTAAAAGGAATTGATTGACATGCGAATCATAAAAATCGGTCCAGGCGTTTGGTCTGTATAGTGCTTCAAAGGAACATACATACATAGTATAGGCTGATAAACACATTACCACTCCTTTGCGTCGCGCAGTCGGGTAAAAAACACAGTCATGATTTATTGTAACAGTGGCGCCCGTGCTGATTAGCGCCGCTTCCCGTTTGCAATTCTCTTGCATTGAAGAAACACGTGTATCATACCTGGAATTAATAAAGTTCCATTCTAAAGCGCTATCTAAAAATGCGCGTCTCGGTGTGAACCGACGCTAATAGTTTTGAACGTTTTGTACCTTTAATTATAAGTTTTTATACTTAATCATAGGTAAATATGTCTTATACAAGACATGTTAAAGCATAGAAAATAGGCTAAACGTGTGTTTTGTGTGAACTACGTCTAAACCGACCTAAATTACCGCGAACTTAATGTGCAGCTAGGGCAATTAAAAGGAGCCCTTTTCCCTTTGGTTGTATTTTGTCGGAGCTGGGTTATGAAATATGATTTCTTTGAAAATTGGCATAAAGCGGAGTGCTTTCTATTCACGTCGCTCCGCACTCGGCGGCGGTGCTCGGAGCTCGCGTCGCCTTTTATTCACACTTAGGCCGGAATGCTTCCGGAAACTCTTTAGTTAAAACTGGAACGCTATCTACACGTAAAATGAGCAGGAATAATACAACGATCGAATTCGGAACGATGTTAGTGCTCGCATCGCTCGAAATAACAATTATGGACGCGCTTACCTAGGAGCAAATATGATGGAGCGTTCAACGCGGAAAGGCAATTTTGGCTACCCGAGACTGTCCGGTAATCTTCAGCGATTAATTATGAATACTAATGCTCCACTAGCAGCATGGAATTATTTACACACCTGCATGAATATTCATGATAAACCATTGCCTTATGTGATGTGGTGTAACAGCTTCAACCGGGCACCGTGTGCCAGGCGGGGGTCGTGACCCGACTCACGGCGCGCGGTGCACGGGTACGCCCGGTATCAGCACTAACGTAGACCTTGTGACGTGTCGTGCACGGGTCACGCGCATCAGGTACGTGCCCGGTAAACCCGGATCGTATAATGTCGTCACGCCGCGCCGGTAACTTAGCTCGAATGTTCCGCCTCCGCCCCCGCGCTTATACTCCGAGCTAATCTATTTTGCGGATATTCGATGGGGTTTTGTGACTTTAGCGTAATTGTATTTTTATTTATAGCCTCCGCTTTTATGAATTCTGCACTTTTTTCATTCTATACTTGTAATAAATTTATTTAATATTATAAAGCGCTACAGTTCGATTTGAAAAAGTCTTTCTGTGTAGGATGTGTAGGAGAAAGCTTGAAACTATTTACCACGACCGACTTCGGTCTACGCGAACGACATCGCGGGCAACAGTAGTTGTACGTTATTTATTTTTACTTTCCGCTTTTGATTGAATGATTGCACAAGACCGCTCGCTCGGCTAACCGTTGAAGCCGTTGTTTGTAAGCCGTTGTTGCACCGTCAACACAGTGCGGCATTTGTTGTGTTGGCAAATTGTTCCCGTTTCGCGGCGTCTGTTGTTGAGCAAAACGAGGCAGCGCTCACAGACGCCGCGAAACTGTTGCAAACTATTACAACTTAAATAGCAACAAGCCCTAACTGAGAGAGCGCTGAAAAAGTTTTGTATTTATTACTGGAGTAACAATCTCTACATAAAACTTCGAAGATTATTTTTTAAACAAACCGGCTAAGTGCGCGTCTAAATCGCGCACTTTGGGTTCCGTACCAAACGACAAAAAGTTCACACTTCACGATTGTCGTATAGGAGCCCCCACCTAAATATTTAGTTTGTACTGTTTTTTAGTATTTGTTGTTATATCGGCAATTGAAATATTAGTTATCACGGTTTATGAGATACAACCTGGTGACAGACAGGCAGACGAATAGTAGTCTTAGTAATAGGGTCACGTTCTTATCACGGCCTATGGAAATAGAACTAGCGTGAGTAAAATGGTTCGAAACACAAAAGTAATGCTATATACTGATAAAAATGATGTACTGATGTTATAAATTGCACATAATAAAATATTTTTGTACAGTTTTGCCACGGAACTTACAATGGACTTGAATTATTGCGGAGCGCGTATCGCGTGAACTCTCCGAGGAACCGCATCAAAAGACAGAAAATATAACGACTACAAAGGCAGCCACTCATTTTGGGCTGAGATGTCAAAGTGCCGGCAAAAATAAAGATATTGTACCATACACATTTTACATAGTAGAGGATGTTGCTGATCTCTCACCATTCGTGTCGGTAATCCGTCCCACTGGATTATGAGAGTAAAAGAAGAGAGAGTGCTCTTGTGTACTGCGTACACACTCGGGCACTATAAAATTACTTCTGCGTCACTGGCCTGGTTTCAATGAAACCGGCTACCGTCACCGAGATCGGTGTGGGCCTGTGGGGGAGTTATTATAATAGTAGAGGATGTCAATCTGAAATTTTTCGTTTTTTTTGCTCATGATATACAGAGTGAAACTTTCAAGTGGTCTTGGTAGATTAATGACCGGTTTTGACGGTTTGTTGGTGGTAGTTTATTTATTCAATAGCAATTTTATTGGTTAACGCGTTTGCGTCATCCAATCAAAATCGCAATTGAGAAAAAACTACCGCCTGTGTTACCCGGGCCATTACTAGAGGTGTGATAAACGGCTTAAAATCAAAAGTTAACTTATCCGTTATTAAATATTCAAAAGCAACTTATGTTAACTGCTAACTTGCTTATCTGCTTATCTACTTATTGCCACTTATAATGTTTTTTGCGCTATGTTTAAACGTTTTTCGATCGCTAAAACTGATTTCAATGAACTTTCCTTCGTACTTTGCAAGCTTAGGACTGTCTGAAATCTGAATAATATTAATACGAATTACTGCGTAACGTAATATAACGTCAACCCGCAAAGTGCAACTAAAAAAAGTGAATAAACATGAAAAAGCATATGAGTTATAAGTACAAAAAATAAGCCGTTTAAATAAGTGATGAGCTACATTAAAGAATTTTCACTCTTATTGCGCTGTCATAAGAACTATTTTTCTTTGCTCATACCACACTTATGGCTTAATGACTATAAACGATATAAACTATAAGTATAAGCGTTGAACGCTCACGTTTTTAAACGACTTTTCAACTTATTTATAAAAGCACGCTTTTTTAAACGCTTTTCGTTTAAACGGCCATCTCTAGCCATTACTACGAACCTATTGACACCTCATTCATGATAATTAGATCAGTAGTTTAGGCGCTACGAATGACCAATCAAACATACATACATACATACATAGTCTGACAAAATAATTACCCGTCCTTGGCCCTTGCGGCTTTGCTGTAGTCGGGTAAAATCTGAATAGTTTAGCAGTACAGTAGCCTATGGCTTCTAGAGTTTTCCAGCGGTATTACTACTACAGGATTTGTAATACAGAACATTTATATAAAGTTTGGTAAAATCAACTGCGGATATTTTGGGCATATGATCTAGTACTTATTTGGAGATGTTTATGCAGAAAAAGAATTGTCATACTCGAAAAAAAATCTGCCTTTATTATGGGCGAGTTTGTGTTATGCGGAGAGTGTACACCATACATAAGATGACATTTTTTTTGCCTCGTGTTTATATTATGCAGTAGATCATATACCCAAAGTATCCATAATTGATTTATATAGTTCCAACAGATAGTTCCTAGTGAAGTACCCAGTACCTGCAGCATTTAAATACGAATAATGTAATTGCCGTGAATTATCGGTGTAGATCCGCTATCCCCAACCCGCGGCCCGCCGGGCCTTTATCTGCCCGCGTGAAATCTGTAACCGTTAGATAAAGTTGTGATTTTTCACGCGTTCACAATTCCAAAAATCTCACTGAGTGAACATAATTATTATAATACATATTTGTTATTTTATTTTAGTTTGTGTCGTTAGCTCATCTTAAATGTTTAGTTTCACTCTTTTAACTACCTTGTGTTATTCTATTATTAAATCGTTAAAAGAGATGTTCTAGAAATGTATGAGGCGTGGGCCAGCCCTATGTACACTATATGTAAATGTAGCTACATAATATAGTAACTGTTTCCTATCCTTTATTTTTATTTTATTTCACTTCGTTTCAATGCACATTTAAAATAAATTCGTCAAGGAGAGCAACACAACGTAAAATAAAACATGGCGGATTAGATAAGAATTAAGCAAAGAATATCATTTTGACAATGACATGACTTTTCACAAAGAAAGACGTATGACACTCAAGAAGATGTCTCTTCCTAAAACTATCAACTACGTCAAAAGTCAAGTCAAAACAACTGTCATGGCCGCCCTAAAATAGGGTTCTCGCTTTAAAAAACTCTTCAAATAATCATTTTTGTACGCACGTACCTTTCTTCAAATTACTTTTTTTGTATTTTTATGAAATTCCCTTATATTTTTCCTATTTATCTATGTGGTGTACATAGAGCTGGCCCAAAATCAAACATCTCTTTTAAACAACATATTTTTTTACCCCTAAAAATTTTGGTTGCGGCCCGCGACACCAGGAGTACAACGGGTTTGTGGCCCGCGTAAAAAAAGGTTGGGGACCACTGGTGTAGATGATTACTACGTAGAGTAACAAACGCACTGGGACATCTACAGTATGTTACCATACAACTCCAAGGCATGCATTTATATTATGGTGACCAGACGCGGCATTCAACGTAATGTAGGGCGCTGTTTATAATATGATCGGAGCCTTAACCTCTCGAGTTGACTCATATCCATGAGCAAACTTACATAAGGCTTCCGAAAGTTTTTGGACTCTTCGTAGAGTTTAGTCAAACTACCTATGTCTAAAGTGTATCTCACGTGTTTGAAGTGTATCGTTGCCTATAATGGCAACAGAAATAAATCATCTGTGAAAATTTCAACTTTCTAGCTACCATGGTAAAATCTTACAGCCTGGTGACAGATAGACGGACAGCCAGACGAAGCGAAGCGAAGTCTAAGTAATAAGGTCAAAATATCAGAATAACGAAATCCTACAAGGTTACTAGTCAATTTATAAAATTATCCTCAGGAAAATAACCTTATAATTTGTATAATGCGACCTCATTCATAAACGGCGTAATAAAGGAAAATAATAATTTATGAATAAATAATATTTCGCTCCAAAATTAGTGCTTAATGGTATTAAACGACACCGACTACCGAGCTAACGGCGGCGAAATGAGGTCGGTGCAGGCGGCCTCGTTACCCGGGTAGGTAGGTAGACTAGGTAGGTAGAGGCAGGAGAACTACCCGACAGGTAGGACCCACTGTCGTTTCTTGCACTTTTGTGGCAGCGTTTAAACCGACATAAATAATGTCTTTAAGTTATACTCTACCTTCCAAACACGAGCAATGAAAGTATTTTATAAAGTACATAATGCTAAAATTTTTCCTATAAATAACTCGGGAGTAAATCCGACTGGTAAGTTTAGTTTAGAGGATTACAGTTTTCAACTGATGGGTCGGCAGATTACCTACGATAACTACCGCACGGCTCTACACAGCTCTACACGGCTCTACACGGCTCTATAAACTTACACTTTACCTACACCTGACACGTGCTGATGTGAGTGTATTTGCTGGTTCACGAATTAGGTGCCGTCATCGTCCTTTCGGTGACTGTTGTTAATTATCTTACACATTCAGTCTAATGGAGGCCATTATTATTCATTCGCGCTTTGTCTATATCTGAAACTACTTTCGACGGAGAGATACATTTATATATTTTAAGGTTGTAGAAAATCAATTACGGGTTTTTTGGGCATACCTACATCAATCAGGTCATTAATTGATTTAAAGTGGAAGCAAAGACTGCCTAAATAACAATCAGCTGCAAGAGGTCAATGACCATAACAGCGCCGACAAGAGTAATGTAATTTTAGCAATGGTATATACTTTAAATAAATAAATAAATAAATATATTGTGTTTAAAAAAATCGACTTTATGTTCCTCCTTTATGCTATCTACAGACACACGAATTTGGTACGGAGCATACAGCGGACCATATCCGCAGACCGAATCCGGTGTCGCTACAAACGCACGGATTTGGTACGGTGCAGTGGACCGTAAAGCTCGACACTAGTGTGTTCGATTTTCAGTTCTATTGCATTAGTACGGAGTTCTATTTTCAGTGCTGTTTTTCAACGACGCGATGATTCCCGAAATTCATTGATCACAGGCAGTGATACCAACTCTCAAAAATATTTCTCCCCAAACTTTACCCCTGTACGCTCCGTACCAAATTCGTGTGTCTGTAGACACCATTACGAAACACCAAGTTCATAATATGTAATGACCTAATATATTAAAGGAGATGTCCCCACTGACTCAGACGCACACGCTCAACAGCTGACGCCTGACGCAGTACGCACGCACAGCCGTAACCGCTAACCGCTAACGGTAGTAATGTTCAATTTGGACAGTACTTTTAATTCAAATGGGTCTAACAGGGGTATAAATTTTGTGTGAAAGATATTTAAAAGTTGTGCCGATTTCCACGAAATTGAATATCCGAGGTAATAAATACAAATTATTCAGTACGTATTTTAGTTTTTTTAATTCGTCCTTGAAAGGGATTAAATGGAGGTGCAAATTTGTATAGTTAAATATCAACAACTTAACGGATGGCGTTGAATTTTGGCACGCAGATTGTATGACGTAGAAATCGATTAAAAGATGATTTTTCGAAATATATACCCCATGGGGATGCAATGGGGATCCAAGTGGGCGAAGTCGCGCACAAAAGCTAGTTGGTATATTATAAGAACATAGCTTAGTATATCGTCGTCTCTATGAGTAGGTAACGTCGACTGTCGACTATAATAATAATAATAATTAAGCCCGCAGGGCAGCTTGTGGCGAGCTGTTGGGGAGTAGCGACCCCACGCACCCGAGTGCTCCAAGGGGAAGCCCCTGTTCTCCATCTCCGGCTTGCCTTCACCGGCCGGCCGGAGTGAACACTGACGGAGAACAGCCCCTACCTCTGACTTGCCTTAACCGGCCGGCCAGAGTGGAGTCGCGAGAGCTTCGGCTCGGAGGGAGGATGTGAAGCGTAAGTGACGAGTGGGCGACGTGATGGGACCCTCTGAGGGTGCAAATGATCGTCGTTTAAAGTCCAGCGACACCTCTCCTGCCTCAAGCCGCTCTGTAAATGTTGCCGCCTTGGTGCACCGTGCGTGCGACCATTTTAAGGGGCCCATTTCAATGAGTTGGCGAGTCACCGTCTGCCAACTTTATGATACATGTTACCACATCGTATCGGCAGGCGCCATAGTCCTCCCATAGTTCCCGGTAACCAGTCCACTAGCATCTCACCAACATAGCCCAGTATCATTTCTATTATCCATTTCCTGCAATAGTCCTACACTATCCGGTGGCTCTCCTTGGGCGCACTCTCATAGTGCGTACAGGGAGAGTCGCCGGCTAGTGTCACATTACATTTAGATTAAAATTGTGTAATAGGGCCTCTGCGTGTTGGCTTCGGCCCCACGCATGCCTACCAAAGGTCCGGGATTTAATTGCCCGTGAGCAAGGAATGCATTGCACAAACATAATAATAATAATAGCCTTTATTCAGACAATTTTTTTATGTACATAAAGTTAAGTTAAATTAAGTCTCTTCTGGGTCGATGACACCAACAACTTCGTCTGTTTGCCATTTGGCAAAGGCCTCCGCCATTTCTTTCCACTCTGCTCTGCTTTGCGCTTTCCTTGTCCATAGTTTATCAGCTACTCTTTTTATTTCGTCTTCCCACCTTCGAAACTGTCGACTAGCGGTTATTATCACAGTCACAAAGCTTGTTTAAAAATGTAACCGCGGCACTATTCAATCTTGGCTCACAAAATTTATGCTCTCGTTTGAGGTAGCCTAGTAGCCGTTATTTATGAGGCCGCCTAGGCCTCACAGAGCAAGAGGTATGCATTTATGAGGCTGCATCGATCTCGCAGAGCTGCAGTCTATGATCCGGCTCCGTTACGGCTCCGAGTTCCCGCGAGACTGATAACAATATTAGCAGGGAATCTAACTCGTTAGTACTTGGCCATTATATATTAAGTTCCAGAGTTGAACTTAGCTACTAAATCTTGTAGATATGATCTTTAAGTAAGTGAGAGTAAGTTCAGAGATTTAATATAATTTTTACTATATTTTTTTCTGAATACACTCACTATGTTTCTCGAGATACAGTACATTAATTTAGGCACTAATACTATTTTAAAGTTTAGGTTAATTTATATACTTGTACCGAAAAATATAGTTATAAATGCAAATGCTTAGCTGGAAGGTTATCACGGCAATTGAGACAGGACGAATATTACAACCCCCCGATGGTTGCACGCCTTGCCGTGGCGGTGGGGCTTAGTAACCGTGGACTGGACACCCACGGTGAAGCGAAGAGGCAACCAGGGCCGGCTTGTTTGCCAACGGCTGGCCCGAGGAGGGCGCTCCCAGCGGACTGGAGGAGTCCGCTGCGGACGCGCTTAGAGGTGGGACCGCAGAAGAAGAGGAGTGCCGGTATTACGGTGCGCCGTACTCCCTATCTTCTGCGGCCGTGGAGGGATCGCAGGGGGAGAGGCGTGGTGGTGTTATGCCATTCTCCCTACCCCCCTGCGAGCTGGTGGGGCCGTTCCGAAGGTTAACGGCATTGGTGGGGCCGCAGAGGAAGAGGCAAGTTGGTATTACGGTGCGCCGCTTGCCCTATCCTCTGCGGCCGAGGTGTGGTCGGTGGCAGAACCATAGCCCTGATCTGCCACCGGGTACCGGTTGTGGAGGCTGGTATCCGTGGCCTTCTAGTAGCAGACTCGGGGGGAGTCTGCTACAGTACTGGTGGAGGCCGAGGAGGGAGGCGCACCTTACCATCTGGTGCGCCTAGGGCCTTCGGGCCTAGGATGGAGCCGGTTGTTGGCGGCTGCCGCCGGCGGGGTCGCGGATGTGTTTCTCGTTCCCGTGGCCCCGTCACAGGGCGGCGAGGAGGAAGGTGGGGGGTGGTTTTTAGTGGGTATACCGTGGGTCTCATTAGCCTATACGGGAGTCCCACATCACCACTCGGGTGCCCCCTGCGCCTGGGTGGTATGCGTAATGCATTTTCCCCCCCGGAAACAAAAAAAAAAAAAAAAAAAAAAAGGACGAACATTACAAACACTAAACAGTGTCTTACGAGTAATGAAACAAAATATGCCCAATGATGTCTACCACTAAATAGCTAATCTTTTTATGTAATGGTCGTCTCACACCTACCACAACCACACCACATCGATCCGACAAAAAGTGTTCAAGTTGTGGTTCTGTATGAATAGTGTCGTTGCGACTTCTTGTGGATGCGGCGCTGTATTAACAAAATAAAGTAACTACATCTCGATTCTCGACCACATTTTCTCGCGTCGGTGTGTGTGGTTGACTCGATGTCGGAGTGTCGGAGTATTTATAAGGATCTTATCACACACGTGGTCGATAAGGACAGCTTAATTTGGTACGTGTGAATGTACGGTAACCGCGACGTGGTGTGGTTATGATCGCCGTGTAGCTTGTGGTACGTATTGGAAGACCCTAAACTTTAGATAGCCATGTATAAAATAATAGGTAAATTGACATTATGATTATGACACAGATAAAACTAAACGATAAAGTTTAATAGTATGAGTCGCGAAATCGCCTTGACGTGGGAGAGCCATGCTTCGGCACGAATGGGCCGGCTCGACCGGAGAAATACCACGGACTCACAGAAAACCGGCGTGAAGCAGCACTTACGCTGTGTTTCGCCGAGTTAGTGAGTTTACCGGAGGCCCAATCCCCCTACCCCCCTATGATGCCGCAGTTGAAAACTAATTTGTTACCCCAGGAGGGTACCAACTGCGTTGGAGAATCCCTCTCTGGACGTCCATGCTCAGGCGCCCCTGGACCTGAGCGTGGACGTCTAGGCTGCCCCTCGTATTCTGGGGGGGGCAAAACTGCGCTCCAATCTGCACGGGGCAAGAGCAAACGTGCTAAGGCACCCCCTGCGATATTGAAAGTGGACTTCTGTAATATCAGGGGACTACACTCAAACCTCAATGCCGTCCATTACCATCTTGAGACAGCAAAGCCGGCGTTGCTCTTCTTAACTGAGACGCAGATATCGTCTCCGGCTGACACATCATACCTTTCTCACCCTGGGTATAATCTTGAGCACTCTTTTCTGCCTAAAGCTGGAGTGTGTGTGTACGTCAGAGATGATATCAGCTCTCGCCGCCTCAGCAATCTTGAAGTTAGGGACCTTTCAATCTTATGGCTCCGCATAGAGTGCGACGACCATCCCCGCGTTTATGCGTGCCTCTATAGGTCCCATAGCGGTGATCCCGAAATAGACCGACTCTTTGAGCATCTGCAAATAGCTACAGACTTCGTGCAGCGGCAGATCCCATCCGCAGAGATCATACTACTTGGCGATTTTAATGCCCACCATGCCGACTGGCTCAATTCCAGTAAAACTGATCATGCGGGGAGATCTGCCTGCGACTTTGCCCTTGCATATGACCTTACACAACTGGTTACTGCGCCTACGCGAATTCCAGATGTGGACGGTCAGATTCCTTCCCTGTTGGACCTTCTGCTAACGTCACATCCGGACGGCTACCAAGTATCCGTGGCCGCACCACTTGGCTCATCGGATCATTGCCTTGTCCGCAGCTCTGTGCAACTCACGAGCGCGTTGCGACAGCGTGTTGCTAAACACCGTCGTGTGTGGCACTACAAGTTAGCAGATTGGGATGGGATGCGGTCTTTTTTTGCGTCCTACCCCTGGGGGCAGTTGTGCTTCTCGCCGGATGATCCTGACGCCGCTGCTTGGCAGCGGCGTCTGCGTTTCGTTTTCTGCCGCGTTCTGTTGCCAACGTGGTGCTACAAGGAATGGAACTTTTCATTCCGTCCTCTGTGGTCCCTACTGGCAGCAGATTCCGTCCCTGGTTTGGTTCATCTTCCAAAAAAGCTTCTCGCCGGAAGCAGGAAGCTTACCAAACCTGGGCTAATGCAGTGTCAGCACAGGATTTAAACACCAGCGTACTTAAAAAGGAGTACAACCTTGCCTCTAGGTCCTTCAAAAGAGAGATCGCTTGGGCGAAGAAACAGCACATCAGTAGAATTGGCGAGAGACTCGAGCGTCTCCCCTCGGGAACCCGTGCATTCTGGTCTCTCGCCAAAGCTATCGAAGGGAATTTCTGTAAGCCATCTCTTCCATCCCTACACGTAGGAAATGGCTCGTTGGCCCATGACGCAAAAGAGAAAGCTGAACTTCTTGGCAAGCTCTTTGCGTCCAACTCGACCCTGGATGACGGGGGACAGGAACCGCCGACTATACCGCGATGCAAAAGCATCATGTCGGATATTCGGTTCCATCAGCGCTCAGTGCGAGTTGCTCTCCGTTCCCTTGATACCCAAAAGTCGAGTGGGCCTGACGGAATCCCTCCTATAGTGTTGAAAATGTGTGCTCCAGAGTTGGCACCGGTCTTAACGCGTATTTTTCGGCTTTCCTACTCTTATGGCACAGTCCCAGCATCTTGGAAGACAGCTTTGGTGCACCCGATCCCTAAAAAAGGCGATTGCTCCAATCCTTCCAACTACAGACCAATCGCTATAACCTCTCTCTTCTCGAAGATAATGGAGTCCATTATTAATAGACAGCTCCTTCGATACTTAGACGTTCAGCAGTTGCTAAGCGACAAACAGTACGGGTTCCGTAAAGGTCGCTCGGCTGGTGATCTGCTGACGTACCTAACTCATCGTTGGGCACAGGCGATCGAGTCTAAGGGAGAGGCATTGGCTGTAAGTTTGGACATAGCGAAAGCCTTTGATCGGGTTTGGCACAAAGCGCTTCTTTCGAAGCTTCCTTCCTATGGGCTCCCCGAGAAATTATGCAAGTGGGTCACGAGTTTCTTAGCAGACCGAAGCATAAGGGTCGTAGTCGACGGTGAATGCTCAGATACTCTGTCTGTTGATGCTGGTGTCCCACAAGGCTGTGTGCTGTCACCTACCCTGTTCATACTGCATATCAATGATATGTTACAAACCAATGGCATTCATTGCTATGCAGATGACAGCACGGGTGATGCCTTATATCCCGGCCACGCGAATATCTCTCGGCAAAATGTCATTGAGAGTCGAAACAAACTTGTCTCTCAAATTGAAAATTCATTGGAGAAGGTCTCTGAATGGGGTAGACTTAACTTAGTCCAATTCAACCCCTCTAAGACACAAGTTTGCGCGTTCACCGCTAAAAAGCTGCCAATGGTCGTATGTCCTCGTTTTGAAAGCATACCCATAACTGTCTCCTCCAACATTGGAATACTTGGTGTTAACATATCGAGCGAGGTCCAGTTCCGATATCATCTGGAGGGCAAGGCCAAGTTAGCCTCCAAGAAGCTTGGTGTTCTGAACAGGTCAAAGCAGTATTTCAGTCCGGTCCAACGCCTACAACTCTATAAGGCGCAGGTTCGGCCTCACATGGAATACTGTTCTCATCTCTGGGCAGGGGCACCAAAGTACCAGCTTCTCCCTCTGGATCGTATCCAACGTAGGGCCACTCGAATTGTCGACTGCCATAGTGTTTCAAATAGGCTTGACACCTTAGAGCTACGTAGAGATGTAGCATCGCTCTGCATCCTCTACCGGTTATATTACGGGGAGTGCTCCGAGGAATTGTTCGGACTTATACCTGCTGCAACTTTTCGCCACCGCTCCATGCGACAAAATAATTATCATCCTCATCACCTTGATGAGTGGCAGTCCTCCACCGTGCGCTTTACCCGAAGCTTTCTGCCGCGCACTGTAAAACTCTGGAATGAACTGTCGCCAGCAGTATTTCCGGACCATTATGACCTGCAAACCTTCAAGAAGGGAGCGTATTCCCTCCTAAAAGGCCGGCAACGCACTTGCAACTTCTCTGATGTTGCGGGTGTCCATGGGCGACGGTAGTCGCTTTCCATCAGGTGATCCGTTTGCTCGTTTGCCCCCTAGTTTCATAAAAAAAAAAAAAAAAAAAAAAAAAACACGTAACATGTCCCACGCCCGACACCCAACATCCTACCTGATGCCGGTTACGTGATACGGTCCCACACGTCCCACACCCGACCCGACGTCGGTCACGCGAGCACACGTCTTATCAGATCCCACGTGTGCTGGCGTGTCAGCTATCGACGACTTGTTGTCTAACGCCCTGAATAAATAACACCGATGATAAGTTCCCTGACGGAAAGAAGACACCTTTATCGAACATAAATGTAGTCTGCTGAGAATAGACTCTACGAACAGAACTGACAACACAAGTATGAAGAAGGAAAAATTTGTTTTACCCTATATAATAAAGGACTTTGGTAAATTAACCTTAGTTAAAATAAAAGAGTTCAAGCTTCAAACATAATTATGTTGTTTTATAGTACTCAAAAAGCAATTCTTTAAAAGTCAGTAGGTAAGTTTGGTTTTCGGCTTTATCGGTGGGATAATTTGATTCCCAATCAAGTTATTTTCGAAAACCAAATAATGTACCTATCATAGAAATAATAGGCAAACTACGTGCTGTAACCTGTGGTGATGGTCGTCATTTCAACGTCATTGCCGGTTATTAAATCACACGTTTCAAAGCTCGTGTCTTATATTCCGTGTTTCAAAGTACAGAAATCGTCGACTTCCTTTGTTTGAAGCACAAGAACCATTCGTATTTGAAGTGCACGAGATCACAAAGGCCGCAATGTCGTCACTCGGCAGTTGGCACGCGGCGGTTTATCTCAGTCACAGCTCCTCCTTTCGAACTGCCTCTTTCCTACTTCACAAGTATTCGCCTGCTTGTCGTGCAATTTGTACTTTGTGCGGTTTTGAGTGTGGACGGCACGCCGGCGGCCCCGCACGCATTTACCGACAGATGTAATTTATTATACGTTGTTCACATCTAATTCGACCATCGTTGTAGGTATTTGTTTATTTCACGGTAAGTAATTGATATTTAAATTGGAAGCATTATAGTATACTCGTGTCTCTTTGTTTACAAAAATATTAAATTTCAAAAATATTAGACCAGGTCATTTAGTCAAGATATATTCGATAATTTCAAAAGCTAAATTCGAAACCAAAAATGAATAGGATTTGAGATAAGTCATCGCTAAGTGACACGTCGCTTGCGAGGGCTTATGTGATATGTCAAATCCCGACGTCCGTCGTCGCAATTATCGAATACATCTTGACTAAAGGCTCTGAATCTGAAAGAGTATATATATAACGTTATGTGGTCGTAACGTTTAGCCTCAGTTTTGCATACAATATTAAACAAAGTACGCAAAACTTTATTTTCATACCACCTTCTCGACAATGTTTGATTAATTATATATCACGCAATCTCAACGTAAAGCATGTCATTGCCTCCCAAGGGAGATAATGTTGTATGAAACTCCCAAGGGATTAAAGTGATTTGAATTTGGAACGTTGAAATTCGTATGATTATTTTTCCGACCCAAATATCGACCAATAGAATTGCACCATTCGACGTCACGTGGTACAACCTACATGGTATTATACTGATAATTTTTTGAAAATTTTCTCTGGTAGTTGCTATAACTGTACATTTCGTCTCATGGTGCAATTCTATTGGCCGACATTTGGGACGGAAAAATAATCCCCCGAATACCACACGAGCTTCAAAATTATCTGGCATTTCCCTCAAGGTTCCCTGCAAACAAATAAATTTGTTTGCAACGAACCTATCGGGAAATACCCGATAATTTTGAAGCTCTTGTGGTATTATAAGTGAAAATTCCTAATAGATACGTATCTATCATAGAGTTTTTCAATAATAATATGGTATTGCTGAGAGTTTATTCGAAAATCGAACTGGCCACCTATAATTTTAATATTCTCAAAATCATCAGTCACAAGTTCCTGAATCTTTAAGTACTGCTCAAATAAACTCGACCACAACTTCCATAAATGTTCCTAATAAAAATATTACTCTGTCCCTCCATAACTGGACAAATGTGTCCAATATCAATATTAATTTTTAACAAAATAAATGTTTTATTTTTGTAGCCCTGGGTTTTTATTGCCTCGCAGTAGGTATGAAAAGTAGAGTATGCACCTCTGGGATAAAGCCTGTCTTCGTCTTGGGCAGCTTGAACCCCTCGCTTTACTCAGGACTCTACATAACTCCCTCGTTTCACTCGGGAGTTAAGTTTTAACTCCCTCACTACGCTCGGGAGTTAACTGTAGAGTCCCTCGTTACGCTCAGGATCCAATATGCTACCCGTGACGTTAAGACACTGCTTTATCTCCTTGGTGCATAATCTACTATTATCGTCACTTCAACGAGTTCTCATTTTTCGGCACAAAACAATAAAGAATAAATCAGCTCAACTTTTGTACCTTGGGACTATTTAGGAGCGATTTTTATAAACAATGTTGCCCGCGATTTCGTGCACGTAAAAGGCAATCCCGTGGGACCGTACATTTTGCCGCGATAAAAAGTAAGCTACGTTCCCCGTGGTCTACTCTGTATCTGTGTAAATTTTATTGAAATCAGTCAATTAGTTTCGGAGCCTATTCAATGCAAATAAACAAACATACAAACAACGATTAAATCTTTACTCTGTATAATATTACCCCCTCTAGTAAAAATATTTCCACGACGGATAAGCATTCAAAATGGCTGTCTACGTCAACTGTCAAGTGACTTTTCCAACGTATCGGACCAAGAGAGCAACATTGTATAACTTATCCATTGTGTGAATATTTTTATTAGTTAAGGGGCTAAAGATAAGTATAGATAAGTCGCGGGAGGGTCGCGGGAGGAGAGGTTTCTTTACTTGGTACTTTGCGTTGATTTAAGGGTTTAAAACAAAACTTTACTACTTTTTGCGCGATAAATCTGAAGGCGCTTTTATATTTATAACTTCGAAGGTCGCCTTTTGTGTCGGCACTTATCCTGCTTTCTTGTTTTTGCTGCAACATGCCCAGAGTTTTTCCCGTCGCTGCGTAACTGTGTTAACTTAATCACTGGTGTATGTCTATTGCATAATTTGGCATGGATGATGGGACATGGGTACACTGGAATCACCCACTATTATAAATGCCGATGCCAATATTTTTGAGCCTCTATAATAAATTACACAATATAACATAATAATGCCATAAAATAACTTTCTTACAGTTGCTTCCCCCTACTTTCTACGTAACGATCGCTGCAATGTTCATCCCTAGTAGCTGGAGCATTACATAATAGGTATCATAAATTGTAAAATCAAATTTAAGTTTACACAGAAAACAACGAAAGAAATATTAAATTCAATTAGATCCAGGCGAGCCCGCCGGGAGACACTTGGGCTTCAATTGCCGAGTGTCGGGCAACTCCCCTCCCCTACCTAAACCCCACCCCCTCACTAAACGAGCGTTTCGCAAGAAGCTTTCAGAATAAAAGTCCGAATAGAAGTCCGAAATACACCGTGTAACACGGCCCGGGTAGTGTGCGATTCAGCGCTCAACGTACTCAAATACGGTCGCGGTACGTGCACTTCAGTAAATATCCAAACATATTTATATTTCACAAGACGTAGCACAGCTAGTAGGTTTCTGTGTCAATACATTTCTATTTAGCGAAGGATTTTTACAGAAATGTTTAGCGAAAGAGGTTAATAATGTAAGTTTTTGGCGTGCGTGTCTGGCGCGTATAACCGCGGGCCGCGGGCCGTACGGGCTTACGGCCCATGGCCGGGACATAATGTGCAGATGTACTGCGGTCCGCGCCTCACGGGCACACAAGTCACAACATAGCATTATTATCGTGTAGTGTTGGCATAGTAATATATATTCTTTGGTGTTGGGTAGATAAGTCATGTATTGTTCTCTACACGACTATTAGAACGTATTAACCATTGTACTTTCCTAATCTTCTACTTTAGGGTGTTTATATATATTGTAATATGTTTACATGGGAAGCATAGACAGTAGAAAATATAAATTATTATCATTAATAGGCTAAGAGACAGAATCTATTTCTTGAAAATTCTTTTAAGTCTACCTCCGGGACTACTCTGGCTTAGTTATTATTTTAAAGTCACAATTATATTTGTGAAGAAAAGTCGAATATTTTGAAGGGTCCTCAGGGGCGAGTGGCAGACACATTGAAGTGAACTAAGGGCTCCGAGTGCTAAGGGCGGATGTCGTGGCACTAAGTACATGAAGAGGTCTAAAGACAATATAATCGTACTGCCTAGCGCCTACAGTCAGAATAAGTGCAATTGCACGAATAAAATTATGTGTCAGTTGTAACTTTGTTTAAATAATGAACCAAATTAAAACATTTACTAACCCCCGAATTCTCAAGAAGTGAGAATTCGGGGGTTACTTATTTTTTTTTAAGAACACTTGAATACTCTCGATAGTATCATTAATTTTTTTTTAAGAACACTTCCGATCTTGTCAGGTTTCAAATAAAAAAAAAACTAAACAGTTCATCCGTTTGGGAGATACGATGCCTCGAACAAGATATTATGTATCTAGTTATCATTGTTTCAGTTTCCGTCTGATTTAAATTAGTTATATACTATTGTATCTATCGAAATAGTTTTTTATGTTTTTATTGCGGTTAAAGAACAAATTTATTGGAGCAATGGCCGTTGTCATCGGCAAACAAACAAATAAACATTAACAAACAGCTCGCGGACGTCATACTACACCACAGCACACTTCGTGAATATAATATTATTCAGTAAACGATGTAAATACGCGGCCATTTCGATATTTTGCGAATTTTCCTCAATCAATTTTAAATTATTACAATTGAGTTCATTTATTTAAGAGCATCGCTCGTGTGTAAGTCGGTTAGGGAAACATGAGGTATTTTAAACCAGGTCGAGACAGCCGCTGTCGGCGGTATTTCGGCGCTAGTAAATATTAAGACTCGGATCCATTAGCCGGTATAAGGCCGGGATTATAAGATCCGGAATCCGGAAGGCCGTAAAAAATTCTGAGCATTAAAATAGAACTCTGAGCTAATACAATAGAGTTGAAAATCGAACACATGAGTGTCGATTCAAATGTCAATGTCATATACGACAGCTCGATACTCGAAACTTCCATTTTCAACGTTTTTTTAATAAATTAGGGGGCAAGCGAGCAAACGGTGATCCGTACGGACGGTAATCGCTCTCCATCAGATGATCCTGATGGAGAGCGATTACCGTTGCTCTTGGACAACCGCAACATCAGAGGAGTTACAAGTGCATTGCCGGCCTTTTAGGAGGGAATACGCTCCCTTCTTGAAGGTTTGCATATCGTAATGGTCCGGAAATACTGCTGGCGACAGTTCATTCCATAATTTTACAGTGCGCGGCAGAAAGCTTCGGGTAAAGCGCACGGTGGAGGACTGCCACTCATCAAGGTCATTAGGATGATAAATATTTTGTCGCTTGCAGCAGGTAGGTATAAGTCCGAAAAATTCTGAACATCCGAGCAGAGTTCTATTTTCAATGCTCTGAATTTTCACCGGCGTTCCGGATTCCAGCGCATATAGTTGGGACTACAGTGTCTACACGCGCACGGGTTTGGTACGGAGCGTACCTCGGATTTGGTCCGCTCCGTACCAAATCCGAGCGTGTGTAGAGCAGTCCGGCGAACATAATTATTATTAATTGAGTCTGCCGCTGTCGGATTTGGTTTCGGAGTTCCGCTATGAACGTAGACTAACTTGTCATTACGTACTGCATTTAGCACATAGACTACTAGGCTGCTGGAGTCATGGAGTGTGATAGTTTGCGACTTGCGATCTCAGTTCAACACAAGTCCAACGTACACCAGCTTCGAGAATAACTTGCTTAAAATTAATAATATATTGCACGTTTATTAGAACAGTTTATACATATTAACATACTTGAATAGCACCACTAAACGGGTCTAAACTTATCTTGTATGTCGACGTATATTTTACACGAAACTATTTACGTACGTGACGTTGCTATTTTGGAGTGTATTAGGTCACTGACGGTGTAATCAATTTGGGGACCGGTGACCCAATTACCCAGGTGGTGATGTTCCCGCCACGTGACGACCGACAATCGGTGTCCGATTACCGGCCCCGTGCACTTAATTTGCGACTCTTGCCTCGTGTCAAATCTTTTCAAACCCTTGACCCGTTTCGAGCTAAATTAAGTCTGTGCGAGTTGTGACTCGTCACTCGTCAGTCCCGTAAAGGAAATTATTGAAAGTGCAATGCATACTTAAATAAAATTAATGAGATGACCCTTTTCGATCCTTTTTGAGAGTATTACAACTTGACACTTTATTTCCGCCTACAAAAAATTGATGGTGCTGTTGTTTTAAAGATGAAAGTTTTTGTACTATCGGCAAACTATCGGTGAATCTAATTCCTGAGCAGGTAGGCTGATGTCAGCCGATTAGTTCGTATTATATTGAGATTAAGATATTAACATGACATGTCAGTGACAATTGTATTGTGACTGGACGCCGCGCGCCGTCATTATCTATACATATAATAAATCTGTAGAGGGGTCATGTCTGTACATTAAAGATATTTAAGTAAAACTCAAAATGGGGGGTCTAAAAAGGCCACAAAACGTAAAAATAACGTTTTTGAAAAAAATGTCTGTCTGTCCGTCTGTCTGTCTGTCTGTCTGTCTGTCTGTCTGTCTGTGTGTTTGTTATCACATCACGCCGAAACCACTGGATGGAATAAAATGAAATTTTGCAGGTAGGTAGCTTAGGACCTAAAGGGTAAAATAGGATACATTTTATCCCGACAAACGAAACGGTTCCCATGGGATCTTCAAAAAACAGTACCTACCTATTTGACGTTATTTCAGGCAATCTATTCGACGTATTTAAATGAAACTTGGCACAAAGGTAGATTAGAACATGAAATAACTAACAGGATATTTTTTTTTTGGAAAACAAAAGTGTTCCCACGGGTTTATGAAAAAACTGTATTTTTGAACTTACTTCACAAACCGGAATAAATCATCATTTTTCGCATTAAATCACCTTTTTAACTGCATTATTTTGTTTTCTTTTGAAATAAAACTATTAAACTAAAACCTCAAAAATAATAACCTAACCAAGAGCATGTCAGGACATGTCTAAGGAGGGTTCCGTAACTATAAACGCGCAATATGTTTTTTTTTAATTACTCCAAAAGTTACTGTCTGATTTGGTTCGCATAATTTTCCTAAAGAGTTTTTAGCATGATCTATCAGCATGGAAATTTGCAAGTTTCTATCTCCTATAGTTTAAAAATGCTACCAACTTACATACTTACTACTTTGGAGGCCGATTACTCGAAAATGGTCAACTTTATAAAAAAGTAACGTATGAAACCTTACCTTTATTTTAAAATACCTATTCTACGATACCCCACACGATGGGGTAGAGTGAAAAAATATTTTTCTTCCCCACTTCACATGTATGGAGAGCCACCCCTAAAATATAAAATTATTATTTTTTTATGATCCCGAAACCGTGATCTATACACAATCTATTACTGTACCAAATTTCATCAATTTATATTCATAATTACAGGAGCTAGAGGCGCGGACAGACAGACAGACAGACAGACAGACAGACAGACAGACAGACAGACGGACAGAGCGAAACTATAAGGGTTCCTTAAGTATTACGGAACCCTAAAAACGGGTTGCACTTCGGGAGTGCCGGTAGAAGTGAAACATCTCAAAAGTGGGGCTATTTAACTGGAGACACTTTTTTTTCCATTGTGTTTTCACCATACGTCAAATTTCAAAATGGCCCCAAAAATCTAAAAAGTGGGGCCATTTAACTGGAGATTTTTTTCTCCACAGTGTTTTCACCATACGTCAAATTTCAAAATGGCCCCAAAAATCTCAAAAGTGGGGCCATATAACTGGATATACTTTTTTCACCATACGTCAAATTTCAAAATGGCCCCAAAAATCTCTAAAGTGGAGTCATTTAACTGGAGACACTTTTTTCTCCATAGTGTTTTCACCATACGTCAAATTCAAAATGGCCCCAAAAATCTCGAAAGTGAGCCATTTAACTGGAGACACTTTTTTTCTCCATAGTGTTTTCACCATACGTCAAATTTCAAAATGGCCCCAAAAACCGTCGCGAAGCATCGCCACGGCAATTTACACCACGCTATAAATTAGGTTTACCCTCGCCTATACATGTTTCAGATTAATAAATCTATTCTCTATCCTACTCAATACAAATAATAAATAGCGAAGTTTAAACTAAGAATTTACTTCGAGCGGGAGGTCAACTTATCTGGAGGCTTATAATAAGTTGGTAACATTTGACAGATAAGTAAGTACTATTCGAAACCTCCCCCCCTCAAATTCCCCTCGAGGCATATCTTAGTCATCTTTTTACAAATTACAAAAACCTCAAGACCCCCTCAAAAATTTTTTGACCCCTCCAATAGCCTTCCCACGAAACCTTCCCTTGAAAATGTAAGGATGTTTGTTACTCTTTCACGCGAAACTACTGAAAGGATTTTGATGATATTTGGTATGGTGGTAGTTTAAGCTCTGTATTAAAACATAGGCTTAACTTATAAGCATAACTTTTTATCACGAAACATTCCCGTGGGATACTTTATTTACGCGAGATCTATACTAATATTATAAAGCTGAAAAGTTTGTTTTTGTTTGTTTGAACGCGCTAATCTCTGGAACTACTGGTACGAATTGAAAAAATATTTTTGTGTTGGATAGTCCATTTATCGAGGAAGGCTTTAAGGCCTATAACATCATCATAACTCAATATGAGCGGAGCACCAATCAAGAATGTTACAAAATCGGGGTTTTTTTTCTTTTGAGAGCTTTCGCTGTGTACGCTGCGGAAACGATTGAAGTTTCGATAAAATTATGTGACAAAATTGTTTCCCTTTAAAAGTTCTAAAAAAAAGTCCGCGACTGTATATGTCTATCTTTTAAAGTTGGCTCACTATAACCTTTTTATGCTAACCAAATTTGTTCTAAAAGTAATTATAATTTGTGAAGTTGTTTTCATAAATATGACACTAATCCTTATCCAAGTAAAATTTATATTATTACGAGCATTTAATCTAGAATTTACCGTTTACATTATTTGATTTCAATGAGTATTTTAGAAGATATCGCGGTAATAAAATAATCAAGTGCGCAATAATAATGCACGGCGCGCAACGTAAATGAAGTCGTGGGTAAATTTTAGCGATATCCCAAAGTAACTGTTCCACGCGGACGAAGTCGCGGGCAAAAGCTAGTTATACAAATAAATTATGAGATTACTCTACTAGCTTATGAATTAGATTCCCTGATAGTACGACAACAATATTACTCGTATATCTAAAAGTCAAACAACAACCGAAGCGCAGTAATTTAATATTTGTCGGAAGTGTGCAGTTCTGTCGGCTGTGTCACTACGTGTACGTACCTACCACGCTGTGCGCTGTAGTGGGAGCGGTAGCGGAGGCGCAAGCGTGTTCACTCTACTATTACCAAGCGACTGAAGCCGTCAATGGTCGACAGCACGCGAGCTAGTGCCAGCTGCTGATGTCTTCGTTATTAGAACCGCATTTTCTGCACTAAACACAGTTTAAACAACGCTACATTGTTATTTTCCAGAACACAAACAATAATGTGTATTCTTCTTTATAGAGAGTATAAGAAATGTGTTGATGGACGCAATCTTAGCAATGCTCTACGTAGCAATTTAAGTTAACGTAAAATTACTTATTAGTCTAAGCTAGACTAGATTCTAATGTACCTCAATGGGTACTTCATATAATAATAAAAAAATGTTATTTTCCCTAATATCAGTTTATAATATGACTAGCTGATGCCCCAGTCTAGACTAGACTTCATTTGCATATAACTAATGGAAACAGAACCCTATTTTTTAAACAGAACCCTAAAATAAAATTAGTACTATGTTAGACTTTTAACCTTAGATATCAGCCAGTGAAAGTCCCGTGAAAATCGGCCCAGCCGTTTCAGAGATTGGCCGGAACAAACAGACAGACAAATTAAAAATAAATTTTACTGTAAGTACCGGATTTACGTTCGCATGCATTCAGTGAAAAGCGGTTAATTTGAAATTACAAACAGATACTTCAATTTTATTCATCTGTATAGATAATAGATATGTATAGATATCTTCTGAGCACTTTCGACTCAATAACTTCAACCTTCTTGTAAGAATAACTCGTAGCATTTGGATACGTTCGTAGCGTTTGAAGAATATCATTTCATATGTAGATGTAGATTTGTATTCGCGGAGGAGGTCGACACTCGACACTCGGCCGGCCGGAGTGCCACATCACGCCCGCGTCACACCGAGTGGTTCAGCAACATATTCGTATGTGTGGATATTTAAATATTCTCTACCGCTGCACGGGTCAGGGGCGGAACTTCGATATTTTTTTCGCAGTCAAACCTTAACTTGCTACCTTATCCTACTAGGTACTAAAAATTATCTATTCAAAAACTACATTTTCACCACTGCGTCTAATATGAATATGAAATTACTAACTTAAGGCCACGTGGACCCAATTTTACATGACTTTGAATCGATAATAAACAAACAAATAGTAACTTTAAAAAGCCAAAAAAAAAAACACATTGTTGTTTACTTAATGTTCTTTAACAATTTGTGGTTCGAAACATAATATTGAAAACTTCACTCGATCAAAAATAATTCCGAAGAGGAGGCTAAATTTGAATATTTTTCTTTTTGTTCATGAAGTTCATGATAGTTTTACTTTCAAAAATCATATCTACGAAAAGCTAATAACTTAAAAAAGAATAATTTCTGGTTACATTTTGCATGTTGGTTTAATTATTTTAACAATAAATTAATATTGAAATGCAGCGTGCGTAAGCCGCTAGAGTCGCCCCACAGTCGCCCGCTAGGCGTTGACGAGGACAGACCTATGTCAGTTTTGCTAGCGCACGCCTTACCCGCGTATTTTTCGAACAATTCTTTCGTTTCTAACGCAGTGTACGAAAGTCAGTTTGTTTTGTTTCTTTTTATTTTTGAACATATCATACACAATAACATGTTATATTTTATCGTCGCCGCGTCATTGCTTTTGCCAGATGAGACGACCTCTGTGGCTCAGTGATTGAGCGTGTTGGTGCTCAAGCCGGGAGTCGCGGGTTTGAATCCCGCCGAAGGAAAAAAAGTTTCCTGTGTTCCCGGGTCATGGATATGTATAATACAATAAAAATCTAAAGGAAAGTCAGTTTCTTTGTATTTTTTTATGTTTCTTTTTATTTTTGAACTAAATCTATACATCTATACATCTATACATCTATACATCTATACAGATAAATATAATTGAAGTGTCTGTTTGTAATGTCAAATTAACAGCTTATCACTTGATGCATATGAAAGTATATTCGATACTAACAATAAAATATCAAATTTTAAAATTTTTGTCTGTCCGTCTGTCTGTCTGTCTGTCTGTTTGTTCCGGCTAATCTCTGAAACGGCTGGACCGATTTTCACGGGACTTTCACTGGCAGATAGCTGATGTTATAAGGTCTAACATAGGCTACTTTTATTTTAGGGTTCCGTATAAAAAATAGGGATCCGTTTTCGTTAGTTGCGGGTAACGAAGTTATGCAAACGAAGTTGCGGGCATCAGCTAGTTATACATATAACCATACACAATAACATGTTACATTTTATTGTCGCCGCGTCGTTGCTTTTGCCAGATGAGACGACCTCTGTGGCTCAGTGATTGAGCATGTTAGTGCTCAAGCCGGGGGTCGCGGGTTTGAATCCCGCCGAAGGAACAAAAAGTTTCCTGTGTTCCCGGGTCTTGGACATATAATACAATAAAAATCTATTGGAAAGTTTTTTTTGTATTTTTTTATGCTTCTTTTTATTTTTGAACTAAATCTATAGGTACAGATAAATAAAAATGAAGTGTCTGTTTGTAACCTCAAATTAACAGCTTTTCACATAATGCATCTGAAAGTATATTCGGTACTTACAATAAAATACCAATTTTTTAAAATGTCTGTCCGTCTGTCTGTCTGTCTGTCTGTCGGTCTGTCTGTCTGTTTGTTCCGGCTAATCTCTGAAACGGCTGGACCGATTTTCGCGGGACTTTCACTGGCAGATAGCTGATGTCATAAGGTCTAACATAGGCTACTTTTATTTTAGGGTTCCGTTTAAAAAATAGGGTTCCGCTTCCGTCAGTTAGGCGCAAACGAAGTTGCGGGCATCGGCTAGTTATACATATTATAACCATACACAATAACATTATCGTCGCCACGTCGTTGCTTTTGCCAGATGAGACGACCTCTGTGGCTCAGTGGTTGAGTGTGTTGGTGCTCAAGCCGGGGGTCGCGGGTTTGAATGCTGAAGGAACAAACATTTTTTCTGTGTTCCTGGGTCATGAATGTGTATTAAATATACTAAAAATCTTAAATATGTGTATAATATAAAAATTATTAAATATATTTCTGTTGTCTGGTACCCGTAACACAAGTTCTTCGAGAACTTACCACGGGACCAGATTGACTTGGTGTGAAGCGTCCATACATATATTATTGTGTTGTGTATTATGAGAAAAAAGTAGCTGATGCGTGGAGTAGCCTTAGTACATTATTGAATAAGCCAGTAAACGGTTTTTATGAATTTGTAACATCTACCATCTTCTTTGCCGTACTTTTCGTTTCTTTTTATTTCGATTTCTGTTTTTACAATAATAATAATAAATAACTCCCCACGCGACATCCGAGTCGAGAGCCAAGCTCTAACCACTAGACCACGGAGGCTGTTCTATTTACAATAAAATATAAGGATACGAGCTCAACATCTGTCATGCTTGCCTTTGCAGAACACACCAAGTCACTCGCAAGTAGGGGTTGCAATCCGGATACTTCGAAATTCGAAAAATTCGAAAAATCCGGATTTTTCGATTTTTTCAATCTTGGTTACTACTATGAAAATTACATATTTTAATTGTAATTAGTATGTACTCTAGACGTACAATATTTGAATAAGGGATATAATTAATTGAGTGAACAAAAAATAAGTTGGTGACTGCACGTGAGCATACTGTATTGCTGAATTTGGCAGCGAATTAATATGCTGGCGACTAAATTACTTCAATCAATCTTGGTTACTACTATGAAAATTACATATTTTAATTGTAATTAGTATGTACTCTAGACGTACAATATTTGAATAAGGGATATAATTAATCGAGTGAACAAAAAATAAGTTGGTGACTGCACGTGAGCATACTGTATTGCTGAATTTGGCAGCGAATTAATATGTTGGCGACTAAATTACCAAACTGGTGAAATCACTCAAGTGACAAAAAATACAAAAATCGGCAGATAAAAAGTAGCGAAATTTAATCCAATTAGCACCGATAAGTTGGTGACCATTATACCATGTAAGTAGCTTATAAAGATTTGATTGATAAATTAATAGCTGCTACAAATTCAATTTGCAAGCTACGGAAAATCCCAGTTTTGGATACTATTGGAGGTTTTTTTTTCTTTGGTATGGGTATCGTTTTCAAGGTTTTTGGGGGTGCAGAATGATATGAAAATAAAATCCGTTTTAAAATTCCAAAATGGCGTATATTTTTTTTTTATTAAAAATGGATGTCTTTTTCCATGTTTCATATGCTGATTATAAAATTGTCTTCCAATTTCATTTTCCAAAATGGAGACTATCCAATCTTCGTAAAATTAACATGTAGTTTGTAGAGGTACCAGCTATGTAAGGTATAGAAACTTTTCGAAATTCAGGATTTTCAAATTTCTTTTTTTGGCATTCATGAAAAAAATATGCGATTTCCGAGTTAAGGGGGAGGAAATTTTTATTATTTTTCCAGTAATAGTATTATTTTTCCGTTTCTAAAATAGAAGCGATTTTAGAAAAAAAAATATGGCAATGTTCTACTTTGACACGAACAGTGTATAAAGCTATAGAAATTTTGGAAAATTCAGGATTTTCAAATTTCTTTTTCTTCCATCGTGAAGAAACTATGGTGTTGCGGGGTTCTTAAGGGGAGGAAATTTTCATTATTTTTTCAATAGGATGCACCGTTTCCGAGATAGAATCAATTTTATAAAAAAAAAAAATTAAATGCTCTACATTGAGATACGAGGGATATATAAAGCTATAGAAATGTTGGAAAATTCAGGATTTTCGAATTTCTTTTTCTCTCATCTTGAAGAAAATATATGGTTACGGAGTTATTAAGGGAGAGGTAATTTTCATTATTTTTCAAGTAGGATGCACCGTTTCTGAGATAGAAGCCATTATAGAAAAAAAATACGATAATGCTCTACTTTGAGACACGAACGGTGTAAAACGCTATAGAAAATTTGGAAAATTTAGGATTTTCAGATTTTTTTTCTTCCATCATGAAGAAAATATGATGTTGCGGAATTTCTAAGGGGGAGGAAATTTTCATTATTTTTCATTAAGATGGACCGTTTCCGAGATAGAATCTATTTTATTAAAAAAATATAAATGCTCTACATTGAAAAACCGGGGCCGGGATGCATAAAGCTATAGAAATGTTGGAATATTCAGGATTTTCGAATTTCTTTTTCTCCCATCATGAAGAAAATTTGAGGTTGCGGGGTTACTAAGGAAATTTAAAATGGATGACTTTTTTGTAATCAGCACCCCCAGAAACCAACAAAGGGACAACCATATTATTTTTATAAAATTAAGTATGTCCGCCATATTGGAATTTCAAAATGAATGTCATTTTCGTATCCAGCACCCCCAAAAACTTGGTAACGACACCTATGTTAATTTTGCGAAAAATGAATAACCGTTATTTTTAAATTTCAAAATGAATCTACCCAATATCTACACCAAGTCGAGGAAAATTTAAAATTGGGAATTTTGTACGCTCCTTTGTTTTTTTTTTATGTGCGCTGGTTTTGCTGCTTGTATGTTTTTTGAGTTACCTACATTACGGAAAATATATGTACCTATTCTTAAATTAAATGTGTACTCACAAATTGTCGCCAAGATGGTTATTTGTTCGCTAATATAATATCAGTCTGCCAGTTCGGAATATTCAGTGGTATTATTTAGTCACCAGATTTGTAATTTTTTATTCCTTACATTCTTTAGCCAACATGGTAATTTAGTATTCAATATTCGGTATTTTCACATCCAAAATTTAATTGTTTTGTCGTGATTGTTTTAAACACTTACGGATTTTGTCACGGTTTACGTTTTACGGTTACGTTTACGTAACGCGACAAAATCCGTAAGTGTTTAAAACAATGAACAATATTCGCGTAAACATAAGAAATAAATATGTTTTGTCGTGAGTTTAAATACATGCCTTTGGATAATTTGATATTATTTGTTGTCCTGTTGAAATTGTTGACACATTTTTCCATTTATTCAAGTTATTTGGTAGAACATAGTCAATCCATTAAATGGAAATGCGAGGGATGAAGATCTGTTAAAATATTATGGCCGCTATATATGTATACTAGCGACCCGCCCCGGCTTCGCACGGGTACAATACTGATACTAATACTACAGATAACAGAATGTCTTTAAACCTCTAACAAAACGGGTGAAATTTAGTCAAAACAAACAGAAACAAATTAATATAGGTACCTACTATGCTAATACTTAATGAAATAAGTAAGTGGGTATACTTTTATCGTATGAAATACCTACACTTTTCAGAACTAACAATACAACAATCACTAAATAAATAGTTACTCAAGTATCTATCCATCATAGTTACAACGAACACAAAACAAAAAATTTACTCATAGATCTAAACTCGCACGCCTTGGCGACGACGCGACGCCCACTTCGCAACGGGCCGTGCAGCAGAAATCGTAATACTTTAATTTCGCCATAACTTCAAAACCAAATATCCAATTTTAATCATTAAAAGACCAAATATTATCTACATAAACTGTACTTAGTGATGAAATAATTTATTTTGATAAGGATTAATAGCATGAGTAAAATAAACGCGTTTAAATGTAGTCCAAAAAAAATTCAAGATTTCTAAATAAAAAAATGGTTGTTGTGCCTCACTCGACATAGATAGGTATAGTGTGTCGCGGACTTTTTTGTAGATACTTATAAGATCTACAATTAATTAGAACATTTTATGGTTCTATCTTTTATAGTTTAGGCAGCGTACGCAAAATAAGTAACTTTTCTGGTTGATTTTTTACACCTTGTGTCCGAAAAACCCAAATATCTTACGGAACCCTATTTTTTTCCAAAATAAAATTTAGCCTATGTTACTCGTGGATAATGTAGCTTTCGAATGGTGAAAGAATTTTTGAAATCGGTCCAGTACTTTTTGAGCCTATTCATTACAAACAAACAAACAAACATACATACAAAGTTTTCCTCTTTATAATATTAGTATAGATGTATGGACTGTTTCTAAGATACTTACAATTTTATATTTTTTCAGTAGTAGTACAGTTCATTAATAGGTGATCCAATTTATAAAAACACTGAATATGGTTTCAGTTTCAATTGCACAAGTAGTAAGAAGTATAATAAGCAAATCCAAACCCAATTAAAGCTTTGTATTTTTATATTTATTGAATTCTTACTAACGAAAGTCGAAACATATTATTGCAATTTTAATTTCTACAATCATAGAATGCCAAATTAATATGACAGCTTAAAAAGAAATGTAGTGGTTTAACTATATTTAATTATCTTCTAAATAATGAATATCTAAGTCCAAATACCTAAATATTATCTCTATGATATCAGGAAGAAGTTTTGGAGTCGATAATACCTGACTGGTTGGTTTAAGATTAGAGAGAGTTTTTCCGAACGAGTCAGTAGCAAAACTAAATGAAAATCAACGCTCCTGTTTTTGCGTAGAAATAATTATTTTTAGATAATATTTTAAAGATAAGATATAGGTGTCAAAAATAGCACCAACGATTTGTGTAAACCACTGTTATTTTTTTAAGTAATGTAGTTTTCATCTTATAGCGGAAACTTCAAAGTGAAATGAAGAGTAAGATGTTACTGTTTATTTGTAAGTAAAATGTTAAAATAAAGATCTTACAACAGTTATAGGTTTTAAATTGTGCTTAGAATTGCTTATTGTACTTCTGTTAGTTACCGAGGGAATTAAAAGCACCATTTACGTGTTTAATTATTACCCAAACAGGTGGGTGATTTTTACTTTCAATAACTCAAAAGTGGTCCAATTTCGTCCATACAAAATTATTTGTTCAGCCCCATGCTTCAAATGATTTGTCTTCATTCCCCGGATCTCGATTTAAAGGATTTTCAGTTTCCTACGTTTTATTAAACTATATTAATTTTCCTACGTTAGTACTTTCACATAGAAATGGAACTTTACGAAAACGGTAGTGGTGAATATGTAAAAAAAGCGTTAAAAAGATCACAGGCTATTCCAATTTTTTATAATTCTTTCTGCTGGAACATTTAGTAAATAACAATATATACATACCTTATTTAAAATAAAATACTAACTATAAAACTGAACATTGTAGGATTTGAAACGTAATCAAAAATATTTCTAAAAATAAAAAAAATTAATATAATTAAGTATATAATTTTGATATAATCTCATTATGTTTTTATTTATTCAGATTGTAATTCTAATACTTACAACTTAAAATCAGAATTTATTTAAATTAAATTATAGAAAAGTAACTCTTTTTTTTACTAATGAGTGTAAGTTTTGTTACAACACAGTAGTAAAATAAACATTAAAGTTTTATAAAATATGCAACAAATTTAAAAAAAATGAAAAAATCTGAATTATCCGGATAATCCGGATTTTTGGGAGAAAAAATTCGGAAATCTGGATTTTCAAAAAGTCAAACGTTTGTGGAGGTTTGGATTTTGCGGCAAGTGGCAAACGTGCGGACTCGGCAGTAGGAATACATTTTTTGCAAGTGCCTGCCTAAGTAGTTACCATCAAATCGTCAGCGCCTACCTGATACAGTATTATTATCTCACGAAACGACACGTACTTTAGTGACCACACGAGCTAACGATAGGTACTCGTCTCCATGCACACATCGAACACAGCGTGTTTTTATACTTGTAACAGAACACACTGCATAGAAACTGTCAAAATAATTGAATATAATTTAATCATTTTTTACTTAGGTAGGTACCTACCTATAATATCTATTCAAATTATGTGTGCTATGTGTTGCATTAAAACAGTTATCTATGGATTTTATTATCTTTTTCAATACAAATAATAAAATAAGATGACCTACTGCCGACACGTCTACACTGTAACACTTTGGGTTCATGTAAGTTCACGCCGGCGACGTAGGCGCGCGGCTCGCTTTGCGGCAATTGCGGGCAACTCTTGGAAGCGTTAAATGCCTATTTCGCTTGGTCTTCGTGGCCTTAACCTGAACCTGTCAAAAATATCCATTACTGTTATGACTAGACGTTGGTACCAGTCAGTGTATTGTACCTTCGTGTAGCTATTACCTACTATGTAACTGGTGCACTCGCCATTCATAATGTTTTTTACGACATAATGTGTCTTACTCGTTGTCGTACACAGGGCGTGATCACCCTGTGTATATATCTCCGATTTCATTCTGTGCTTCTCGTGTTCTGACTGCAGGGCTGTGTACTATTTCATCGGGGTTGTGGTAGACACAATAGTTCCCATGGCCCCGCCATAAAGCGTGAAGAAGAACATCGGGGGGTTTTAGTTGGTAAACCGGTGCATGGGAGTGCTGTGTACTATCTGATTCGGGGTTATCATCTCCCGGGCGCGTTGTCTCGCTCATGTTCTCCCTCGTGTCGTGCAGCTCGTGCTCCCAGCTAGTTACTGACTGCGTGCACTGTGCAGGTCGCGCGCACTCGGCCGTGCGCGTGGAGCTGCGGCTGGAGCGGTGGGCGGCGCGCGGGGGCGCGGTGCGGCTGCGCTGCGAGCACGACGTGCCGGCGGAGCTGCTGGACAAGGTGGTGTTCCTGCGCCACGGCACCAAGATCTTCCAGTACATCCGCGACCGCAAGCCGCCCTACCGCAACTTCACCACGCCCGGCGCCGTCGTCAACGTGAGTACAGACATTTACGTACGAATTTATATTCATTGTAATTTGTAACCTTCACAGCGTCGTATCGCATATAGAGTAGGTATATAGAGCGCAATGTTTTTTTTTTTTTAGAATTTCATAATTATTTTAGTAGATCATGTGCCCATAATTGATTTTGCAAAACGTTTAAATTCGCTATCAGAGGAGCATTAAAAGGTAGTACAACATATTTATGGGCTATGGACCAGGAACGCAAGTCGCAACACGAGTGTCCATGGGCGGCGGTAATCGCTTACCATCAGGTGATCCGTCTGCTCGTTTCCTGGTTCATTACGTAAAAAAGTGTAGTATTGTGTTTTATTTGTATTGGTTGACTTAAATGAAAGACAATTTAGGGGTCGTCCATTAATCACGTGATGCCCCTCCCCCTGGGGGGGGGGTCCGAAAAAAAAATCACCAAGTATCACCAAGGGGAGTATAAGGAGACATCACGTGTATTAATTTTCGAATCTAGTCTATGCATACCGAAACTATTATCGGTTGTAGATTCGTACTGTTGTTTAAATATTAACAAGACAAATGACTCGTATAGTTTTTATTTGCTTAAATTATTCGATTAAATTGTTTTTTAAGTTAGTTTTTCTTCAAACATGACCTGCTTACTATGTAAAAAATACACGTAATCTCAGGTGGGGGAGGGGGGGGGGTAGTATAAAACCTCACCACGTATCACCAGAGGGAGGGGAGGGGTCTAAAAAGTTGTTAAAAACATCACGTGATTAATGGACGGCCCCTGAGTAACTTACATATTATGAGAGTCATTTATTTTAAAATTCACGTTATTTTATGGTGACATATATAACCTAATATACTCCAAAACTAAATATGCAATAGTAAAATTTCCTAAAACACACTTAATTGTAAAGTCTCCGAAAAATCACAACTTCCCTTACTTTTGGGAAAAGATAATGTTCTTAACTTGCAACACTGACACAATTGCGTCTAGAATTCGTGTTCCGAGAAATGATGACAAACATTTTACGATTTTGTTTAAATTACACACCAAATCGAATACTTACTTGTGAAAAGTAATCCCAGATGACTTTTTCTGAAAACATGAATTGTTTTTGCAGCAGTTTATGACGCAGGACGACATAATTTCGCAATTATTATTTCACTAAAACTACGTCTCACGCTCTCGGTCACTCGCGGCAGACTACCGCGCGGCCGTCTTCATATCGCCTAATCGTCTTCATATTACGTACCTCACTGTTTGAGCGCAATGTAATGTCTATACTTTTATTCGGTCTGAGAATACAAATGTGATATACAAATAATAGGTAGCTGTAGCCACAGCTGTAGCGTAGATTTAAGTTACTTTAAATTCTATTGTTGTATTTGTAACACACGTTGTACGGTTGTACCGGAAATATAGTTAGTATTTTTGTGTCTCGTCCTATATACGGGTAGGGCGGGGACAAATTTTTATCCTCGCGTTAGGAATTTGTTCGCGGAACGTGCTCAAAGAGACATTTCCTGGAGCTGTTTAATCTTACTTTGTCATATTGTAGGTCCCTACCTCGTAACTATGACTATGTAGGTATATCGGTATACGGTTATGTAGCACCTATATAATTGCGACACGAACTATCGCACTGTTAAGCCGAACATCGATGAGAAAACTTTATGAACAAATTTCCCACTGCACGTTATTAGTTTTGGAACATTCACGTTAGTTTAAATGCCATACCAAATGCCACACACTACATTTTAACAATTTAACAATTTTATTTATAACTAGCTGTCTAGACACAGTTCACGTTGTTCCACTATACATTTTTAAACCAATTAGGGTTCGAACGCACCACCTATAAATATTTGACAGTCAAATGGCAAATTGAACACAGTGAACAGAAGGGGAAAATTCAAACGTCATTTTTAGTATTTACCCAAAGATTACAAAACAAACCTTCATAGAATAAATGTTACGCCATCTTGGTTTCAATATACTTCAAATGTCAAAATGCCCCCAAAAATGTCAAAAGTGGGGCCATTTAACTGGAGACACTTTTTGCCTCAACATGCCTCGTCTATAATATATACGTCTATGTATTTACCCCGAATTTCGCCAATATTTCTCACCGTTGAAACCTTGCCTGAATTCCACACTTATTTCATAACCGAAATTAGCCAAATCGGTCCAGCAGTTCCCGAGTTTTAGCGAGACATTGGAATTGCAATCTATTTTTATGTATAAGAAGAAAAAATATAATCTAGATAATAAATAAATGACGATAGTGGAAACTTATAAAAAGTTCTTCTATTTAAAATAATAGACAGGACAAAACATAATTTGAAATCAATCAATTCACAGCCATAGCACAGCAGATGAAATATAGCAAAATTAATTTTACACCGTACGAGTAATGACTTTTATTGATGAATCGCCAAAGTTTCGGCGTACTAACGTGTCGGCCGTCGGCCTCATTATAGCGCACAAATGCACGTCGAACAGCGAGTTGGCTGTTCTGTATACTCCGTTAGATTTTTTCCTCACTACACATCAATACAGATAAATAAATACATATAAATACATAAATACATACAGATAAATAAAATTGAAGTGTCTGTTTGTAACTTCAAAGTAAGCTTTTCACAAAATGAATCTGAAAGTATATTCGGTACTTACAATTACAATAAAATATATTTTTTTTTAATTTTTGTCTGTCCGTCTGTCTGTCTGTCGGTCTGTCTGTCTGTTTGTTCCGGCTAATCTCTGAAACGGCTCGACCGATTTTCACGGGACTTTCACTAGCAGATAGCTGATGTTATAAGGTCTAACATAGGCTAAATTTATTTTAGGGTTCCGTTTAAAAAAATATGGTTCCGCTTCCGTTAGTACGTAATGCGCAAACGAAGTTGCGGGCATCAGCTAGTTTTAATATAAATGGAAACAAAGTGATAGTAGTGCCCTATAATGCAACCAATTTAAATGTCACTTACTTACCATGCTGCAAAAAATTAATTTGTTTACGCTTAGTGAGGCGCAAACCCGAAAGCTCCCGAAAAGTCCCGCTAACTGAATATTATAAACTTTTGTCCGAGCGCGGACGGCGGACGGCGGAGTACACAACTTGTGTGCTTCAATTAATACTCGTTCGCTGCAGAGTTTACTTAAATCATCGAACTTCTGCAGTAAAGCGTGGGAATAACCAGGGAGTAGAGACTAACAATAAAGTTACTCCTAACTCCGGTCCCCAGGCAACGGTTCGTTTGCTTCTGAATTTGACCCTATCTCCGTCATGACAAATTTAAAAAATAAAGAGCGATAAAATCCTAGAATTTATAAATATAGGTAATAAAGGATGTAAGTACCGTATAACGGTAGTAAATATGTTATGAACGTAGGTTTATAGCTTAGGGGAGATGAGACAAGCCGCGACTTCGCTCGGAGTATTTATAACCTTCAGAATCGATTGCCTCACATTACACATACTTACAACACAGCAGTCGCTGTTAGCAGAACGTTTGTACGAACCCATTACGGGAACGAATGTCGGGTAACGGCCTACATTAGCACCTCATTAAAAGTGCGACTGCTCTCTTACATTATAATATTAGGTCATTACATATGAAATTGGCGTTTTGTAAAGGAGGAACATAAAGTAGATTTTTTTTTAACATAATATGTTTATTTAATCAAAGTATATACCATTGCTATCTATGCACTTTTGCCATCTCATGGGTAGTTCATTGGTTCCTTTACTAAAAAACTATTCGGACAGGAATCAATAAAATATTTGAAGGCGTTTTGGACTGCCCCATCGGAGTTGAATTTTTTCCCTTGCAAGATGTGTATCCAATGTAGTGTATCCAAATTTCGAAAAAAAGAGCCTGGTCCGAGGAGTTCGGTGGATGTCTTAGGCATTCCAATTGAAACTCCTCTAAATGGTAGCCGTCTGTTGTGCAGTGTGTGGTCTAGCGTTGTCTTGAAGCAGCAGTTGCCTAGAGCGAATGACCAACCTCGGTTGTTTAGCAGCTGCTAAACAGCAAATCAACTGCAAGCAACTGCAAATCATTAAGAAAAGCTAGGTAGCTTTTCTTCATGATTTGCAGTTGCAGGCAATAGACATCTGCCGAAATTATCTGGCCAGTTTATGAAAGCTATAGTGAAAAACACTGGCACTAGTCCACCAAACGCAATGAGTCAATTTGAGTCAATTTTCGCTTGGGGCAAGCTTTGGCTGGTTCGCCAGGGTTCAGCCATTGTGATGAGCATTGAGCGTTTCCGATTATCGTACAGGATCCACTTTCATCGCAAGTAATGATTCGATTTAAAATCCCTTCATTTTTGTGCCGGTTGAGTAATGTACGCGCAGCGGTCGACGCGCGTTTGTCGGTTTGCTGCACTCAATTCATATTATATACCTCGTCACAAGAAACAATTATATAGTGATAACAGTTACTGCATGTCAATAAAAATTTTTAACCGTTTGCCTAAAGACTTAAGGGATGTCTCTGTAATAAATAAGTTCAAAAAATTATTATTTAATTGGCTGCTGGACAAATGCTTCTATATAGCATTTAGGAATATTTTGAACATTTTAATAATGTAAGAAAATTTGACATTAAATAATTAGATAATTGTATTTTAAGCTTATAATAATTATGTAATAATTAAATAATAAATTATACTTCAATTATACTTATTGACATTATTGTATTAATTATTATTGTAAATTTATAATTGTGAATTTAAATGAAATTGACTTTGAATGACTATACTTACTTAACTTTAAGAAGCCGAGTGATAAGTTTTGTTAAAATTGTATTAATGGAATGATGGAAATGACATAATATACTATACATATTATAAACTGACATAAGTAACTAAGGAAGCTGTGGGATTGTGTGATTATTATAAATTAATTGTATTATTTGATTGATTGAAATTATTAAATCTATATTATAAATTCTAATAGTAAGTCCTAATTGAATATGTAATAAATCACTTTTTAAATCTTTAATATTTCCACACCTCATTGAGGTAGAAATTGTAAAACGCATAGACCTAAGAACATCATTGTATCAATTTCTTGGAAATAAAGGATATGAATATGAATAAGGTACCTTTCAAGCATTTCAACCTTCCCAATTTGCTTCAAGTGGATTAAAACAGTTTTATCACTAACACCGCAGCCTGCAGCTAACTCAGACGTGGCTTGCGATGGATCCGCTTTCACAATAGCCTTCGATTCTTTATTATCAACTTTGGTCTCCGGTCGTCCACGGGGCTTGTTCTGCAGGTCGAAATTTCCAGAACGAAAACGTTGGACCCAGAAACGCACTGTGTATTATTTTGCGACACCGCCGCCATACACATCATTAATCCTTCGAGCCGTTTCTGCAGCACTGGTGCCACGGTGGAACTGGTAATTCAAAAATAATACGATATTTCAAGTTATCCATTTTTTAAACAGAGTGACGCAAAGAAAAAACCAAAAGAGGAAATAACAAATGAATTACGGATTTCGAAATACAAATGAATGAGTAAATAGCGGTATGAATTTGAAATTGGAATTCCTAACCAAAGAAGATAATATAATATTTGAGATCAAAGTGGCCAGTACGACAAAACGCCAATTTCATATGTATAGACCTAATAATAATAAAACGTGAAGCAAAAACTTTCAGTAGAGTTTTACGAGAATTGTGGGAACGGAGGAGCATAATATTTGGCACGGTTAAAGTTACGTGGAGGAAGATGTGCAGAAAGTTAATGTTTTAAATAGTGCTTCTAAATACATACTACACTACATATAATTAATAAATACACCTACCTCAACCTACCTCAGATTATTAACACACACTTCCGTGGGTTCTATATTTAGATACAATTTTGTTACACATTGACGTTTGTCAACCTGTCCCGACATTTACATTACTAACCGACTTAAAAAACCGGCTAAGTGCGAGTCAGACTCGGACACGTACGCGGAACCCTACGTTTGCGAGCCCGAATACCTACTATACCAATATTTTACATCTGTACTTATTATTTTGCTATCTTTTACGTCATTTTCCAAGTCAGCGCATTTTTCAAGTTTATATGCATCTATAACTCCTAAATTAACACGTTATATAAGCTTTAGAGAGGGGGGACTCCCTTTTTGACAAAAAATGCTCTAAAGGTGAATTCATCTCACAAACGTAACCTAAATCAAAAAATCGGCTTAGCAACCTCTCAATGTTTCTAAACAATGATCCCCACACTACCTAAATACCCAAAAAATATATTATTTTTCATGATTTAGCACTGTCGACGTGGTAAATATACACATATAAAGTTTCATCTGTCTAGCACTAACCGTTTTGGACGGTAAGCTGAAGACAGACGGAAGGACATGACGAAACCATAGCTACGGGTTCCGAGACGTGAACTATGGAACCCTAAAACGGGCAGAGATTAAACTTACTATCGTCGGGAGTTTATAAAACTGATTTATTGTAAAAAATATGTACAATAGAAACCTTTTTTAGCGAAATTCTCGAACATCTTCAGAAGTTGTAGCGAGTGATCCCCTCGCGGGCCGTCGGGTTTATTGGCCCCTAACTTCGGCCCACCGGCCCACCGGCCCCCGGCCCCCGGCCCCCAGCCCGCCGCACCGCGTAAACATATTTGTCGGATCGCTCTCAGAATAGAACTTATTTGAATTTTTTCACGTAACTGTTATTTTACGTGCACAGGTAAAAGGTTCTTGTAAATAAAGAAACAGTTTATGCAAAGAATTTTAAATGACATCTCGTCTACAGATCAAACGTAGTTACCGAGTTCTGAAAAAGTTTTTGACTAGCTATATCTAATCCAACACAAAGTATTCAACGTGGATCAAATAACAAATATTCTTGACTAAGTTTCACATAATTTTGAGTTATGTATTTCAAACGCTACTGTACTTACCTACAGCTACCTCCGTAACTCATTAACGCAGCATTAAACTATCCGCTTTCGTGTAATTTGCATAAAATATCGCAACTTTCCAAGACGTTTATTAAACGTTTATCCGGCACTTGAAGCTATAAGGCTGGGACTATATGCTCCGGAATCCGGAACGCCAGTGAAAATTCAGAGCATTGAAAATAGAACTCTGCGCTTATACAATAGAGCTAAAAATCGAACACACAAGTGTCGAGTCAAATGTCAATGTCATATATGACAGCTCGACATTTGTCACTTCGATTTTCAACTTTAGTGTAATAGCGCAGGATTTTTTTTTATGTTCTCAATTTTCACCGGCGTTCCGGATTCCGGAGCATATAGTCCCAGCCTTACTGAGCTCCGAGTAAGCTGACTGCGGTAGCGGACAGCGGACAGCGGGCAGCATACCCTGTTCAGATCCAATGTAATCTAAACGTAAACGAAAAGACGAAATTCGGGAAAACTGATGTGTCGCTGTGTTTCTTCACTGCACGGCAATTAAGTGACATTTGAGTTGGTAGTATTATAGCGAGCTACTGTTTCTTTGTTTGCGTTACGGCCTTACGGTAAGGGTAGTCCCGGGTCTCGGACGTTGATATATCGGGTGGTCTCGCGGTGGGTAACAAATGCTGGTGGGCGTGTGTCGCGTGCCGGTCCCGGCGCCGTTGTTTATGGGACGAGAGACGGTTTATCGGCCAGAACTACGACAGAAAATGGTGACCGAAGGCGCTGTGTAGTGGGTACGATATGAACATTGAGCGTGTTTCGTCATCACATTATATCACGGACGCTGCTGCTGCACTTATTATGAATCGCGTAGTAGTTTTCTACATATAGGTATGCTAGCTTTTGCCCGCAGCTTCGCCCGCGTAAGTACAATATCCCACGGGAACTACATACTTTCTTGCGATAAAAAGTATCCTATGTCCTTCCCCGTAGTCTACTTTATATCTGTGCCTAATTTCATAGGTTAAGTAATTAAGATTAAGTAATTTTAACGTGAAAGCAATGATATTAGTTAGAATAAATTATAATCTAATGACATTTTTAGGTTTTTTCGTCGTCACTGCGATACGAGCGGATCTAATGTCATCACTACAATGTTCTGTTAATAGATATAGCGAATATACTTATATTATTATATAAAACACATTTCATAGTAACCTACTCGAATGGAATTGTAAAAATCAAATACTGATAGCCGATGTTTATAAACTTATAAACGGTATAGCAGCACTTAGGTTGGTAATTATGTGTATTGATCGAATCAATTTTTATTGGCCTATAACATGTCGGCGTCTATCTTCCACCATCAACACGCTATCTAAGTATATGTCGCAGTGTTAGTGGCAGAACTCCCCCGAAACGGCTTGACCGATTTTTATGAAATTGTGCAGGTGTATTTGGTAGGTATGATAATAGATTGTAAGCTTTTTTTTTCATTCCCCTCAGTAATAAGGGTGGCTCGCCGCATTTTATTTTTATTTTTATGATTTGGCATTAAAAAAACATAATATCTAACTCAATTTTCACCCTTCTAACATCAATCCTTATTTTTTAATAGTGACATTAGCAATGTAATAATATATTTAACCCTCTTATACTCGTAATGTGTGTACTCTTTTACACATCGCCTGTACCAGTAGGCGTAGAAAGTAAAGTTGCAGTTGTCGGTGAAGAAACAAAAAAAAAGGTGAGTATATGTTACAGTCATTGTGATTAAATAGCTATTATACATAATGACTGGTCATTATATATAATAAGAATATTGTCTAGATAATGTGATAAATTAATCACTTTGTCCGGATATTATTCATAATAGCGGGCTAAAGTTAGCTAAAGTAATAAACACGATTCAACTTAGTGATGCAACAGAACTCTGCTTCTGCTTCCGCTTCGAGACACGAGACACGAGTAGGTAGTTATTTATTTCTTCTAGTTACTTATATAAAACAAATACTTTAGTAGATGGTATTTCAGAAAAATTCAGTACTCTTTGCTCTTCCATTATTCATAAATAAGTCATTTAGGCCGTTTGAGCGTGCCAAAGAATATACATACACTCAAAAAACATAACCCACCTTCTGGCGTAGTCGGGTAATAAAGCAATCATGTCTTAACCACGAATTTTCGTGGAAGAGACAGGCGTATAATAAGACTCTATGGAGGGACATATGCTACTTTTTATCTCGGCAAAATGTACTGATTTCTGCGCGGAATAAGTATGCTGACAACACTTACTCCCCAGTCCCAGTCCCGCAGGCTGATTATGTATCTTTAGCAGATAGTTTGCAGACGGCAACCGGTCGCGTAGTTGTCGCGCGATCGGTTGCTAATCGCTGAAAAAAATCGTATTACGTACGACTGTTGCTCTGCTGTTGTTCGACAACTTTTATATGCATTTTTAGCGGTATAAACAGCGCCACTAGCAATCATGTAGCGACATGTGGAACTATATCTGTTATGAAGTATCAAGTGTTTTGTTTACTTAATGGATTCTTTGCCGTTTATAAACAAAAATGGGACGAAGTTTAGACAGAAAGTACTTTATGTGGATGTAGAATAGCACCATGCTGACATTTCAGCGTAATAATCTATTGTATGCCTATATAATTAGCACTGAGCACTAATTGCAGTACTCCTTAGCCTTACTCTACTGCAAAAATCGAAGTATACCTATGAGTATACTTAACCTAACAATCACAGAAACGCACGATATTTATCATTTCTTGAATGTAGCATATTATAGAACATACGGATACACTACAACATATAATTCACTTTACTTTAACGACGAAAACACTGCCTACATCGATTTATAATATCAGCAATCTTTCAACAACAACCTAAATGGGTTGTCGCTCTTTGACAGTTGAAATTGCTCGCCGTCTGCTGTCGCGTTGCTGTCAAATGTCATACGTAATACCGATTTTGTTGTTACAAGGAGAATCGATTGCATTTTTAGTTCCCTAATTGTTCGCTAGATCGCGATATCATCGATTGTTCGCTGTCGCGTCGCTATTGCTAATACGTAATACAAAAATTATGTTTGACAGCGATATTGTACAATTTACGCCTGTCGCATTGCTGTTGCAAGATACAGAATCAGCCTGCCGGTTACTGACCGCAGCCGAGCTGTTTAGTTTCCTCATTATTTATGTAATATGTTACAACGTATTGCCCTGCTTGTTGAGTGTGTTTATTGTTTATGTACTATTTATTACAAGTGCGATGAGTGTTGAAGTGTTTGTTTACAAATTTTGGATGAAGCAGTGTCAATATTTTTGATAATAAATAAATAGAGAGTAGCGAAATATCACTAGAAAAGTGTATTTAATAATGACGTCCTGTAGTTCTCTTGTTATCAAATTATTTCGCTTCATATTTCGAACATTTCCAGATACATATTGCATCTTTTCTCTATAGGTTTTTTCCAAACTCTTTGAGTGTCTTACTTTCCAAATGGTTGAAATGTTAGTTACATTTAAAACATTCGTTAGATTTAATTATTTCGTATAATTTAGTATAAAACTTCTTTGACACGTAGATCGTGAGGCGAAAATGACCCGATTCTATTGTAACCTACATCATAATGCGCACGTACGCTTGGTGGATTTCAAATTCAGCGCCGCATGTTTATCTCTGTGACCCGCCCCGTGCACCGCATATGATGCACGGTCACCGAGATAGTCACGTGCACTCCATACGATGCACGCTTACCCAGGGACGGGACCTGGCGGGTCACGCGCATCATATACGATGGCCGCTCACTGAGTAGGGTTATGTATTACAATTAATACCTACACACCGTTTACCACATAAGGTGCACGTCCTCCAAGCGCTGGGTCTGGCGAGTCACGTGCATCTTATGTGATGCACGCTTTGCAAGTGGGTCACGTACGATGAACAGCTTAATAGAAGTAGGGTGATATTTAATTTAGAATCAGGAAGGCTCGTAATTTAAAACGTTTATATGTTGTCTCACTCGCGCAGTATTTAATGCGATGCGAATGCAACCGGTTTACTGAGGACTGAGGCCAGTAGGTCTAAAATGGCCACATAAAGTGAATCGGTTTAATGAAACAACAACTTTTAAAACACCTGCTCTTACAGTAGCGTGTAATAACTCTATCAATTAAAAATTAAGCAATTCTTATTATGTGTACCATTTTACGCTTTTCAGATGAAGACTGTCAAAATATAATTGTTAGATGTTACTGTTAGAGCGACATCTTCAAAACTTTATATTTCATAGTATCTACCATTGGCTTAATGCGACAAAACACAAATAATTTGAGACGTGAAATGTAACCATTTAATTTCAGATATAGATCCGCGTCGCTCCGGAGTCCGTTTGAGGACGGGCTGTAAATAACTGAGGGGCATTATATATTAACGCGGCCATTTTTCTGAGGAGGGCTTTGTTCCTCCGCGACCTCCGCGCCCTCCCATAACTCAGGCGTTGTTCAACGAGACTAGTATTGATGGCACCCATCGTAGCTATAATATTGTTTCTTTAAATAACTTTAATAATATGTAGACTAGATTTTGCCCGCAACTTCGTGCACGTATCCGTATATATAATAACAAAACCTATCCAACTACATATTATATGAGGGTTGGTCCCAATCCTCCCATTCTGTTTTTCATCAAAATCCGTTCAGTATTTAGGCGTAATTTTTGTAACAGATAGACAAAGTAGTAAATAATAATTTCATACCCAAGAACATGTGTAGTTACAAAATATTCTCAGTCACAAATAACAATTCACAATACGGTATTTTGCTATAATATATTTTTTTATTATATAAAAAAGTGGCCTGAAAAAAAAGAGTTTGCAAAGGGAATAGTATACTAAAAATCAATATTTTCAAGGATATTGGGGATTGTTTGAAGTACTTGTGTGAGTCTCGTGAAAACGCTAGTCTAATGTTGCTACGAAATGTATAGCCATACGCACAAAATGTCTGATCCCTCCGAAGTTTGCGCGTTTATGTTCAAACATACCATTGTAAATCTTTTTGTATTTGATGTAAGTAAACTATTAATGTAGATTTTTTACACTAATGTTGTAAAAATATTTCAACTTTTTGTGACTTCGAAATGCATATACCTATGTAACTACAAAACTACACATAAAATGCTTATTCTTTTATTTTTATCAAGTTGTTATACCTAGTTATTCTCAATTAATTATAAAAAACTGTTTTTTTATATTATATTCACATGCCCAATTAGGTATAAGTTTAGGATTTTAAAAGATTGAAGTCGTAGCGAGATTCCAGACTAAAACTACGATAGTTGCAATAGATGGATAATGTGAGTGTTAATCTAGAATTAATAATATAACTAGTTGAGATGACTAGGCTTCTTTATTCTAGAAATCCATCGAGTCATAGTGTATGTGAATTAGGCAGGAAATATTATTGTAACGCGGCGAGGAAATCTCGTAGCTATAAGCTACGCGCCACGGGCTACGAGCTACGAGCGCTACGCCGCGCCGTAGCAAACTATTCGTATTATTCCCTGTAATAACAAAGCGATATGCGGTTGTCGTACTAAAGTACTTTATATTTTAACGCAGCATTACATTGATAAAATTAGTAGATTTTATTCCTAAGTATAATTCATTCTATTTTATTAGTATCATAAATGTTAATGGTTATAATATATTGTGTATATTTGACAGCCTTTCACGCTGAACAGCCTCCGTGATCTAGTGGTTAGAACATTGGCTCCCGACTCGGAGGACATGGGTTCGATTCCCGCATTGGGACAACAAAAAAATGTTGCTTCCAAGTTTGGTTAGGACAATGCAGACTGATCACCTGATTGTATGACAAGAAAGATGATGCATGCATCAAAGGTGATGCATGCGTCGAATGGGCATGTAAAAAGGCGGTCCTGCGCCTGATCTCTAACCAGTCAAGTCGGTTATCCGTCCCACTGTATTATGGGAGTACCTAAAGGAAGATCGAGTGCTCTTGTGTACTGCTCACACACTTGGGCACTATAAAATTACTCCTGCGTAACTGGCTGGTTTCAATGAAACTGGCCACCGTCACCCGAAAATCGGTGTGGGAGTTATTACTCTGAAACGGCTGAACGGGTTGCACTGAAATTCGGCATACAGATTGTTTGTTGCCTAGGTTTGTACAGTTCCAGTGGGATATAAAGATTTCTTTTTGTTTATATGAATTCGCGCATATTATCTAGTCTATCATTTTTCATAATCTTGTACTAAATATTTATAAATCTTCATGAGCTTAGCTACAAATATATCAGTATGATAAGTAAGTAAGCAAGTTTAAAAGAATGTGTGTTGTTTAGGAGTCCCGCGGGGCCGGTTTATAGCCGGTCAGCTCGTTCGGCAATTTGTACACGCCTGTACCGTGTACGTACGCCGTATGACCGTACATAGTAGATGAAGGGCGCGCATTATCCTAACGCTCGGGTTTACTACGGTACGTGTCGACCGACCTATTACAGACACTTTTGTAACCGAACTTTACTAATAATAATAGCCCCTACACTTATTTCGGTGGAGTTCGGCTATGTAGGAGTTATAGTGTCAAAATATGTACGCAATACACAAGAGCACTCTCTATTTCTTTACTCTAGCAACCCAGTCATTAGTATATTGCGATTAGCTTTTGGCCACGGCTCGGGTCGCGTTAATAAAGTGTATCGCGGAAACACTATAATTTTTAAGGATAATAAAATAAATAATAAAAAAAATAAAAAAACCCGACTGCAAAAAAAGACAGATACCTAGTAACCTAAGCAACGCACTAAAAAGACTGAAACAAGATTGAGAAAACAGACTACACTATGAGCTGAAAGCCTAAGTGAAATAATTGACGTTATGTTTGGTTTTTTCGTCAGTCGGGTTTTTTTATTTTTTTTATTATTTATTTTATTTTAGATTTTTTAGTTAAACCAACACACGTTTGGTCGATTTAAAGAAAAATACAATGATACGAACACTAACATAGGCTTAATGTGAGAATGGTTGTTACGCAACTTTAAATCGATATAGATCCTAAACGGTCAGTCGAATCGAAAAATGTTGAGAGAAAACTAAAAATGATTTTTAAATACCTATTCAACGATACCCTACTTGACATAGTTTGTTGACTTTAATTTTTTTCATTTTCACAATATGGCGTCCAGTAGTCGCCATATTGAATTTTCACTAACGTCATGTCTTTAGTGACACTCGCCGGACTAAGAGGAATCGATTGACATGCGAAACATAAAAATCGGCCCAGGCGTTTGGTCTGTATAGTGCTTCAAAGGAACATACATACATACATACATACATAGGCTGATAAACACATTACCACTCCTTTGCGTCGCGCAGTCGGGTAAAAAGTAGCCTGTTTTCTAGAACATAAACTTCTTACTACTCTACCAAATTTTACAGTACTTCTTCTATACAGTAGATTTTGAGTAAAATAGGAACAAACATCCATCCATCCATACGTCTATCCTCACAAACTTTCGCATTTATAATAATATCCATGGATGCTTTACACCACGTCAATCCGGTCCCGTGGTATTAAGTTCTCTAAGAACTTGAGTTACGGGTACAACGGAGATATAACTAATACCTACTTGTAAGTTTCATATTAAACCTACACATATTTAAGATTTTATTATAATATTATACACATATTTGATACACATCCATGACCCAGGAACATAGAAAAACTATTTTTTCCTGCGGCGGGATTCGAACCCGCGACCCCCGACCGCACGAACACGTTCAACCACTCAGCCACAGAGGTCGTCAATTTATAATTGTAGGAGGATTGTATTTTAATTAAAGTATATAAAATCGTGATACACAAGCGTCGCGTGTAAACGTGTCGGCATGGGGCAGGCGGTGCAGGTGGTGCAGGTGGTGCAGGTGGTGCAGGCGATGCAGGTGGAGTAACAGGTAACCCACTTCCAGGTCGACGTAAATTATACAGTTTATATCATACCCGAGCTGCACGATATATGACGTAATAGCTGAGGTGTATGCTCTGATGGGCCCAGCTATTTGCACAAACTCTCGTTGTTAACGTATTATTAAATTGATTTCATTGAGGACAGCACACCCTGGGAATAAGATGACCCTATGAGGCAATTTTAGTTTACGAACTAATCAATATACTACTCTACTGTAATTTATTATATTGTAATTTAATAAATTTTTTTGTTTGCATAATTTTTTGTTTTTGTTGTATTGTATGACACATATATTTTAAAGAACAATTTTGGCTATCCTTTTTACTAAAAGGTGGCACCCGCGCGAGTTTTATACCCCGGTTCCTCTCGCCGGGTTAATGTTCCTAACCGGTGGTATTTGTGATCCTTCGTTCCTTCGTGATAACGTTCAGAAAACAAAACTTTGTTTTTTAATATTTAATAAAAGCAAATAATAATACCTATTTATCAAATTTTTTTATTTGTTTTTATAGTTGTACTAGTAATAACAAAAAGTAAATCATACACACGGATTAGCTTTCATAGAAGCTTCGAAATCAATCCTTACTTTGTCAGGGTTGTCACAGAAGATTCGGTTAAATTAAACTTAGTCTAGAGTCGATATAAGGTTATTGAGAAAGTCTAATTATTCATTAAACCTGCACCATCACGATCACATAACTATCTCACATGACATAAAAACATAAACACAAAATTTGAAAATTTTAATGCCCTTCGACGGTCCACTGGCTTTACCGGATTTTTCCAGTTCTGCCGCGTATGCGATTGGAAGCTAGTGGACACGCACATATGATAATAATATGCATAAGATACTTAGTACTGCCTTAGGCTTGGACTGCACGCGTCCGGAATTTCACCAGCTAGAAAAAACGGTGCTGAAAAAAGAATTCTGCGCTAGTAAAATAGAGCTGAAAATCTAACACACGGCAGCAATTTCAAAAGTCGACGCCATGTATTATTTAAGGCTACGATCAGCTGCATCTTTAATTTCTTAGTCACTCTTTCAATTTACAAGCCTCTCTCTCACTCTCTCTCTTTATCTCTAATACTCAATCGATGTTCCAGGTGGCGCTGGCGACGGAGAACTCCATAGTGCTGCAGAACCTGGAGGCGGCGGCGAGCGGCGGCTACTCGTGCGAGGTGTCGCTGCACACGCCCATCTACACCAAAGCCTCCAGCGAGAAGCAGCTCACTGTCTTCCGTAAGTATTACACTACACAAAAAAACTATATATATAACGTCTTTTTTTTAATAACAAAAAAGGGAATAGCCTTTAAAAAAGAACACAACCCACCGAAAAGCTTAAAAAGTAGTACAATTAAAATATACAAAACAATTTTCCTTATTTTTGATTCACTTTTTGAAGTCGGTGTTTTTTATTGCAGATGTATTTAATTGAGGTCCTAAATTACTGAAGACATAGCGCAAAACATTGTATGGCAATAACCTTCTCTAATAATGTACTATTCAATGGAGAAACCCCGTCCAAATAGTATCAGTGGTTTTTGAGAAAATCGCGAAGAAACATACATATATACAAACATACAGGTTAAACTGAGAACCTTCTTTTTTAAGTCAATTAAAAACGTTGCAGATGTGTACACGTTACACATACATGATACATAAAGATATTATTACAAACTATATAGGTAATAGCTATCGATCGATTTATCAGCTCGTTTTTCGCTATACCAAACGCAGCTATGACGCGGCCATCGCAACTCGCAAGTGTACGATAGCCCTAACGTCACAACCTCCTATTAAACATTGAATGGTCTGTTATTGTAGCGGCTCCGGCGACGCGGACGTGCTCTATGTTACACGCCTTTGTTTCAGTAAATGGTACAAATACATGTTGTTGATCATGTTACGGTTGTAATGGGCAGTTGCCAGGCGGCGACAGTATAATATTATATTTAAGTTATGTATTATATTGTGTGATTAATACAGATCTTATGTTATAGCTTAAGAAGTTAGGACATAGTCGTAACTCGTAAAGTGGCCAAAGAGAAATTTCTTGATACGTTTTAAACACTGTTCAAATTAAATTGATCACATCCATACATACATACATATTATCACGCCTCTTTCCCATAGGGGTAGGCAGAGACCACTTCTTTCTACTACGATCCTTACATACTTGTTTCGTTCACTTTTATTCTTACCATCCATTCCCCCTCTTACATTCAACGTAGCGAAGTGGCTCTCCATGGGCCACTTTTCGCCTCCGCGAGAACGAGACGTGATGATGGGTGGCGAACCACACCGCCGCCATTTTGGATAATAAAATTATTTTTATGATTATCCATTGCGTTCCCACGGATTGGCGGAGAGGGTACGAATAGGGAAAGGGAAGGATAGGTGGTGTGGAAAGGAAGATTGATAAGTTACCGTGGGAAATAGGAAATGTAGGATATTACCGCCCAGCAAGGGATAGGACAGTAATAGCTAGGGAAGCCGGGGTCGCATACCTGTATACTATACCACAACTACCGGACAGGTAATTTGGGATGAGTATCCCATGACTTCGTCACATCCAAATATCGGAAAATGAGATTTGAATGAAAATTTTACAATTTAATAGTACTTTGGTTTCCAATCTCCATCTTTTTAAATAGCGGGTAAGTAATAATATCAAGTATGTACGTGTTATTAACATGAATGTATGTTAGTCGCCGACAGGCCGGTATACGACTTGTCGACCTTATGACTATTGCAATAAAGTATAACGACATTCATTTCCCATTAGGTATTGGGCGTCGTTAAATGTCGGTACCACATTTTTGTGCCCTTCAAACCCTATTCAGACTATCGATTGTTTGAATAAATAATTATGAAACAATATGAATTGATTTGTTTTTAAGACACGTCATAAATATAAGTTACTTTCATATTAAACGTGTTTTTGTATTTATAATATTCTTTTCAAATACAATATTTTTTTGTAAACCTAAGCAATAAGCTGTCATTGTACTTCTTTATTGCTCGGTAATTATGTGATATTTAAATTGGTAGCATTATATAACGTTATTGTATCTGAATTGCGAAAACGTATGTCTTGAGAAAATAATATAATATCGGCAAACACGACTGAAAATACTTTAGACCTTCCGCCGGCTAAGACACCGTAGACTGTATGAGACTCCTCGGAATCTAGAGGTTTTGTCTGCTAGTCATTAGGGTTCCGCCAAAATTAAATTTTACTATTAGCTGTTAAATGAATTACGGTTTAAAAAAATATTTAACTTATTATTTATTATATTAGATAGATAAATAATACCTACAGCCTGAATAGAGTTCCATTAAATAATGTTTGGTGATCCACTATCTTAAAAGTTTAGAAACCCATGGCAATAGAGTAAAAAGCATAGATAAAGTATGAAAACAATTAAATGGCTTTCTTATCATGCTGCAGGTTTAATTGAAGCTTTACTGAACTCGTGATGTTTTGTATAATTGGCCCGCTCGCCGCTGACACGCGGCTTAAATAACGCTGACCGTTACAAATTAATTTATTTTCGAATACAATTCAGTGACATCGCAAAAAGCGAATGTCGAAGTTTTAATTGTTTATAGAGATTCCATTTGCAGCATGACCCTTGCCGAAATATAAATATCTACAAATAGAACATTTAAAACGAAACTTCAAATTGAGGCTTAAAAATTCAGGTACGAAATCTGCAATACCCAGATTATTTGTAAGTGGAACGTTCACTAAATGATGAGAGCCGTATCTCTAATGCACTCCAATCGCTGTACTCGATATATTAGCATAATCCCGCTCCGGGTCGGCGGTAATATTTTATGAGCTTGATGCTGGGGAAACAAAAACTTTCCTACCTGCTTTTAAAACTTCAAACTGCACGTTAAGTATCACTAATTTATTTGAGCGTGTAAAATATCTCCCGGATAGTTTGGTAATTTTTTGAGCCTTTTTGTAAGTAAACTATAGCGTTCTTCTTTAAAAACTTTACGTAGGGAAGATTGAACTGAGAAGAACACGTCCATTAGGTTCTACCGCACGGCTTCAGTAAACATCGGTTACGATGCAAATTCTTTATTCATGTGGATCATTTATCACCCGACGTAGATAGACCGAACATAACGGACCCGTTCGGGCTACACAATAACAACCTTTGTTTAGTTTTCTTCATCTCTTCCAGGATAAATAGCGAAAAAACCCAGCCAGCGGGTAGGACTCGTGCATGAATGGTTCCGTACAAAACAGAAAAAACCACGTTTGTTGTATAAAGTGCCCTTAAATACTTTTTTTCTGCTTTTATTATTTGTTGTTTTATCGGCAACAGAAATTCTGTCAATCACAAACAGTGACAGACGGACGGACAAACGGACAGATAGATTGCGAAATCTCAGTAATAGGTTCCCGTTTTTATTCCTGTTCCTGCAGAGTTGTACGAAGGGAGGAGTGTAATAGTTAAAGTTTATGTAGAGAAAGGTGTGAAAGCTAATATATTTTTTATAATGCTTAGAAATATGTAAAAAACTACAACAACCCACATTTCCTTTATCAATAATTAAGAGGCAAAGGAAACTGTTTAAAGTCAAAGAAAAGTATAATATGATTTATTAAGGGCGAGCTCCGACCAGAGAGCGACCTCCAGTCATGTCGTAGTAATAACATAATCTTTTGTACGACAATACTCCGGCCGCGGCAGTACAATGCTCGTAATGTATGCGCAGAGGAGGCGGGGGCGGCACTGTCAAAGCCGGCATCAAACATTCAGAGCCCGGCTTCTTATCGACTCTCTCCAGTCTCCAGATGTACCGTATACTCGTTTCAATAGGCAAGCGGACTGATTTTTTTTAATGCATAAATGAATAGTAAGAGTAAATATGAGTTACTTCTCAGAAGAAACCTTATATCAAAAGTCAATATTTTCAAGGTACAGCGATTTGTATAAAAAATTTCGCGAGCGTCGTAAAAACGCTCCATACTAAACATAACCTACAAGTGACGTCACTTGTAGGTTAAGGTGTATGAAGTAGACGGCCGCAGGAATATATTTGTAAATATCTCCGATATTTGTGCGTTTAAGTTCATACTTACCATAATGAATGTTTTTGTTACATATCATGTAACTAAACTAATGATGTAAATAAAACCTGTTTACTAATTTCGCAAAAAAAAGAAATTTTTGTAATTTTCAAATGTATTTAATTAGTAAACTACACATACAATAATATATTTTTTTACATTTACCAAGTAGTAATGCCTCAATATTTCTGAATATATTAACGAAACTAAATATTTCAGATATTGTCCGATCCCCAATTGAGCCGTAATAAGGACATTTAACTTTCCTTAGCCTACGTGAGAAATACCGTGCAGCGTGGAGCTGTGTTTTCAGTGCATCTTTGTAAGTACACCTTCAACGCATTAAAACTACAGTAAGGGTATGTTCACACCGCGATCACAGCGTAATAAAGAGATAGGTAAGTTCCATAGGCTGTGCCGCGATGATACTGACGCGGCGCTCAATTTTTTAGATAGCTATTCAAAATTGAATTTTATTCACTACACTATGAGATACACGTTTCATGTGACATCAGTCATACACTGCGTCCGTCCGTGCAGCTGCTGCCACGCTTTACATCCCAACTGTTACAATGAAACGTGTATCTTCTTGTGTCATGAATAAAGTTCAATTTTGAATAGCTATCTTATAAATGGAGCGCCGCATCCCGTATCATTTCGCTTCGGTGGGAATTGACCCTAAGTAAATAGGTAAATACAAATTGAAGTAGGTAGTTAGATAGTATAGATACTTGAATATAATGTTAAATGGTAACTCGTAAAAAACTAAAATGTATAATGATTTAATGAAACTAATAAAACCGTAACTGGAAACCGTTTTCTAATAGTGATAAGTGATATAATTTCTCGGCCGCCATTAGCAGACGGCTAATTGGGCGGAACCGCGAGCGAAGCCAGGAAACCGCCTAATGGACGAGGCTTTTAGCGGTGCCGCCCGCCCGAACTGTATCGAGACCGGGATTGAGACAACTGTAGCCTACACGTAATAACGTCAACTGTATGTACTAAGTATTAGTAATCATATTATGTACGTACCACGTACCTAAACTTCCGCATAAGTCCCGGTACACACGTACCGGGAACAATAATTCGCAATGATTTATCAAATACACGTGTTCTATAAAACTGTAGGTACCTGGTACAGCTCGGATTACAGCGTTTAATCGTTACAATAAAACGTTACGTGTGTAGCGGTGCTAGTGTGGTTTGCGACGACGCCATCCACCCAAACCATTTAGTCGCCGGTGAGGAGAGGCGAGGCTGGGAGAGTCGGTGGTTAGATGGAGATAATTTTGATTGAACGCAAATTCCACAACTACTAACTTCGCAATAAAATTTTAAAAGTTCCACTAAGCTATTGATATGTAAATTTTTGTATTCGCTAATAATATTTACGGCACAGATTTATTCTGGAACAAATAGAACGCGCGCGGCGCGGCGGGGCGCGGCGGGACGGACATTACCATAATGTTACATTACATACTCCACAGTCTACTGAGACTTGTTTTTCCGCCCCTTGCACAGCTATGAATAACATATTTTATCGTTTTACGAGTGGAACCAAAAATAATGTACACACGCTGATATAAGATAAACATTTTGACTCAAATAAAAAAAATACTTAGCATTGTTTAATCTGAGTCAAAATGTAACAAGAAATTGTTGACTTACCTACAAGATCAGTAAACATAGTATAATCCATGTTGTTTTTAGCCTCCGTGTTCTACGTTTGCGTAACTTTAAACCCAACACGTGACGGTACAAAACGCAACAAGACTAAAACATGTACAGTCGCGTGCACTAATATAGATACATTGACAAATTCGTAATAATATGTCAACGTAGAATATTTCAAAAATATGTACACAATGTTGTATTCACAATGATGTAACCTACAAAGTGTTTCAAAATCATGAATACATTTTTTTCACAATAAAGTAAACAACAGTTTGTCAGTGAGTCTTGTAGGGGGAGTACTCCAAAAACTTTTTTCGTTACTTTACTTTGTCGACGTAGTTAAATACACATATCTATGCAATGTTGCACCTTTCTGGCCTTATGGTTTCGTCATGTCCATCCGTCTACTTATCAGTGACGGATTAACCCTTAATCAAATTAAGCAATTGCCTAGGGCATCACGTCTGGGGGGCACCAGAATAAGCACAAAAAAAATTCGTCCTTAGGACATCATGTCTCACGTCACCAAAAACCACATCAAAAAAATTTCTAGGCCTAATTTGAAAATTCGCGCGTTTTATGTTCTTTGGCACGTTCTTTTTAAAAATTAAAAATATTAAAAAATGAAAAAAGTAGAAAGATGATACAAGATAGGCTCTATAATTTATTGATATTATACATAGAGTCCGATCTGTTAAAAACGTAGACGTCATGGGCGTAGGCAGGGGGGAATTCAGGGGGTCCAACCCCCCCCCCCCCCCCCCCCCCCCCCAAATGGGCCGGCTGGTATATTATATACAGAGATCTGACCCATATACAGAGGCGTATTTAGAAATGTTGCGCCCCAGGGCAATTAACATATTTTGCCGCCCCATTAACCCCATCTGAAAGATGATTTTTTGAAGTTATTTTAGAAAAAAAATCAACAGCCTAAAACAGAGCTTTGATACTAATTTGTACTAGTATGTGTTTATGTTAGGTAAATATGCGTTCAAACTGAGAATGTGAGCAAATGTTTTTTACTCCCTTGCCTGTTAAAATCTTTTTAAACTTTAAACCCTGAAAGAGTGTTGTACTAAAAAAAAAACAATAAAATCAATAGCCTAAAACAGCCTGTCTATTCTCTAAGAACATTTTCAAATCTCGAAAGCTGAATCCGCGGTGAGTGTCAAATTTGTATATGATATTTGACACTCGCCGCGGATTCAGCTGGCTAGATATTTGAAAATGTTCTTATAGAATAGCACTGCTGGAATCGTGAAACTATGGCACGTGTGCCATCGAATCCTCGAACCACGAAGTATAGATACCTCGAACACGAAGTATACATATATCTATACTTCGTGCCTCGTACGTATAGCACAATATTTTGGGCACGTCACTGATCACAAAATTTTGTAATTATGTACAACGAAAAAAGTGTGAAATAAGTATTATATAACAAACCTAACTTAATTTTGTCATCTATTATGCAACATCAAAAATTACGCAAATTATACTTTAATTGAAATTACAAAATCATCATATTTTTAGTCTTTTAGGGTTTAAAGTTTAAACAGATTTAATCTATTAAATAGGAAAAAAATTTTGCTCGCTCGCTTCGCTCGCTTGCGTTTCACATGAAAAATATATTAAATTATTTTAGTACCGATATTCTGTTTCATCTGGTTAATCGTATGGTATTTTTCTGAATTTCACCGTTATTTAGTGTTTTAGTTTAACGTTTGAACAGATTTTTAACCTGTATAATGGGAAAAAAATATTGCTCGCTCGCTTCGCTCGCTCGTGTTTGGCTTAAAGAACATAATATTATAAAATTCAGTACCGACGTTCAGCGTTAGGCTATAGAAAATTGTATTTTTTTCGCATTACACAGTCTTTCAGGGCTTAAAGCTGAAAGGGGTAAAACGAAAGAAAAATGAGGGCCCATTATTCTAATGAGCCCATGGATTCTAATAGGTTAAAGACTAGTATTTAATGTACTTTTAGTTTTATTTTTCTTGACCCATAAAACTGAAAGGCTTATTTTCCAAAAAACGAATGTTTTTAGGCGGTAAAGGTTTAATGACCGTTTCTAGTTGACTTACGGATAGGGGGGCCCACAGGCGTGGATTGCTTAGGGCATCAAGTAGTCTTAATCCGTCACTGCTACTTATATTCGGCTTGCCATCCAAACGGCTTAATTGAACCACTGAGCCAGAGAGACCGTCAATGATACAATAATTGCTGGCATTGATTGTGTTTTGTCTTTTACATTTTCGGAAACACAAAATTAATATTGACATTATATTGAAAAAAACAATGCTTACATGTTATTGAAATTGTCACGTATACATAATTATAGCTTTGGGGGTGTTTACTATTCACTGACAAACTGTTGTTCACTTTATTGTGAAAAAAATGTATTCATAATTTTGAAACACTTTGTAGGTTACATCATTATGAATACAACATTGTGTACATATTTTTGAAATATTCTACGTTGACATATTATTGCGAATTTGTCAATGTATCTATATTAGTGCACGCGACTGTACTTACTATGTAAAAAAATATTCCGGATCATATTTAGGTATAGACTTTTTATCCATTTGCGTTGTGTTTATCGTGCTAACTTCCCTGGTGTTGAACAAGGATGGCAGAGGCGATTCGTCTGCATGTTTTGCCAGTGTATTTCGTTAAAAAAAGTTTTGTGTTGTTGTTGTTGTTGCAGAGCCGCAGAAGCACAACCCGCGCGTGGAGTTCCCGCGGCGGCGGCTACACTGGGGCGAGACGCTGCGCGTGTCCTGCACCAGCGCGCCCGCAGCCCCGGCGCCGCACATCACCTGGTTCGTCAACGGCAACAAGGTGACGTCACAACTCACACATACGTACATATACACATGCGCACGTTTCGTAATCACCATAACGTTGACAAAGGCTATTGAACAAGATGACGTCACGACATATTAATGATGTATCGACATAGTATGGTCGTATGGTGATGTTCGTGACCAAATTTTGAGCACGTCTTGAGTATATCAAAGTGTAAGTTTTGTATTGTAAGTTCTCCTTTACTTTAATTCTGCTTTGGCGGTTAAAACTTTTAAAATAGATTAGATGTGTGGAGGTGTGGATATTTGTTACTCTTTTGCGCAATAACTAAACATATTTTGATGAAATTTGATTTGGTAGTAGTTTAGGCTCTGGATTAACACATGGGCTGTGTGGATATATATTACCTCCACATTTCAATATAAAACACTAGATGTTGCCCGCGACGCGAAAAAAATCCCTCAGAAACCGTACATTTTGCGGTATAAAAAGTAGCCTGTGTTATAATCCAGAGTCCATGTCATCCAACATATACACATAAAATCCAGCGTTGCCATTTGGCAACTTTGGTTGCCATTTTGGCAACATTTGACCCTTCGTGGCAACCAAATGGCAACCAGGCTCAAATGGCAACTTTTTGGCAACTTTTCGACTTGTCGCGCGATCATCAGTAAAAAAATATCAAATAACTTTCGCAGAACTGAACACATCGAAATAAACAAAATCAAATCTTGAACACATTTTTATTCCCAAATGAAAACAATAGGCAATCGGACTATTTTTTTTATTGCATAAATGAATAGTACTCTTGTATATGAGTAACTTCTCAGAAGAAACCGTATATCAAAAGTCAATATTTTCGATTTGTATAAAAAAATTCGCGAGCCTCCTAAAAACGCTCCATACTAAAGTCGACCTACAAATGACGTCACTTGTAGGTTATAGTATATGAAGTAGTATATGAAGTATATGGCCGCAGGAATATATTTGTAAATATCTCCGATATTTGTGCGTTTAAGTTCATACTTACCATAATGAATGCTTTTGTATATGATGTGAGTAAACTAATGAGGTAGGTTTTGTTGACCAATTTCGGTATAAAGACTCGCGAAATTTTGTATACAAATCGCTGTACCTTTGAAAATATTGACTTTTGATATACGGTTTCTTCTCAGAAGTTACTCATATTTAAGAGTACTATTCATTTATGCAATAAAAAAAATCAGTCCGCTTGCCTATTCATAAACAAATTGTACCCGTATTTCTATTTGGATGTCCAAAAGTATATTTTGGTGAAGCTAGAGATAACTCTAAAGACTAAAACTGAAAACAAAGACAAAAATGGATGAAAGTGTGTGTCTGTGAGCAGTGTGTAGTGTAGTGCAAGGGAAGTTTTTTTTTTGGTTTTCTAATATACCTTTGTTTTTAAATCTATTTATAAGTTCTTAATTTTTTTCATGTTTTTAATATTGGATTTTAAATGCATGGGCACTTACACATTTTTTATCTTCCCGCTTCTTAGCGGACATCAAAGATTTCTATATAGAAAGGAAATCTAAGATTTTTAAAAATCTGGAAGTTATTCGTACCCCGATTTGTAAAAATCGAATTCTCATCAGATCTCGGCGTTCTGAGGTTACAGGAAGCTTCCCTGACTACCCCCACGAGGGTGTCACTGTCTGTATGTATGTATGCATGTATGTATGTATGTATGTATGTATGTATGTGTGCGTGTGTGTGTGTGTGTAAGTATGTAAACCTCTTATAACTTTTGAACATTTTGACCGATTTTATTGCGCCTGGCGCCATTCGAATACAATTTGGACCGATTCGAATAGCTGATAGATTTCAAGAAATCTCGAAAAAAACTGTTTTTTAAATGTTTTTTTTTTTAATAACTTTTAAACGGCTTTATCGAGCAACTCCAAAAACTAATCAGCTCTTAACCTTGAAAAACCACGTCGATTGCCGCTAATCCAGTCAAAATCGGTTGACTCGTTCAAGAGAAGTAAAAAAGTGAAGGAAATAAAACCGAAAAAAGTGTTTTTTCGGAATTACTCCGAAATTTTTCATCAAAAAAATTTTTGTTGTCGATTCTTTCAAATGATAAGAAAAACTGCATCGATTGCCGTCAATCGCGTGAAAATCAGTTGATTAATTCCGAAGTTATGACAGTTTGAAATTTAAAAAAATAGTGTTTTATTAAACTTTCATCTTAAAGAATTTTTTACAGATTTTTTTCTAATGGCAGCCTTTGGTTTGAGATGGCAACATTTGACCCTAAAAATGGCAACCTGGGTTGAGTAGGCTCTGGCAACACTGATAAAATCGTTCACGTTTATAACATTAGTAAGGATATACGCATCGTTCTCATATTTTTGTCATCGTCGGTCCGATATCGCATGGCATAAGGGGAAAACGCTCTCAGTAATATATTTGTAACACGAAGGAAATTAATCTTAACTGTGTTTTGAAGTGCGCTTTTTAAATTGGAGCACAAGATTCTCGCGATTTATCGTGTGTACCTTCCTGCAACGTAATTTATGTAAATAAGTAGCCGCCGCTCACGGTGCGCGGCTTGCACTACTACGTGCGACGTACCACTAGCCACTACCTTTATTTCCCCCTGCCACGAAACAACACAGCACTAATTATAATATACGAGCCGCGCAGCACAATAGAGTTCGACGACTTCATTATACTCTGATGGAAATCTTTATTCTGTAATTGACTTGCCAGTCGCGTATAGAAGTCTTTATTACATTTAGAATCAATAACAGTGAACTTTGAGTAAATAAGGCCTCAGTTTTTATGTACTTTCTAAGTAGTAATAATTAAAAAAACGAAAAACCCGACTGCGTACAAACTGAAAAAAAAAAAATACAAGTGCGTTTTTAAACGGCTTCTACTAAAATTGACTATATAACCCATGAAGTAGAATAGGGATTACGACTACATCTAAAATATTTAGTTTCATTACATATAATATACCCAGAAATATTGAGGCATTACTACTTGGTAAGTGTAGTGTTGATATACTGTTTCTTCTGAGAAATTACTCATATTTAAGAGTAGGTAGGTACTAAACATTTATGCAATAAAAAATGTCATCTAGCATACCATACAATAACAGGTAGTTTCGTCCTGTACAAACATCTTCGTTAAATTAATAATAATAGCTCGCAGTACACATTAAGAGCACTCTCTCTTCCTTTACTCATGTAACTCAGTGAAAGTGAAATGGATGACACACTCGACTGGCGAGAGACCAGACGCAGGACCGACTTTTTACATACCAGGTGCTCAGGCTGCATTGTCCTAACCAAACTTGAAATTGAAAACAACATTTTTTTGTTGTTCCAACACGGGGATCAAATCCCTCGACCTCCGGAGTTAAGAATCAAGCCACGGAAGCGTTAAACTAGCAAAGTACTCGTAGTAGCAACACTTAAACAAATATTTCAAGGTGTATAGTTTAGAACAAAACATGGAGGAATAAAAAGTAGCTTGTCTAGCAATTATTAGCAATCGTCGCCGCACAATAACGCTGTAATCTAATACCAGAAGGGCTCAGTTATTGGAGATCTAGGTCAAACTAATCAAAGCACAAGGGCTGAGCCCTAGCAGCTCAAACAAGAACTGTTTTAAGCGAATGAGCCGTTTCTCTGAATGGCAAAATCGTTTTTAAAAATTGCGTTTTTTTTTCTTCAATATCGTAATTTTGTGTAAAGTTTTTGTGCAAAGAATAGTTAAACGGAGGCACTAATATGATGCGCAAAATCTTTAAACAAGCAAAATATCTTGTATCTTGTATCCTATTATACTCCGAATTTCGTATAAAGCTGTAAGTTTGTATTTCCGTGAAATTTAGTTTGCTAGCTAGATCAATTTTCTCCCCCAAAGGGAGAAAATTGATCTAGCTAGGTCTTATCTCAGGGAAACGGCGAATCTTAAAATTATATATTATGTTTTTTCGTTATGAGTGATTTCGATTTCTTAATGTCAAATCCGTTTGGTGGCTTGTTTAGTTTTGGACTTTTTGCGTTGTTGACAAATCCTGGTCAGATGGATGTTTTATTGATTCTTTTTATTTCTTTTATATTTTTTTATTTATTTTTTAATTATTTATTCGTTCTACAAAAACTCCGAGAAAAACTCAATCTCCCAGGCACTGATAATAAAATAATAAAACTGTTCTACAAAAAATATATTTTTGGGTGCCTTCTGATTGAATGCTAAATTTTTATACTAATACTCACTGAAAACGAAAACATTTTTTATTCACGTTAGCTGTCGACGCATCACATCATCAACGTCACACACACACACACACACGCCGGGGATTACGTAGGTCTGCGCCCGGGCAGCGCTGCGCGCCCCCTTCACTCGATATTGGACCATCACCGGTGTGCGCATGTCAAAGTGTCATACTTATGTAAATTGTACTTATCAATAAAACATCGTATAGAGTCAAAATCAGTTTTCATTCATCACCATCATCAAGGCACCTTCCAGTAAACGGCTCCAGGCTCCAGCCCCCACATTGATCCTTCTCCCGGACGTGCATTGAACCAGCAGGGACAGTTTTGGATTCGGATGCAGGATAGTGCCATCAACAAAATTGCATTGTAAAACAGGCAAGTGGCGAACTGGTCAGACAATCTCAAGTAAGCCAATTTTCCTTACTTATTAACAATTCCGATTCTGCCGCGTCATTTGTGTCAGTGCTGTATTAATTTATCAATATTTTGCTACCTATTGCTATAAATAAAGGCTACCTATTGCCGTTAAAACATTTCCACAAATATCATTATTTTCTATCGAATACCTATAAATATTTGATAGATTTATTCAAACTTTCTATTCTATTTTACAAGGAATCTAATCAAGTACCACAAAAATATTTGATAGATTTTTATACACTTTCAATTTTTATCCTACAATTTATCGAGTACCTATAAATATTCGGTAAATGTTCGAAAATTGCATTTAATAAAGTAATTAACCAATTAATTACCCATTATTTACAAGTTTACATCAAACAAACTCAAACCAATTTATTAACTATCTATTTAGTATTTACTTACATACTACCTATATGTATTAAGTATTTACATAATCAAATTATCCAGTTCAACCTAGAAAGTGCAAAAAATATCATCATTTTTAATTATTTTTTTGCGCAAACGCAAAAATAAATCGGGTATTTTTACAAAGTGTCGCACGATCGGCCGCTCAGAGCCGGTTCTAGAAAAGTTATACAGGACGCATCCTAAACAACGGTGCGCGCTTTTACAGTAAATTCTCGTTGTTACTATCTTAAGTTTATTTTCGAATTTCGGTGAATTTCGATCACTATGACCGACGAACAGGCTTTAATTAAAAAAAGAGGAACCTTAAAAGGTCGTTTAACATTATTCTCTAATTATATTAATAGTTTGCCTGCTCATTTGAGTAACGAAATTAAGTTGGAAATCGAAGTACGAATGGTAAAATTGGAACCATTATTCGATAGTTACAATGAGGTTCAGGAACAAATAGAAAGTATTAGTACTAATGTCGCCGAGCAACAAAAAGAGCGCGACCTGTTTGAGGGAATATACTTTAAGACCATGGCGCTAGCTAAGTCGAAGTTAGGTATAGTGGCCGAGCAGCTGCACAACTGTAGCTGCGATACCGATGGCACGCACAAGGCGCACGGAGCTACTGTCAAACTACCTATCATTCAGCTAGCCAAGTTCGACGGTGCTTACAATTCATGGCTGGAGTTTCGAGACACATACCTATCTTTAATTCACGATAATCCCGATTTAAGTCCGATTAATAAATTCCATTATTTACGCTCGTCGTTAGAAGACAGCGCATTATTAGTGATAAAATCAATTGAATTCTCTTCGACCAACTACGAAGTAGCTTGGAAACTTATTTGTGATCGATTCGATAACAAAAAAATGCTTATCGCTAATCACGTCAAGTCGTTGTTTACCATTTACTCCATGCAGAAGGATACTTCATTTAATTTAAAGCGCTTGGTTGATACTTTTGTTAAGAATTTGCGATCGTTAGCCACACTCGGTGAACCCACCAATAAGTGGGACACCCTGTTAATATACATGTTATCCAGCAAATTTGATTCGCAAACTTTTGTCGAATGGGAAAAATATAAAGCTGTACATGAAAAACAAGATTTAACATTCGATGATTTAGTAAAATTCACGAGAAATCGATCGGAATTATTAGAAACTTTAGAAAATAATAATAAAACAAAATTTGTACAAAAACAATCAAATACCAGCTTAATAACTACTAATCAAAATAACAATAAAAATATTAAAAAATGTCCCATTTGTCATTCATCAGATCATTTTATTTACTATTGTAAAACATTTTTAAATTTAAATAACAAAGATCGCGAAGCAAAGGCTAGTTCATTAAATTTATGTTTAAATTGCTTAAAAACAGGGCATCCTACAAAAAAGTGTCAACTAAGGGCTTGCAAACAATGCAATAAAAGGCACAATAGTTTAATTTGTCCCGATATACCGAGCGGCGAGGGATCGAACCCGCGCCACCCCGGCGAAGTAGTGTTGTCGTGCGGCGTTGCATCGGCTCAAGCGCTGTTATCTACGGCTCGTGTTAATGTGCGCGCTGCGACGGGGAGCAGCCGGCGTGTGCGCCTTATCTTAGACTCGGGAAGTACCGGGCATTTTTGTACACAACGATTATGTAAACAACTTCAGTTGCCTACTAGAAATGTAACGACAACAATTAACGGGTTGAATAAAAGCGTATCTATGGCGAGGGAATGTTGCGACATTACTATTCAATCGCTTCATTCTAATTACAGTAAAACGATTACGTGTGTTATTATTTCAGATATTACGAACCCTTGGCCGAGTTCTCCTATAGATAAAAACGCAATTAAAATTCCGAGTAACATAACTTTAGCAGATCCGCAGTTTTATTTACCGTCAAACATAGACATTTTAATAGGCAACGGAATATTATGGGAATTCATTGAGTCGGAACAAATTAAATTAAATAATCAAAATATTATTTTACAAAAATCAAAGCTAGGTTGGTTTTTAACTGGATCAATACAACATAGTTCATCAACATATTGCAATTTTTCAGATTCTCAAATTCTTACCGATCAATTAGCTAAGTTTTGGGAATTAGATTCAATCATTACAAATAAACAATTACAGTGGTCTCCTGAGGAGATCGAATGTGAAAATTCGTTTGTACAAAATACGTCTCGCCTACCTAATGGCAGATTTTTAGTCACGATCCCATTAAAGCATAGTCCAGATGTTTTAGGCGATTCATACAAAATGGCTAAAACTAGATTTTTACAATTAGAGAAAAAATTACAAACTAATTTACAATTAAAAAATCAGTATAAAAAATTTATTCAAGAATATATTGATCTGGGTCACATGAGACTATCAAAACATGTGAACAGTGACCAAATTAAATATTTTGCTCCACACCACGGTGTAGAACGCCCTACTAGTTCTACTACGTCATTAAGAGTAGTTTTCGATTGTTCTATGAAATCATCTTCCGGTTATTCATTTAACGAGTTGCAAATGGTCGGCCCGACGATACAAGATGATCTTTTTTCGATATTATTGCGCTTTCGACAACATAATATCGTCATTACGTCTGACGTCACTAAAATGTATAGGCAAATTGAAGTTAATGAGTCACAAAGACCCCTTCAACAAATACTGTGGCGCGACGAGCCGAGCGAACCTCTGCGGGCCTACGAGTTAAATACGGTAACGTACGGCACTGCTTCGGCTCCGTTCCTAGCGATACGGTGTCTCAAGCAGTTAGCCGACGAATGTACCGACCCGCTGATTCAAGAGGTCATCTCTAAAGACTTCTACGTCGATGACGTCATCACCGGCGCTAGTAATGTCTCTCAGGCTCTTCACATTTATACAGGAGTGACCAAGCAGCTTGCTAGTGGGTGTTTTCCGTTGCGTAAGTGGTGTTCGAATGATAAAGATGTACTATCACAAATTAAAAAACTTTCAAACGACAACATAACAATTGATCGCTTAGATTTATGTCCGAGTGATGTTTCAAAAACATTAGGTATAAACTGGGATCATAAGTCAGACAAAATTTGTTTTAATATAAATTTAAAATCTTGTAGCAAAATAACCAAAAGAAATATTTTGTCTACTATATCACAACTTTTTGACCCACTGGGCCTGGTCACCCCTTCTATTTTAGAAGCAAAAATAACCCTACAAAAACTATGGTTATGCAAGTTGTCGTGGGACGATCCAGTACCCGAAGGTACACGTACAGCTTGGTATAAGTTCATTTCGTCACTATCGGAATTAAATAATTTAAGAATCCCTAGACACGCTCTTTGTTCTAATTACAATAACTTACAGTTACATATATTTACGGACGCTTCCGAAGACGCATACGGAGCGTGCGCATATTTACGGTCTGTTGATGATAAGGGCGAAGTAAACGTGACGCTCTTATGCTCAAAAAATAAGGTTTCGCCTCTGAAACCGCAAACACTCCCGCGTCTAGAACTTTGCGGCGCATTACTAGGAGCGAGACTCGGTATCAAGATCGTGGAATCATTGCGACTCACTATAGATAATATTTTTTATTGGTGCGACTCCACCATCGTTTTAGGCTGGCTTCACACAACTACTAATAGACTGCAGACATTTGTGCGTAACAGAATAGGAGAAATACAGTCCATTTCAAACATTAGCTCGTGGAATTATGTTCCAACATATTTAAATTCAGCTGACTATCTGACGCGTAAAACCAGCCCTGATGTGTTAATCAGCTGTGAGCAATGGTGGAAAGGTCCGCAATTTTTGCAGTCCGCCGAGTCATCGTGGCCTACATTTGATTTGAAAAATAATAATTTAATCTTACCAGAATTAAAACAAGAAGTAACTTTAACAATAGCACAATCAGGTGAATCGGTATTTCCATTCGTTAAATTTTCTAGTTATTCCCGAATGCAAAGAACAATGGCTTATATCCTACGATTTATTAACAATTTAAAAAACAATAAAAATAAAATAACAGGCTCTTTACAAGTAACTGAAATTAAAAACGCTATTTACAAATTAATTAGTATATCACAGAAGCAATCATTTCCTGCAGAGTACGAACAATTAAAATCAAATAAAATTTTAAAAGGTACTTGCTCAATTTTGTCTCTAAATCCATTTTTTGATCATAAACTAAACGTAATAAGAGTCGGTGGACGACTTCTAAATTCACAGTACGATTATAATAAAAAACACCCATTTCTCATTCATAAAAATCATATATTTTCTAAACTTTTATTTCAAAATGAACACAAAATTTTAATGCATACCGGACCGCAACAATTACTTTACTCCACTCGTCAAAACTATTGGACGATTGGTGGACGAGATCTGGCTAGGCATGTGTATCGAAACTGCAGCATTTGTAGGCGATTTCGTGGTGACAGTACTATACCTATAATGGGAAATATTCCTAAAGAAAGATTTAGTGCAAGCGCCGTCGGTTATCCCTTCCAATACACAGCAACCGATTATTGTGGTCCTATTATGATTGCTAATAAAGAAGGGCGAGGATGTCGCTTAATTAAATCATATATTTGTGTCTTTGTGTGCTTTACTACTAAAGCCATACACTTAGAATTAGTTAGCGACATGTCCACTACAAAATTTATTTTAGCCTTAAAAAGGTTCATATCGCGTAGAGGCAAACCATCATACATATATTGCGATAATGGTTCGAATTTTGTTGGAGCTAATAACGAGATTAAAAAAATGATATCTACAGACGGAGACAAAATAGTTGATATTTTTGCACAAGAATCCATAAAATTCAGTTTCTCCCCTCCCTGGTCTCCCCATTTTGGTGGACTTCATGAATCAGGTGTAAAATCTACTAAAAATCATTTAAAACGGGCAATTGGTAACTTAAATTTAACATACGAGCAACTATACACAGCCCTGACGCAAGTTGAGGCAATTCTTAACTCGCGTCCTCTTACCCCAATGTCATCGAATCCCGAAGACCTACTTCCCCTTACCCCAGGCCATTTCCTAATTGGCAGACAAATCACGTCATTACCAGAGCCAGACTTAGCCGAAATTCCATTGCATCGCCTCGATCGTTACCAAAGAATCGAAAGAGTACGTCAACAATTCTGGTCAAGATGGCACAAAGAATATATTTCGGAGCTCCAAATTCGCACCAAGTGGAAACAATCTCATGGGTCGCTCTGCAAAGGAGATCTCGTACTTATCAAAGATGACCACCTGCCTCCGATGAAATGGCACTTGGGACGTATCATAACCATTTATCCGGGATCTGATGGAGTAACACGAGTGGCTGACATCAAGACATCGTCAGGGACTGTCCGACGCTCATTCTCAAAAATTTGCCCTCTTCCAAAACCTGACCAAGATTGAAGCGAGGCTTCAATGAGGGCCGGCATGTCGACGCATCACATCATCAACGTCACACACACACACACACACGCCGGGGATTACGTAGGTCTGCGCCCGGGCAGCGCTGCGCGCCCCCTTCACTCGATATTGGACCATCACCGGTGTGCGCATGTCAAAGTGTCATACTTATGTAAATTGTACTTATCAATAAAACATCGTATAGAGTCAAAATCAGTTTTCATTCATCACCATCATCAAGGCACCTTCCAGTAAACGGCTCCAGGCTCCAGCCCCCACATTAGCTCTCACAAAAATATAATTAATATGAAAACATTGAAAGCTGTTATATCATAACTGAAAAATACGAGATAACATTCAGTTTAGAGTTGTATATTTTGTTAAATTCAGCGAGTGAAAATCTTCAACTGTCATGTAAAAGGCAACTGTGATGTTCTAGACCGGTGTTGTACATACTCCTATAGGTACTGCAATAGTTTACTGTACGTACCTATGTGAGATGTGATGAAGTTTTCATAAATATTGCACTATTGTCAAATGGGGTAAGTTGGTCTGCAGATGACCAGGTCGATACAAACAGTATATTGCTCTTGACGCAGAAAGGCATATAAAGTATGATACCTACTCCTGCTCCATCTATCTTTACTAATATAATAAAAAGAAAAGATTTATTTATTTGCATTGAATATGCTCCAAAGCTACTCCTCTAGCTATATAAAGTATAATAGACATTTCGTTTTCTGTTAGGATAACGAATGATATTGCATGTCGGGTTACAGCGTCAGTACAATCGGGCACAAAACAATAAAAATCCTCCTCGTAACTTGTAACGACGGTCGTTTTGCGCTGGCGAATAACAGCTGGAGTAATGTGGGGCACCGCGGTGGAGCGCACAACACCACACAACACGCCATAACACTGAGTGTGTGCCCAGTTAATAGAACGCACACCCCACAACACGCCTTACGGCACACAACACTCCACAACACGCCTTACGGCATACAACACCACACAACACGCCTTACGGCACACCATACGCCACGGGTTCGAGTGTGTGCCTAGAAAATAGAACGTACATCACACGCGCCATTCACACACATACTCTATTCAAGAAAAGACCTGGCTATGATTTTTCAATTCCAACTTTCTTTCGTCCCTATTTGAAACAAGTATCGCGTGCTATGGAGACGGAGGAGACACGCTCAAGGAAGCCCTGAGGCCTGAAGCTAGGAGTTTAAAGTTTTTTATTATTTTTCTGTCTTTATTCTACGTGTTTTTAAAGTTACGCACATCTTATTCACTAACTGATAAAATACATCTCGAAAAACATACGCACTATCGCCGAGTGTTCCCAATTGAGTACAATGTAGTTCCATCAGCTGTATACGTAGCGGCTGTGGGGTGTAGCGGGCTGTTTATGTGGTGGGTTGATGTTCTCTGTTAGCTGTTACGACCGGACGAGAATTGGAATACGGAACTTTCCTGTTGTTGAAACAGTTGAGAAAAGGAAAAGGAAAAACTAAAAATTATATGTTGAAAGATTATGTTTTTGGTGCGGGGACATTGAGGGCAGAAACGATATTGTCTGTCTACCAACATACCACACTAGCTTACCTAGATAATCGTGTCTATGTTTTAATTTTATTTTATTTAAAAATATATTTGCAACAATACTAATAAAATGGAGGAAATTTACCACACATGTAAAATATACCTCTCGCCATATAAAATGGAAGCTATTTCTGCGCCTACAAGTCTCCCATACGAGTTTAAATTAACTTCAGAAATACAGCGGTGCTACCGAGCTCCAAATAATACATTTGTTAGGACAATGATTTATTTTAAAACAAACAACACGTAGTCCTCAGAAACAGAACATTTGGGAGTGTAGGCCACACATTTTTTAAACTTAAATTTTAATTCTAATTCTAACTTCTAATTACATTGACGTGATATGCAATATTATTTAGTTATGTCTTTGTTTAAATTGAAACAAATTACGCTATTAATAAACAGATTCTTTATGTGCGGTAACATAGACTATGAGAGCAGTGAGCTTGTATAGTTATTAAGCAACTAGCAGACAGACACTTTTAAGTATCAGTGTCGACCACGACATTATCAATGTCGTGCGTTGAGCGCTGTCGAACGGTCGCGTTCCGCATTACATTCACGAAGCAAAAATTTTTGCGAGTCGCGCGGCTGATTGTCGCTGCATGTCCAACATGGCGCCAATGGTGGCCAACGAGTTGCTGGCATTCATCCAGCATGCCATCGACACCATGGACGAGGTCAGCGTCATGCAGATCTGCAAGTCAACCTTCAGCAGTGAAGAGATTTGTATGGGCAAGCAGCTGCTGTACGAAAAGCTCGGCCAGAGCGCGAACATGCCATCACGGAGGAGAGATGGCGGAGAACGAAGCGTGCAGGACATCATCTCCCTGCTGAAACAGACGGATCCAGACGAAGTGCCGGCCTTTGTGGCGAAAGATCTCCACAAGCTGCCGGTAGTAACGATGGACCACGTCGACGTCTCCAGCCTGCTGAAGAACTTCAACAGTATGAAGGTAGAGCTGGACGACATGCGAGGTAGGTTGGATGCATCGGAATCTATCATCTGTGACTTGCGTAGAGAATTATTAGAATTAAAATCGAATAATTAATTAAGTAGGTCACCCGATCATTCGACTACCTTTGTCAACACATGTCGTGGAGGCGCGCGTGCTGACACATCGTTTTACGTGTCGAGCGTTCGAGCTGCGACTGCGGTGTGAAGTTCCCGCGATGCCGCTGTATGTCTCCCGCCTGCACTGGTCCATGGAGGTTGAGGATGTCGTGGACTACATCCGTAAGAAGACTTCCTTTGCCTTAAGGGTCGAACGTCTGGAGTCTCGCCACAAGGTCAACTTCAGTTCCTTTGTGGTGAGAGTGCCGACGCATCTACTGTCGACCTTCGAGGTGGAGGATTTCTGGCCAGCGGGTGTGGTCTACCGGAGGTTCCGGGGGAGACTCCGGAACGAAGCGCGCATCACGTCGCCGTCATCACGTGTGAAAGTGTAGTTTTTAAGTATATAATATGTATGTTAGTCTGTAAGGTATTTATATAGTCTATGCAGCCTGAAATAAAAGTTATTTATTTATTTTATTTAAGCGTAAAATTGTTCTAACCCTAAAGTAGCACTTAGTGTAATTATAGTGTCAGTGTGTTTTACTTGCTAGCCCGCCCGTAGGCTGTCTAGTGTGTCCCTATCCCCCCTCTTTGCAATGTGTTGTTCTTTTCCAGATGAATGACCTGATAGCCTATTCCCACCAATACAGAGTCCCGGAGAGGCGGGGGCCGCGGCCGGAGCCCCCGCCCGTGCTCGCATTGTCGCACACCTCCCACGCCGCCACCCGAGCCCCGGGCTGCGCCCCCCGACTAGAGGTACCCGCATGACCGTAGACCTCCAGCTCCTTTACTCCCAAAATCTCTACTCCTGACAAAACAGTAGTTACCGCATGATCACCCGATTACGTACCTTAACTCCCCGATTTGTGGCTGACGTTCAACCCACGCTCGACAATATTGTAGCAGCATGAGTCCCATTCTAACGTCTACCGTCTACCTCACTCCTGTTATCACGTCGCCCCCACTCTGGATATGGTATCCGGCAGCATGATTACCAGTAGACCCCAATGCTGTAGCTAGCGCATGACTCCTGTAGACTCACCCCGCTCTATAGTGTCACCAGGCAAGTCCGGAGGAGTGCCTAAAGCAGAACATCACTTCAAAATAGAAAATTCGTACACTTAGGTGTCATCTGTTCATTAAGCTGTATCAAAAAAAATCAAAAATCAATAAAGTTTTATTTCCATATGGGTTACAAAGTAACGCTTAAAGAATTGTCCCTACTTGATGCCTACCACCGGTTCGGGAACTAACCCGGCGAGAAGAACCGGCGTAAGAAACTCGCACGGGGCCATCTTTTAGCAAAAAGATGGAAAATTGTTCTTTTAAAAAAATCTGTACTTTAGAATGTTAAGTTATTTATGAAGTATGAGTAGCTTCCAACAGAAGGCGTTATATCCAAAATCGTGACGTGAAAATTTCACTCTCAACGCCGCTAAAGTAGTTTCATTTCAATTATTTAGTTGATATTCATAAATTCGATAGTGTTTTTAATATTATATCATTTTTGATCAATAAAAATAAGCATGACACTTTGTTTACTAATAAATACATAAACCATTAATACTATCTTGTATATATTAAGCCACATGATCATGGGAATGTGCAGTAAAATCATGTGCGCAAATTCTATGAGAAATTCAAGTAGAGCAGACAACCGTCTACGAAATACTTGTAGAGCAGACGACCATCTACAAAATTCTCGTAGAGCAGACCACCGTCCACGAAATTCGCGTAGAGCAGACAACCGTCTACGAAATACTCGTAGAGCCGACGACCATCTACAAAATTCTCGTAGAGCACACAACCGTCCACGAAATTCGCGTAGAGCAGACAACCGTCTACGAAATACTCGTAGAGCAGACGACCATCTACAAAATTCTCGTAGAGCAGACAACCGTCCACGAAATTCGCGTAGAGCAGACAACCGTCTACGAAATACTCGTAGAGCCGACGGCCATCTACGAAATTGTCGTAGAGCAGACAACCCTCTACGAAATATTCGTAGAACAAACAACCGTCTACGAAATTCACGTAGAGCAGACAACCGTCTACGATTTTCTCGTAGAACAGACAATCGTCTACGAAACCCTCCCAGAACGCGCTATATTACCTGCGCAAACGCATTGCATAAGCTTACAGAAAACCTTACGTTTTCGCTGTAGATCCTACTGGTCATATCATATTTTTCATTAAACATTTTTTTTATATTTTATGAAATTTGTTATATTTTCTATTAAACAATATTGTATTTTCCAGACGGAGGCAGTATCGCACTCGACGGTGGGCGGGCGGCGGCGCGGGCGGGCGGGGCTGTTCGTGGCGGTGTCGGAGCTGCAGCTGGTGGCCAGCGGGCGGCTGGAGGTGGCCTGCGTCAGCACCATCCCCGAGTTCCGCAGCATACACGACACCTTCGCAGATATGAGGAACGACACTGTCATAGGTGAACCACTACCGACTACGCGACTAGATTTAATCTAGTTAACCCAATTGAGTCTAGTAAACAAAGTAACAGTAGCATGCCATAATACCACCAAATTAAATGGCACTTATTAACCGTGCAGAGTCGAACGAAACGAAACGTTAAACGAAAGTTTAACCTGAAAAATGCCTGAAAATTAAAAAATCTAAGGGTGCCACCCAGATGAGCTACTTGATAATTAATAAGTAACTTCTTAGCATGTGTGAATGCACAGCATGTGAAAATGTGCTTACAAGCCAAAACTGCTATATTCTGATTTGATAAATTTACTTTGAAGCTCGACTAGAGTTACCAAGTTGAAAGTATGCCATTAGCTCAGGTTTAATATTATTGGCAGACTCTATTGCAAGAAATTAAATACAATTAACAAGTAGCAAGCTACACTTAGATGATAAGGATGATAGATGCTGCTGATAGTAGAGACGGTGGATGCTGCTGATGCTATATGCTGATGCTGCTCTTATAGGTTGATGCTGATATAGGGTATAAATGAACCCCGTTTGGTGCGTAATAACGAACTGATTTTATTGTAAATAATGATAGAGCTCCGTAGCCTAGTGGGTAGACCGTTTGGTTTGCACTCGAGAGAGTGCAGGTTCGAATCCCAGGTTGTGGCGTGTACCAATGAGACTATTTCAGATCTCAAGTACTTTATACGGACGCTCTAACGGTGAAGGAAAACATTGTGAGGAAACCCGCACATAGTTGGCCCCAGACGTATTGACCAGTTCATTCCTCTGGACTAGGCTGACTATGTTGTGAGAATGCCGTATGTGTAAAACTGCATAAACCAACTGTCCCAGGCACTACAGTATTTCAAGAGTGGTTACTTCGCTCGGAGAATTCTGTATAAATCATCCATTAACGGATGTAAAGGCCTAAGTAAATAATTATTAAACTTATATGCTACAAAATTGCTTATGTGCGTGCGCACGCGGCACGAGTGCAATGATACATTGAACCGTACGGAACATTAATTTGATCGACTTCAATCGATTTGTTTACATTATGATAAAATAATGTATCGAGAGATCAGAGTTTATGTCTACTGTCATGTAAAAGAAAGGAAGTCTGGTCCGAAGATAATTTTCCTCGTGGTCCTCATGTATCCTCGACAACGCATAGAAAGTAAAGTCGTGTCGCGTGCGGCTCCCCGCGGAGTCATCACTCACGACTCACGACTCAGAGCGTTTACACATTGTGCGGTGCGATATCGCATGTGGTGCCGATAATGACAAAGACAGGTATAATGTTTCATATTAAAATGATTAAAACATATCGCTGTCTCTCTCATACCTTACTAATTATCGTATGTCGTACCGCGCAATATGAAAACGATGTCACGAGTCCCAATGGCCCCCTGGGAGCGCAAGTTCCTTCGCCTTAGGGAGTTGGCGATCGGTTACTTAGTTGTTTTGTAACACTACCTATGTGGTAAAATCTTATCGAACTATGTACAGATCCGGTGTGCCACATTTGAACCTTATTGTCAAGTACCTAATAATAGTTTCGACGACTTGTCATCTGTGGCTCAATAGTAATTTATGTCGCAGTTCGATTCGTTACTTTAAATCATTTTTTTTAAACTTAATGAATTAGTAGAGCGTGATACGCTATCACGCTCTACTAAGTTATTGTAATGTGATAGGTATAATTTAGAATAATATAGGCAGGTAATACCTACACAGGCAAGGCGTGCATACAAGCTGGCTTCCCTTATAATTATTACTTTGAATCTTTTATATTTTGATGTTGGTATATTAATTGGTTTATCACATTTAGCGCAATTTTATCTAGCGCAATTTTTAGGGTGCACTGGGCACAAAATATTGTTTTGGTTTTAGTACCGTATTTAAAAAAATCATAATTCATAATATATAATAGGTATAAGTACATAAAGTCGGCTTGTATGCACGCCTCGCCTGTGGTAGGTATGATAGAATAATTATACTCGAACATGATTTGTTATATCACTAGTTACTTAGCTAGGTACTAACTACACTACTTTGTAAATGTTAACGGTCCTATACTACATTTGTTATTTGTACCATTTATCTCGTCTTTATTTTTCTCCCCTATTAGTCTCCTTGGTCGTAGTGTTTCGTGAGCCTATCTGCTAAGAAGGATCTAAGCACTGAACACATCACTGACCTCATGTACCGACGTTTCCAGTGGAGGTGCTGCAGCCATCAGTGTCGGAGCATCAGCAGCCCCACAACCTGACCGAGGCGACGTCTGCTGCCGCGCGACCCTCGGCTGTTCTGGCCCTGCTGGCAGTCCTGCACGCAGCGCTCTGATAACCTGCCGGCAGGACGCCTGAGGGCGGTGATCTTAGATTTATGGATAGCTCGCTGCGGTGAAAAGACTAGAGGCCAGTGAAAGGACTCCGAAGCTTGTGTGATCAGTAGAAGTTATAATCCGTAATATGTGATGCTTTGCAAGTATCTTATTAGCTATACAAAGCTAACTCTTAAGTTTCAAATTAGCTACGAGTATTTCCGGATTATTTATATATTTGTACTTACCTTGTAAGTAGCAATTTTCTTAAAGTTGTTTCATATTTAGGGGTGCCTTTTCATCCTTCCACTGTCCACTTATTAGTGATTTAAACGTGATAATGTTTAAATAGCAAATACCTACTTAGTTAATTCTTTTTTTTTTTCATCTAACAAATACCTACATCTAGTCTATACGTTACAAAAACTCGTTAAAGCTTGAAATATACCTGAGATTATGAGCCAAAACTCAATTTACCAACTGGCAATGCTAGTCTAGAAAAATGCCATTCGAGTTTCGACTAGACTTGATTGTTTGTCTTTGTTAATTCAGTATTTTTGCAAAATGTAGGTACCAAATTAATATAATATAAATCTAAATATCTTACCTAAATTATACCTAATACCTATTGTTAATTTCTACATTTCATCTGCTATCCGAGAAAATCAGATCGAATCAACAAGGTTTTTTGAGACCATCGACTATTTATTATAAGTAAATTTATCTTAATTACATCTAAGTCTCTCGTGGCGAAGAATACCCCTTACTAAGACAATTTTAAATTAACCTTTCTCGATAAATTATGAGATGACAAAACTACAGTAGGTAGTATTCGTAGGTAGGTACAAGCCGTTGACGTGCCTAGATTGTGTTAAAATCGCCAAATACAAACTCATACATATCACTTCTTGTAATTTAAATAAGTTAAGAATAAATAAATTAATTGAAATAAAAGTGGTTGTAACCTATATCAATTGACTTACCGACACGTTATTTAGGTACCAACATCATACAATATGTAGGTAAAACAGCCAGCTTTTAATGCGGTGAAAGATTTTTTTAAGCTGCTTCTTTGGGTACACTCAAACCCTTCTTAGGAAAATGTAGACGTAATACCTACTAAGTACTAAGTAACGCTTTATATTTGAAACAGATTTCTTGTACTTAGGTATTCTTCAGTTCAAACAACACTTGGGACCACCGTCGTTGTTGCTAGCTCTTTTAAGTTTATAATTAGGTACTTATCTATTTATTGAGATTTTGACACCAAGATTCGGTGACGACATGGGTTCTTCAAGATTACCGAGCTTATAAGTATATTATTGTATTTGCGTTACGAAAAGGAACAACGAATATTTAAAGAATTTCAGTGACTTATTTAGACGAGAGTAGACCGGTCCGTCCGTCGTTCGTAAAACGAGTCGAGTAGTCTAATGTTAAGACCGAGGACCAAGTCAGGGGACAGACAACTTTAGGGTTAATATTGGCTAGAACTTCCCACCATTTTCTGACTTTCGTGCACTCGTCACTTTGAACTTTGAATTGCTAGAAAGAAGTCCCATCAATGATGAGCTGGTTGTAGTTTTTTTTATTGCGGCGCGCTGGAGGCGCTGGGGCCGCTGGGACATATCTAAGCTTTACTGCCAGTAGTGGGTCTCTTATTTTAATTTAGGAAAATGTAAATCCTACTTGCCGTAGCATACTTAATCCTACCTTATATTAACAGAAATTGATATAGCCGCGTATTTATCGAATACCTACTACTTAGGTCTGCGATCAGATACCTATGGCCCACAAATAACAAAATAAATCGTTTGTGTCAGGGCAACCGCGTTAGAAGTACCTATTTATTCGGACTGTTTTAGGCATATTAAGTAACTCACTACCAGCTGCCACGCCGACCGTCGTTCAAGACCAAAGTTACTAAATTATCGCATAAGTAGTTTAAATGTAAAAACGACATTAATATGTTTTATTTTATGTAGTGATAATAATAGATATCTACTTATTAACTATTGTCTACCTAATTAGTAGAATTTGTTAGATGTCAAAAATTCTTTCTAGATATTTAAGATTCTCTAAATTCTAACGAGGCAACTAAACATATCATGTATCTGTAATACAAGTACTCCAACTTCTAATTGTAATTGTAAAAATATAAATATATTCTAAGTACTTAATTAAATTAATTTTGTTAAATAAATGTGCATTATTTATTTGTGCGAATCCCCTTCGCTCGAAATGATATCTTTGTATGCAATAAAAACCTACCTACTTAACTAATTGGAAGAAAGCACAAAACTGTGCCTTTGCGCAAAATTCATAACACTGTAACTACTTATTTAGCCCCTTTCTAATATATTTTTTATACTATTGATTAGTTATTCGGTGTCCTCGTCCTTTGTTTGCCGGTGATCTACTGGACCCCAGCCTCGCCAGACTCCCTTATATTCTTACTGATAAAATGTATTACATAATGTAGTATAACAGGGATGGGGAAACTACGGCCCGCGAAGGCTTGAAATCCGGCCCGCGACCATCAAACAAAAATCAAGAGAATATTTCGTATTGTTAGTAATTTCATTCTCATTGTCAATGGCCAGCTTGCATAGAACAGAAGATTTTAAGAAGATTTAAGATTTTAAGAGAATTGAGCCTTCTCTAAATATTTTTTCGATGCCTTTTAACGTCAACGTCGATGAAACACCCGCCAACCTCCAACTTGAACTAATTGAGATGCAATGCAATACCCATTTGAAGCAACTGTTTCTTAACACCAGCAAATTGAAATAGTATATCTAGGACACAATACCCAAATATAGTTGCCCACGGCCAAAAATAATGGCTATGTTTGGTACAAGCTATTTAAACAAATTTGGTATAAGTATACAGAAACAAAAACAGTACCACATGTCACATGTCCCCACAAAGACCAGCGCTCCTCAACCTTCTACTAACTAAAAAATTTAATTTAATTACAATTTCCAATTTATTTTTTATTCCAATAGTTATTTTGTTATATTGCACAATAAATTAGTGTTTCAGAAAATACATATCAATATTTTTATTTCAGTAATTAACATAGCCAAAAAAGCAACAACTTGGCGCGCCATATATTTCGTTAGTATTATCATGGACGAAATATACATAGACCTACAGATCCCATACATTAAAACGTACGACATTTTTTAATTTTCTTGTTGACCGTTAGATGACGTTGAGTGTATCAAATTACAAAATTAGCCATATTTATTAGAGTCCGACCGAAACTGGTTTTCCGGCCAAAACCGAAACCGAAACCGAATATTCGGCCGTGGCTTCAGTTTCGGCCGAAACCGAAACCGAAACCGAAACTCACGTGGTCAAGTAGAAAATTCCTTAAAATACTGAAATTGGGTGCATTTTATTATTATTATAATTTTATCTACACTAATATTATAAAGAGGAAAACTTTGTTTGTATGTTTGTTTGTTTGTTTGTTTGTTTGTAATGAATAGGCTCAAAAAGTACTGGACCGATTTCAAAAATTCTTTCACCATTCGAAAGCTACATTATCCACGAGTAACATAGGCTAAATTTTATTTTGGAAAAAAATAGGGTTCCGTAAGATATTTGGGTTTTTCGGACACAAGGTGTAAAAAATCAACCAGAAAAGTTACTTATTTTGCGTACGCTGCCTAAACTATAAAAGATAGAACCATAAAATGTTCTAATTCATTGTAGATCTTATAAATATCTACAAAAAAGTCCGCGACACACTATACCTATCTATGTCGAGTAAGGCACACAAAACCATTTTTTTATTTAGAAATCTTGAATTTTTTTTGGACTACATTTAAACGCGTTTATTTTACTCATGTTATAAATCCTTATCAAAATAAATTATTTCATCACTAAGTACAGTTTATGTAGATAATATTTGATCTTTGAATGATTAAAATTGGACGTTTGGTTTTGAAGTTATGGCGAAATTAAAATATTACGATTCCTGCTGCACGGCCCGTTGCGGAGTGGGCGTCACCAAGGCGGGGACGCGCGTGCGGGTTAATGTTTAGTTTAGTTTACTTTAGTTAAATAGTTTAGTTATTTTATAAACATCAAATTGATAATATCTTAAAATATAATACATTATAATATCTATACATCTATACAGTTAAATACAATTTAAGTGTCTGTTTGTAACTTCAAATTAACAGCTTTTTACATAATGAATCTGAAAGCATATTCGGTACTTACAATAAGATACATTTTTTTTTAATTTTTGTCTGTCCGTCTGTCTGTCTGTCAGTCGGTCTGTCTGTCTGTTTGTTCCGACTAATCTCTGAAACGGCTGGACCGATTTTCACGGGACTTTTACTAGCAGATAGCTGATGTTATAGGGTCTAACATAGGCTACTTTTATTTTAGGGTTCCGTTTAAAAAAATAGGATTCCGCTTTCGTTAGTCATAAATAAAGTCGCGGGTAAATTTCAGCGATATCCCAAAGTATTGTTCAACGCGGACGAAGTCGCGGGTGTCAAAAAGATGAAGATAAGGGAATAAAAACTAAAGATAATTCAGAATGACCAAAATAGTTACTATCAAAAGGATAAGAAGTAAAATCCTAAAGCATTGCTAAATACATTTATTGTATAAAGGTTTTCCTTATTATAATAATAACAAATCAAATCATTTTCATAATGTACCAATACTTCTGACTAACATTATTAATATTAACATTTTGACATTATAAAATATAATTTAAAACAAAATTATCAATAAGACAATTACTTGATAATCTAGCTATCTAGCTATAATTTATACAATAGGTTTTAGACAATGTTATACTTATCTTTAATATAATGAACGATCACTCTCACAGTTTGGCCAAGACTAACTTTTAAAAATGGCGGACCAACTTTTTATAAGAATAAAATGGCGCCAACAGGAAGTAAGGTTGATTATGGAATTTACTAAAATTGTTATACAAAAGAGAATGTTTAAGGGTTTTAAGTTATTTGATAATTTAGATGAATTATTTAACTTATATTAAATTTTAAACTGTAGATTGTAAAACAGGAAATAATAAAATGATATTGTGACATAACTGTCAAAGTATAAGAATGATAAATTTAGCTTTTGAATGAAATTTATTTTAAAGGTATATTACTATAAAAAATACCAATATTCTAACACGGCCATACTGACAGGTACTTCGTTCTCTGAAGTACCAAATTTTATTTTATTCCAATACACTTATATCATAAGCCACACATGGAGCACTGATTTTAGAAGTCCCTTAATTGTAACTTATTCTAACATTACAATTGCCACTGTGGCTCATAGCAACGCTCAGTGATACATTAAGCCTACTGAAGGACATCAAGTTCCTGAAGGAAGAACTGGCCGGAGTTCGAGGTAGATTGCAGGCATCAGAGTCTACCATAAGTGATCTACGTAGTGAATTATCACAGCTAAAAAGTGTTAATTCAATATGTAGGTCACCTGATGCAGCAAACGTCACTCGTCGTCGAGGCGCGCAGGCGGTCACGTTTAGCCCGTCAGCATTATCCGACGGGTCAACGAACATCGTTGCTGTCGCCCCCGCTGCCCGCTCCCCGCCCGCTAAAGAGCCGGTGCCGAGTTACGCAAGTGTCGCCGCTAGCGAACCCCCGCCACCTCCCCCGCGTTCGAAAAACAAAGGGAAGAAGGAGGCCCCTTCAAAAGAGCGTCCTCTTTCTAAAAAGGACCGAACGTGCGATGATGACGGGTTCATCAAGGTCGAGAGGAAGAAGAAGAAACCCGTCGTCCGCAACCATCGCGGCACCGCACCCGGAGGACCCGAGCAGCTGTTGCGGTGTGAGACTCCCGCGACACCGCTGTACGTGTCCCGGCTGCATTGGTCTACGACGGTCGAGCAGGTCGTGGACTACGTCAGGAGCAGAACCAACTTCGCCTTGAGGGTTGAGCGGTTGGAATCTCGTCATAGAGTGAATTTTAGTTCTTTTGTGGTGAGAGTTCCAACCCATCATTTACCGACCTTCGAGAAGGAGGAGTTCTGGCCGATTGGAGTCGCCTACAGAAGATTCAGAGGACGACTCCCGAACACTTCGCGCCCCACGTCGCAGAAAATACGTGTTTAGTGTTAGTTATATAATATAATAATATGTATGTTAGTCTATAAGGTATTTATAATATGGGCCTATGCAGCCCGAAATAAATGGTATTTAATTTAATTTAATTTAATTTAATTACTGACTCCACATGTCCTGCTACACATGTGTCGAGCCTCAAGTACAGCACTTACTTCAGCAGTCCCTTAATTGTAACTTATTCTAACATTGTTCATTGCCCCTGTAACTCGTAAGCAACACTCAGTGATACATTAAATTACTGACTCCACATGTCCTGCTACACATGTGTCGAGCCTCAAGTACAGCACTAACTTCAGCAGTCCCTTAATTGTAACTTATTCTAACATTGTTCATTGCCCCTGTAACTCGTAAGCAACGCTCAGTGATACTCTAATTGTACTGGCTCCACATGTCCTGCTACACATGAGGCGAGCCTTGAGTAGAGCACTGACTCTAGCAGTCCTTAGATGTAAGTGAGAAAAAAAAGACAAATTTTATACGATTTATTTATTACCGAAATCATACATTACTTAACACAAAATCAACCTTTTCTTAAAATAAAATCTTGACAAAATTACTTTGTTTTCAAAATTATTAAGATTGACACAGCCTAGGTATATTGCATATAGGTTGTTTAATTGTTATGTTAATTTATGCATAAAATGATTATCCTTAATAATTTTAGACTTCCTCCTAGTCATAGTCCTGATTTTTTCCGTATTATGATTTTAATAATTCATAATACCCGTAGCATGATTTAAGGCAAGGACCAAGCTCAAAAACAAAATGACTTTCATTACTCGTATGCACATTGTAATAAGATTCTGTTTTGCGTAGCATTATTTTCTATATTCAAGTAGTTTTCTATACTCCGGTTTTGCAATGTATTTTTTTTTAAATATCTTTCGAAATATTGTACCAATCACAAAGGTGTTCGGTTTATGTTTTAATATAACTTAATATATATTAGGTTGGGGAAAAAGTTTCTTCGCATTTTATATAAAAATTCAAAAGGTTTTTTTATAAAGTTTATTTACAAGTGACTAAAGTATATAGGTGCCATTTTGTTCGATAACTTTTTGCCATCTTGTTGGTAGGTACATGATCCCATTTCTATAAAATTTTTGGGGCTTCTGATGAAAAAACTGCGACAAGGGGTTTTGGCAGTCCTCTTGTGATGTCAACCTGACACTGCCTAAGGAATTCTGCAGCGACCGAAACAGGTGGAAATCTGAAGGTGCAAGGTCAGGACTATACGGCGGATGCATTAACACCTCCCAGCCAAACTCCCGTAATTTTTTCTGAGTGGCTAAAGATGTGTGAGGTCTAGCGTTATCATGGTGAAAAACCACACCCCTTCTGTTGATTAATTCCGGCCGCTTTCTCTCAACTTCTTGCTTTAATCTCATCAGTTGTTCGCAGTACAGTTCAGAATTGATGGTCCTGCCTGGCGGTAACAGCTCATAATGAATAATGCCCTTCCAATCCCACCACACACACAGCATCACCTTGTTGCGAGTTAACCCGGGTTTCGCCACAGTCTGTGAAGCCTGACCGGCCTTTGACCACGATCTTTTTCGCACGTTCTTGTCGTACGTGATCCACTTTTCATCACCAGTTATCAGCTTCTTCAAAAATGGTTCGGTTTCATTACGTCGTAATAAAGAATCACAAATGAGTACACGGTTCATTAGGTTTCTTTCAGTGAGCTCATGAGGCACCCAAATATCGAGCTTTTTTGTGTACCCAGCTTTTTTCAAATGCGCCAAAACCGTTTTGTGGTCAATCCCCAGTTCTTCAGCTACATTGTAACTACTAATATGCCGATCTTGCTCCACTTTTTCAAAAATGGCAACAGTTTTGTCCGTAACAGGGCGACCAGAGCGACGTGCATCTTTGATATCAAAATTTCCGGATTGAAAACGCTTAAACCAAATTTGCGCTACTCTCTCAGATACTGCATTAGGTCCATAAACATCACAATTTTTTTTCGCGGCTTGTGTTGCATTTTTACCTTTTTTGTAATAAAATTTTAAAATGTATGGAAATTCTTCATAAGAATCACTCATTTTAACATTAAGAAAAACAAATGAAAATCTCAAATTTACCTAATTTGAATTTGGAATTGTCTTCTGTAAAATTAAAACTTTTTAATGATACCAAAATCAGCCAGATATAATTGGTATAGCCCAAGATATTTTATGACAAGTTCATACATACTATAATACGAAAAGACTTTTTCCCCAACCTATTATATAAATTATTTAACAAAAAAAAAATTGTATGGTATTGCACAAAACTTTACGTTTTAGTGAGTGATGAGATGAGATGAATTGAGATTGTGTGATTTTTAAGAAGTGATTTTTTAATATATTTTTTTCACTCAGGAAAAAACAGTTTTTTTTTTTAATGTGTACGGTTCATGACGCGTCAAGGATTGTGTACTTTATCCATAGAGATATATACATGGAGGTGCCCTTAAGGTTCTATACATACTAGCGCTTATACAATGTGCTGGAAATATGACAAAGAGTGAAATATCATTTGGTCTCTTTCTATCTAATGCAATAATTCCCAGTGATAAAAGAAACAGCAATATTTTTGTTTTTGCTCATTTTAGAAACATTAGACTTCAAAACTTGACAATTAACGAAATGCGGAACGATCCGCCATTTTCAGCTCACTTTTTGTGGTAGTTCTTCTGTCAAAAAGTTGTATAAGTTTTGTTTAATTATGAATTTCTAAGAGATAAGGACTTATTCTTATAATTTTACTTGAATGTTAGAATTTTGCTTGCTTGAATGTAGATAAGACTTAAAATTTTACTTGAATGTTGTAAAACTGATAATTAAGGCGACGCATTGATAATTTGGCTGTAGCGATATCGATTTTTGTCAGCAATGACTAAAGCTGAGAAATTAAAAGTTCATTGTCAGTATTCATCTTGTCTTTGTCTTTGAATTACCCATAGCATAACACGATTGGTCAACTTTTATAACACAGAATAATTAATCAAAAACACCTCTGTAAAAAAAGAGATTCCTATTTTGCCAACAGAGGAGAGTGTTTTAAGCTTCCAAAATTTGTACATAGATTGGTTCAAGCATACACATTAATTTGCCCATAGCTTATATGAAATGTATTTATGGTTTTTAAATTACGCGACAAAAACCATTTTGTTGCTACGCCCTTTCCATTTCTTGCTGTTCAATTGCTTGTAGAAAACATAGCTCATAGAAACAACATGTCATAGAAAACAAGCAATCTAAAACATATCCAACACGGTTTTTTACTTTAACGCGGCGTCACCTTAACATGCCAAAACGTTATATTGCGAGTTGTGATGCAATAAATAGTATAAATCAAACTCAAATGTATTTACACAGGTTAGTAGCCGGTTTTATGCAATACTATAAATATCTCATGAAATAATTGTGTTGGAATTAGATATTTTCATTTATTATATTCATATTCACATATATATAAGAACAGTCCTTTAAATTGCATTTTATGTCATTAGATTTATTTACGTAATTGAAAAGTGTTGTACTGTTTGTAATAGTTATCGATAAAGATACAAATAATTATTATTATCATTACATTGGCGTGATGTCACAAAAGGCAATCTGAATGTGTTCGATGTGGTTTTAAAAATATAAGTTAACAGCGTTTAATTATATTGTGTGACCAAAATTATTTGACAAAATATTATGCTAAAACAAATAATACTTGTTTTTATAGGTTGAAAGCTGGAGAAGAGAATATTAATCCCCGGACCCCGTCAAGAGAATCACAGACAATTAGTTTTTGAACAAACTAATTTTATTTAGAAATGAATAGACTTATTTATTTGTATTTAAATAAGTGGATATATTTCTTTGTTTTTAATTTCTATTCCACCTTAGATAGTTAAAAAAAAAGTTTTTAGTTCCATCTGTCAATACCACAAGGACTAATTATTTGCCAGGCTGTAAAAATACCTATTTATTGTACCATATTTTCACCAAATAAAGCATCTTGTCATTATGTATAAGATTAAGTTACGATGGGACTGACTTACGCTGTACATCAAAAGTCCCTAAATAAATTAAGAATAAAAAAAAAAAACATCTTTTCATTTCATAAACCAATTTATACAATTGGCTCGGCTCGTATACAAATAAATATTCAACCATATTATGACCTCCAAGGACTTAGGAGTTAAAGGATCCTTAACAGTTAATAAAACTTATGCCACGTTAAGTTCAATAAAAAAAAATGGTACTTCAGTCCCATGGTAAATAAAGGTAAATCTTACATGTTTAATAAAGGTATCACAAAAAAAAATTTTGAAAGTGGTCCAAGTAGAACAAATAGAATAAAACTATCCTCAACATCGAATACTTTTTTTGATGTCGGTTAAAAGAGATTATCGATTAATAAAAGTAGTTAAATGTACAAGTCATTTGTAAAATAAGTTTTTTTTTATTTACGTTTACATGTAAGTTATTGTAAAACTTACTAAAATCTTAAAAATATCGAATACACATAATCTCAACTCTAGTTCGGCTGCCATTTTATATTCATAATCAGCTGATAAATTGGACACGCTTTTGTTACAACTAGGGCCAGTCCTTGTATTCTTTGGTCATTGACTTTATCCCTTTTTTTTTCCGTAATTGAACTCTGACTAGGTAGACTAGGTGACAGGAAATGACAAAGTAGGCTATGACCTCGCCTTAAGAATGTGTTTAACACCAAAATTGTTCATCTCCAAGTTTCAGCGAAATTGTCAAACTGTTTCATAATTTGTTATATCTGAATACATGATATACATTTGGTTTAACTATTTACTAATGTAACAATGAACCAAGACTTTAATTTAGTTCGGCATATTATTCGGTTAGCTACTTGAAGTATCATAAAATAGTGGCTCACTTGTTACTGTAATTTATTTGAAGTGAGAGAAAGTCAGTCAGCGTACACTAGGGTTGTGTCAAACGGAAACTAAATTGTAGTCATGATTTACACGACAGCACAGTAAAAAAAACCAAATTAATAATATTCCTTGACAATATTGTTTTATGGCAGAAGATCGTGGCCGTACTCAATAATTGTGATATTTATCACATTACCCATACTTCCGTTCGGCCAATCCGACATTACTAATTTTCCAAAAATTATTCTTCTATCCATTTGAACAAATTATATAATGTTGGTATTACAATAAAAAAATATTTATATATACGTAGTATGTATAGGTGACTTTACATAAGTTCAGTTACTCTTAAATTCTCAAGAGTTTTATTTTTATTTTATATATTCGTATTTAACTAACGAAATAGGTACGTATACTTTTTATTGTTTCTACAGTAGTTATTATCATTAATGGACAATGAAATGCTCAATTCTGCCACTGTCATCATGGTGCTCCCAGACAAGTGGTACCGTAGACTATGTTGTGTTAAGTGGCGTATTTAGTTACTATAATGCCAATGGGGCTATGATGTCAAATTTCTAAATTTGTCTGTCTCAAGTTTCATTTCAATTTATGAACCTCATATCCAACAGTGATCTAAGTCATCTATTTTAAAACAAATTTAAGTAAGTATCCTGTGATTCAACAAAACATTATTTTAAGTACAATATACTTCTTTTTTTTTTTTGCTGTTGCTCCCAATGTATTACATCATAATTATTAGTCTCCATTAATATGATGTTAACGGATTACTGAGCATTGAATATCTGTTAATATATTAACTTATAGATCATAATTAGCGTTTGCTTCAATTTCATTTCGCATGATCGACTAAATACTATAAGCCTTACATGGTTTAAGAAAGGTAACTTTTTCGACTACTGGCGTACAAAAAAAAATCCTTTTTCATCCAAGATATTATATAACTTGGTATAGTTTATTGTATAATAATAAAAATGCTTTTAAAAACAAGCTAAGAACAATATTGTTAATTTTGTACTGATAAGTAGACAGTTATTTAAGTATTCCCTTGTTCCCAGGTCATAATAAAAAGTCATTTATTAGTACGACAGTTAATAATTACTCACTTACTTAATCTGCAAATTAAACTCCCGTGAACAATTTTATCAAATTATAGATTTAACAAGGTAAAAGATCGCAAAAGCGATTTGATACTAAAAAACCACAAGCAAAACTTGCAGGGCTATTCACCGGTACTTACTTGGCTCTAATAGTCCATACGGTTAAGGTTTGAATACACTTTACTTCTCACAATGACTCACATTTCACTTTACATGAGAAAACATTTATAAAGTCAGTCTTAACATTTCTATCAAACAACGAGGGTAGTTAGTAAAACATTGTACGTAAGCCGAATAAAATCATAGACATTTGCTATCGAATGTCGTAAGTAATTTAAATATAGGTAATTATAGTAGCAGTTTGTCATAAAAATTACTTTTTTTTTTTAATTTTTCTTAACTATGGGTAGAATTTATAAATTCAATATTTTTTTTTCAATGTACTTATAACTTGTACCTTCCGTGGAATCCAGTCATTGGTACCACACTGATTAAGATCCTCGTTTGGCCTAGACAGCCTGGAGACCGCTGATACAATTGGCCGACCTGCCGTTCCCAATGCAGGTAGGCGTCACGCACGGCCGCCACCGCTGGCAGGAGTTCCGAACCGCTTGATGTCCAACTGAAAATGAAAAAAAATACGATTAGAAAAATGAAGTGAAAATCGCGGGATGGATCTATCCAACTTCTGATGTCAAAAAGATGAAGATAAGGGAATAAAAACTAAAGATAATTCAGAATGACCAAAATAGTTACTATCAAAAGGATAAGAAGTAAAATACTAAAGCATTGCTAAATACATTTATTGTATAAAGGTTTTCCTTATTATAATAATAACAAATCAAATCATTTTCATAATGTACCAATACTTCTGACTAACATTATTAATATTAACATTTTGACATTATAAAATATAATTTAAAACAAAATTATCAATAAGACAATTACTTGATAATCTAGCTATCTAGCTATAATTTATACAATAGGTTTTAGACAATGTTATACTTATCTTTAATATAATGAACGATCACTCTCACAGTTTGGCCAAGACTAACTTTTAAAAATGGCGGACCAACTTTTTATAAGAATAAAATGGCGCCAACAGGAAGTAAGGTTGATTATGGAATTTACTAAAATTGTTATACAAAAGAGAATGTTTAAGGGTTTTAAGTTATTTGATAATTTAGATGAATTATTTAACTTATATTAAATTTTAAACTGTAGATTGTAAAACAGGAAATAATAAAATGATATTGTGACATAACTGTCAAAGTATAAGAATGATAAATTTAGCTTTTGAATGAAATTTATTTTAAAGGTATATTACTATAAAAAATACCAATATTCTAACACGGGCAAAAGCTAGTTATTATTATATTTTAATGGAAACACGGTATATTAATTTTGTTGTTATCATTTATTTAATGCAGCGTTTCTCAAACTTTTTTGGTGACGGAACCCTTTTCGAAGACGAAGTACTTGACGGAACCCTACAATAAATCAATTATTTTATAAATGTATTTTTTATAAATAAGCATAATAAAAGTACAATGTAACAGTTACAACTTATTACATACTAATAGTAAGTTACTTCATAACGAGTAAAAGAAAATAAAATTACTAAAAGTACATTAAATACCAGTATTTAATATACTTTTAGTCATTTCATTTTCTTTAACTTTAACCTATTAGAAGCCCTGGGCACATTATGGGCCCACCATTTTTTTTCATTTTTACCTGTTTTTCTGCTTTAAAACCCTGAATTTAAACTGTAATTCCGAAACATAAAAATTGATAATATGTTAATTTTGTACTGATAAGTAGACAGTTATTTAAGTATTCCCTTGTTCCCAGGTCATAATAAAAAGTCATTTATTAGTACGACAGTTAATAATTACTCACTTACTTAATCTGCAAATTAAACTCCCGTGAACAATTTTATCAAATTATAGATTTAACAAGGTAAAAGATCGCAAAAGCGATTTGATACTAAAAAACCACAAGCAAAACTTGCAGGGCTATTCACCGGTACTTACTTGGCTCTAATAGTCCATACGGTTAAGGTTTGAATACACTTTACTTCTCACAATGACTCACATTTCACTTTACATGAGAAAACATTTATAAAGTCAGTCTTAACATTTCTATCAAACAACGAGGGTAGTTAGTAAAACATTGTACGTAAGCCGAATAAAATCATAGACATTTGCTATCGAATGTCGTAAGTAATTTAAATATAGGTAATTATAGTAGCAGTTTGTCATAAAAATTACTTTTTTTTTTAATTTTTCTTAACTATGGGTAGAATTTATAAATTCAATATTTTTTTTTCAATGTACTTATAACTTGTACCTTCCGTGGAATCCAGTCATTGGTACCACACTGATTAAGATCCTCGTTTGGCCTAGACAGCCTGGAGACCGCTGATACAATTGGCCGACCTGCCGTTCCCAATGCAGGTAGGCGTCACGCACGGCCGCCACCGCTGGCAGGAGTTCCGAACCGCTTGATGTCCAACTGAAAATGAAAAAAAATACGATTAGAAAAATGAAGTGAAAATCGCGGGATGGATCTATCCAACTTCTGATGTCAAAAAGATGAAGATAAGGGAATAAAAACTAAAGATAATTCAGAATGACCAAAATAGTTACTATCAAAAGGATAAGAAGTAAAATACTAAAGCATTGCTAAATACATTTATTGTATAAAGGTTTTCCTTATTATAATAATAACAAATCAAATCATTTTCATAATGTACCAATACTTCTGACTAACATTATTAATATTAACATTTTGACATTATAAAATATAATTTAAAACAAAATTATCAATAAGACAATTACTTGATAATCTAGCTATCTAGCTATAATTTATACAATAGGTTTTAGACAATGTTATACTTATCTTTAATATAATGAACGATCACTCTCACAGTTTGGCCAAGACTAACTTTTAAAAATGGCGGACCAACTTTTTATAAGAATAAAATGGCGCCAACAGGAAGTAAGGTTGATTATGGAATTTACTAAAATTGTTATACAAAAGAGAATGTTTAAGGGTTTTAAGTTATTTGATAATTTAGATGAATTATTTAACTTATATTAAATTTTAAACTGTAGATTGTAAAACAGGAAATAATAAAATGATATTGTGACATAACTGTCAAAGTATAAGAATGATAAATTTAGCTTTTGAATGAAATTTATTTTAAAGGTATATTACTATAAAAAATACCAATATTCTAACACGGGCAAAAGCTAGTTATTATTATATTTTAATGGAAACACGGTATATTAATTTTGTTGTTATCATTTATTTAATGCAGCGTTTCTCAAACTTTTTTGGTGACGGAACCCTTTTCGAAGACGAAGTACTTGACGGAACCCTACAATAAATCAATTATTTTATAAATGTATTTTTTATAAATAAGCATAATAAAAGTACAATGTAACAGTTACAACTTATTACATACTAATAGTAAGTTACTTCATAACGAGTAAAAGAAAATAAAATTACTAAAAGTACATTAAATACCAGTATTTAATATACTTTTAGTCATTTCATTTTCTTTAACTTTAACCTATTAGAAGCCCTGGGCACATTATGGGCCCACCATTTTTTTTCATTTTTACCCGTTTCTTTCTGCTTTAAAACCCTGAATTTAAACTGTAATTCCGAAACATAAAAATTGATAATATGTTTTTTTAGCTAAACACGAGTGAGCGGAGCGAGCGAGCAAAATTTTCCCCACTTTACAGGTCAAAACCTGTTCAAACGTTAAATTTAAACACTGAATAACGAATGAACTTCGGACAAATACCATAAAATCAACCGGCTATATTGAACATCGGTATTAAATAATATAATGTTCTTTATGGTTAATGCGAGCGAGCGAAGCGAGCGAGCAAATTTTTTTTCCTATTTAATAGGTAAATATGTTCAAACTTTAAATCCTAAAAGACTGTGAAAATAGGATCATTTTGTAATTTAAATTAATGTAAAATTAGAGTAATTTCTGATGTTGCAAAATAGATGACAAATAATAACTTATCATGTAAGGTTTGTCATATAAGTAACTGAACATTTCGGGGCCGTGCCCCAAAATCCTCCCTTGGCCACCTACGCCCATGGCCGTTGGTAATTGCTGAATATTCCGCGCATACTGCTTCAAAAGCAGCGACATTCGGCTTCGTTAGAAGACGTTGTTGCACGCCGCCGTTTAACGCCAACGTTCCATTCTCAGTTTATTAATAATGGTAAATGTCAAGATGGTTGGGTCAAAATAACGCACGATCGTTACTGCGTAAAAGAGTTGAAGTAAGAATAATGAATGTACAAAAATGATACAATCAGAATACAGCAGTAGAACAATAAATACTTCGTTTAAAGTTCTCAATTCGCTAGGTAGCTGTACCTACTTATCGTTCAAAACGCTAATCATTGACTGACTGAGTGTCGAGGCCCGATCGTCGCTTCATCGCCCGATCAGCTGTTATTGTTGTGATTGGCGACTAAGTTCGGCTGCGCCTCATGATACGACGCGTAAAAACGTTCGACCAGAGAGAGGTGTTTTGTTGATTTTTTTTTCTAAATTCTCGCGGAACCCCTACAGGGGCTTCGCGGAACCCCAGGGTTCCGCGGAATACACTTTGAGTATAGCTGATTTAATGTAATATAAAAAAAAATATTAATTATATTTTAATTATGTTTTCAAATTCAGTTGCGTGGTCAAAGCGTTGCCGCAAGAAACGAAGTTAGGCGAGCGTTCACGAAAACTTCCGAAATCAGTTTCGGTTTCGGCAAAAGTTTCGGCCACTTTTGGCCGAAACCGAAACTACCGCCGAAACTTGATTTTTGGCCGAAACTCGGCCGAAACCGAAACCGAAACCGAACTTTCGGTCGGACACTAATATTTATTTAAAAATAAAAACGCCATCTCTTGGACTATATTTGAAGTACGTCATAAGTTAACTTATATTTAAAAAAAACGTCAATAGATGGCGCTAAACAATTGGTTGTTATGGTTGAGCCGCTAATAAAGACTTACCTACCTAAACCTTTATACAAAATTTCTATAATTTTCTTTATTTTATAATTTCTCTACGTGCGCGTGTGAGGATGAATTAATATTGCCATGCATATAAAATATATACCCAACATTCTGGAATTATATTCAAATAAGATTTGTTTATTAGTTTTTATATAAAGTGTACAATTATTTGACAAGATATTATTTTGGTTGTGTAATAACCAGTATTTATTTACGGCGTTTTATTAATTTGAAACACCTCTATCTTTATAACTTAACCTGAGCAACAATCTTGTTAATCGATTTTTGAACTTGGAATTAAAGTTTATAACGTCTTAATTTCATTTAAATAAAAAAGTCTCAGAACAAAAGAAAATTGTAGGTTTCAAATAAAGTTAATGAGCTAGATGAGTGTAATTATTTTATAATGTATAAAAATCAAAAATAAAATCTAAAAAATATTAGTGAAAGTAATTTGATTAGTCTATGGTATGAACAGAGATTTAAAGGTTAGAAGAATACCTAATAATTTTTATTTCTACGTGGATGATTTTTCATTTTTATTTTTTATACTAAATGACATACATTTTTACGGTCTAAAATATATGGGGAGTCTGGCGAGGCTGTCTGCACGGGTCTCAGTCTAAAATGTGTAAATAATAATTTTAATTAGTATAATTAACTGATGTGGACACCATTCCAACGCCATCTTTTGAGGACTGCGCAAAACTCGAGTAATTTATCTTCACGGTACGAAAACCTTGTTAATATCTCTCGGCAATCTTTATATATTATAGATATCATTTATGATTGTATCGTATGGTTTAGTAAAGATCCAAAAAAAACATCTTTATATTTAATAATTATATTAATGGAATGAACAAACAATAATAGGTGTACCATTTACATTATAACTCAACAGAAGCAGAAAGTATTTTATACACTACTTTTATCACATAATTATTGGGTTCATCCTAGATGTAGCTACTTGTTGACAAAACAATTTATTAATTTCAACATAACTTTAAACATTAGACACAGAGTATGTTTGTAGGTAAGTATATATATTGCAGTTAATGTTATTTTTTATGACTTTGCGCTATTCTGTGACAATTTGTATAAAAAACTCAGCTCTCATCCGTATATCACAATAAAAATCAATAATTTATTAAATAAAAAAAATTAAATACCTAATTCTTGCCTTGCTACTAACGTTTTCGGCATCCAATAGCTACGGACAGTCGAACGAAACCGATAATTCACGAAGCTCTACATTTCCATCTTCTATTTTGACAATGACTGTGTTTCGCGAAAAAAAGCACTTGTTATCGCTTGCTAGCGCTAAAGAAAAAAAAAACAGATTATTATCGGCCAGGACACGTTTGCTGACTTCAATACTACTAACATAATCCGCCATTTAACCATTTTGCTTATTTAACGCCAGCAGTCGCCATTTTGCTTACGTTTTTTTATTAGCGCTATTTTCCGCGGAACACACCCATTGATATCCAGCAATTTCCATGCCGAAAACGCTGTATGACAACAAACAACATGTATGTCAGTCGTCATATTATATGTACATACACAGTTTGAGACAAGGCACGATATATAATGGTAGGTATACGTTTCAGCACTAACATAAAATACTACTCGTGGACTAGCTTTAGGAATACAATTTCTTGAAAACTTCTTAGATACATTAAAATAAAAAATGTACATTATGTACTGCCTAAACATAAAAATATAGTGTAAATATGCCATTCTGTTGCGCTTAATAATATAGTATTGCCGAGCGATCACCTGTTCTACTCGTCGTTTGCGAGTCATATCGGCGATACCGGTATCGGTAAATAGTATGTGACAATTTACCGAGTAGATCTAGAATATTCTAGACTCTAGTGCCAAGGTTAGGTTAGGTTAGGTTAGGTTATTAGATGTGAAACCCGACGCGCTCGCCGCTGCCCCGAGCCCACGCGCCGCAGTCAACTGCCGACATTTGATATCGACTTGAGTTTACTGTGTAGTGTAGATGAAACTCAATATAAACGTGAACAAATATTAATTTGACCAAATCAATGAGTCCAAATCATTGCATTTCTTTACTGTGGTATCATGGTAAATAAATTGGTAGCACTATGTGTTCTAGTGATCTCTTTGTTTACGTTTGTATTAAATTGGACCTGACTGGCGTATAGTTGGACATCAGAACCACCCCGACTGTACTCCATAGTCAACAGTTACAGTATTAGACAGAATAATTAACATAATGGACATTATTATTGCACTGCACAGTAATTAAATAATTATATAATTATTATATATAATTCTACAATTACAAGCCTCCAGCATTTATGAGGAAAATATATTACAAATCTATTTAGAAACTTTATAATAATTAAGTGCAAAAGAATATTACTTCTATCCATAACATAAAATATAGGAAAGTGGTAAGTTTTGTGGCTGGAAAGTACGAAAAATCAGATTTTTGTTAATGTTTTGGTTTGGTACGGCAAGATTTGTGAGTTGTAGCAGGAAATACAAGAAACTGATAGTGTTAAAGTTAGGTAGGATTAATTGGGTAGATGAAGTCTATACACCCATACATTACAGTTTTAACACAATATAATATATAGGTATGCAAAATCACTTCATTCTGTTAGAAACTCAAAGAACCATAATATTATAATCATGTGGTTACGTCGCGTCGGACGAGCAGCACATTTTATCCGTCAGTGTTCAGGTCACCAGGTGTTCAGGCGGCTACTGCGCCTGGTCCAGCTGCAGCACGATCTGGTTGGACACGACGCGGGTGGCGGCGGCGGCGTCGGGGATGAGGAAGCGGTCCATGTCGCGCACCAGCAGCTCGTCGCCCGCCGGCACGCCGTACTTGAACGTGATCAGCTCCGGGTGCCGCTTCTTGGCCGTGATCTTGACCACCGTGGCCAGCGGACGGCGGGACACCACGCGCGCCCGCCCGCCGCCCGCGTGCCGCAGCACCAGCAGCGCCGCGCGCGTCACCACCAGATGCGCGTCGTGCATGTTGCCGTCCGCCAGCACCTCGCGGCACGCGAACCCCGCCACCACGTCCGGCGCGCTCAGGAGCTCGCGCAGCTCCACGGGCGGGTCGGGCGTGGCGGGCGCGGGCGGCGCGCCCTCCTCCTCGTCCGTGATGCTGAACACGGGCGGCACGTCGCGGTAGCGCCGCGCGCGCCCCGCCGCCGCCGACACGTGCCACTCGCCCGCGACCCCGCCCGCGCCCGCCGGGTTCACGATGTACTCGATCAGCTTGCCCTTCACCTCCTGGCCCTTGGCGCGCATGGCGGACGACACCTTGCCGAACAGCCGGATGGCGGAAAGATCCCGCCCGCGCGAGGGCCGCGGCTCGGCGGCGCCGGGGGCGGCGGGCGCGCACACCAGGCACGCGGCGGGGTCGTGGTCCTCCAGGCACTCGACCATGTGCGGCCCGAAGTAGTCGTGGATGGCACCGAAGCCACCGTCCAGCATGGACACGCGGCGTACGGCGCGCTTGAGGAAGGCGGCCACGACCATGTGCGCGGAGGGCTCCTCCTCGGCGCGGCCGGAGCTCACGAAGCACAGGTGGTCGCCGGCGGCCGCGGAGGCCGCGGCCAGCGCCTGCCGCTGCGCGTTGAGCAGACCCTGCACGGCCGTGTCGAAGGCGCTGGGCTCCTGCAGCATTAGGTCGCAATCGAGGTGGAAGGCGGTTGCCAAGTGGCCGGCGCGGTACTGCGGCGCGGGTCGGCAGTCTACCAGGAAAAACTTGACGACGTCCGGGTCGGCGGGGTCGGCGGTGGCGCTGGCGATTAGCTCGTGCACGGCGACGGGCAGGCACAGCGCGCCGGCGTACAGCTTGGCGGTGACGTCCTCGCCGCTGTCGGAGAACAGCACGTCCACCACATCCTCACGGAAAGACACGGGCGTCTTGAGAGAGTAGTAGTGTGCCAATGAACAGAAATCGGAGACGTCATTGGCATCCAGGTCGCCAGGCATGGTGCTTATCTTTTTAATGATCATGGTCTTATCCTCGTCTTTCATTTGCAGCAGCTGCTCTCGAGCATTTATGATCATTATCAGGCTCAGAAAAAATATAAAGAATGGGTCTGACCTCTGAAAGTACAGATCCCACATGAACAGAACCACGTCCAGGTTGCAGGTCCCGGCAAACAGGGACCTCAGCCACGGCATGCAGTACATCTCGGGAGTTATCCTTTTGGTGTCTAGAAAGGAGCACAGCTCGGGATCATGGTACTGAAGAACCAGCCTCAGAATGTGGAAAGGAACACCGTTGGCCACGCAGCCGCATGGAATATAAAGTTTTAGGATCTTTTCAAATAAATTGTAAGTATCAGACCTAGGTAGTTTGAGGCTCAACAGGGGGAACAAGATTTCTATCCATCCATTGTTGGAGGAATAGTTAATAGACTTTGATTTGCAGTAAAATGTTATTATTGACTCTATGTCAGATATCACAGACAACTTCTCATCATCATCATTGTCCAATTTGGTTGCAAATTTCTTAACATCGTCTCTCAGAACGTTCTGGTTAGGCAGGTCAAAAATCTCGTCAAAGGCGAGTAGCTGGTTGTTGGCATCCTGACAGTTCAGACACACCAGCCAGACATCAGGCCTGAGGCTCTCTGGAACTTTCTTGCCCTTGGTTATTGTGTTGATCTCCTGTGGAGTGCAGCCATCTAGAAGTGCTGACTCTAGCTCTATCAACCTGAAACAAGCAATTGTACAATTGTAATTTATACCATTTTCATTATTTAAAAAATGTTGCACCATCATATTATATGTATCAGTTAAGACTTATGACCATATGTATTATGGTCATAGGTCATAATTAAATTTAAAATTTAATAATCTAATAAAAATTAGAATTAGAAAAAAAAGGCTTATGAATAAAATAATAAGTGTCATAACACTTATTATTTTATTAATAAGCCTTTTTTTCTAATTATGGTGATGAACATTTTCAAGGGAATATCACAAAATAATAGATGAAATAACATAATGTTCTCATTTATGTCAAAATTATTATAATTCATAAGAAATTTCATAGAGTAACAGTTAGTATACAGCAAAATAAACATGTAGTTAAAAACTGAAAGTACTAAATGAATTTTTAAATCGGAAAACAAACATAGATTACGAATGACAGTGTTGCCGTTACATTACCAGGTACTGTCCTCTTCCTCCAGCATTGCAGTCTTCTGTTGTGTTCTTCCTTTGTTTAATGTAGTTTACAAACTAATGTAGTTCATGTCGTTTACCAACATGGCATAAAGTCGTAGAGTGATGAAGCTATCGCACAACTTTAAACATATTTCCAACAAGTCATGTCTGGCGATGTATGAAAACTTAACACAAATGTTTCAAGTTGCACACTATGCAAGAAGAAAATAGAACAACACTGGAAACGTTACCGTTTTCTTAATATTGATTATTTTACAACATTAACACGGAAAATTACTTTAGAGATAATAATATTGAATAGTTACTTCCACTTCGAGATTCTTGTTGTTTTTCCAATGATTTGTCAATTGTCACATGACATTGACATTTGACAGCGTGACATTTTAATTTTTTTTGCCAATGTCATATACAAAGGCGGGAAATAGAATATTCCTTCAAATTTTCATCACCGTATTTAAATAATTTCTAAATCGTCAAGTCCAAAGTCTAGTCAAAGTCTAAATAAATAGTCGGGATAGTCACTGAGTCATGTCAGTCGATTCAGTAGTAGACGCTTTACTGAAACTCCCTAGGGAGTTTTGGCGGGAAACCCAATTTAGCACGTATTTTGTAGTTGTATCACTAGCCCACACTTGTGCACGTCAACGAATTTTATTGTATTGCATTGAGGTATATACATGGAGGGGCCCTTACAGTTCTATACATACTAGCGCTTATACAAATATGATGAAAATATGAGACAGACGGTGAAATATCATTTGGTCTCTTTCTATCTAATGCAATAATTTTCATGTTAGAAGAAACAGCAGTATTTTTGTTTTTGCTCATTTTAGAAACATTAGACTTCAAAACTTTGACAATTAACGAAATGTGGAACGATCCGCCATTTTCTGCTCATTAACTGTCAATTAACTGTGGTAGGTCTCCTGTCAAAAGGTTGTTTATGTTTTGTTTAATTATGAATTTCCAAGAGATTATAAGGAATTATTCTTTAAAATTTTATTTGAATGTTGTAAAAGTGATAATTAACATGCCTAAACGTTATATTGCAAGGTGCAATGCATTAAAGAGTATAAATCAACCTCAATTGTATTTACGCAGGTTAGTAGCCGGTTTTATGCAATACTATAAACATTTCATGAAATAATTGCGTTGCAATTTGATTTTTTCATTTATTATATTCATATCAACTTAAATTTCACTAGAACAGTCCTTTAAATTGCATTTTAAGTCATTAGATTTATTTACGTAATTGAAAATTGTTGTACCTACTTACCGTTTGTATTAGTTATCGATAAAGGTACAAATAATAATTACATCGATAAAAACATAATAATTACATTTGTGTTATGTCTCAAAAAGCAATCTGAATGTATTCGATGTGGTTTTAAAAATATAAGTTTGATAGCTTTTAATAATATTGTTGTGACCAAAATTATTTGACAAATGATAAAACTAATAATACTTGTTTTTTATAGGTTTCCGAAAAGTGATACAATAAGCAAATTATGGTTGAAAGCTGGAGAAGAAAATATTAATCCCCGGACCCAGTCAAGAGAATAGCATAGCCAGTTTTTGAACAAACTTAATTTTATTTAGAAATGGATAGATTTATTCATTTGAATATAAGTGGATATATTCCTTTGTCTTTTATTTCTATTCCACCTTAGATAGTTCAAAAAGTTTTTAGTTCCATCTGTCGATGCCACAAGGACTAATTATTTGCCAAGCTGTAAAAATGTAACACCTATTAATTGTAACCATATTTTCACCAAATAAAGCATCTTGTCATTATGTATAAGATTAGGTTACGATGGGACTGACTTACGCTGTACACCAAAAGTCCCTAAATAAAGAATAAAAAAAGCACAATTTCGTTTTATATATCAATTTATACAGTTGGCTCAGCTCATATGAAAATAAATATTTAACCATATTATAACCTCTAAGGACCTAGGAGTTAAAGTATCCTTAAATAATAAAAGATAAACGTGTTGACTTCAATAAAGAAATGGCACTTCTTTCCCATGGTAAATAAAGTTAAGTCTTACTTGATTAATAAAGGTATTACAATTTTTTTTGAAAAAATGGTCCAGTTAGAACAAATAGAATAAAACTATCCTCAGCAATCAGCATAGAATACTCAGGATGTCGGTTAAAAGATATTATCGATTAATAAAAGTAGTTAAATGTACAATGTCATTAGTAAAATAAGTTTTTTTACTTACGTATGCATAAATTAAGAATAAAAAAGCATAATTTCATGTCATAAACCAATTTATACAGTTGGCTCAGCTCGTATACAATAAATATTTAAGGATCTTTTAACTCCTAGGTCCTTAGAGGTTATAATATTATAACCTATAAGGACCTAGGAGTTAAAAGATCCTTAACTAATTACCTATACTTATGCGTGTTGACTTCAATAAAGAAATGGCACTTCTGTCCCATGGTAAATAAAGGTAAGTCTTACATGATTAATAAAGATATTACAAAAACTTTTTTGAAAGTGGTCCAGTTAGAACAAATAGAATGTATACCTAAATATATCGTCAGCATCGAATACTTTTTTGGATGTCCGTTAAAAGATATTATCAATTAATAAAAGTAGTTAAATGTACAATGTCATTAGTAAAATAAGTTTTTTATTTACGTATACATGTAAGTTATTGTAAAACTTATGAAAATTTAAAATATCGATACTGTCGATATCCATAATTGCAACTCTAGTTCGGCAGCCATTTTTTGCTCATAATCAGCTGATAAATTGGACACGTTTTTGTTATAGGTAGGGCCTGTCCTTTGAATTCTTTAGTCATTGTTGTATTGTCGCCCGGCCACATAAATTTGCAGCCCATTACATAAGCGGTAGCGGACTTTCAACTATCAACAATTTTAATAAATAGAGTTTTAGAGGGACGCAGAATTGATAGACGATTTATTGAAAGTACTTCCTTGGGATATTTAGCCTTTTGTAAAGCACACACAATAGCACGTTTTTTGAAGATGCATGATACCAAATACGCCATTGGCGCTTCATTAAAAAAAATACTGTCATCCCTCTGTTAGCTGTCAATTGCATTTGTAAACATTTCATTCGCTGAAAATAGTAAAAAAAATTAAAAATTTATATTTTGCGAGTGTAGGATGTTGGAGGACGAGGAAATTGTGTTTTTATAGTTGTGATTGCACCGTTGACTGCCATTTACCGCGATATTATCTCAACTTTAACATCTAACGTAAATAAAAATAATAGTGTTAATCAAGTCCAAAGATTTCAAAACTCTCCAAAACAATATTAAATTAAAGCTATAATTGATGTATTTCGAACTGTTACACCGAAATTATGTTTCTTATAGACATGTAGATAATGTAAAGCCGAATTTCCATAGGTTTGAGTAAAACGAGAACCTACTTATCCATAACCTGGGAAAGAAAATTGAGGAAAAAATAAATAATGCATGAAATAAGTAAACTATTCCCAAACACCGAAGCATTTATTGTTTTTGCACTTTACATAATACTATTCGTATTTCAAGGTACTTAATATATTATTTAAACTTCTCACATTTACATTCATAAAGCACATAAATAATGAACTATATTTTTAGAAAAATAAGTAGATTATTTATATTCATAAACAAGCATATTTTATCATTTTCTATTTTTACCCAAATTTTCCTTTGTTGAAGTTATTTTAAATAGTTTTTATTTTAAGGTGTTTTTATAACTGCATCAAAAACTGAAAATGGAGCATACGATTATAACACAACTCTAGTTGTGTTCCTGACAGAGCTACTGAAGCTGTTCATATCGGCTGCACTGTACACTATCAAAAGGGAGTAAGTAACTAGTGAATCTCTTTCGTTGCTAAGCAAACTTGATTTAATCACACTGTAGTTTTTGTAATAATTGAAATTTGTTTCAGGAGTAAGCCCAACATCTTTCGAGCAATAATCATCAACAGCAAATTACTGCTTTTATATTTTATTCCATCTCTGCTGTACTGCTTCTACAACAACTTGGCATTCATCAACTTGTCCCACTACGACCCCACCACCTACTACATCCTCCTGCAGTTTAGAGTTGTCCTCACAGCGCTCATATTCCAGGTGAGAAAATAACACTGTCCAAAAGTAAACAAATACTACTACTATACTATTTTAAACTTGAAAGTTTGTGAGGATGGATGGATGGATGTTTGCTAATCTTTTACTCAAAAACTACTGAAAGGATTTTGTTGAAATTAAGTATGGTATAATGGTAGTAGTTTAAGCTCTGGACTAACACATAGGCTACTTTTTATCACAGAAAAGTATTTCTATGGAATATTGTATTTACTCGCAGGAGCTGTAGGCATAAGCTAGTTTGGTATAATTTTAATTGTTGTTTCAGATTCTCTTTAAGAGACAACTTGCCTTTATTCAGTGGGTGTCGTTGGGTATACTCACATTTGGATGTATGGTCAAAAACTTTGATTCAACGTCTGTCAAGTCCCAGCAGGATTCTGACGTCTTCTCTCAAATATTCAACATATACTTCCTGTCCATAAACTTCCAGAACTTCTGCTCGTGTCTGGCGGGCACATACAACGAGTACCTCCTCAAAACGCAGGGACAAAATGTAGATATATTCCTTCAGAATGTATTCATGTACCTGGACTCCGTGCTGTGCAATTACTTTATATTATTATTCAAAGGTGAGGCCGGTGAAATGTTCAATGATTTTAAATCATTGGGAGATGTCTTCGTGATCCTCATTATTGTTAACAGTGCCGTTGTCGGTATAGTCACTAGTTTCTTCCTCAAGAACTTAAATTCAATTTTAAAGACATATGCTAGTGCCTTAGAGCTGGTCATAACGGCTGTGGTTTGTTACTTGCTGTTCAACATACTGATCACATGGTACACAATTTTTTCGATATGTTTAGTGAGTGTGGCCGTAGGCATGTATGTGAAAAACCCTGTGAATAATACTAATCCTAGTCAAATGGAAAAAAGAGATAAAGAACCACTTTTGGAATGTATCATGAGTGAATAACTTTTAAAGTATTGTACTACAGTTATTATTCTTTCTTTAAAAAATTTGGCAATATTTGAAAAAGGCAATATTAGGTTTTAGTATAATTTTAGTGGTAATTAGTGCACAAAAGTTCCTTTAATTTCGTAACAATTTCTGCAGTGACATAATATGTGTTTATTGAGGATGGATTTAAATATGTGCTTATAAAGGTTAAGACTCAGTTATTAGTAGTTAGTTATAACAAAATTTCAAACATTTTTACGATATAATGATAGAGCTAAATGTGAATCTGTGTGAAGTACCTGCAGTCTCTACTTCAATGGCCTTCAGTAAGTTTTCAGTATTAAGGAAAGCAACCTAATTATATTATATTACTCACTACAATCAGGCGTTACTTTTCGGAAATCCATAGCCATACAATTTAATTAATATTATATCTAGCAATATCCCGCGAAACATTTTACACTGGATATTGCTTTAAATAATATTAATTAAATTGTATATTTATTAAATAGTATGAAAGCTGCGGTATATAGTGTGTCCTTCAGCTATCTACTGGGTATTTTAAGACTTGTTTTAATTTATTACAATTTAGTTACATAAGTTATAGCAATTAAATTATACAGTTACCAAATATTTTCCTCAGTATTAATTTGGAAATCTCAGTGTTTATTTTGTTTAGTATAAAATGTATATTTAAAGCAAATATAGGTATCTAAATAAGAAATACAAAACAAAACTTTAATTGAACATTCTCTTCACGATAAAATTATGAAATAAGCCGAAGCTACAGATTAACTAATCTGGATGTAAATTGTGGTGGAAATTGGAATGGGTTGTCTAACCCTCCTCGAGTCCTCATAAGAAGGAGAACCCCTACAAACTGGAACATTATTTGCCAGTAATAACTAATATGGAAAAGTACATGCCTATTTTCAACGATTGTTAATAATAATTAGCGAAGCGATAAGAAACGCCATCAGCCATACTCTAAATGCTGATAACTTTATCAACATACATAAAATGTTGTACACAATGTGGAATTTATTTTACATCCGTTTATTTTACATTCTTCTTGTACAATTTCATGATTATGAAAATAACCAAGGCTGATGCCTTAGTGATTTAAAACTTGTGTGAAGTAAATTAAATCCTTTATGTCCGACAGTCGGCACACCTAACCTAATTCGCACAACGACTATCTCGCGATATGTCTAACACCTAACTCAAAGCGCGAAGTAGGTATAAGGTAGGCAAAACGAGAATTAAGCTGAACGCGCACCTATACGCGCCGCAGGAGCCGCACGCGCCGAATCGAATTTTATAAATCTTTGTATGAAATCGTATGCAACGCCGCGCACCTATCCGCGCCGCAAGAATCTATTCCTGCGGCAGATTTATAAAAGGCGCGTATAGCTGCGCGTTCACCTTAAAGGCCGGCATTCACGAGCGATCCATCGATCTATTTGGCACGCTGTCGATCCAAAATTCGTCCATGAATGTGAAAACACTGTCGGTCCAAATGGATCGGCTCGACACGAAATGAAATGAAATTCCAACTGCGCCGAAATCCATCGCGCCGAGCCAATTGGCGCGGCACGCATACGCAGGCGGCGCGCTCGTGAATTCAGAAAACCAACGGTCCGGTCGGTCTGAGCCGTCGTGACTCGTGCCATACGGCTCGCTCGTTTGTGAATGGTGTTACTCGCGAGCCAAAGACGCCATTTTGATTTTAGTTTGCGACAAGAAGCATTATGAACACGTCCGGTGCTGTCGACGCCTACACTCAAAATGATCAAATGGAACGGCTCGCTGGCGTGTTCGTGAATGCCATGAATTTGGTTTGGCGCGACATCGAGTATCGAGCCAATGGCGTGAGAGCCATATGGATCGCTCGTGAATGTCTACCTTAAGTCTTATAACCGTGTAGGCCACGCCGTATAAGCTCGGGTTAATGATACGTTAACCTACTGAGATTGAGTCTTAAAGCTAGTGTGACTCCCGCTAATAGTAGCGTACTAGCGTGACGTCACGCTACACCTCCGCCATACAGCCCGGAGTTCGCGCCGTACCACGTAAATCACTCACACAATCTGGGCTACTTTAAGTTAATTATGTATCATGGAAACTAATTGACGTTTTGAAGCAATTCTTTCACGAGTATTTTTTAATTTTCCACAGAGAATACAAAAAGCTTACATCTCAAATCTGTAAATGTTCTCCATTACAGGTGTGTCATCACTTCATCAGAGAAGCTCAATAATAATCGCTCCTACAAATAAACATTTATTGATGCTTCGATAGCAGCATTAATTATAACCACCTGCATTGCTTTTATCACAGTTATGTTATCTCATGCATTACTTAGTCATAATTCAAGTAGCCGACGATGCATTTTTATCTCCTTACAGGTGCCTCGGGTGTCTATATATAATATAGGTGACGACGGTATAGTATAACGATCTGTTCCTGCCTGTAAGACCCTTTTCGGAATCGGCTAGGTATTTCATGCCTAACATAGATCGTCTCACACTAAGACCCTATTAGATTGCATTATATGTGACACACCAACAAATAATCATCATTGTTTTTTACGGAATTTAGAATAGAATCAAAATAAACATTTTGAAATAAAAAATAAGTCCAAGACAAGAATATACTTTAATAAGATTTTAATTTGTTATACAGAGATTTCGAATTCAATAGCTGTGCATTTCGAAATAATATTAAAGAAGCTATAACAGTTGACAATAAATTAAAAACGGGAATTTAATTTAAAAACAAATGTTTAAACGTAGACTTTATTATTGCACAACTCCATACTATAATATAATCAATGAAATTACTATGTTTTATACTAAGCGAATCACAAAACCAGTTTATCTAAACTATGTTAACTTTAAGGCACCAATAATTTATAATAATTTAAATAGGCTTGTACAGGAGGGTGGTCACATACTTTTTTCTGTACCTGTGCGTAGCAGACAGGACCATCACTCCGTCCTTTATTGACAGAGCGTAGAGGTGATTCAACATCACATGGTTCGGTTCAGGCAACAGGGTCGGTTCACACTATAAAGCAACACCAGTATTATCATTACATCTGTTTCAAGGCTAATTATTGCGACATTTGTTGCTCACGTGAAAAAAATGTCGCCGCGACTTATTGTTGCACTCGAAGATAGAACATGTCTGTTTTGTTGTGGTCCTCATCAAATTTATAAAGATATAATGAGAGAAAAATCGTTTTGATGCAATTATTGTCTCCCATTTATGGGTTAAATTAATTTTTGTGTGCTCAATACTTACAGATAATGGTGTATCCTTATTTAATATAACTTGCAGCAGATGTGGTGGTAAGATGGGAGGACCTGACACTTTCTCCCAGGGCTTGGACTGTGGAATTTCCTGAAGATGCCAATTTCATAACGTTTATTAACAATTAATTGATTAATCAGTCTATACTTTCTAGCTGTTTAATTAACTATAGAAATATGTATACCTTTTAACAGAATAACTAAAATATGATTGCCATAATAGTATTACCTGTGAATATTCAGTTTGTGCGCTGCTGTGGACTCCCTCACTGTCTTTAGCCAGGGCTTGGAACACTTCAAAGTCCGACATCTTCACAGTCACGAGGTTGTTCTTGGAACCCATGCCATTGTCAACTACTTTCTAGAATAATAAAACTATGCTCAAGTAAATATCCTACAGAGAAACTGAAACACATTATATTATTTGTATTTGAAAAAAAAGCATTGAAAATTGCTCAAGTAAATATCCTACAGAGAAACTGAAACACATTATATTATTTGTATTTGAAAAAAAGCATTGAAAATTCAATAGTTACAACAATTTGACACTAAAATCAGAGGGTAATGTGGTATTTTTTATCATGAAAAATTACTAATAAGTGATATAATCTGTGCCCTGTGTAGGGACCAACTATGATTGCTCCCATGAGGGGCTGGCTGTGTTGAAAGTCTCTATAAAATGAAACTTAATAAATTGAGTGATATTACAAATCTATTGTATGTCCTCCATGTCTAAATTTTATGACCAACTTGGTTAACAATATTAATGAACTTACGACAGTAGGATCGTGGCGCCATTCTCCGTCCACAAAATATTTGTACTGGTGCTCCCCCTCAGGCAGATCTATTATGGTCACAAAGTCCCCATGAGATTTGACCATGGGAATCGTTTTCCAATCAGTAAATGTTCCACTTATGAATACCTTGGAAAATAAAAAAATATAAGTACAAATACAATGGTAACTTAATTGTCAAGTTTTGAGCAATACTCATTATCAAACAACTGTAAATTGGCATAAAATGGTGTAACAAGCTTCACATGAATGTGGTAAATAGGTGTACTAAGAACTATTGTTAGGGGCTATTTCAAATATTTTCAATAATTTGTGGATGGCATTCTGACACAAAATGTGCATATCTATACTGAGTATCAGTAATAATGACTCATAATCATTATTGTAAACTAGATGTTACCTACAACTTAGTACGCGCAAAAGAAATCCTGCAGAAACCGTACATTTTTGCTGCCTTATAAAGTAGCTTGGATAAAATACTACCATACCAAAGTTCATTACAATTTGTTCAGTAGTTATTGCGTGAAAGAGTAACAAACATCCCCACATCCATACACTCTTACTAACTTTAAAAATATAATACCTGTTTTCCGCCTCCTTCCCATTTAAATACAGTAGGTAATACTTTAATATCAATACTATCACATTTTTTGTTACTCTCGGTCAACGTATTCGACCTCTCGCGCATAACGGGCTCGTCAGATTCGTGCTCAGGGACAGCTTTTGTATAGTACGGCGCGCCGTCCTCTATGTTGTTGTCGTCATCGCGAGCGCCCCGCTCGTCGTCTTTCTTCTTGTCGAAAGTGAACGCCTCACCCTCTTTCGCTGGAGAGGAAGGCCCTAGGTCTGGCTGCTTGCTAGCCTGATCCTTGTGCCATTCTTTTGGCTGGTTGCTGCCTGCATTTCCCATTTCTAAAACGAGATAAATCACATCTGCTTTTAGTGTTATAAGATTTGTTTTTATTATAATCGTTTAATTACTTACCAATATATTATGTAGAAGTCTTCGAATCGGAACTATTACGATTTTCTCTCATTTTTCGAAATAAAAATATTTGTACCTTTATTTTCATTTATCTGTCAAAAGTGAAACGTCAAAACTTTTTTTTTTTTGTTTAATTCGTCCCGAAATGGAACAGGCTAAGGTCTTAGACCATATTGCCTCGTCTGTCGTTTGAAGTATTTCTTTTTCTTATTTCTAAATCGTCCAAAGTCTAGTCAAAGTCCAAATAAGTAGTCAGGGTAGTCAATTAGTCAAGTCAGTCGATTCAGTAAAGTGGTAGACGCTTTACTGAAACTTCCTAGGGAGTTTTGGCGGGAAACCCAATTTAGCACGCATTTTGTAGAATGTATCACTTTTCCACACTAATGCACCTCAACCAATAATTAATGGTTAATATTCCACCACTATAACACATTAAAAACCGAAGTAACACGAATTTAGAAAAATAATACAGAAACACAACATTGCTGATTGACTCATGGATATAGTACCTATGGATAGAAGACTCCGAATTTTGTAATTGCTAAAAAGAACTGTATTACCTTAGTAATAGAGTGTATTTCACAATGCACGTATCATAGAGGCAAATCCGAGCCGAGCGAGATAGCCAGGAGAGAGGCTGTGTGTCTCGTTCTTGCATGTTGCCAACCAGAAAAATGTTGGTATTTATAAAAAGTAATTTGAAAAATCTTAGATAAAACGAGTGTACTATATTATTATTTTAACAAATGTTTATAACTATATCATATTCTAATTAAAAAAGTTAGAAATAGTCATATAATACTAAATAAAAATGCAGTTTACATTAAATCCTTTTCCTTCTTTTTTATTAGATGGTATCATTCGCAAGACAATAGATACGCCATTACACATATTTTATGCTGAACACCGGATAATATTAAATTTGAAAATAGTTTTTATTTCTTACTTCATGTATCTCCGTAACTATGTTTTTATTATTTGTTTGATGATGTAACAGTCAAAATGGTGAAAAAAATGTTGTATATATTCTTGTCGAAGTGAAAGTTCTGCTGGTTGCAATATTTCGTTTATTAGTAACATTAGTAAGTTAATTGTTAATGTTAATCTAGTTATTCTAGTATAAAAGTGTTAACATTATAGCAACTGACGTTATTAAGAGTTATAATTGTACTACGTTTTGTTATAAACTAGTCAGTAGCGATAGCGACTCGCCTAGAATCGTAGTAAGCTGTAAGTACCTAGTTACTGAGAAAAAACGTGTGAAGTCGAGTAATGCCTTTAATGATAATATAATACAGTTTTTATGGATTTTCCAACAATGAAGAAATGCGACAAAAATGGCTCAATCGTGTTTAAGTAAGGCAGAGAATTACATAAAAATCTGTTACATATTAATGCAGCCGTCACTTCAAACCTTCTTGATTTTACACTATTCAATCTAGTCGACTTTTAAAGCCTCAGCTGTATGTCATTCAGTGTTTCACAATTTGTCTCACACAGCTTTGCAGTTTGCCACAGCAGAAAATATAATTGTCACCCTACTAGAAAGGGACACACGGCCTCTCTTCCAACCTCTCGCTCGGCTCGTTTTTTTGCTCACAGTAGTCTGTCCTGTTGTTATACTAGGTCCATTGATTGACTTTCCCGGCAAAACTCCCATCAAAACTTTTTTTTTTTTTGTTTAATTCGTCCCGAAATGGAACAGGCTAAGGTCTTAGACCATACTGCCTCGTCTGTCGTTTGAGGTATTTCTTTGTCTTATTTCTAAATCGTCAAGTCCAAAATCTAGTCAAAGTCGAAATAAGTAGTCAGGGTAGTCAATTAGTCAAGTCAGTCGATTCAGTAAAGTGGTAGACGCTTTACTGAAACTTCCTAGGGAGTTTTGGCGGGAAACCCAATTATTTAGCACGCATATTGTAGATGCTTTAACACTTTTCCACACTAGTGCACGTCAACGAATAACTAGTTGTTAAAACCAATTAATATTACACATAAAAACACAAATATAGACAACATTGCTGGTTGATACTGCCGGCAAAACTCTCACGTCAAAAGAATAACTCAAATTGAACTCAAATGAGAAATTTTTCCTCCTTTTATTTACAAGACAAATGCGCTTTTCGCCATTTGTATACTGCAGCTTTCTGGTCAGCATATATGTTGTTCATTCAAACTTTACCACCTTACCACACGTTATTATGATGATTAATGTTTTAAAGTTAACCAACACATAACACCAATTGATAATCGGAAAACCTATAAAGTTCTGCCCAGGTAATATTTAAAATACACAAGATAAAACAACAAGCAATAAAACAAACAAAAAATAAATAATTTGCTTTATTATAGTCACATATATAGTTGACATTTACTAGTAAAATATATTGCGCTGTAATGTGGCGGTGGTGGTTTTACTGAGTGGTTTACAACGGAGCTGGAGGTTTGTGCGAATCTTGTACGAGGTTTTTTATTCGTAATCGGTTTATAACTCTTATTTTAGACTAGCTTTTCCCCGCGACTTCGTCCGCGTGGAATAGTTACTTTGGGATATCGCTAAAATTTACCCGCGACTTCATTTACGTAGAAGAAGCGCTTCCACCTCACGACTGCCCGCCCGCTCCGCGCTCCTTACTATAGCGCGCATGATTATTTTATTACTGCGATATCTTCTAAAATACTCATTGAAATCAAATGATGTAAACGGCAAATTTCTTCTAGATTAAATGCTTGTAATGAATAACGTATTTACTTGGATAAGGATTAATATAATCTTTATGAAAACACCTTCACAAATAATGCTTACTTTTAGAACAAATTTGGTAAGTATAAAAAGGTTATAGTGAGCCAACCTTAAAAGATAGACATATACTGTCGCGGACTTTTTTTTAGAACTTTTAAAGGGGAACAATTCTGCCATACATCATTTTAGCGAAACTTTAACCGTTTCCGCAGCGTACGTAGCGAAAGCTCTCAAAAGGAAAAAAAGACCCCCGATTTTGTAACATTCTTGATTGGTACTCCGCTCGTATTGAGTTTAGCATGATGCTATATAGCCTAAAGCCTTCCTCGATAAGTGGACTATCCAACACAAAAAGAATTTTTCAATTCGTACCAGTAGTTCCTGAGATTAGCGCGTTCAAACAAACAAACAAACAAACAAACAAACTCTTCAGCTTTATAATATTAGTATAGATGAATATTGGCTATGTAACGGTTTGTCAATGGTGTGTCAACTTACTTACTTAATTCGATACATTTTAAATCATTATAATTTAAACAATTTAGCCAATATGAAAAAGGCTCATATTATTTTGCTACATTATAAGACTGGTAATGTAAATAATGGGTGAACATTTAAAATAATTCTAATTAAACAATAACAACACATTTTAAAGTTACATAATCACAGCTTATTTTTATTAAAATATCATTCAACAAAACAGATTCAATATAAATTAATTATTTATATAAATAAATAAAAAAACACCCTACCCAGTTTGTTTTGCCGGTTTTTGTCGACGGGTTGAAATTCCGAAAACTTATTAAATTTTATTTCGAAATAAAAAAAAATCATATACCTAAGTTCATTTTTATAAGAATTTGCTTCAAGAGAATCAAATTAAAGTATTTTCTTAATTGTCATATGCATGTGAATCGCCAGTTATGAAAATATTTAAACATTTACATATTGAAGCGATACCATGAGCTATGGACACTCTTATACCACCTATATTTTTAATAGTATATTTGGTATCATATTATATAGCAACACGGTGCGGTAACAGTCAAAGCATATAAACTCCATAACAATTTTTAAATAACATCACAATACACATTGACTAACAAAAATCACCTATGTATAAGTAGCTCATTACTAACGTCCTAATTGGTTTAAAACAAAACGTAAGTAACTAATATAGCTATTACATTACATCCTTAAAATAATTACAAACTTTGAAAGCCACATTTTTTATATAATTTAAATATGTGTTTTTCAGACTCAAACCCTGTATTTCAAAATCTGTCTCCTATAATTGAGTTGTATAGAAATTATAATCTGTTATTATAAAGCCTCGTATTCATTGAGCAACATTTAATGCGCGATATGTTGCCCAACATGTTGAAAGTTGGCGCAGAACTCTTATTTAGCAACGTTGTCTGTCTACGAATCCACTACTAATCATGTTGCACGCCATCTGAAGGTGCTGCCTGCAACGTCGTACAATATAAGCCTTGCGTGTTGCGCGTCTATTGTTAACTAGTGGATACGTGGCTTACGCGGCAAACATATTAATGATTTATTTAAAAAAATACATTATTAAAATATTGCACTTGCTATATCGATGTAGAAGCGTCTAAGGGACCGTCCATTAATCACGTGATGTTTTTAACAACTTTTTAGACCCCTCCCCTCCCCCTGGTGATACTTGGTGAGGTTTTATAATACCCCCCCCCCCTCCCCCACCTAAGATCACGTGTATTTTTTTTACATAGTAAGCAGGTGATGTTTAAGAAAAATTTTAACTTAAAAAACAATTTAATCGAATAATTTAAGCAATTTAAAACTATACGAGTCATTTGTCTTGTAAGCATTTAAACAACACTACGAATCTACGACCGATAATAATTTTGGTATGCATAGACTAGATTCGAAAATTAATACACGTGATGTCTCCTTATACCCCCTCCTCCCCTTGGTGATACTTGGTGATTTTTTTTCGGACCCCCCCTCCCCCTTTAGGCATCACGTGATTAATGGACGATCCCTAATAAAGTTTGTATAGAGCCTAAACATAATATAAAATAATTCACCTAGTGGACTGCAGTGCACACGTTAACAACATGACACCGACAAAAACAGCTGCCAGAGATAATCTCTTATCACTCAATATTACACAAATTATAATTTGTACATGTAACGTACACGCCGTCTATAATATCACTATAAAATAAAACAGGTACTCGCAACAGATCTCGTCGATACAATATAACTAATCTAACATTTGTTTATTAGTCGATCTAACAATTAAACATCTCAGAAAACCCAAAATCAATTCGGACATACATACATACATATATACATGACATACATGTATACGATAATATAAATACAAAAAAATCAGTTGTAATAAATATTCCAATACTTAACAGTAATATATAATAGTAAATAGGTAATATTATCTATTGTATTTTGTGTTAACAACTTGTGCAAACTGTGTTACATTCTGTAAAAAATCAATAAAATATTTGATTATTTTACCATGTTAAATACTCAATAAATATCTGCAATTGCACACAAAACAGTAATTATAAGCCTTAGAATAATTTATATCTAGCCTTATTCCTAATAAACCTATTGAAAAGCCTCCATGTGGCTCAAAACTGAATTATCCATCTGCTACATTAGAGTATTGTCATGTCAAATAACTTTTAAAGATTTCAAGCGACTTTTGTATCCTCCATAAAAACTTGACTAAAAGTTAGGCAAAAAAGCATTATATCAATTAAATTTGATTTAAAAATAATTTTTCATGGTGTTGCCAGTTCAAATAACTTTTCATTAGTACACAGATGGTCACATTTAAGAGAATAATGTTTTGTCTATTACTACACATTTATAATAACGACATAAACTAGTCAATTAATACTAGACGTCAAAAGGTTAAATATTTTGAAAAATTTATAGGTAAATAAACTACGCTACCAATAATCCATTTGTCTATTGAAAATTATTGTCATTGTCTTTGGCGGACCGACTCGAAAACTTCCGACTGTCATGTTGACAGATGTAGTCGTGGCATAGATTACAGAAGCTGGACCGACGGTCACCCTCGTACTCACAAGCGCTTTTTCCTTTGCGTTAAAAAACGATGGAATAGAACAAATGTATTTCGATGTTTCTGTTCACACGGCAGAGTTCTTTTTCCTCTGCGCTCTATTATAGTGAAGCGTTCTATTTCAAGCTTTGGGCGCTGGGCGGTAACAATAGACTATATAGACCACAGAGCAAAGTATAGAAGAATTTAATAATAGTTTAAACTATTTACTATAACTTAAAAGTAAAAACAGTAATTTTAAGCAAGTACCCGCAAGGTACTAAATTGTTTTTGTCAATTTGATTTGATGATAATGTGCCTACTTATTTATAGCGATAAACTCAGAATTTAAAGTTTAAGACTGTAAATCTATATATATAGTTTACCTACCCTATAAATATTTCTGCTCATCCAGAGGATGTTTTCTTTATTTTCACATTCACAAGTCATAGACAAGACAAAAGTAATTAAAAAGCGTCTCCGTCGGAACAGTCAAATAAAAATGTGACCGGCGCGCGTTGGATTTAACGCAAAGGAAAAAAAGCTTGCAAACTAGGGCTAAGTGAATAAGAGATAGTTTCTCTTGTTCTCTCCCATCGCATTTAACAAAAAAGAGCCAGTTGGAACACCTATCACTAACTCTTTTTAGCACGGTGAATTTCATGCATTACTATTGGAGAGAACCAGTTCCATTCTACAGAAAAGAGTCATCTAAGCTCGGTCCGCTCGGTGATTGGTGTCGCCCGTTTACGTATAAGAGAGAATATTTTGAATACTGGCATACGTTCCGAACCCGAAGCCCGTTAACCCGAAGATCACAATAGCGACGTTCTTGTACAGCCTCCAGCCGCGGTCCGGCCAGAAGGTGACCAGCTCGATGATGGGCGGGAAGATCAGCGCCAGGGCGGAGCTGCTGAACGCGCCCACGAGAGATATGATCGCGCTGAGGTTAGGGATCATCACTGCCGCCATGACTGAAACGTAGAGAGAGGAGATTGAGACTTGTAATATGAAAAAAATAGTAGCTAACCCCCCGGCAAGTTGGAGAGTTATTTTATCATAAAGAAGAACCTTTTTTTAAGTCGGGTTAAAAAGAAAATCGACATTCCCCAACGATTACGGGGTCAGCAATTTGATAACAATGTAGTTCCCGGCCGCAGTGCAAGCCGTGGAGCCCTGCGGTGCGAGTTATCGGTTACATCATTCGAGGATCACAATTCAAATCTGTCAACAGCGGGTGTTTGTTTGGCGACGCTATCGCTCAGTTGTTTTCCGCGCTACAACGTCTAGTGTCTACTGGTTCACAAGCGACAAGGTACAGCTGAACCTTATTGCTATAGCGATATAAGGTCGATGTGTAATGTGGTACGTCGGGTTTGTCACCGACCTATAGGTATAGGGCCGCGTCTCGTTGAACAACCTCTGGCGGAAGATAAAAGTGCATTCCCACAGACGTGTGTATCTCGGCCGTGGGGAAACTAAACACAACATAACAATCTCGTTGAAAAATCTTCAATACTATGATAGGTTGACACAATTTCCCCCCTACTAATTAAAATATTTACACAACTAACCTGCGCGCTGCTCCTCCCGCGTAAATACAGTATCCCACGAATACTGTACTTTTTCGGGATAAAAAGTAGCATATTATGTTTTAATCCAGAGTCTAAACTACTACCATGCCAAATTTCATCAAAATCCGTTCAGTAGTTTTTGTTTATAATATATGTAACTCCAAACACCGATTTCGGACACGGTGCAGGCCAGTTTTATTGAAACCAAGCCGTAATTTTATAGTGCACAAGTGTGTGCGCAATACACAAGAGCACTCTCTCTTCCTTTACTGTCATAATCCAGTGGGACGGATAACCGACACGACTGACGAGAGATCAGGCGCAGGTCCGACTTTTCACATGCCCATCCGACGTATGGATAATCTTTCTTGTCAGACAATCAGATGATCAGCCTGCAATGTCCTAACCAAACTTCGAAACAAAATTATTGATGTTCCAATGCGGGAATCGAACCCACGACCTCCGAGTCGAGAGCCAATGCTCGAACCACTAGACCACGGAGGCTGTTAAGTTTTTGTTTGAAAGAGTAACAAACATCCATTCATACAAACTTTGACATTTATAACAGTAGTATGATAATTGATTAGATGTTGCTGTCGTTGGCCGATACGTTGGTAATGTCGCTTGACAGACAAAGACGGACATAGAATACCCCTTGTGTCAATATTTTTACTAGTAACGGGGTAAATATTGTTACGTGTTAGGGGTTCGAAGATTTGGAGATAAAAGACCTGCTGACTCTTTTGAAGACTTTATTCCCTAGCACTAGGTCCAACACAAAGCACTAGGTCTAACACTAAACACTAAGTCCAAACACTAAGCACTAAGTCCAAACACTAAGCACTAACAGCGTCCTTAAGTCGTAGCCAAGTCACTGGTATTAATCACTGGTATCACTTTTATTTATCGCCTGTTTCGCCTCGAAATCGCCCGAAGGTAGCTCGGAACTGAACTGACTCGTTCGCATCTCTGTGGCGTATTTATATGGGCCGAATCGAGTTCCAGACCGTTCCAGAAATATTCGCTAGCCGCGTGAACTGGTTGAATTGTTCCGGAATATTCGCACAGTAGCGCCATCTAGTATTGAGTAGACGTGAAAACGTTGTCCCTGTTCGCACCAAGTGGTTTCATTGGTTGACGCTAGATGGCGCTAGTCTTATTGTTCGTAACACTACTCCCCTCTTAGAGATGCTCGTCCCGAGCATCGTTGTTACTGCCATGGTACCGCGCCAGACGGTCTATGTGTACCACTTTGAATGTCCCTCTTGGTTGCTTTTGGATCCTATAAGTCACATCATTTATTCGGGTAAGCACTTTGTATGGTCCGTCCCACTTGGTCTGCAACTTTGGAGATTTCCCTTTCCGGCGAGTTGGGTTATGCAGCCACACCAGTGACCCTTCCTCGAAGCCGCTCGTGTTCGATTTCCGGTCGTACCTGGTTTTCATGTTCTTACTTGACTGTAACCCATTTTCCCGAACCAAGGCGTGTATATAGCGCATTTTTTCCCTTAAATCGCAGACATAGTCTTGTACGGTCTCTGGTCCCTCCGGTGACCCTCCTGTCAATAGGTCTACTGGTATTCGTAGTTCTCTACCGTAGTTGACATACGCCGGGGTAGCTTTTATGCTCTCATGCTCGGCGGTTCGGTATGACAGAAGGAAGAGTGGTATATACTTGTCCCAATCCTTTTGTTTGTCGTCTACCAATTTCGCCAAATGCCTCTCAAGGGTCTGGTTAAATCTTTCTACCATTCCATCAGACTGTGGACGGTACGCGGTGGTCCTCGTCTTATGCATGCCCAAAATTCTGCACACTTCCTGGAACACCTGCGATTCGAAGTTCCTGCCTTGATCAGAATGGATTTCTAGAGGCACACCAAAGCGACATATCACTTCTTCGACTAACTTAGAAGCGACTGTTGTAGCTTCTTGGTTTGGTATGGCGAACACCTCGGGCCATTTGGTGAAGTAGTCCATGACGACCATAAAATACTTGTTTCCCGATTCCGTTACTGGAAATGGCCCAGCTACGTCAACTGCAATCCGTTCCCACGGTGCACCGACGTTATACAACCGCAGGTTCCCACGGCTCCTGGTCTGTGGTCCTTTTACAGCAGCGCAAGTAGTACATTTGCGGCACCAATCCTGTACATCATCTCGACAATGCAACCAGTAGAATCTTTCGCGCACTTTTGTTAACGTCCTCTTGACACCTAGATGACCTCCTGATACGCCATCATGTATTTTACGGAGAACATCTGGTACTCTCGTTCTTGGGACAATTATCTGAAGATGGAACTCTCTGCCGTTAGTCTTCTCCCATTTCCGGTAGAGTATTCCGTTTTGAAGTATCAGACTGTCCCATTGCGCCCAGTACGCCTTTGTGACAGCGCCAGTGGGTGCAACCTCACTCCAGATTGGTTTGACGTCACCCCGTTTCTTCCATGTAATGATGTGCCGAAGGTCGTCATCTCTTTCTTGGGCCTCCCTCATAGCATCATTCTCCCAGAGACCCAAAGGACTTGTTCTCGTTAGCTTCAATGTAACTTCATTAGATTCCTGCCTAACACAATGTTTGCAGTCTTCCGAACACGGCCTTCGTGAAAGTGCGTCGGCATTCCCATGCGTCTTTCCGCTGCGGTGTTCCGTCTTGAAGTCATACTCCTGAAGCTGTTCAATCCATCGAGCTACTTGACCTTCTGGGTTCTTGAATTGCAGTAGCCACTTCAAGGCTGCGTGATCAGTTCGCAGCAAAAACTGTCTGCCGATGAGATATTTGTTGAAATGTTGTAGCGTCTTTACAACAGCCAAGAGTTCTCTTCTTGTCACGCAGTAGTTTCTCTCTGGCTTGGATAAAGATTTGCTGAAATATGCAATAACAACTTCTCTTTCACCCTGTTTTTGAGATAACACTCCTCCAATGGCCGTGTTGCTTGCATCCGTGTCGACTATAAACTGACCTTCAGTTTGTGGATACCCCAGGATTGGTGTTTCACACAGATGCTTCTTCAGTTTCTGAAAAGAATCTTCACAAGTCTCATCCCAACTAAATTGTCGTTTATCTTCTGTCAGCCGATGTAATGGCTTGGCTATTTCCGAGAATCCTTTAACAAAACGCCTATAGTATGAGCATAGGCCGAGGAATGCTCGCACTTCGGTTTTGTCCTTAGGGGTAGGCCATTTTTGAACTGCTTCCAGTTTATCCGGATCTGTCTGGATTCCATCACTGGAGATAACATGGCCGAGATAATTGACCTTACTCCTGAATAAACGACATTTCTTTGGGTTCAACTTTAATTTGGCTCCCTCTATCTTGGCGAAAACTCGCTCCAAGTTTCGTAAATGGTCCTCGAAGTCGCGGCCAACAATGATGACGTCATCTAAGTAGACCAAGCAGGCCTCTCCAACTAAGCCTGCCAGTATACACTCCATGAGTCGCTCAAATGTGGCAGGTGCGTTGCACAATCCGAAGGGCATGACGTTAAATTGCCATAAACCTTTACCGGTCGAGAAAGCTGTCTTTTCCTTGTCCTTTGGATGAATTTCCACCTGCCAGTATCCAGATTTCAGGTCTAGGGTCGAGAACCATTTCATGCCATTCAAGGTATCTAAAGTGTCGTCAATTCTAGGTAACGGGTAACTGTCTTTCTTAGTGACATCATTGAGACGCCTATATTCCACGCAAAATCTCGTGCTACCATCTTTCTTCTTCACTAATACAACAGGTGAGCACCACGGACTTGCAGACGGTTCAATAATCTTATTCCTTCTCATGTCCTCCAAAAGGCCTTCAACTTCTTTTTCCTTTGCAATTGGTACCCGTCTTGCTCGTTGACGAATTGGTCTCTCGCTTCCGGTATCTATCCTGTGCTGAACTATCGACGTTCTTCCAAGGTCCCCTTCTTGACTGGAGAAGATATTCGCGTAGCGCTGTATAAACTTCTTAGCTTTCATGTTCTGCGAATAGGTCAGATTACTCTTGCAGTCATCGAGTAGCTCAGTCACTAATCCATAGTTGTTGTTGTTTGCTGAATCTGCGCTTGTCATCGAACTACACTTTTTCATCCAGACAACTTCCTCGCACTTTCCAATGACGTCACCTTTGTTCAAGCAGATCTCGCGATCACCAAGATTCAAAACCTTGACCACAGCGTTACTGCTTCCACTAACAAGAGTTCTCGCCGTCATAAGTTTTTGCGCCGATGTCTTGGTAGGTGTGCCTTCGATCAACACGCATCTGTTTGACTTTTTCATTCCAACTGGCGGCAGTTTCACTAGCACCCGAGCTTCCGCTCGTCCAGGTATGATGACTTTCTTTACACATGCGACTTTCCCGCAGGCGCCTCCAAGAATGAAGATTTCTTCTTCACCACACTTGAAAACTCCGTCAGCGACATTAATTTTGCAGTTGTGTTTCTTCATGAAATCCAACCCCAAGATGCAATCATCCATAATCTCGGCCACGATAACGTTATGAGAGTATGAGGACCCCCCTACGTACATCGTGACTGACGTTTCTCCCAGGACGGGTATTGGCTGACCGGAGGCAGTAAGAAGTCGACAGTGAATTTTCCTCTTGTGCCCCCTTGCGGCTTTTACCAGCTTTGGGTTCACTATTGTTCTAGAGGCTCCTGTGTCTAGGGTCATTTTGCAATCCGTTCCGTTAATAGTCCCCTGAATCACAAGACTATTCCCGCTGCATGCCTGGGAAATAACAGTTATCGGGGCTTCTTCCGCGTCAGCCAGTACTCGCCCCTCAGTCCTGGCTTTTATTCGTTTCCCTGATTCCGGGCAGGGCAAGAAGCCCCTTGCTTCTTCAGCTCCTCTATTTGTTCCTCGATCCTTTTCATCCTTGCCATCTGGGTCTCCTTCTGCGGGCAGTTGAACTGAAGATGGCCCTTCTCGCCGCACTTGTAGCACATGGCTCCAGAACTTTTCTTCGTAGGAGCCTTAACCTCCTTGACTTCCTCAGAGACCTCGCGGATCTTATAGGTCTGCCGTATGTCATGGCGAACAGCCTCGACCTCCAAAGCATGTGCCAATGCTTCCCTTAGCGAGGTATGGTGACGAAGCCTCACTGCAGCTCTAACCTCCAGGTCTTTGATTCCGTCGACAAATGCTTGAACCATATTCGTGTCTACCATCTTGGTGTCGGCTCCTGGGTGTGCCTTCCTGACGAGTTTTTCAATTTCCAACGCCCATTGTTGTAGTCCTTCTCCTGAGCGTTGGACTCTGTCACGCAGTTGGGCACGGAACACGTGCTCCAGGTGTCGCTCCCCGTATCTGGATTCAAGTGCCTCCATCAGGTCTTGGAACCCCTTACCTGTATGTGGCAGTGCTTCCAGGACCGACAAAGCTTGCCCTCTGAGCGCAACAGTGAGAGCGGTCAGGCATTGTTCTTCCGTCCATCCGTTGGCAGTAGCAACAGTCTGGAATTGCTGACGATAAGCGTTCCAAGAAGTAGTGCCGTCGTACGGCGGCACTTTCACTCTCGGTCCTTGTGCCACACCGGTAGTTCCACTAGACATCGCAACTCCTGTGGTTTCAAGGCGCACTACTTTCTTCTGTAGTTCAGTGAGGCCGGTTTTCACGTTTTCAACATCCAATCCTAACCCAGTAACTCGTTCTTCCACTACGTCGACATCCTTTCGAAGCTTAATCACCGTGTCACTGACATCATTTATAGCCCAAAGCGCTTTTTCTTGAAGGTCTTTTTGTTGCTCTTGCGATTCTCGAATCGCTCTGATTTCAGCCTTTTGAAACTCTTGAATCGTAGTCAGCTTGCGTTCTTGTGATTCTTGCAGAGCACCGAGCTTGCGTTCTTGTGAGTCTTGCAAAGCGCCGAGCCTGCGTTCGTGTGATTCTTTCATTGCCTGAATTTCAGCCCTTTGCAGCTCCATTAATTCAATTAAACTTCCTAATTGTAGAGCCAAGGTACTGCTGGCGGGCGTGGCTTGTCTGGTGGGCGTGGCCTGTCTGGAAGGCGTGGCAAGGTGGGTGGAGTCAGTGGGCGGGGCTTGAGTGGGCGTGACCCGGTGGGCGGGGCCAGTGGGCGTGGCCTGAGTGGGTGTGACCCGGTGGGCGGAGTCGGTGGGCGTGGCTTGGGTCAAAGTGGGCTGAGCCTGGGGGGCGTGGTCAGTGGGCGGGTCCTGGTGGGCGGGGTCAGTGGGCGGGGCTTGGCCCACAGTGGGCGGAGCTTGGTCACCAGTGGGTGTGGCCTCCGCAGCTCGTTGTGCCCTTGTTCTGACGCCCTCCTTGAAGTCCTCTCTCGGAGTCAATGGCATCTCCAAATCTCACTTCCGACACCAGTTGTTACGTGTTAGGGGTTCGAAGATTTGGAGATAAAAGACCTGCTGACTCTTTTGAAGACTTTATTCCCTAGCACTAGGTCCAACACAAAGCACTAGGTCTAACACTAAACACTAAGTCCAAACACTAAGCACTAAGTCCAAACACTAAGCACTAACAGCGTCCTTAAGTCGTAGCCAAGTCACTGGTATTAATCACTGGTATCACTTTTATTTATCGCCTGTTTCGCCTCGAAATCGCCCGAAGGTAGCTCGGAACTGAACTGACTCGTTCGCATCTCTGTGGCGTATTTATATGGGCCGAATCGAGTTCCAGACCGTTCCAGAAATATTCGCTAGCCGCGTGAACTGGTTGAATTGTTCCGGAATATTCGCACAGTAGCGCCATCTAGTATTGAGTAGACGTGAAAACGTTGTCCCTGTTCGCACCAAGTGGTTTCATTGGTTGACGCTAGATGGCGCTAGTCTTATTGTTCGTAACACTATCTACTCGTGCATTTGTTAAAGGAAATCTAGTTCTGGTAGAGCTCTATACATAGCTCAAACTAGCGACGAATTGAGTGCGAAGAGACGATTATGTACCTACCTATACACGCTATTGTGATTTGTGACGATGGAATTTGCTAAGAAAAATCGGCTTACCTTGAAGTTAACGCAGCGAAGCTACAGGGGTACTTAGACCTTAGGGGTGTTACACAATAATTTAGTAAAGTGTCAGAATCTATGAGTGTCATCAGTGCATGTTGTATCTGTCGCTACTCACTCGATATAATAGCTTCGTTTTATAGGGTACTTGTTATTTTTCCACGGTAATGTTTGTGTAATAAATACATCAGTATTCTGTATTATTTGACTAAGGGCCTGGGCCTCTAGTCAAGATGCATTCGATAATTTCGACTGCGAAGTTCGAAAACAAAAATGTATGGGATTTGACATGAGCCATCGCTAAGTGACATGTCGCTTGCGACGTCTTATGTCAAATCCCTTATATTTTATTTTCGAACTTCGCCGTCGAAATTATCGAATGCATCTTGACTAAGGGCCTGTTTCACTATCTAGTATCTATTGATACGTTTCAGATTATGCATGTTTTGTCCCTCTTGCACGATATAGGTAAAGTAAGGCGACAAAACTTCAATAAGCTTTCCGATTGTGAAACAGGCCTTAAGTACCTCTTCCTTAATGTCACCAAACACCGAACCGCTATTAGTCATTAATCTGAGATGGACCCACTTAGTAATGTCACAAGTTCACAACTCACAGCCTACGGAAACAAAGTACAAATCCCTAATACTTTGAAGTTACATTTGGCCTTTAAAAGAAATCAAAAAATATTGCACCAATAAAAAATGGTTGTTAGAAACAACGAAAAAATCCCCGACAGATGATGACTTTTTTAAACAACAGACCTTGTTTATTTATAGGCGAAGCCACGGGAAATTGCCAGTTACCTAGTAGCTACAGACTAACTATACATGGAAGTAAGCAGCGGAGATAAACTTTTTATTGTTTAATGAAGCATTCGCGATAACCTCCATCCGCCGCCCGCTGGATATTTGGGGCAGATCATGTTTGTATATTGTTCTAGCTGTCCCCACACACGTTGTTTTGTCATAAATATGAACTGGAATGAATAAATAACTACACCTACAATGCAACCTACGTCCTAGTCCTACACCTACTCCTACAACCTACACCTTTTATACAATATTTTATATCGCTGTACGGCTTCGCGGTGACATCGCACCTCCGCGTCACCGGAAAAGTTTTGGGAATATAGTACTTCGAAGGCCTCGAAGGAACTTGTAAGCCTTCTATGAAATGTTATTTTAGTATTGTATAATTTAGTACCAGCCGTTTCGTTAAAACTGGCTTCGTAAAATCAATCATGAGCTTCAATTTTTACGATTATTTATAGACGAGTTCAAGACAAAATAAAGTAACAAACATTTACAGGTTCGCCATCTTTAGATAAAATTGAAACGTTAATTTTATTATTTTACTACGGAACAATTACATAAATTAGATGTAAATTGTAAGTGTATACTGTAGTCTGTATATTATGGTCACAGTCTATAGAACGGTTTACAACGACACAGGCGGCAGGCCACATTGACCTGTGTCGCTGTCTATACGTGACAAAGTGTAGTTTTTAAGTATATAATTAATATGTATGTTAGTCTGTAAGGTATTTATAGTATAGGCCTATGCAGCCTGAAATAAAGGTTATTTAAATTAATTGACCATTGCGCATACCTGGTGGTGGGGAGGAGGGGTAAATACTGTAATATCTTAAGTTTATTGTTTGCTAGCTGTCCCGACAAACGTTGTTCTGCCTTAACTATGAACTGAAATTTCTCACCGTTTAAACCTTCCCTGAGCTGATACGATTAGTTTAAGATCAAAATGAGCCAAATCGGTCCAGCCATTCTCGAGTTTTAGCGAGACTAACGAACAGCAATACATTTTTATATAATAATATAGCTTTTGCCCGCGACTTCGTCCGCGTGGAACAATACTTTGGGATATCGCTGAAATTTACCCGCGACTTTATTTATGACTAACGAAAGCGGAATCCTATTTTTTTAAACGGAACCCTAAAATAAAAGTAGCCTATGTACCCTATAACATCAGCTATCTGCTAGTGAAAGTCCCGTGAAAATCGATCCAGCCGTTTCAGAGATTAGTCGGAACAAACAGACAGACAGACCGACTTACAGACAGACAGACGGACAGACAAAAATTTAAAAAAAATGTATTTTATTGTAAGTACCGAATATACTTTCAGATTCATTATGTAAAAAGCTGTTAATTTGAAGTTACAAACAGACACTTAAATTGTATTTAACTGTATAGATGTATAGATATTATAATGTATTATATTTTAAGATATTATCAATTTGATGTTTATAAAATAACTAAACTATTTAAACTAAACTAAACATTAACCCGCACGCGCACCCCGCCTTGGTGACGCCCACTTCGCAACGGGCCGTGCAACAGAAGTCGTAATATTTTAATTTCGCCATAACTTCAAAACCAAACGTCCAATTTTAATCATTCAAAGACCAAATATTATCTACATAAACTGTACTTAGTGATGAAATAATTTATTTTGATAAGGATTAATAACATGAGTAAAATAAACGCGTTTAAATGTAGTCCAAAAAAAAATCAAGATTTCTAAATAAAAAAATGGTTGTTGTGCCTCACTCGACATAGATAGGTATAGTGTGTCGCGGACTTTTTTGTAGATATTTATAAGATCTACAATTAATTAAAACATTTTATGGTTCTATCTTTTATAGTTTAGGCAGCGTACGCAAAATAAGTAACTTTTCTGGTTGATTTTTTACACCTTGTGTCCGAAAAACTCAAATATCTTACGGAACCCTATTTTTTTACAAAATAAAATTTTGCCTATGTTACTCGTGGATAATGTAGCTTTCGAATGGTGAAAGAATTTTTGAAATCGGTCCAGTACTTTTTGAGCCTATTCATTACAAACAAACAAACAAACAAACATACAAACAAAGTTTTCCTCTTTATAATATTAGTGTAGATAAATCTCTCCTTCTCCGTGGATCTGAATCAAACGAATGTTAATGAAAATTGTACAATCTAATAGGTAGTATTTTGGTTTGTGGTCGACAGTTTTCTAATCAACGGGTTAACTAATATAATAAAGAGGAAAAGTTTGTTTGTTTGTTTGCATCGAATAGGCTCCGAAACTACTGTTCCGATTTTGATGAAATTTGACATAGATCTATATCTATGTCAAATTTCATCAAAATCGTGGTCTACTCTATAGTAGACCACGGGGAAGGCATAGGCTACTTCTTATTGCTGAAAAATGTACGGTTCCGATTTCCATTAGTGCGAAGTCGCAGGCAACATAGAGTCTTTAATAATTACAATTACAATTTAAAACGTTGACAATTTCGCTCCTACATGACTCTACATGAATTTCGTACTAACAGAAAGACACTAGACAGTCCGTAAATTTTTCACCTACGCCCAAGCGAATGTAGTGAAATGGTCAGACCACGTAACTTGGCTTAGGTGCAGAGTTTGTGAAGCTAGGCTTGTAGAGTTAAGGCGTGTAGAGTCGGAAGCTTGGTTTTACATGAGATCTGATAACTTTTTGACAGTGCGAGTTATATGGTATCGTCTTGGCATCATTTTACATCAAAATGTTGTTGTTGGTGGGATTCAATATTCGTTTTGTGTCAGGCGCTACTAGACGGTCGAGTCCGATGCAAGTGAAATTGCTCATTGGTTAGAATTTAGAATTATGATCATTTTGATAGCATTATGACCGATCATCATTGTTTAAATGTAACATAATTTATTCTCTCTCCTTTTTTATATAGTAGGTACCTAGGTATAAATAAATTTTCCTCCATCATGTCCGTTTTCCCTCGTAAACTTCCGCGTGGGTGGCGCAATGATAGCGTTAATATTTATTATCATCCAGACCCGGTTTATACTCCCTCTCAACTAATAGTTATCATAATAATTACGGAAGTTTTTTTGTTTACATAATATGTTACCTAGTTAATTAAGAGGTGATGGTAAACAAACGCCTCATCATTTCTTTATTGCCTAGGTAATTTAGCAATATGTTATTAAAGTTTATTGACATATTAATGTAGCTATTTAAAAAAATCTGTTTTTCTGACTACAATAACATTCTTTACATACATAAACGTATGGTGAGTAAACAATACTAATATCTAAATCTAGAGGAACTCTTGTCTACTCGATAAGCTGATGAAAATGAACGGTCCATTCGCATACGAATGAATGAATGCACTTGCGTCTGATAAATAACGGCCAAATATTGACAGTCAACAGTGATGGTCGATAATCTGACAAAAAACACGCGGAGCTGCGCCCGAGCCGGTTATCGCTGGCAGTGGAAACTCCCAAGTCCCAACCCGCCAGACACATTAATGATAATAGTTACCGCACACAATAATATTATATTAGTAGCTAATTTCCATTGTTATGTATCTCAACCTCTTCCACATTAGTGGTCACAGTTACCACTTTCATTTTATGTGCAACCTAGCTGAGCAGAGAACATAGCTTAAAGACGATACACATACCTAGTTAAATTATTTGGTTCATGCCTCAAAAAAAATTAAAAATAGAGCTATGCCTAACAAAACTGTACGTATACATACTTAAAAACTGGCCGATGGCTAACTGGCTTTAGCCGGAGGTAGCGGGTTCGACTCCCGCCAGGGAACAAAAAAGTTTTCTGTGTTCCTGGGCCATGGATGTGCATTAAATATGTGTATAATATAATAAAAATCTTAAATATAAGTATAGTATAAAAAGTATTAAATATATTTCCGTTGTCTGGTACCCGTAACACAAGTTCTTCGGATACTTACCACGGGGCCAGATTGACGTGGTGTGAAGCGTCCATAGATATTATATTAATAGTGCAAGTGAAGCTACGCACTACATAGTTACATACATAAAAATAACACACCGCGACAGCTCGCCTTCCAAGGTAAGGCGTAGTTTCGATACATGTGTGTGCGCGACACTGAAATAACAAGGCGAGGTATAGTTTAGACCGGCCTAATTGTGTGGTTCAAATAACTCTGCCTTTCTTCTGAGTTCAAATAACTCTGTCTCTTTTAATTGGTCTGAGGTTCATGGGCCATGCAGATTGCAGAGTTAAGACTTAGGACACGTGCAGCCACAGGCAAATACCTATCTCGTGCACTTTAATTAGAGATCATTAATAACTAATGGGAGTCAATTGACAGCGATTAACACCACGATCTCGAGGAACATTGGCAGAGGATCATGGCGATTCATTTATACCTAATGTTTTTAAAACAATGAAACTATCAAGATTACATATTATGTAGTTCAATGAAACTCTACATTGTTTTTGTCAACATCCCTAAAATTACAGTTCGATCTGAGGTCCTTGATGCTTTGCTGATTGATTGCTCTACCAAAGGAGAAAAACAAAATTTAGCTAAATGGCTAATCAAGTTTCAGTAATAGACTCTGCGGGCTGCGGCCATGGTCTCAAAGAAAAACGGATTGAAACGATAGCACTACTGCAACTGTCGTATCACAGTACACGGGTGTATTCGACCTCTGTGGTTAGCGCGTTGGCGCTCAAGTCGGAGGGTCATGTATGTGTAATAAGATAATAAAAATCTTAAATAAATGCATAGTATAATATAAAAAGTATACTTCACGTTTGGAAGCCGGTTTATGATACGAGTACGTATGAATGAATGAATGTTCATTATTGTGTTCATACTTACATACAATAAATAAACTTAAAATTACGAATAACTTAACTTAGTACAAACACAAAGGGCGGCTTTATTGCTATGCAGCAATTTCTTCCAAGCGTATATTAGTCGTATAGTGAACATTCAGAAAAAAAACTGAGGAACTGACTGATTTGCACGTAGGTTACGTGCAATTCCAATCGCGAACGTATCTACTTAACTATTTCGAACGTTGTAAAAATTTTCATATATTGCCTTTATCCGAAAGGAGAAAAGTAGCAGATCCGTCAGATGTTTGCCAAAAGTTCAATAGACTGTCTTATCTATCTTACTAGTAGAATCGAGCTACGCGTCCCAGCAGCTTCGCGAAGAAAGCGTGATCTACTGCACATTGAGTGTTCTAATTGTCCGAGCCAGTAAAACTTATAATATTGAGATTTCGCGGTTTCTCGATGTAGATTTGTTCTGTATCGATGTTACTACATTTAAGAAAGAGTTCACCAATTTCTATTTTCATAACAATATGTCCTAATTTTTCTCACAACTTATCATCACTCACTTACTAATCATGTTTGTTGTCTGTGTCTGCCTTGCCTTAAATGTGTAATTCGTTGTTCTCATTGGTTATCGCTGTCTATTTTTCTCTATGTACTATTATTCCTACTATCTGTGAAAACTTTTAATTGGCCTTCTTGTATTATTCTTATGTTTCTATTTTTATATTTCTGCTGTAAGTTTTCCAGTAAAAAAAAAATACTTTACGTCCCCGTAACACAAGTTCAGAATTACGTGATGTGAAGCGTCCATAGACATTATTATTACATATATTAATAGTAAACTCACACGTAACGGATATGAGGACGAACCGCACGACCGCCTCGCCGTACTCCAGCGCCGCGTCCGTCGTCAGGCGCGCCTTCACCATGGGCCACACCACCGTCACCGGCACGTACAGCTGCAGCCCGTACGACAGCAGGATGGCCGCCGCCATGGCCGTGCGCGCGGACTGCGCCAGCGCCGAGCCGGGCAGGTTCAGGGTGATGCTGCCCAGCACGTGGCTGCCGTACTTCAGGTAGCCGAAGAAGCCGATGGCCGTGTACAGGGCCGCCACGATCGCCATGCCCGTGTTCAGCACGCCCGCCGCCCCGCCCAGGGCCTCGGGTGTCTTCATGTTGTTCTCCAGGGGCAGAATCTAAAACCGGAGTACCGTGTTATGACTTACTAGATGTTGCACGCGGTTTCGTGCGCACAAAAGGAAATCCCGCGGTAACCGTACATTTTGCCGCAATAAAAAGTAGCGTCCTTCCCCGTGGTCTAATCTATATATGTACCAAATTTCATCAAAATCGGTCCAGTAGTTTCGGAGTCTATTCAATGCAAACAAACAAACAAACTTTTTATTTTTATTATATTAGTATAGACTATCTAGATGAGAAGGTAGTACATATTATTGCAGTGGTTTCTTAGCGTCCCTCGTAACCGTCGTATTTCCATGACAGTGCACTGACGAAGTTTCATGACATAATCTATCTGTAGGAGAATTCTGAGCCTGGTAGATAAAAGCTAGCATAAAATATATAATGCAGTGTTTCGGACAGTCCCTATATTATATATTTTCTAAGTTAACGGAGACGTTCTTCTGTTACGGTTAAGATTTAACTTTTGGCTTTATTTTTGGGAAAATTAGTCAACTGAGTGACCAGTAAATATATAGAGCATTATAATAATGAATGGAGAATATGCATAGTTTTTTTATTGTATATTCGAAAAGTACATATATAAGCCAGGAAATATTGTCATTGCAATGGCATATCTACGATCAACCGTTGACGAAATACAGTCATCACAAAAGTGTGATCGTTGTAGAGCATCGTGGTAGAGCCATGCTTCGGCACGAATGGGCCGGCTCGACCGGAGAAATACCACGGGCTCACAGAAAACCGGCGTGAAACAGCGTTTGCGCTGTGTTTCGCCGAGTGAGTGAGTTTACCGGAGGCCCAATCCCCTACCCTATTCCCTTCCCTACCCTCCCCTATTCCCTCTTAAAAGGCCGGCAACGCACTTGCAGCTCTTCTGATGCTGCGAGTGTCCATGGGCGACGGAAGTTGCTTTCCATCAGGTGACCCGTTTGCTCGTTTGCCCCCATGTTTCATTAAAAAAAAAAAAAAACGCTCTACGTCACAGCTGTTGTGTCACAACGAAAATGTATGAAGATAATACAAAAATTATTTTTCATACCACCTGCTCGACAATGTCCGATTATATATCACGCAATCTCAACGTAAAGCATGTCATTGCCTCCCAAGGGAGATAATGTTGTATGAAACTCCCAAGGGATTAAAGTGATTTGAATTTGGAACGTTAAAATTCGTATGAAAATTCCTAATACATAGGTACGTAGGTATCTCTCATAGAGTTTTTCAATAATAATATGGTATTGCTGAGAGTTTATTCGAAAATCGAACTGGCCACCTATAATTTTAATATTCTCACGTGTCAAAATCTTCAGTCGCAAGTTCCTGAATCTTTATGTACTGCAGACTGCTCCACCACAACTTCCATAAATGTTCCTAATAAAAATATTACTCTGTCCCTCCATAACTGGACAAATGTGTCGAATATCAATATTAACAAAATAAATGTTATATTTTTGTAGCCCTGGGTTTTTATTGCCTCGCAGTAGGTATGAAAAGTAGAGTATGCACCTCTGGGATAAAGCCTGTCTTCGTCTTGGGCAGCTTGAACCCCTCGCTTTACTCAGGACTCTACATAACTCCCTCGTTTCACTCGGGAGTTAAGTTTTAACTCCCTCGCTACGCTCGGGAGTTAACTCTAGAGTCCCTCGTTACGCTCAGGGTCCAATATGCTACCCGTGACGTAAGACACTGCTTTATCCCCTTGGTGCATAATCTACTATTATTAACCAACGGTATTTATTTTGCTGCGTTATGTACACTCTACTACCTATTCATTGTTAAAAAATGACACAAATAACATAAGTATTTGAACAGTAATTTTCGTTTTGCGAATTGCGATCAAATAAAAAAAAAACTTTTTATTTTGGCACTGTACTTTTTGTATTTTCGGTCCATATTTATGTTGCTTTTCGGAAAATATAAGAATTTTGCTGATTCAAAACAAATGCATGTTCTCTATTCTTAGTTCTTACGACCGTCCTTAACAAACGACGCTACTAAGGGCCTGCTTCACAATGTTCTAATGAGTGTCGGATAGCTTATTCGGAAGTTTGGTCGCCATTTACTTTATATCAAGCGACCTGCGAGCGACCGACACAAACATGCAAGTAGCCTATCTCACACTTGTCCATTTGACGAGAAGCAGGCCGTAAGTAAACATGGTTTTAGTAAAACTCTATCATGAATTCGTGCGTGACGAACTGACGACCGACGACCGACGACGCTGTGGGTCGGAAATGTAGGGATTCACAGAAGCCGATCGATATTATAATTTTTTTAATGAAATGGACCAGGGAACGAGCAGTCGGATCGCCTGATGGTAAGCGATTACCGCCGCCCATGGACGCTCACAACGCCAGAGTTACACTTGTAACTCCTCGTGTTGCGTGCGCACTCGTGTCCGCGCACTCGTGTCCGCAGCATCACGCATGACCACCATAGAAATGCGTTTTGTTTATAGAAGAATAGAAATACTGACAGATTGTATGGACGATAGGTATTTAGTTTATTCTATTTCGCGCCGGTTTTCTGTGGGGCCGTGGTATTAATCCGGTGGAGCCGGCCCATTCATACCGAAGCTTGGCTCTCCCACTGTTCAAATTCCAATCAAAGTTGTTTGATTATTTTTTACAAGTGATAATACAGTATTAATTATTTTAATTATTTTTTTATTATTATAATAATAAAATTATAATTAGGTAATTTAATTTTTTTTTATTAGAAAAAAAAACACTTTTTTTAGAAAATACTTCTCTCTTCTGGACTCTGGTAAGTGAAATAACTTGGACAGAAGATGTTTTATTTGCCGACACTGTTAAAAACCAGGAACTTTTTATAGGGTTCCGTACTCAAAGAGTAAACCGTAAAAGCGAGACCCTATTGCTGAGAATGCAGAGACTGATGTCCGTCCGTCTGTCTGTCACCAGGCTGTATCTCATGAACCGTCCTAGCTAGATTTTGAAATTTTCACAGATGATGTATTTCTGTTGCCACTTAGACAACAAATAATTTAATTAGAAACATAATAATATAAATATTTAAGGGGGCTCCGGGTACTGAACCCTTCATGCGCTAGTCCGACTCGCACTTGGCCGGTCTTCTGTTGCGGCGCGCGGCGTGTTTACGTACCGACTACAGATAAAGAGACACAGTTATTCAGATAACTAATAAAACACAACAACATGCATTTCCACGGCGCGGCGCTAACTTCGATAAAAACATGATAAAAAATAGAGCGTGAAACACGGGCCACGGGCCACGGCCTTCGCGGTTGCGTATCATCCATGTATCATCGCACCTCGCCGATGTTTATAGTTATCAACTTATCACAAAATAACGTTATCGAATGAAACTTGTATGGCCGCTGTCATGATTTTCATACAATTCTCATTCGATAACGTTACCTCTACTCCGCTATCTAAATGTTCCTGCTAGGCCCACTGATCTAGTTTAGGTAACGTTAAAATAGAAAAGTATTACGGAAAATTTTAAGTATCTGGGAGCACGGTAGTGCCCCGCCAAGACGAGCTAAGCGAAGCGCAAGGGCACTACCAGACTACCTTTTCTCGAAGCGTTTCGTCGATATTTTGAACCCTCATAACTTGGGTTTGGATTATACCAGATACACAAAATTTTCAGTATATGTTCCCAGTAGCGGACTAATGAAACATGTAAAGTTTTAATTATATAGGTCTAATAATTTAGATTTTATTGATATTTAAAAACCCCTGATTTCGTCACTGACTCACTGATGATCAACAAAATTATAGGGTACTTCCGGATGTCATAGAAAGCTGAAATTTGGTATGTAAGCTAGTTTTAGCACATAACTAACATAAAAATTGACAAACTTGGAACTTTTATCCTCCAACCCCTTAAACTAAGGGATGAAAATTTGTAAGAGACTTGCCTATGTAAATGTTTACTCTAGAGGTCTGAAAATTGCCTTTAAAAAAGAAGTGAAATCCCACCAAAAACATTTTCATGTAAAGTGATGCCAAGACCATACCACATAACTCGCACTATCAAAAAGCTATTAGATCTCATGTGAAACCAAGCTTCTGACACTACCACACTTCTTAGTCTACACGCCTTAACTCTACAAGCCTAACTCCACAAACTCTATACTTTAGTCAAAGTATGTGGCTTGGCCATTTCGTTCGTACAAGAATAGTATAACAGAAAAACAGTCCGTAAATTTTTCAACTTACGCCTAAGCGAATGTATCGAAATGGCCAGGCCACATACTTTGACTAAAGTATAGAGTTTGTGGAGTTAGGCTTGTAGAGTTAAGGCGTGTAGACTAAGAAGTGTGGTAGTGTCAGAAGCTTGGTTTCACATGAGATCTAATAGCTTTTTGATAGTGCGAGTTATGTGGTATGGTCTTGGCATCACTTTACATGAAAATGTTTTTGGTGGGATGTACACGTCAGTTAATCATTATGTAGTCATTATGTTGTTTCAATCGCCCTCTCAGTTTGAAGATATTATATTATAACATAAGGAAACACTTCTTAGTCCATAAAATCCCCAGCTTTCAGCACAGTCCAATTTGTATGTTATGCCCGCCCATCTATAGATTTTATTAAAAATTCTTGGCGCAATATTACTCCATAAGTCCATAGTCCACAATTCGCGCGGCACACCGCAGTATGTGGGATTTAGCTCGTGTAGGGAATGTACATAATATAGTGCAGAGTTGCAGACTCGCCAGTCGCCACTCGAGATGTCGAGGACTTTGCCATCGATTAACGATAGAGAAATTATGGGGTTGAATGACGGTGACATCATCAAGTGATTGGATACTATATTCACAGAAATTTAACCACTTAAACCTATTTCCTTCTTATAATCTTGATATTAAGCTGAGACTTACGAGGCAAGAGGAGGAATTTTACAGAGAGCTGTAACTTATTGGCTTTGGGCTTTGATCGGGCTCTATGAATTTGATAGATTATGCAGGGGTGGGCTTTAGGTGTAGCCTGAATTTATATATTTTGATGGTTCCGTTTTGTGTGTGTGTGGGGGGGGGGGGGATTAGCCCATCATTTTGGCACCAAATTAAGGGCGAGGAAATGAGTATTTTACCCGACTGCGCGACGCAAAGGAGTGGTAATGTGTTTATCAGCCTATGTATGTATGTATGTATGTATGTATGTATGTATGTATGTATGTATTTTCCTTTGAAGCACTATACAGACCAAACGCCTGGGCCGAGTTTATGATTCGCATGTCAATCGATTCCTCTTAGTCCGGCGAGTGTCACTAAAGACATGACGTTAGTGAAAATTCAATATGGCGACTACTGGACGCCATATTATGAAAATGAAAAAAATGAAAGTCAACAAACTATGTCAAGTGGGGTATCGTTGAATAGGTATTTAAAAATCATTTTTAGTTTTCTCTTAACATTTTTCGATTCGACTGACCGTTTAGGATCTATATAGATTTAAAGTTGCGTAACAACCATTCTCACATTAAGCCTTTAAGTTAGTGTTCGTATCATTGTATTGTTCCTTTAAATCGACCAAACGTGTGTTGGTTAAACTAAAAAATCTAAAATAAAATAAATAATAAAAAAAAAATTAAAAAACCCGACTGCAAAAAAAAAGACAGATACCTAAGCAACGCACTAAAAAGACCGAAACAAGATTAAGAAAACAGACTACACTATGAGCTGAAAGCCTAAGTGAAATAATTGATGTTACGTTTGTTAGCAGGCGGGGCCCATATATTTTTGTACGATTTATAATTTGCGAATGGGTCCCGCCTGCTACCAAACATAACGTCAATAATTTCACTTAGGCTTTCAGCTCATAGTGTAGTCTGTTTTCTTAATCTTGTTTCGGTCTTTTTACCCGACTGCGCGACGCAAAGGAGTGGTAATGTGTTTATCAGCCTATGTATGTATGTATGTTCCTTTGAAGCACTATACAGACCAAACGCCTGGGCCGATTTTTATGATTCACACGTCAATCGATTTCTCTTAGTCCGGCGAGTGTCACTAAAGACATGACGTTAGTGAAAATTCAATATGGCGACTACTGGACGCCATATTGTGAAAATGAAATAACCTAACCTAACCTAACCAAGAGCATGTCAGGACATGTCTAAGGAGGGTTCCGTAACTATAAACGAGTAATATGCTTTTTTTTTAATTACTCCAAAAGTTACTGTCCGATTTGGTTCAAAATAATTTTCCTAAAGAGTTTTTAGCATGATCTATCAACATGGAAATTTTCAAGTTTCTATCTCCTATAGTTTAAAAATGCTAGGGGGGGGGACCAACTTACGAATTACTTTGGAGGCCGATTACTCAAAAATGGTCAACTTTATAAAAAAGTAACGTATGAAACCTTGCCTTTATTTTAAAAGACCTATTCTACGATACCCCACACGATGGGGTAGAGTGAAAAAATATTTTTCATCCCCACTTCACATGTATGGAGAGCCACCCCTAAAATATAAAATTATTATTTTTTTATGATCCCGAAATTGTGATCTATACACAATCTATAACTGCACCAAATTTCATCAATTTATATTCATAATTACAGGAGCTAGAGGCGCGGACAGACAGACAGACAGACGGACAGAGCGAAACTATAAGGGTTCCTTAAGTATTACGGAACCCTAAAAAATGAAAGTCAACAAACTATATCAAGTGGGGTATCGTTGAATAGGTATTTAAAAATCATTGTTAGTTTTCTCTCAACATTTTTCGATTCGACTGACCGTTTAGGATCTATATCGATTTAAAGTTGCAAACAAACATTAACAACCATTCTCACATTCCAGCGATGTAGTACTGATGCTGATAGGAAATCCAATCTGGTAAATAACTAGCTAGGTACTCATAACTAAAAAGTATAAAATAAAAAATTATAATTTAAAAAATTTAAAAACCCGACTGCGTAAAAAGTAAACTAAACTAAGTAGGTACATAATTAAAACTGAAAAGAAAAAAACAAGCACTTAGATATCCGGTGGTCTAGAATTCTATAATATATTATAGAATTAATACTATTAGAACATAACAACTGAACAGTCGGGATCCATTATTCGACAGCCAATCAAATTTTTCAATGGATCCTGACTGTTTAGTTGTTATGTTCCAATAGTATTAATTCAATAATATATTTTAGAATTCTAGACCACCGGATATCTAAGTGCTTGTTTTTTTCTTTTCAGTTTTAATTATGTACCTACTTAGTTTAGTTTACTTTTTACGCAGTCGGGTTTTTAAATTTTTTAAATTATAATTTTTAGTGCGTTGCTTAGGTATCTGTCTTTTTTTTTGCAGTCGGGTTTTTTAATTTTTTTTTTATTATTTATTTTTTTACTTTATATAACCACGGTCTTTGTGATTAAATTTTTTTTTCACGTTTTTCACAAAAGTTTCTTACTTAAATCTGTTTTATCACTAAAATCTGTATAAAAGTGCTGGTTTCTTAATATGTCTTTTATGTGTAATTTTTATATAAAATAAATTTATATAGTGCGATTCTAATGAGAATAGGATCGAGTCGGCGCAATATTGTTGCGAATTTAGACTGTTGTGATAGTTAAATTTATGTTTAGTTATTTGATTGCTATTCAACGTTTACGTAACGTAACAGCCTCCGTGGTCTAGTAGTTCGAGTATTGGCTCTCGACTCGGAGGTCGTGGGTTCGATTCCCGCATTGGCACAACAAAAAAAATGGTGTTTCCAAGTTTGGTTAGGACTTAGGACAATGCGTCGGATGGGCATGTAAAAAGTCTGATCTCTCGTCAGTCGTGTCGGTTATCCGTCCCACTGGATTATGATAGTAAAGGAAGAAAGAGTGCTCTTGTGTACTGCGCACATACTTGGGCACTATACAAATTACTCCTGCGTAACTGGCCTGGTTTTCAATGAAACGGTCACCGTCACCGAGATCGGTGTGGGGAGTTATTTACGTTTTTATTTAAATTCGATGCAAGACTATTAATATTTATATGCACATACTTATAAGTTTTTCTGAAAATCGCACTTTTCAAGTGATATTTGACAGCAAAAGGTCATTGACGTTCCTATTCTCATTTGAAACGCATTATAGTAAAAAAATACGTCAACCTCAAAAAAACCCGGCGTGAAATAACTTTTGTGTAGTTTTGGGTCAGATTAGAACTTTTTATCACATTCAAAATGTCTTCAGAGTTACTACTCCCGGAAACCTGGCGTGAAGCAACGTTTGTGTAGTTTCGGGCTTGGTTAGGTTAGAACCTTTTTTATCGCATTCAATATGTTCATATTATTATTGTTTGGAGTAGTAGATGGAAGGAATAACCCACTCCTCCCTCGATATTGATTAAATATTTTCACTAAATACTAAAGAATTGAAGGAAAATTGTCTGTAAAGGTATAATTTTGAGGTAAAAATTTGTAAATTTTTAAATGCACTTTTCTTAAAAAAATTATAGGTACTACATCTGCTCACTCTGAGAATTGTGGAGGCGGATCAGGTGACCCTTCCCCCTTTTTGAGATTTTACAAAACGAAACAACAGAAAACACTATGTATTAAGTATATATAAAATTAAACACAAAACACTCACCATGCCAATGCCTTCAAATGCGTAAATCGCTGTTCCAAAGTAAAGAGGCAGTTGGTGCCAACTAGAAAACACCTTTACGGTGTTAGTAGGAGGCAGGTCTTGCAGAATATAGTAGAACGTTATTATCAGGCCCCAAGCTGTCATTAGGGAGGCGATGAGAGAGACCGGCGTTAAGTATTTGAGGTTCTTCACCATCCCGAGCGCCAGCAGCGGCGGGAACAGCAGGGCGAGGTAGCTGTGGACGCTCAGGTTGACGTGGAAGACGCGCATAATGTCCTGCAGGTTAGTGGCCACAAACAAGAAGTACACACAGCAGAACCCCAACTGAGTTATCACAAGAAATATATCAACCACATGCCTGCAACAAGACCTCGTGCTTTTATTTGGGCTACTAGGAAAAGTGTGTTAAAACTATTCATTTTTTTGATCAGAAATCATAAGTAATTGGAAATTCAGGAAGAACTTCTCGGCTCTTATGAAGGATGGGTTATATTTAAAAAATTGCAGTTAATGAACAGTTCATTGCAATATTTTGTATTTACATATAGGTAATACACTCCCTATTTGTCTTTATGTAAACAATAAACATAGTTGCACAGAGTTCATTTATCCTCAACTGCATAATTGATATAATAGGTCACTAAAGATTATATAAAAACTAGCTTTTGCCCGCAGCTCCACTCGCATTAATATAGTACTGTACTTTTTCAGGATACAAAGTAGCCTATCAGGGCCGAGCCGCCCCTATGTGCGATGTGTGCGGCGCACACAGGCGCCAAGACGACGGGGGCGCCGCGGGCGGCTAAAACATGACAATTCGTAAAAATAAGAGGCGCTTCATAGGTTTCGCACACAGGCGCTGCCGGGGGTCGGCACGACCCTGTAGCCTATGTTAATCCAGAGCCTAAACTATCACCACATCAAATTTCATTGAAATATAAAAAACAAACATCCATCCACCCTCACAAACTTTCACATTTATGTAGATGGATGATAAGTTGTAGTGTTAATTATTAAAGCATTAGAAATAACAAAGAATAAAAGAAGCTGCGTAATAAAAATAGTCTTACCTTATTTTCTTAGCATGTGGTCGGAGGAAAATGGGCCCCATAGCAAAAGCCTCTTCTACTACATCGGCAAAACTCATTGACGGTCTCTGGTTCCTGATACACAGCTCTCGCGAGCATCGCACCAGTATGTGCATGCAGTGCGTGCATATAAATCCCATCAGCAGTGTTCCGCAGATACCTGAAGAGTGGTGCGACAGGGTTTAGGAAGATGTAGACACACACTCTTATTATTACTCTTTAGCCTGCAATAGCAGAGGCACGATATGTATAAAACTACATACCCAAATACAGTCCAGCATTTTTAAAAGCATCCGGCATAGCCAAAATGCCGGTTCCGATATTTCCTTTCAGCAAGTGTATGAGAGTGTCGAAGTTGGACGTCGGATGTTCCAGCGAACGCTCCGACGCCGGATTGTATTCGCTTTTCGACTTGTCATCTTTTACTGGTGAACTCGAACTCACTAATTCCACAGTTTGGATGTCATTATTATCAAACGGAGTAGTAGCTGGTCCTATTAGAAGGGGCCGTTTTTCGTCGCTCATGATTCTATTCAATTTTCTTTACAAATATCGCGTTACTTTACTTTAAATCTAGTATTACATAGTAGGTACATAAACAATAATACTTCGTCTATTTCAAAAATATTTTATATGTTTTTAAAGGAGTAGGAGGCCGTTTTAAAATAATTTGTTTACATTTAACGATACATCGATCACTAGTCGATCACCCTCGTCAACAGAAATTGATCGACTGAAGAAAAAGAAAATTAAATTGGTATTTCTTGACACTATTATTTTTTAATTCATTAATAATTAACGGCATTGGTAGAAGTCTTATATTGCCAAAACTTGTCAAAGAATAAAATTTTAAAACTATTTTGTTTTTTATCTACCCAGTAAGAAAAACTAGGTACTAGGTACATATTATGTTCAATGGAAGAACAAAATAATTTTTAATGTTTCTTTCCAGCACAATAAAAAATAGACAAAATGTAAAATATAAGTTTTTCTGGGATAATTAACTTTTAAATTTTTATTTTCTACAAAGTACTTACAATGCATACACTATATACCATCTTAATTATATTCTAAATAGATGTAGGTATAAAAATGCAAATTAATATTCATACTTTTTTTTATCATGTAATAAATATAATTTCTGAACGTACATTTCCACGTTATTGGCAACATCGTCATATAAATGTCATTAATAAACAACAATTAAAAAATGTCGGAATCGTGTCAAGACGGTAATTGTCATGGAAATAATGAATTTGGACCCGATGAATCGCCTACGAAGCTTATCGTTAACTATATTCCCGAAGTCATGACCCAGGATATGATGTTTTCATTATTTTCCACAATGGGTAAACTAGAAAGTTGTAAATTGATAGCGAACCGAGGGTACGGTTTCGTGGAGTACTCTCGCCCGGAGGATGCGATAAAGGCCCGAAAGGCCTTCAACGGGCTCCTGATGCAGAACAAAACGCTGAAAGTGTCGCACGCCCTCCTCAACCCGGAGTTGAAGCCCCCGACGAAGCCGGAAGCGGATTGGAACTTGTACGTGTGCAACCTGCCCAACGAGCTGACCCTGCAGGACCTGCACGGGCTGTTCGCGCAGTTCGGCAGGATAGTCAACTCCCGCATCGCCTCGGGTATCGCTTTCGTGCTGTACGAGCACCAGTTTGAGGCCGAGCGGGCGATACAGAACGTGAACGGCACCACTCCGCCAGGTTTTTTACACCCACTTACTGTTAAGTTCGCTAATAAGAGTAATCCTCATAAGAGTAAGAATAATAGTAATATTTTTTCTAAAAATCCCCTCGTGAAGCCTTACCACTGGATCAATCAGATGGGTGCTATCAGCGACCACAACTCCCCGAGCACATGGTCTATTTACATTTACAATATCGCCCCCGAGGTGGAAGAACTGACTTTGTGGCAACTGTTCGGTCCATATGGTGCTATCGTGTCCGTTAAAATAATTAAAGATCATAAAACGAATAAGAGTAAAGGTTTTGGATTTGTGACTATGAGAAATTACGACCAAGCCGCCATGGCAATACAGGCCCTCAATGGCTACGTACTGCAGGGCCAACCCCTGTCCGTCAGTTTCAAGACCCAGAAGAGATAATGCCTTAATTAGTATCCGATAAACAATTTTACAATATCAATACAGTAACAGATAGACAAAACAATTTTCTCATTATTGGCGCTACATTTACATTGGGTACGGGGGTCCGAGTCATAACTTTTACACGACGTAAGCATGCAGTTACACTCTTGTTGAAATTTTTTATATTAATTTGAGCTATTGACCTTGTTAAGTTTGTTTCTTATTATGGATAATAATTTATTCAGTTTGCTCGTTAAATGTTTCAAGTTTACTAGAAGTTTAAGATGAAAAGATGATCGTTGTTTGGACGTCGGCATCAGTTGTGAGCATTGTGCTTTGATTATTATTTTTATATATTATTTAAGTATAATGAACCATGTAATGTGCTTTTACGAGATCTAATCAGTGTAAGCCACATGAAGATGTTTAATCAGCTACTAGTTTTAGTTGTACACTTTTTATAACATGATGTCTATTTAGGTAGTGAAACGAAATCTAGAATATATCATATTTATACATTTAGTATAAAATTTGCTGAATTAAAGTTCATTTTCACAATTTTATGAAGTAGTTTTACTTACAAATTACTTACAAAATAGTACATCAATTGCAACTGTCTACAGTCTACACGGTACACACTAATGACTAACATTATCTAACAGCATTGACAACATATAACTTCTAATGATAATTCATAATTATAATAACATTAACTCCTTCATTACTGGCAGAGCCTTGTTTCAGTCTTAACACAAAAAATATAAAAACGTATTCTTAAATCCATTGGCTTCAATAAGAATTTAATGTTTCCCTATTTATAAATTTAATAAAATATATTATGTTAATTTAGTAAATTATTATTATTTAAACATTTTTTAACATAAGTAAAAAAAAATTGGGTGTAATATTAAAGGGCACTTAGTTATATTATAATAATTTATTTTGTAATATCAATTAAGGTTTTGTTTTAGCAATAATAATTTATGAATAATTTTAAATTATTAATGATTTTGTAGAATGTTGTAAACCTTTACATTTCCTCTACATGACTACCTAGAGCTAGAGTAGTGATGAAGGATTTAGATTACTCACTGAATGCCGTCACACAAATATTACTCCTTTACAGTCATATACGGATTTTATACAGTACCAACTTGTTTTATTCCTTTTGTACACAAGGTATCGATTTATCCATCCTATTTAAGTCGTTAATTATATACAAAATTCATTAAATATAGAATTTCATAAGTGACAAAAGCAAGAAAAAACTTTAAATTCCTAAATACCAATTTATGTTACACATGGTAAGTTTTTAATAAAGGTATTTAAAATTTTGCTGATTGATATAAAATAAACATAATTATACCTATAATTATTATATAACCATCATAATCGTAATATTAAGCAAAATCAGCTGATCTTTACTAGGATTCGAACCCGCAAGGCAGCTGGCATGCCGTACATAACATAATTATTTTACCATGGTGAAAGTTTCTATTTCTCAGGATCGTGTCTTGTGTTTACGCTAGGTGGCGCTTTTACAACTTCCCAATAATAATTTATAAAAACTCGAACTTTGTCGTGATAGGTATAACTTTGAAAGAGGTAAGGAACGAAAACTGGGAACAATTCTTTCATTTTGCTGTTATGCAGCCTACTATATTTCAAGGCCGACAAGAAGCCGACAAGGCGACAACATGAACGCAATCACTTTATTATCAGACTCGGGTGAGTTATGAGGTTTGCCCTAACAATAAACAAGTATCTGAAGATCGAATAAAGTAGGTCTAGATTCTAGAGCATCCAGATAAAAGAAATATAACTACAACCCACATAATATAGCGCCAAAGCGATTACCTACTGAGTATGCCAAATATTTTCTCAAAAAGTATTATTTTATAAGCAGATAGGTCTCGATCAAAATCGGGTATAACATGAACACCGGCTGATGATGACGTATTGTAAACAGCAGAGCTAATGGTTGTTGAAGGCTGAAGGCCCGAGGCGCATGCTCCGTGCTGGAGCTGCGCGTAGTGCGTACAATCGATAGGGTACCAGCCCCTATTGATAGGTTACCCCACTGGATAGGTTGCGAAACCCGTGGTTGTTGGAGCTATCTCCCGAAGGTCGTGGAGAGGAGCAGGCAGTGGCGGTGGACAGCGATTCTGGTGGCGCGGGGGGCGTCGGCCTCACCGTGAGTAGCAAGGTAAGTTGTGACGTCATAAAAATGCAAAATTATGTCGTTAAATTGATTAGATACCTATGTACTTACTTTATTTTTAATTAAATAAAATATATAGATACAATAAAACACGTAGTTAGCGTTACAAACTACAAAGTTAATTTTGCGCCACATACCTATCTACAAAATTGTAGCTACCTCGAGTAGTTAGTTACTTAGAAGAAAATTGTGGCGAAGGCTGGTTCTCCTTTATAGGGAAGTCCTAGCCTGTATAATAGGTAGGGATTTGGATGAGGGTCTTCAAAAGTAAGTGGTAAGTGATAGGAATAGAGTTATAGGAACCCCACGCCACTGGTTAAGAAAACAAACAATGCCGATAAGTCGTCCTTAAACTTTTGTTCCTTCACAGTTCACAGTACTTACTTAATTGTACTTATTTGATCCTTCTTAAATGTTTTTTTTTCTTAGTAACTAGTAGGTAGTACTCCTTATAAGTAGGTAGTTAATTGTACAAGAACGTATCTAGGTTTTAGTAATTGGCTCTTACAGTGCTACCTAAGTAATTAGGTACTTGCTGCTATACCTACAACATTTTATGTACCTAGGTACTCACGAAAAACTGATCTTGTGAAACGTGAAAATCCTAGCGCATTGAAGTATGAAGCTATTTAAGTGGTTTTAATAAGTAAAATCCTCAGATATCAGTATAATTTGGGTATAGCAGGCATATTCTATAAGCGTTTTATTATAACCTACATGGAAATAAAAATTTTGAGTTTGAGTGGTGGTGGTTTGACAACTGACAGGTATACCCGAGTGGGGGGGCGGCGCGCGGCGTATGGGCGCTGCCGCAGCCGCCCCCCTGCACGATGGCGGCGGACGAGCCCCCCTGCTCGCCGGTGTCGCCGGACGCCCACCCCGCGCCCCCTCGAGCGCCCCCCGGTCTGCACTTCTCCGACGTGCAGCTTATTTTCGAGGCAGTGAGGTCTGGGTGAGTATACCTCCGTATGTGTGAAGAGGAACGTTTTATCATCATTCATCATGAAAATGTCCTAAAAATGTAAAATTTTAGAAATACGAAGATAATAAGAATGTTTATCTCGTCATAAACTTCGACGGTGAACAGTTAGTTTAACTTCCTAAAAGTTCGATACATTCATGCACTTCTTTGCGCTCTGATTCCGATGAGCTACTTTTAAAAGACGCTCTGCTACTGTGTATGACGCGCTCTTTATGAGCTCGTGTTCTGACTTCTGACGTCACACTAGGTATCTCTCTCTCTCCGCAGCGAGGTGAGCGAGACGGAGCGCGCGGTGGAGAAGCTGGGTGCGGCGGCGCTGGCGGGGCGCGACCCGCACGGCTACACGCCGGCGCACTGGGCGGCGCTGGACGGCAGCGTGGCGGTCATGCGGTACCTGGTCGAGCGCGGCGCGCCCGTCGACCTCTCCTGTCTAGGCACGCAGGTACTTCGTGCTCTACTGCTTATAGTGCTTACTGAGGAGTCTACAGACAGGGAGAATAGGTATATTATACTTATTAGCTATCATTATCTTTAGTCTGGAATATAGTACCGACACACCTTCACATTGTTCGGTCTACATTTCAAAACTCAAACTCAAACTCAAAATTTTTATTTCCATGTAGGTTATAATATAACACTTATAAAATTGTCCTACATGATGCCTACCACCGGTTCGGAAACTAGCCCGGCGAGAAGAACCGGCGTAAGAAACTCGCACGGGGCCACCTTTTAGCAAAAAGATGGGAAAATTGTTCTTTTCAAAAAATATTTTACAATCTATATAACATTAGTCATAAGTACATAGAACATACTTAAGTACATAAAAGCAGCCTTGCATGGGGCCATCTTATTCCCAAGGTGTGCAATCGTTAGTGAAATCACTGACTTTATAATAAGCTTTAGCACACAAACGTTCTTTAACAGCTCTTTTAAATTTATTAATGGAAAGATTTTTAACGTTTTCTGGGATTCTATTGTAAAGGCGTATACATTGACCTTTAAAAGATTTACTTACTTTACTAAGTCTGATCACTGGTATTTCTAACTTGTTCCTATTTCTAGTATTCCTACAATGTGTGTCACTTTTCTTTTTAAAATTCGTTAAATTATTTCTGACATACAACACATTGTCCAAAATGTATTGAGAAGCAACGGTCAGAATAGGTACCTATTTCTTTAAATTTTTCTCTCAGAGATTCAAAACAAATTTCTCAAAGACAATAAATTAATTCGTCATTTTTATGACAAATTAATTTATATTTAAGTACACTTATGTAATATGTACCTACTTATGTAGGCACTTAATTGTTGAGGAAAACTATGTGTCAATAAAAAGGGGGTTTTTACGTCGAAACAAGTACCTACACACTATGTATACGTGAGACTACTCGCGTCTTGAGTCTTGACTTGACAACTCTTGAAAGTTATCAGATACGTACACCAAGCCTGAAACTACATTATCCGGAATATTTCCGGCCGGAAAAACAGCGGAAATTAGAACTCTGCGCCAATACAATACAGATGAAAATCGAACACACGAGCGTCGAGTCTTCTAAATAGGGAATATGCACGTATTTTTTTTATTTATTTATATAGATCTATCTTGTTTGGTAAACCGTATGGTAAAATCAGTTTTTTGATATCATTAAAAATTACGAAGATATGAACGTTTAAAGTGGCCTATTAGACAGAGAGATCCGCCGTGTATCGTGACGTCACATAACACGACTTTCATAGAAAGTTCATACTAAATTTCGTTTTGCTAGAAAGAGATAGATTACAAACTTTGACCGCTTATATCTTGCTCATTTATCAACAGATATTGAAAATTTTCTCGCCATTTTCTTTATTTTTCTGTCTAGTATCATATTATTATATTTTAAGCTATTTTTAAATTTTATGCATATTCCCTATTGCTGCCGTGTGTTGCCCTTTGTTTGATTTTCATCTAAGCATATTGCGCGCCTAGCAAGGCGCAGCTGTACAATTTTTAGAGTCGTTTTTTTTCGGCTGGAGAGTTTTCGGAGAGTGATAATGACGTAGTCCCAGTATTACCTAGTTAACTAGATGAAGATCAAAACCAAACCTCGACAAAAAAAATATCGCAGTTAACATAATAATTGCTAAGTAGGTAGGTACCTATTGCAAATTACATTAATCCAGTTAAAATATGCTATATATCGTGGGTTTTCCCGCCTCCCTGTAGGTATAACTAGTAATCGGTAGGAGTAAGTGAACACAAATCGTATCGTTCTCGTCCCCAGGGCCCGCGGCCGATCCACTGGGCGTGCCGCAAGGGCCACGCGTCCGTGGTGCAGGTGCTGCTGCAGGCGGGCGTCGCCGTCAACGCGGTGGACTTTAAAGGTTCGATACCGGCTTCCGATAGAATGTCGTGCACATTCTACGTGCTGTTCTTATTTAAGTAGGTATGGATCACTTATTCAGCGTCATCATCTTCTAAGAATTACCTAATCAGATCACCCAATGAACATACAGTCATCACGAGTCCTTTTATAAGGGGTTTAGTTGTCGATTGTTAGTTGTTAGCATTGCAACATGGATCCTTATGGATGAAATTAATAGGTAATCAAAAAATATTAGTCTGATGGGGATTGGACACTCGAACATGAGACACCAATTTGCCAACAAAGCAAAAAGTGTAAAGCAAACGTAAAATATTAGAAAACAAAATAACTCATAGTTATTAAGTATATTACTTACATACTCAATAAAAGTTTAAAGTTAGGTGAAATTCCGTCGCTCACGTCGCTGCTGTCGCTCGGCTGTCGCAGGTCTGACGCCGCTTATGACGGCGTGCATGTACGGCAAGACGGCCACGGCGGCGTACCTGCTGGGCATGGGCGCGGCCACGCAGCTCGCCGACATCAACGGCGACGCTGCGCTGCACTGGGCGGCCTACAAAGTAACGTGTATATAGTTATATACTACGGAATACATTATTCCAATATAATCCAAACGTAAACGTAACCAATAAAAATGTCTCTTGAGGTGATCTTAATTAGAAACGTGAAGGAGAAAATCAACATACCTACCTACAACATAATCAAGTTTATTGTATACTAGCTTTTGCCCGCGACTTCGTTCGCGTGGAACAGTTACTTTGGGATATCGCTAAAATATACCCACGACTTCATTTACGTTGAAGGAGAAGCGCTTGCCCTGCCCGCGACTGCCCGCCGCGCGCCCCATTATTTTATTACTATGATATCTTCTAAAATACTCATTGAAATCAAACGATGTAAACGGCAAATTTCTTCTAAATTAAATGCTTGTAATGAATAACGTATTTACTTTAATAAGGATTAATATCATCTTTATGAAAACACCCTCACAAATAATGCTTAATTTTAGAACAAATTTGGTGAGCATAAAAAGGTTATTGTGAGCCAACCTTAAAAGATAGACATGTACTGTCGCGGACTTTTTTTTAGAACTTTTAAAGGGGAACAATTCTGTCATACATAATTTTAGCGAAACTTTAACCGTTTCCGCAGCGTATGCAGCGAAAGCTCTCAAAAGAAAAAAATAACTCCCGATTTTGAAACATTCTTGGTTGATGCTCCGCTCGTATTGAGCTTAGCATAATGTTATATAGCATAAAGCCTTCCTCGATAAATGGACTATCCAACACAAAAATAATTTTTCAATTCGAACCAGTAGTTCCTGAGATAAGCGCGTTCAAACAAACAAACAAACAAACAAACAAACTCTTCAGCTTTATAATATTAGTATAGATTATAAGTTTAAATTAAAAAATTTCAATTATTTATTGATCACAAAAATATCTTAAATTTTTATAACTAAACATGCAAAAAAACAAGTGGAAAAAGCGTAGGTACATATAGTATGGAGAAAAATATTTATACTTGCGTAATTTCTGTATTTTGTTCAATTTTTTGCACAGCACCTTTCACTAGGTAGGTAGATGTTAGGTAGTAGGTAGGTACATTGCACTTGAAAGTGACACTGAAGTTAGCCGCGTAATTATGCAACCAACTGCGCCGTGGAAGTGTTTGCCGTGGTTTGCGTACCTACTCTTACCGAATGCGTACCATTAGATCACCAGTTTTCCCTATAGTACAGTGCAAGTAAGAAATACTTACAAACCCATTAATTTGGATTAATGTAATCTTTTACCAAATCTATAACTGTGTGTTTCTGTATCTGGCACCAGGGCCACGCGGACGTGGTTCGCCTGCTGATCTACTCCGGCGTGCCGCTGCACCGGGCCGACAACTTCGGCTCTACGCCGCTGCACCTGGCCTGCTTGTCCGGGAATCTGACCTGCGTGCGCCTGCTAGCAGAGAAGGTAAGTCAGGTTTGTAGAATGTCAGTAGGTACTAGGTACTTATGAAGTTATGAGGCTTAAAAAGCTGCCATCGTCGATCCTACATGCACGTATGATGGGCGTTGGCGATCGTCTACGATCGTTGTACTGTTCATTGCCGAATACTACACGCAGATAAGTAGGTACCTAGATACCTACTGATAGGTATATAGGTCGCGCAACGAATTAAGATCTTTCGACAAAAGTAGAGGGGGTATGCGCAGAAGTCAGTTTTTGGGTGTGTTTGGCGGTAGCGGGCTCGGCCGGGAGGTGTGGATGCGCCGAACGCATGCCGAACGTGGCTGCCGACACGCTATTGGTACGTTAGTAATATATATTCTTCGCTATTGGTCACATGCGCGAACGATCCCCTCCACTTTCACTAAGCGCTCATAAACCGTTGCGTGACCTGTACCTACTTATCTTGTGCCATTTTTTGTGCCAGCAGTATACACGATAAATATCGTAATTCGTTAGTAAGTCTCCATTGTACCGCTTTGAAGTTTGCTACAGGAGCTGGATAACGTTTTCAAACACGGTTTTATAGCCATACATAGGTTTCAAACACAATAATCCTATGCTCTCTAGTTTCCTATCAACCCATCAGCATATTGTTCATCAATTTGTCAAATGCCATCGATAACCGAGTAACCTTTTAACGTGCAACCTATAGCAGTTGGTACATTAACATTCAAGACACGCTGCAGCTGTGTCCGGCCAAGTTTGGAGGGTAATTTGTGACAAGGCTGCATAGCGTTTTGTTTTTGTTCCGGACTGCGATTTAGAACTCGCACTGTACCTTTAAAAATTAACAAGAAATGTTCCTATGCCGTGGACAGTATAAAGTTTCTAAATACCAACTCTTCAGTTAATTTTTTTTACAAAAACAACCGAAAAGTGATGATGAGCTTGGTCGTTTTACTTAGATGATAATGAGCTACCAGTACGTTGTACGAGTAGTTGACATTTGATATCGTAACATAGCTCGTACTGTATCGATACAGGTGAAGGCCGAGCTGGAACCCCGCGACAAGAACGGCAAGACGCCGCTCATGCTGGCACAGGCTCACCGGCACACCGAGGTCGTGGCTCTCCTGCAGAAGGAGCTGAAGCGGCGCGCCCACCCGCTGCAGCTGTCGGAGCTGTGGGCGCTGCTGTTCGGCGGCGCCGGCGACAGCAAGGGGCCGCTGCTGTTCTTCCTCGTGTCCGTGCTGCTGTGGGGCTACCCCATGTACATTATACGGGTGAGGACAAAAAGCGACACGATGAAGTTAGTTATCGTGCATAGTAGGTATTTCAAGTTTCTGTGAAAGCTCGTTACTAACTTCAGAGTAGTGTAGTGTAACATGCAAAGATCCCTTGCCTTTTTTTACACTGACGCGTTTTTCTATTATGAACTGTAACACGAGGCTTTGTTTACTATTATTGTCCGCTACAATGAGATAATTTGACCGGCAGTGCATCCCGCTGACGTGGAACACGCTGCGGCTGTCGCACTACTGCTTCCTGTACTGGAACGGCATCATGTGGCTGAGCTGGCTGGTAGCCAACCGGCGCGACCCCGGCTACCTGCCGCGCAACTCGGACACGTACCACCGCGCCATCCGCCACATCCCGTACTACGACAAGTGGCGGCGGCGCGACGCGCTGCTGGCGCGGCTCTGCCACACGTGCCGCTGCCTGCGGCCGCTGCGCGCCAAGCACTGCCGCGTTTGCCGCCGCTGCGTCGCCTACTTCGACCACCACTGCCCCTTCATCTACAACTGCGTGGGCGTGCGCAACCGCATGTGGTTCCTGCTGTTCGTCGCCAGCGTGGCCATCAACTGCTCGCTGTCCATCTACTTCGCGTGCTACTGCCTGCTGCTGGAGGGCTTCGGGCTGCTGTACCTGCTGGGGCTGCTGGAGGCGGTGACGTTCTGCGCGCTGGGCTGGGCGCTGACGTGCACGTCGGTGCTGCACGCCTGCATGAACCTCACCACTAACGAGATGTTCAACTACAAGCGGTACGGGTACCTGCGCGACCGCCGCGGCCGCTACCAGAACCCGTTCTCGCGCGGGCCGCTGCTGAACCTTGTGGAGTTCTTCGTGTGCGTGCCCGACCGCCTGGACGACGCCGACATCTTCTACGAGGAGGGCTTGTGATGGCCGGACGGCGGCGGCGGCGGCACGTGGCCGCGCGCCCCGGGCCGCCCGCAGGAGCTGCGCTTGCACAAGCAGTGACGTCGTGACGTCACACCGCCCCCGAGCCGTCTGACTTGCTCACTGTTCACACAGCTTGAAGCCAGAGTTTGAAAAATATTATGCAGGAATGACATAATTTTTTAACACAAAATATGCACGCAAATTTATACTATTTAGGTAGGGTAGGTACAGACTACAGAGATAAATGCAAAGGTCCTTGTCGAGGCGATTATTATTATACACTTACACTTTGATGATCTGTGATATATAAGTAGTAGTTTGGAGATCAGTCCCCTGATACCTGAACAGTCTTTGTTGGATGAATGTGTTGGCCTCCATGCCGTCTAGTAGGTACGTCCGAGATTATTGGAGTCTAATACAATAGCGTAGGTATAGCCATTTACATTTTATTACACTGCTAGTCATACATTAAGTAGATTGCAAATTAAGCTATTTTCCTCATTGTTTTATAACTATTCAATTGGACAGTATATAAATTGCTACGTCTATTAAGCGTTTAGCATAATTGAGAAATAATGTAATATCTATATTACAATAAACGAGTTATGCTTACCTACTGATGTTTATCTTGTTTCGAAACTTCCTTATTTAAATAACCACTAGAATGTACAGCCTCCGTAGTCCAGTGGTTTACAGCTTGGCTCTTGACTCGGAGATCGTTCGCGTTGGTTCGATTCCCGCGTTAGATCAACAAAAAATATTGTTTCCAAGTTTAATTAGGACAATGCCGATCACCTGATTGACAAGAGAAAGTTGATCCATGCGTCGGATGGGCATGTAAAAAGACGGATCTGCGCCTGATCTGTCGCCAGTCGTGTCCGTTATCACTTCTACTAGGTTTCGAGAGTAAAAGGAAGAGAGAGAGTGCTCTTGTGTATTGCGCGCATACTTGGGCACTATAAAATAACTCTTGCGTAGCTGGCCTGCTTTAATTAAACCGGCCACCGTCACCGACATCAGTGTGGGGAGCTAAAGAATGTATACACGCCAAAACTTCATAGATATGTAAACGACACATCGCGCCTATGACTAGCAATCTTAGTAAGTAAACGCCAAATATTTCCCTATTAGGAAAAATATATGCTAAGTATTATTACTACTGTGTTGTGCTAGTATTATACCTACTAGTAACTTCCTGTCCCTACTGGAAGTTGGACAAGTTTCTATCTTGTTTCCTAAATCGACAAATATGCCCGATTTAGCCAACTTCTTTAAACGCGCTTATTGCTAAACTCGGATTTGATGTCTCTCTCTCATTCAATGTACCTACAGAACAGACAGATCTTAAAGGCACGGCCAGTTCACATTGCGACGATACGCGACTGGACATAGCACTGCTACTTTAAGGTATCCAACATTTATTCTCTACACAAAAAGATACACGTTTCATGTGACGTCAGTCTTACAATGAAACGTGTGTGATGGATAAAGTTCGATTATGAATACTTCGCTATCTTAAAGTTCAGTGCCGTGTCGCGTGTCATCTGTGTGAACTGACCCTAACGCCGGCTCCGGACACGTGTAACGTGTAATGTAACGCTAATCATGTGTGTGGACGGCACTACGAGCATTACATGTAATGCTCGTAGTGCCGTCCACACACGATTCGCGTTACGTTACTCGTCAGATTAAATTATACGTTACGGAACAAAAGTAGGTGGTTCCGTTTCACATTCGAAGATATCGTGAGCAACAACGTGCATGGTAGATACCATGCACGTTGTTGAATCTGAAATTGATGTAGGTATTCTAAAGGAAAATGAAACAACAATGTTTAACTGCACATTTATTAAGTTAGAGATAACGAAAAACTGAATCAACAGTGCACATACGTCATAGCCCAGACAACTTGATGCCGTAGTCCAAACACTCGAGGAACACTAAGTTTGTTCTGCGAATGAATCATTTTAACTTTTAATTTAGTTACCAACTTAAAAGCAAATTAAAATAAAAACAAGTAATATTCGCCGCCGACATTCTTGATCGCATATCCTTCTTATCCTCTATTAAAACAGGAAAATAAAAACGGATTAAAATTTTAATCTAACAATAAATAATATTATTTTACCCTTCTAAGTATCACATTTAGGTATTAACAAGACATCAGTCGCTTACACGGGTTGGACGAAATCATATTTCGTCCTCCACTAGACACTTCCGTCGAAATAAACTCAATAAGACGCAGGTAGCAACAACTTGCCGATACCCGTGCAAGAACAGTCTCAAAAATCATTCAGTAGGTTCCAAACCTTTAGTTATAACCTATTTATGTACGCCTGTTATACAGGCCTACAAACATATTCGCTTATGGCTTAGGTACTGATATAGATTATATATTTTATCATTTTACATTTAAGTACCTACCACTACATAAATTAAAACAAACTAAACCCTCACTGGCATTACATTTTTAGGTTAACAACAACTATTTTATGATGATAAAAATACTTGAAATAAACTACCTATGTTACGATATGGAATAGTAGATCTCGTATATCAGTCGAGGCATAACAAGTAGTGCCTTTAGAAGTTATAAATAAACTTGTGCAAAAATACAATTTTATAAAAATAATAATCTATTGTTTAGAGTGGCTCCGATGTATAGAAAACTATAACATTTTTCTATCGGATACTTGTGCATTTGAAACCTGGCACGCTCAACACAATTTGTTCACAATCGATCCACGATGTCTGAAGTACTAATACCTACAAATGCGATAACTATCTCTTACAAGTAACTATGTGGTATAATACTGATGCGCTGTACTATTTAACCTACAAAATTTGCTCGGAAGCTAAATCTCATGCTTATAAATAATTCTGCAGCTTGCCCATAAATATGTTAGATATCTTAAAATTCAATTCAAACATTTAATTGTTACCATAATTCTCTTCAATATAATTTCTTTTATTGTCAAGCTGTAGCTTGGAGTTTAAGTATTGGAATTTTAAATTATAATTCTTAAACACAAAATACAGGTAACCATAAGCTACACTGTAGAACAATATTCAAATACAGAAGTAATTTTTAAAGAATAAAATGTTATTCTAATGCTAGCCATACATGACAGGCTTGCCTGTACATGTAAAATTGAGTGTGTATGTTACCCAACTGTGCAGGTTTCCATACAATATCAGCTCAAGCTTACCTGGCATATATACTGTGCAGGCAAACCTGTCTGGTAAACCCTTACGTGTATGCCTAGCTTAACAATGTTAATGATGAGACGCACTTAAGATTAGTTGTAGCTTCTAAACCACTGTCACTGGCACATTCACTCTTCCTTGGGATTGATGCGAATAGCCGCATTGACTTCCTCCTTAGCAATGTCTTTGTCGCCCCAGCCCCACAGTGTATGAGAACCGTCTCCGGTACGCTGGACACGGTTGCGGACAATTTCATCGGAAACCGTCTTCAGGTCGTAGGCCCAGCCGATCTTGGTGAAGAAGTTGATGAAGGCCGTAGTGAAGTTAATGCGGGTATTACCCAGCTCGGCCGTCTTGTAGTCCCAGGGGAAGGTGTGGTGGTAGTTGTGGAAGCCCTCACCCAACGCGAACAGGGAGACACTCAGGTTCTCGGAGGGCTGGATGTGACGGTCGTAGGGCTTGTGGCCCCACTTGTGCGCAGCAGAGTTGACGAGCCAGGTGACGTTGAGGATGACGGCGTAGCGAAACATGGCGGCCACAAAGTAAGCGTTCAGCCAGGACTCGCCCCACAGCCACACCGGCACCACAGTGGGTATGATGAAGCACACCAGCGGCATCAGCAGCAGGTAGTATCTACACACAATAGTTTTCATCAGATAAACACTGAAGAGGCAAGTCATAAAGGTATTATAAAACAGCTACTCAGCATTTAGGTCTTGTAATCAATAATTTCTGTACTCATTTGCTTGCAATTTTTTTGAGATCACTTCATGGTTATACATACAAAAAATGTATATTCATTAGGTTTTTTTTTGAACAAGCTAGTAAAAATAAATACTAAACAGTATGGGTATTGGGTGTGTTACAAAGATAACATAAATTTGCAAATGGATGTTTAAACAGTGTTACCTATAGGAAGTACAATATTTGTAGTTGATGTATTGAAATAATATTAGCTATTGGCGCAAAAAGCGATGGTTGACCATTAATAAAAGAAGAAGAAGAGAAGAAGAATATTAGCTATTATTGACTAAACTTACTTCTTTTGGAAGCGGAGGATAGGATCAGCATACAAGTCACTGAGATCGAGACCTTTGCCTTTCTCCTTTATCTGCGGGTGCTTGCGAACCAGCAACCATCCGATGTGAGAGAAGAAGAAACCTCGAGTTGCATTATGTGGGTCTGCATCCGTCTCCGAATACTTGTGGTGCATACGGTGGTCACGAGCCCAGTCTATTGCCGAGTCCTGAATAATAGCAAATAACATGTTACATTTAACAAAAAGCTGATGATATTAGTAGAAATTTAAGAATATAAAAACAGAAGCTTCCATATATTATAGATTTGATATTTCAGGCTTAAAAAAGTTTTTATAGATATAAATATAATGAATAAAATGGTACCTGAAAAGCCATGGTGTTGAAGAAAACAAGAATAAGACGAAGTGGCCACTTGGCTTTGTAGGATTTGTGTGCCCAGAGACGGTGAGCTCCGGCAGTGATGCCAAGACCAGACATTACATATAGGATAAATGCTGAAAATAAACAAAAAATTAAAAATTACATTAATTTTGTCCTAGTTCCTAAATCTTACTAGACTTGCACATAATATTTTGACTTAAGACTTTTCTCATCATGTAACTGTAACACATCTTAAAGTATCCGGAAAAGCCAAAAGAGCACAATGCAATACTTAAAGTTTACATTGTGTCCAACACAAACAGTGAACACATAATCTACTACAATCTCATTTATAGACAGCACTATTTATTAATAGTACTCACCAAATATGGCAGTCTGCCATTTAGCAGAGAACAAGAACAGGTATCCACCGTACAGGCCAGCGATATGCAAATATGTAAAGGCTATGATGTTCCTCCACACCAGCTTCCTGGGGTAGTTGTCAGCCTGCTGGATGGGTGTGCTGGAGAGGGCCAGGTCCGGAGTGGCCGCATCACTCTCAAACAGCACCCCATTGGCGTCCGTAGAGTTTGGTGCCATGATTGTGTATATCTGCTAAACACAAACATTCATTATCTTAGCTACACTAGTTAGTAACAATGTTTACTCAAGACTCTTACTTCTAATTAAAATCAGGTTCAAGGTAAGATTGTAAAATTTAGGAAAAAGGAATAACATTTATATACGATTGTTTTATTCTCAGAGAAATAATATTATAAAACCAATAAAACTTTTACTTAATAGCCATCTAGACTATTATGTACAGTATTCAATAGTTTATAAGTGCAATAAACAAGAATTACTTTCCGAAAGCATTTCTAACTTTCGCTTTTAAGCACTAAACACAATCGGTCACAAAGTAAATAGGTAAGTACTTATTTGAGTTATTTGTACATAATAGAAAAAATATTACCAAAGTCATCAATAAGGAAAAGACGGTTTTCCTTTAATCGATCTTCAAGTTCAACTTTTATTACATGAGGCAAATTGTTAACAATTATTTTAGATCCTATGATTTAGATCTAACTTTATTTATTACAATTGTTATTTTTAACTTCTAAATCTAGAATTAATAGTATATGTTTATTTCTCTTAATTCGACGCGACGACGCAATATGATTTTTATTGTGATTCTATTCAACTATTGTTTACTAATATAATGATGCTTTTGTTTTGTGCAACAAATAAATCCGTAACATAATAACGTTAGGTACCTGTAGGCTGTAAGCTATGACACAGTTTTCACGAAAATGTTTCAATCATAGATTTAGATTTTGAGAATTCCAATTTTCAGCAGTTTCAGCTTTACACAAATTACAAAACGTCACTTGTTTGACAACTGACAGATTAGAAAAGGGGAGAAAGGGTCAACATGAGGCAATTTCCACGGCCTTCAAATGTCATGAACGAGAATATCACGAGATGCGATAGTGTACATGACGATTAATAATATTATATACCTACGATGCACGTTGCTTTATAATACTATCGTACTAATTTGTCACTAATTACTTAGCCTAATCGATCAAAACAAAATTATTTTAGTGTGAAAAATATTAGTCTTAAATATCTCACAGAATTTATTTTTTACAAATGTTTCAAAAATCTTTTGTGATTAGAAATAATTTCTTATTAGAAAATATTCCTCTATTAAGTAAATATTTCCTTTTTACTTAGAAATTTGGTTTTTTTAAATAAATGTGAAACCGCATGTAGTATGTACAAATAATGCACACTCAACGCATTTGTTTGGATAGGTACTTACCGGTCGATATCAAAATTAGTAAATTTTTTGAGGTTTTTTATTAATTTTACAAGACTTAAAGTCTTAAAACTCATTTACTGAACGTTAATCTAGTTATGAACGTATTCACATACTCGCGCACTATATATATAAGAATACTTTATATCGCGTGGTGATGCAACTTATATTATTTACACGTTACTCGTTAGCGTTAAGTTTGACCGACGGTCGACCTGTCTCTCCCGCGGAATCATCCGCGCGGTGACGTTGCGTCTGGCCGGCACCCGCCGCCGCCACCGGAGTGAAGTTCGCCCGCTTCAACACGGGCCGACGATTGGATGGTACACCATGGCGCGATACTTGGACCACGTCGTCACACACACAGCCAAGTTTTGGGCCACGAGTCCAGCTAGTAATCGTAACGCAATTTGCGATCACAAATTATAGGGTACTACACATTTGGTGGCCTACACAATTTACTGCAAAATAATTGTCTGGCTGAATACCTTATCCAATTAATCTACAGGTTTTGACGATGCAATGTCTAAACGCAGTGCCGTATGCACATGAGGTTTATCGAGTAAAAGTTACTTTTATGAAGAGCATTTTTGAACATCAGCACCGCTATTTAAAACGGGCACATGGCATACGTATCGATAAACTTATTCTCAAAGTGCCTTTTATTAAATAAAACAGAATGTAAAAAATATTAATGTATAATATCAGCGTAAATTCAATCGTCATCCCTGGATATGAGTTCCGGTGGCCACTTCTCTATAGATTTGGGCAGGAGCGAGGCTGGACACAACAGGAGCTCGTAGATGGAGGTGAGGGTGTAGCTGCCCAAGCAGTTGAGGGCCCACTCGTAGTTCACCGGCACCACGCCGCGCTCCATCGCCAGATCTGAAATTAATGAGTATCGTATTTATTTAAATATTTGCTATTCCCGAGTTGAAGCTTTTGCTAGTATTTGTCGTGCCACAGTAAAGGCTTTTAAATTAATTTAAAATTGCCTTCATCTTTTCTAATAAGTAAGGCACAAAAGTAAAATGTAGGAATAGGGTCAGGTTGGGGAAGACCGTCTACAAGGCAAGACCGTCTGCACGCAATAACTTATATTTATGAATAGCTATGCAGCTTGAATTGACAGTCGGTAAAACAGTATCATACTTTGGTTAAAATTTTTAATCATAGATGTCGCTGGCAACACTATGATGGGAGAAAATTTGCCGCCATTTTTATTTGGGTTTTGAAGGTCCATTAAATATGAAAACAAGAATTTCATATGACTTTTAACTTTATTATCCTACAGTTAAAGTGCATATTTGAAGGTAAAATACACTTTTTAGATATAAGTTGGTATAAATACATATAACATACCAAGTGACGTGTTAAAATGTCAATAGACGGTCTTGCCTCCAATAGCACGGGAAGACCGTCTGCACGCCGAATTTTAAAAAAGGGTTTGTATTTGAAATATTATGTGCTATTATATTGTAATTTATGTAGCACAAAATTGTTACTGTTAATATGTTTCAGCACATGGAATACTTAAGATCGGTCTAGAACATACCAAATATTTGTTTTATTAAATTGAGTAAATTTTTCAATGAAGTATGCCGGTCTTTCCCAACCTGACCTTACATGTATTTAAATTCAAGCGTATATCGTGGTTCGTGAGCGAGTATTTCTAGCTACTAGAATATTGCTATTTTTAAATCATTATGTGTGTTGCTTCGTATTATAAGTACCTGAGTAACCGAGCTTTGCTCGGAGCTCTAGTAGATTAAAAAAGAGAATCACAAAAATATTTTACAGGGGTTCGAAGTTAGAACACACCACATTCCGAATTCCCGAACAATGCAAAAGTAACCTAACTGCCAATCGGACTGAGTTTATACTTTATAGAGTCGAAATTATTATTAAGTTGTTGCACGAGGAAAGAAACAACATAGGTATATAACCTAAAAATGCGCAGTTTCCCAGGGATATAACCTAGCTAGATTATTTTTTCTCTCCCAAAACTCCCTGCATACTAAATTTCATGTAAATACTTGCAGCCGTTGCCGAGATTACGATTATACAAGATTGCCTCGTTTAAAATATAAGATTTACGAAGTTTGTTTTGTGTAATAATAGAAAAAAGTACACTAATAAATGTATTAGGAATAGGTCTTTCAGTTAAGCCAATTTCTATATAAGATACTTTGGTATCTTATATAGAAATTGCTGCCCAAGCTGTTTCGGTATAACTATTTTGAGTTTGATAAGCAGGTTCCTCCCATAAAATTTGCTATTTTGGAAACTCCGCACTGGTAGATTCACACATTTTCCTTTTATTTAAACATTCTAATTTAACATCGTTGATACACACCGATGTCAGGATTCAAAAGCAGTGACCATCATAATATTATTTTAGATTATGTCCAAGAAATAAGATTTTAAAGACTATTTTTAATTTTATTACAACTTGTATTTTATTTGGCTAAAATATATTGCTATAATTACTTAAATTACTAAATTTTTATGAGTACTTATTAAGCTACTTATTAATGATGCAATAAATTAAGTTTTATTGCACATAAAATATGATTCAATGTATTAGCTTTATTCTTTACATAGATTTCTATATATTGTATTTAATAACTACAAATCCTACTATTGCATTTTTAGGGGACAATAATATAGATGACTGTATGTATTTAATTACAACGTTAAATCTGCTTTTTCTTCTTGATAGGACCATCACAAGGATGAGTCAGAATACCTACAGCACGCGTCTAGGGTGTGCCGAGTGCGGCTAACGGCTATTACTGTACGTGGCGGTCAGAGTCCGGCCATCTGTTACCGCCTGCACCACTACCACTACCACTACGAGGTCGAGGGGTGATATCGCGACTCGCGTGATCTATACAGATAAATAAAATTGAAGTGTCTGTTTGTAACTTCAAATTGACAGCTTTTCACATACTGCATCTGAAAGTATATTCGGTATTACAATAAAATACCAATTTTTTAAATCTGTCTGTCTATCTGTCGGTCTGTCTGTCTGTCTGTTTGTTCCGGCTAATCTCTGAAACGGCTGGACCGATTTTCACGGGACTTTTACTAGCAGGTAGCTGATGTTATAAGGTCTAACATAGGCTACTTTTATTTTAGGGTTCCGTTTAAAAAAACAGGGTTCCGCTTACGTTAGTTCTGCGCAAACGAAGTTGCGGGCATCAGCTAGTATATAATATAATAATAATATCTATGGACGCTTCACACCACGTCAATCTGATCCCGTGATAAGTTCTCGAAGAACTTGTGTTACGGGTGTACCAGACATATATTTAATACTTTTATACTATACACATATATATAAGATTTCTATTATATTATACACATATTTAATACACATCCATGACCCAGGAACACAGATAAACTTTTTGTTCCTTCGGCGGAATTTTAACCCGCGACCCCCGGCTTGAGCACCAACACGCTCAACCAACTGAGCCACAGAGGTCGTCGTCAATATCCCACACTAATAAAGTAATAACCACTTGTACTTCTTCACATCACCATATGACGCACTGTATTACATCATCGAAACATTAAGTTACCTTAATAACTTAATAAGATTTGTCTGTGACATAATCCGTCTGAAACCTTCATTTTCACTGCAAACTCTTTAATTCCCATTTAGCTATTTACTACTACTATAAAATTCAGAATTAAAAAGAAAAAAAAAGTGAGGAAAATTATTAAGAAACTAAAAAAAAAACAAGTTGGTTTATCCCCCGTCTCCCCTTCTAATAGATATTTTGAAAGAGCACCTCTGTCATAGATATATAATATTAAAAAGAGGTAGATATGTTATAAACGCGTAAAAATTAAGACTCGAATTGGCCCGAGTCGGGCCAATTTTGGTTAGTGTGCTCCGCGAGTAATAGCGTGTTTTGTGTTACTATGCGACGTTGACACATTGACACGCGTCCCATGTCAATGTGTGTCGTGGCACAGAAATTTTGTCAGTTTTGTAAGGATATAACGTATCTATGTAATAATTAATCAAAGACCTCTGTGCAGTTTTTAGGATGATTATTACTCGCGGTTGCACACTAACCAAAATTGACCCGACTCGGACCAATTCGAGTCTTCATTTTTACGCGTTTATAACATATCTACCTCTTTTTAATATTATATATCTATGTCATAATATTAATTTATTGCAAAGCTGTTAATTTGAAATCACAAACAGACACTTCAATTTCATTTATTTGTATAGATGGGACTAACCAGCAGGCGGATCGCATGATGGAAAGCGATTACCGTCGCGCGTCGCCCATGGAAATTCGCCAAACAGTGTGCGCGGCAGAAAGATTCGGGTGTCGCGCTCGTTGGAGGACTGCCACTCATCTAGGTGATGAGGATGTCAATTTTGTCGCATTCACCGACGGAATTTACATTTAATTAATTTTTTACTATGGATTACGACCGGTACCGATTTCCCGGGAAGTTTTTTCAAAAAATTTACGCCGATTTTCTATAAGACCGTGGTATTCCTACGAGCCTGTCCATTCGTGGCGAAGCACAGCTCTCCCACGGCTCATACCTACTTACAAAACTAGAAACCAGTGAAAGAGAGTATAATGACTTGCACCTTGCAAGACAAACAGCACAACGCGGACACTGTTGGTCCTGCAAATCATGCCCCGATAAAGTGATAACTGATATTACGGCTTTACGAGTATATCCTCTATAAATAATATTTACAGCCCGATGACCGATACGAGTCACGTTTTTTTGTATGTAAACATTAGGTACATGTTATCTGGCGACGGGAGTATTAACTAATAAGCGTCGCCACGTCAATGTTAGTTTGATGACCACAACCAATTATGTTGTACCTAGTACTTCCTAATTGTGAAAGTTTGTGAGGATCTATAATAATAATATCTATGGACGCTTCACACCACGTGAATTCTATGCTTCTATGAATGGATGGAATGGATGGATGTTTGTTCCTCTTTCACGCAAAAACTACTGAACGGATTTTGATGACATTCGGTATGGTAGTAGTTTGGGCCCTGGATTGAAACATAGGCTACTTTTTATTCCGAAAAAGTACAGTGTTTCCAAAGTATATTATATTTACACGGGCGGAGCCACGGGCAACAGCTAGTACAAAATAATTAGGATGTTTCCCACCTGTCGCGGCTATTCGTTTTTTTTTCGACATGACTAATTACCTTATTTATTTATGCAGTAAAATAATTGTGCGGTGTTGTAAAAGTATCGACTTCAGTGAATTGTTGAGTCGGTCCCGTGACCCGTCTGGAAAGGAGTTCGCCTTTTGATGCAAAGCCTTTAGCGGTTAGCCAAGTTGTCGTCGCTAATTATAGGGAACATGCATTTGTTTAAAAATCAGCAAAATTTTTTATTTTCCGAAAGGCAACATATAAATATGGACCAAAAAATGCAAAAAGTACAGTAACCAGTTGCTAATTAAAAATAACGCTTTTTGATATGATTGAAAAATATATATATTATAATACTGTATAAATCCTTGTTATTAGTGTCATTTTTAGGGTTTTGTAATACTCAAGCTGCGCATCCATTTGAGGAAGACTCGGGGCGAGGCAGCCGCTCGACCCGAGGCCGCACAAGTGGAGACGCTGCCTCAACCTGAGGCCGCCGCGCCATGAGGCAAATTAATTCGTTGCCGCGGGCCGAGCCATATTTTGTTTGTGGTTTTTTGGCGCGCTCAAAGAAGCCTCAGTCCGAGCCGTGCACTTGGTGGAGACGGGCGTGTCGCCTCAGGTTGCAATGGACAACGAAACTGCAGTTAAATTAATAAAATTTTTAAAGCTATCACCATCTTCAAACGTTATGTCCAATAGCAATTGGTCACATCCATGCTGAATTCTATTGCAATATAACTTTTATCCACCATCGATGCTTCCTCTTTTGTATAGTTGTTTGTTGTATTCTCTTTTTTTATAGTGTTAATGACTATTAAAGCAGCAGCTACTCTACGCGCGTCTGGTGTCATCGCGTTTTTGCTTTACACTGGCTTCGGATCAAGGTGAGGCGACACGCCTCACCTTGATCCGTAACGTGCCTCGAGCCTATGCCTCGGAGTGAGCAGCCTCGGTTTGCTTCAAGTCGAGGCTGCTCTAATGGATACGCAGCTTTATAGTTTCACTCTGTCCGTCGGTCCGTCTGTCTATCTGTCTGTCCGCGCTTCAAGCTTCTGTAATTATGAATATAAATGGATGAAATTTTGGTTTAGTTAATGACTGCATGGATCTCGGTTTTGGCATCATAAAATAATAATATTTTACATTTTAGGGGTGGCTCCCCATACATGTGAAGTGGATTTTTCATTCATTGCCTCTATTTTAATTTTTAAAACACCTTTTCAACAATATCCCACACGATAGGGTATCGTGTGGGGTATTGATGAATACGTCTTCTAAAATAAAGGTAATGTTTCATATTAAAGTGAACCAGTTAGTCAAACAATTCATGTTCAGATTTCAATTTGCAAAGACGAGTCAAACAATTCATATTCTATCAGAGGGGCAATTCTGCTAAATAAAACCTCCAATAATACAATTAGGTACAATCAAGTTCCGGCACGCTAAAATTCTCAAAAGGTGTTTTTATGAACGTTAAACCAACGTGAAACGCGCTCTGATTGGTCGAATCGTCATAAAATCCGTTCACGGTAACATGTGGCTACACTTTCAATCCAAACAAAGTAAATTGAAGTCTACTTTAAATAAGAGAATTGAGGTTCAGGTTACTTTTTGACATGACTTTCGCCTTGGCATCATTTTACAGGAAAATGTTTTTCGTAGGAATACATTTCATATTATAGTCTATAGATCATAGCCAGAGGGCCGAAACACTCTACAAATGACAGCTTGAGCTTCTTTACTTTAGCGATATATTATAAGAATAATATGTTCTTTACCAAGGCCGAGTAAACTCATGGGCAATTTCCTTTGTCTATGGAGTTCAATAATACCTACTATGTCTCATCGCTGTAACACTCGTGTAATAGTGTAACGCACATTTGCACGCCCACACCGCACCCCGCACACGCCGTCGCGCGATGGACGCGAACGTGAGCGTGCACGTGACCGCTATCTGTGGACTTCGCCCGCCCGCGCCGTATAACACGCGCCATCAGCCCGTCGACCGTACACACTAAGGTACACACCGGTATATAATTGTCAAACAAATTACACTACGGCCGCTGTATCTTGACGGGTCTGAACATAGGCTCTGCGAACTTTAGCGCATGTGCAACTCGTGAAGAAAACTGTTATTGTATTATTTTTATATACCTATGTATTAATAAAATTTCCCTAATACAGTTGACCAATTAGTACAAATAAAATAAATACGAAAACACTTAGAAACAGCTAATGCGCATCCTTCTGCGCGAAGTTCAGACTCGCCAAGATACATCGGCCGTATTGTACATATTTTTATGAGACGGTCAATTCACACCGAAACGAAACGATACGGGACATGTATTTTTTTACGCTGCATTTTTAAGGTAGCTGTTCAAAATTAAACTTTATTCATTACAGGAGAAAATACACGTTTCATTGTAAAAGTTACAATGTCATGCACTGCGCTGCACAGCGCATGTGCAGTGTATGACTGATGTCATATGAAACGTAATTTTTTTTGGTGTATGATGTGACTAAAGCTGCGCGTCCACTGGATCGGAATCGGAGCGTACGCAGCGTACGGATTTGTTGCTTTGTATTGATTTCTATGGTACTGCGTCCACTGGATCGGCATTTCTGCGCCTGAGACCGGTATTTATGCCGATGACGTCATCGGCAGTGAACCCGTCATTCGGATTCCGAACGTTTCAAGTTCTGACGTATTTGCGACGACGCGACGGCTATACATAAATACTTATTCACGATGAATGACGATATTTTAATTACTTTAGTGGAAAAATATGAAGAACTTTACAATCTAAAACATCAACATTATCATAACCAACTGAGGAGACACGATATTTGGGATGAAATTGGGCAAATAATAAATAAAAATTGTAGAATATAGTGAAGTTCAAAAAACTTTTTTCGAGTCATATGAATGTACCCAAAAAATCTATTTTCATCTTCTAATAAATGAGAATATATTATAATGTATGAAATTCTCTGAAAATTAATCTTTTTGAGTTTATATTATGAACCCATATATTTCGTTTCTTTTTGTTTCTCTTTTCCTCTTCTGATAAAATACAGCTAATTACAACAATATCCTCGTCACTATCCTCCATAGACCATAATGCAAATGCACGTTCAGGCTGACGGACTAAAAATAAGTAAATTGCCGATGATGAATCCGAATGCAGTGGACGCACCCCATCGGAATTTTGTAAATGACGACGCTCCGTCCGCTGCGTACGCTCCGATTCCGATCCAGTAGACGCGCAGCTTATCCCGGAACAAAAAGAATAAAAAGATCGTAAGCCATCAAAACGGTGCGGCGCTACCGACTGCACACTCACAAACACACGTCTTGAATTATCATCAAGGAAATGTAGACGACGTTTTATAGGATAATATGTAATATGTAAATAAAGAAATGGATAGGCGGCTGGCTGCCATGAGACATAGCGTGTATAAATTTTTTTTTTCAACTATGTTTGGCTGTTGTATTACACACTAGCTGTTGCCCGTGACTCGTTCGCGTCAACTGATAGCGCAATAATGCATTAATTTCGACCAAATTTTATTACAGTAAAAAAGGTTATAGTGAGTCAATCTTAAAAGATAGACATATACTGTCGCGGACATTTAAAGAGGAATAATTCTTTCATACACATTTTTTGGGTCACTTGAACCGTTTACGCAGCGAACGCAATGGAAGCCCTTAAAGATAAAAAATTACCCGTTTTTTCCACATTTTCCCCTGATTCTTTGCTTCTATTGGTCGCAGCGTGATGCTATATAGCCTAAAGCCTTCCTCAATAAATGGACTATCTAACACAAAAGGAATTTTTCAATTCGTGAGATTAGCACGTTCAAACAAACAAACTCTTCAGCTTTATAATATTAGTATAGATTAAAACATACATGTGTCATGAGTTATTCTATGATATAGTCCCCAGTACAAGGACCATAAATTGTTTTGACACATACAAATGTAAAACTTTGTGAGTGCCTTTTTTGTGATGAGTCCGACAAACTTTTCTAATGCGAAATCTTTCGGCACTGCTGCGTTTTCGAATGCTCGGTTCCTGGAATTGTCGATATGACGTCACTATGACAACTTTGATTTATGGATTTTTTTTGGATAAAATTAATTTAAAACTTGTGGTCAACTTGTCCGACAAAAATCATGTTGCGTATGGGGTGTCCACCATTCCAAAAATGTCGTTATGACGTCACTATGACTCCTCGAACATACAAGTTTCATTTTTTGAAATTTGTTTAGTAAAGTTAATTTAAAGATTGTGGCCAACTTGTCCGACAAAAATAATGCTGCGTATGGAGTGTCCACCACCCCGAAAATGTCGATATGACGTCATTATGTCTCCCCGTACTTACTTTGAATTTAATATTTTTCGATTGAAAATAAAGTACTTATTGTAAACAAATATGTGTCCGACAAAAATATGACACAATGATATTTGTTATAAACTACTGCTGTTGCCCGCGACTCCGCCCGCGTAAATACTGTATTTCTCGGGAAATTGTACTTTTTTGGGATAAAAAGTAGCCCATGATTTAATCCAGAGCCTAAACTACTACCATACCAAATTTCATCGAAATCCGTTCTGTAGTTTTTAGATGAAAAAGTAAAAAAACAGTTTCTTTTAAATTTTTTTGTCCAACATGTATGTACGGCAGTGGCGAAGACTGGTTCTCCTTCATAGGGAAGCCGGAGCCTGTATAATAATAAGTAGGGATTTCTATGCAGGTTTGCAAAAGGTGAGTGACAAGGGAAGCCGATAGGAACTCCATTCCTATCGGCTTCGGAACCCTTCGCCACTGATGTACGGGGATATATAATGACGTTATATCGACATTTTTGGGGTGGTGGTATGGGGATACGCAACATGATTTTTGTCGGACATGTTGACCACATTTTTTAAATTAATTTTATTTAAAAAAATCCATAAATCAAAGTTGTATATACGGAGAGTCATAGTGACGTCATATCGACAATTCCAGGAACCGAGCATTCGAAAACGCAGCAGCGCCGAAAGTTTTCGCATTAGAAAAGTTTGTCGGACTCATCACAAAAAAGGCACTCACAAAGTTTTACATTTGTATGTGTCAAAACAATTTATGGTCCTTGTACTGGGGACTAATAGTGCTTGTTACTATATATGTTATTATGAAATATGAACTATTAATTCATCTTGTAACAATATCTTGCAGACAATAATAACTTGACAAATATTTAAGATGTAGCTACATTATTTTATAATACGAGTATAGCGTTTTTTGTTGCGATTACGTCGTCCAATGTCTACGTTTATTAATGTCTTTGGTATTTGTTAGCAAAAACTACAATTTGAATAAAATTTGTCATTAGGTATTATTTATTTAAAGAGCGTTTTTTTTTCTTGAGCATTATGTTTTCACAAAATTTTTAGTCTCATGATAGTTCACTTGAGTATTAAAATGTTCAAAATATTATCATATTTTGTGATTCGTGACGTGTTTTCGATTCATTTTATCTTCCAGTTTCTAGATAGGAAGTGTGACCACTACTGTGTGTATGTAGTTAAATGGTCGGGTATAAACTTTGGACCATTTAATTTAGGGTGAATTTATTATGAGGACAGAGTCTAAGCGCAGCGAAGTGAAATTCACAGCAAATTCACCCATATGTCCACAAAGTAACGCACATATTCCTCCCGAGAACAAACAAACGGAAGATTACGTTTAAGAAATATTAAGTTTTCAGAATTATGCTTCTTTGCGTCTGCGCATCATGAATCATCACATAAATTGACTCTTAAGGGCCCAAAAGTAAATCTTAATTCTTAAGGGTCCAAAACACAGACTTACACAGGAAGCGGTCCTCCTGCGTGTGCTCGGGCTCGGCCAGCAGCAGCGCGGGCGCTCCGCCCCCCGGCGCCGCCTCCACCACCGTCCCGCCCGCCGACACCAGCATCTCCTGTTAGCGCCAAGTGTAATTGTTGTACTTTACTCTGTTCCGGGTAAATTTAACCATAACAAAAACAAAAAGACAATATAACACTATTTAATATTATGACGACCTCTGTGGCACAGTCGCGGGTTCCAATCCTGCCGAGGAAACAAAAATAAATAACGTTCCTGGGTCATTGATTGCTTTAATGCACATCAATGACCCAGGAGTGTTATTTTTTTAGTATTATTTATATCTTTTTGAATAGTATAATAAAAAAAATCTTAAATACATATTATTGAACAATGTGCAATATAATAATAGGTTGGGGAAAAAGTCTTTTCGCATTATAGTATGTATGAACTTGTCATAAAATATCTTGGACTATACCAATTGTATCTGGCTGATTTTGGTATCATTAAAAAGTTTTAATTTTACAGAAGACAATTCCAAATTCAAATTAGGTAAATTTGAGATTTTCATTTGTTTTTCTTATTGTTAAAATGAGTGATTCTTATGAAGAATTTCGATACATTTTAAAATTTTATTACAAAAAAGGTAAAAATGCAACACAAGCCGCGAAAAAAATTTGTGATGTTTATGGACCTAATGCAGTATCTGTGAGAGTAGCGCAAATTTGGTTTAAGCGTTTTCAATCCGGAAATTTTGATATCAAAGATGCACGTCGCTCTGGTCGCCCTGTTACGGACAAAACTGTTGCCATTTTTGAAAAAGTGGAGCAAGATCGGCATATTAGTAGTTACGATGTAGCTGAAGAACTGGGGATTGACCACAAAACGGTTTTGGCGCATTTGAAAAAAGCTGGGTACACAAAAAAGCTCGATATTAATAATAATGAACCGTGTACTCATTTGTGATTCTTTATTACGACGTAATGAAACCGAACCATTTTTGAAGAAGCTGATAACTGGTGATGAAAAGTGGATCACGTACGACAAGAACGTGCGAAAAAGATCGTGGTCAAAGGCCGGTCAGGCTTCACAGACTGTGGCGAAACCCGGGTTAACTCGCAACAAGGTGATGCTGTGTGTGTGGTGGGATTGGAAGGGCATTATTCATTATGAGCTGTTACCGCCAGGCAGGACCATCAATTCTGAACTGTACTGCGAACAACTGATGAGATTAAAGCAAGAAGTTGAGAGAAAGCGGCCGGAATTAATCAACAGAAGGGGTGTGGTTTTTCACCATGATAACGCTAGACCTCACACATCTTTAGCCACTCAGAAAAAATTACGGGAGTTTGGCTGGGAGGTGTTAATGCATCCGCCGTATAGTCCTGACCTTGCACCTTCAGATTTCCACCTGTTTCGGTCGCTGCAGAATTCCTTAGGCAGTGTCAGGTTGACATCACAAGAGGACTGCCAAAACCACTTGTCACAGTTTTTTCATCAGAAGCCCCAAAAATTTTATAGCAATGGGATCATGTACCTACCAACAAGATGGCAAAAAGTTATCGAACAAAATGGCACCTATATACTTTAGTCACTTGTAAATAAACTTTTTTAAAAAAACCTTTTGAATTTTTATATAAAATGCGAAGAAACTTTTTCCCCAACCTAATATATAGTAAAAGTATTAAAACTAGATGTTGTCCGCGACTTCGTGCGCCCAAAGTTAATTTCGCAGAAACCGTACATTTTTCCGCGATAAAAAGCCTATGTCCTTCCCCGTGGTCTACTCTACATCTGTGCCAAATTTCATCAAAATCGGTCCAGTAGTTTCGGAGCCTATTCAATGCAAACAAACAAACTTTTCCTCTTAATTATATCAGCATAGATATTTCCGTTGTCTGGTTAAACAATCACACAGAACTTAACACGGGACCAGATTGGACGTGTAGTGCAAAGGTGTTATAGTCATTACCTGGAGCGTGTCCTCGGTGAGCACAGTGAAGGGCGGGTGCGTGACGAAGGTCAGGCCGGCGAACAGCCGCCGCCCGCCCGCCGCCAGCCGCGCGCGCCGCGGCCCACACGCGCCGGTGCCGTCCAAAGCCTCGAACGGTTCCTGTGCAACAGAATGTTGTCTTTGTAACTTGATCACAGATGGCGCTGTTAAGTAGCTAAATCGCGCTATGCCATAAATTTATTTCGAACGATACCTAAAGTGAATATTGCGATTACTCTCTGCGACGCCGGCTTCGAATTACGTTTATGACTGCTTGCGATTTGGACATTTCGGTGTGTTTGGAAGACCAGACCTGTGTTAGTGTGGAAATTCGTAGCAAATAAACTCCCTCAGAGGAAACTGGCGTTTTCCTCTGAATATCGGACCGTAATCCCGTAACAATATATTTGTTTTTCGAGTGTGACAATTTTTTTTCTGCCTAAGCGTCAGTCTAAAAAGTGCGAGCCGCGTCGCAGGACATTATGTACACAAAAATTTTGTAGTTTGTGGAGGCATTCTATATAAAGGATGTCGTATCTGACATAACGGGCACGGGGCAGTTTACCTCGTCGGCTTTGTCTTGTGTCTGCAGGCACTTGGCGACCCACTCGTACGACACGATCCACCGCCCCGCCGCCAGCGCCAGCATGAACTTCACAGATCTGAAAATATTTCATAAATGCCTAAGTTATCAATGAAACTTACGGACACAAATAGTTTATAATATTGGTAACTTATATCTGAGTAAAATATATGGTCGTAGGCAGTTTGGTGTCTTTTAGCGAGCTTTAAGCAAAGTGGCAGGCAAAATATATGTAACAGAAGAATAATTACCTCTGCGCTTTATTCTCCTCATCCACTCCCACCACCAGATGTGTCAACTCCTCGGTATACTTGTCTGTGAAGGTCCAATTCTTCAGCGCACACAGCTTTTTTAAATTGAGCTGCTGCTGCGAAGTCAGACAGGACCCGGCAATGCAGTACTTCAAATCCTTCTCGACTTTCTTAGACACTAACGTACGAGAGGGGGAGTACGATTGTTCAAAGGCTTTACTCATAAATTCCTTCTCTTGAGTAGTTTTTGCCGCCACGAAACTCGAGCAGAAAGTCTGGTCCTCCGTATTTTCGCCGTCGAAGTCCAGTGATTTCTTGGCAACGGGGGTGGATTTGTATTTAATTTGGTCAACAAACTTGTTGATGGTAACCGGAGTCTCCAGTGTAGGTCTGCCTTTGGATGTGTCAGCAGTTTTGGAGGTGTCAGTCATTGTATCACATAGCGTAATTATGTTCGTATCGCGTACATTGCTTCCTTTACGCTGGGACTGCCTTTCAATAGAATTGACTCTATCTACGTTGAGTTTGGAATTATTTCTTGCACTGTCTCCTCTGGTTCTGGCTTTTGAGAAGGAAGAACTTCTGAAAGTATTTAAACATCAGGATTATGATAGATGTTTAAAAATTTATTTCTCTTTTACAATTAGTGTTACATACAAGGATCAGAGATGAGATCCACCTAGTAAGTGTCCATAAAAACTTGTGTCAAGTGGACTCGTCTGGACCTTCCTAACTAAAATAATTATTTCTTAATACAAATACAAAAAAAAAAATAGAGGTACAAAACATTGGAACACAAGTTTCAATATTAATTTATTTTATTATTTTAGAAAACCAACAGCTTACAAATGATACAAAAAATAAAAATAGCCTAGGAATAGAAGTAGTGAAGCCAATTACAGGTTTGCACATTTAGTGACTAAAGAATAGTACAAACAAGCAAATTATAAAGAAACTAGCCGTTGCCCGCGGCTCCGCCCGCGTAAATATATAAAACGTATTCGGAGCGCACGGACGTCGGACGTGTTTTCGGTTGGCGTTACGTATAATAAAGTTTTCGAATTACTAAAATGGGACCTAAGTGTAGTGGATGTAATAAAACAATTTATGATTTACTGTATATGGAGTGTGTAAAAGTATCGTGTAAAAAGGTGTATCACCATGGATGTGTTTCATTCTCGGATGATAAATTCAAAAACTTGACCGAGGAAGAAATGAAGAATTGGATATGTCCGGAATGCAGAATGAATACACCGAAAGGGGATAATTCTAATACTCCCATTCGTGGATGCTATGAAACGGATAAATCATTTCTGTCTCCTAACTTCGTAAACAGCCAGCGAGGTTCGCGTAAACCCAACAAAGATGTGTCCTATACAAATTTGGATACTAAAATATTAGATGAGATTTACTTAGTCCAATTTAACCCCGCCAAGACACAAGTCTGCGCGTTCTCCGCTAAAAAGTCACCTATGGTCGTACATCCTCGTTTTGAGGGCACATCTTTAACCATCTCCCCTAGCATTGAAATACTTGGCGTTAGCATATCGAGCGAAGTCCAATTCCGATATCATCTAGAGGGTAAGGCCAAGTTAGCCTCGAAGAAGCTTGGTGTTCTCAACAGAGCGAGACAGTACTTCGGTCCGGACCAACGCCTACAACTCTACAAGGCGCAGGTTCGGCCTCATATGGAATATTGTTCTCATCTCTGGGCAGGAGCACCAAAATACCAACTGCTCCCTCTGGATCGTATCCAACGAAGGGCCGCTCGAATTGTTGACTGTCATAGTGTTTCAAACAGCTTGGACCCCTTGGAATTACGCCGAGATGTAGCTTCACTCTGCATCCTCTATCGGTTGTATCACGGGGAGTGCTCTGAGGAATTGTTCGGAATCATACCACCTGCAACTTTTCGCCATCGTCCCACGCGAAAAATATTCCATCCTCATCACCTTGATGAGTGGCAGTCTTCCACCGTGCGTTTCTCGCGTAACTTTCTGCCGCGCACTGTAAAACTCTGGAACGAACTGTCACCAGCAGTATTTCCGGACCTATACGACCTACAAACCTTCAAGAAGAGAGCGTATTCCCTCTTAAAAGGCCGGCAACGCACCTGCAGCTCTTCTGATGTTGCGAGTGTCCATGGGCGACGGTAGTTGCTTTCCATCAGGTGACCCGTTTGCTCGTTTGCCCCCTTATTTTATTTAAAAAAAAAAAAAAAAAAAAAAAAAAAAAAAAAAAAAAAAAAAACATGATGAAATTTGTAAAAATGTACAAATAGAAAGAAAAAATATAGATAAAAGTTCATCATCATCTTTGAAGGTAGTTTTGAAAAATAAACAGGCGATCGAGAAACCAAACAGTGTGGCCACGAAACCCGCGACTGAATTTAAATGTGCGGAATCAATGAACAAGTCTACCTCGATTGATTGCACTGTTAAAATGGATGATGAGAAGAATGAAGACGGAAATTGGGTTACTGTTCAGAAAAGGCGAAACAGATACCCTAACAAGGAGGTAAGGAAAGGAGGAAGTACTAGTATAATAGAATTCAAGGAACAGAACGCAAAAAATATCTTCATGTGTGGCGTTTAAAAAAGGACACTTCGATTGAATGTATGGAGAAGCATGTAAAGAATATTTGTGGAGATAATATCGAAATCAAGGTGGAAAAGATTACACATAAGACGGATAAAGACTATTCATCATTCATCATAACTGTTCCTGAAAGCCAGTACAACAATTTGTGTTCTCCTGATAATTGGGCAATAAATATAAAATACTGTGAATGGGTGTGGTTTCGAAGGAACTATAGTCAAGCCAAAAAATAAGCAAGCTATTATTGAAGTGTTCTATCAGAACGTCAGAGGACTTCGAACAAAGACCCAAGAATTCTATGTGAATTTATCGTGTTCGAGCTCAGATTTGTTCGCAATAACAGAAACCGGCTGTAATTCTGCTATCCTCGATTCTGAATTAATCCCACCGGGTTATTCAATAATTAGATGCGATCGTACAGATGGTCGAAAACACGGTGGAGCGTGTTTAGTGGCCACACCGCGTCTTACGTTGCGGCAAGTATGTGTACCGAGTGACGTCAACATTGATTGTCGAGCGTTCGAGCTAGCCAGTGCTGCGGTGTATCGCCACGAACGTTTTTTGTTTTTTCTATGCGTAATTTATATTCCTCCAGGTAGCAGTGACAATGAATATTTAATATTGTTTAATATTATTGAAGATTTCTGTGGTAAATTTAAAAAAATAGTAGTTTTGGGTGATTTTAACTTATACTCATGTAGTAATTCCATAAAAGATTATTTTGAATATTTTGTATCACACTGTGGATTCGCTCAGAGCAATAGAATAGATAACGTCAACGGCCGACAGCTTGATCTCGTTTTAAGTAACTTGGGTGAGGAGGTGAGCGTGCGCGCCTCTCCCGCCCCGCTGGTGGCGGTGGACCCCCACCACCCGCCGCTTGAGATAACACTGCGCGCGCGCTCCGCTGCACCGCTCGTCGACCCACAACTACGGCCGGGGACCAATTCGTCACCAAACACGAGTATAGTTAGGGAATATCCGAGTTGGAACTTTAATAAAGCCAACTTTCCGCTCCTCTACCAAGCTATCGCGAACTCTAATTGGACCCCGATGTATAAATTAGATTTAGAATCTAGTCTTGACTTTTTCTATAATAATATTAATACAATAATCGACACCTATGTACCTAGGAAAAATTATTACAGTAGCAATAAAACTAAATTTGTTTATCCCGATTGGTATACGACCGAAATTAGACAAAAATTAAAATTAAAAGCTTGTTTACACAAAAAATTAAAATTTCAAATTTACAGACACATTATAACGATTTTTCTAGCTGCCGAGCCGAAGTTAAGAGATTAATAAAAACGGCATACGTAGCCTATCAGAGTCGCGTTCAAAGCCATATTTTAGAAAACCCTAAGGCTTTTTGGAAATTTGTCAATTCTAAGCGTAATGTAAGTAACAAAAAAAATATAATAAAAGACGGAGAAATACTAAAAGGTGGTCGATGTGCCCAGGAGTTCGCGAAATATTTCCACTCAGTTTATAGGAGCGAGAGGCCCCAGTTGAGTGTGGACGCGGCGGTGGCAGCGGCTGGCGCGCACAACGCGGCCGCTCGCGTGCACGTAGACCCGCTGCGTCCGCGCGACGTGCTGCGCGCGCTTCGCCGGCTCAAGCCCACACACGCCGCCGGCCCTGACGGCATCCCGCCTTATATATTTAAAGATTGCTGCTTTGTTTTAACTAAACCACTTTGGCACATATTTAGTTTAATTTTAGAGTCATCTACATTCCCTTCTAGATGGAAAACTACGAGGGTAGTCCCGGTACCAAAGGGAGAATTAGGGTCTCAGATACAAGGGTATAGGCCGATAGCGGTGCTGTCGACTGCATCTAAGACGTTTGAGTCGGTGTTGTATAATCTCATCTTTGAACAGGTTAACTCGCAACTTGCCGAAGAACAACACGGATTTCGACCTTCGAGGAGTGTTACGAGTAATTTACTGAGTTATATGATGGATATCATACCGGCAGTGGACGGCGGGATGCAGGTCGACGCCGTATACTTTGATTTTAAAAAAGCATTCGATCTAGTAGATCAAGACGTGTTGCTCATTAAGTTGGCGGCAATAGGTTTCACCCCACAGCTTCTTAAGCTTTTTGCTAGTTACTTGCGCGATCGTAAGCAATACGTTGAATATGATGGCCATACATCGTTGCAGTACTACACAAATTCGGGCGTTAGTCAGGGCAGTAATTTGGGGCCTCTTCAATTTCTTATAATGATTAATGATCTGCCTAGAGTAATTAAATATAGCAAATGCAAACTCTTTGCAGACGATTTTAAGTTATATTTGATCATTAAATGTCTTGACGATTGCATCAAATTACAAGAGGACATTAATAACGTATTGCTTTGGAGTGTTCAAAATAAACTGCAATTTAATAGCTCAAAATGTACAGCTATTTCTTTTACAAGGGTACGCACTTTGTCACAATACACTATGAATTACACCGTGAACAATAAACCGTTAACCAGGGTGGCGTCAATTAAGGACTTAGGGATCCACATCAATGGTGACCTTACGTTTAAGGAGCACATCACTAACTGCTGCAAAAAGGCGTTCAGAAATTTAGGCTTCGTTCTCCGGTCGAGTCAAGGCTTCACTAACATCAAGGCTATTACCAGTCTCTACAACTGTTTAGTTAGAAGTCACATGGAATATGGTGCGATGGTCTGGTCCCCATACGAAGAGAAGTATTCCATGATGCTGGAGAGAATTCAAAATAAATTTCTTCGTTTTATTTATAAGAGGCTCTACGGTGTATACCCGTTCTACCCCTTAAACTATCCGACGCTATTCGTGCTAGGTATGGTGGGATACGACCGGCTCGCGGCTAGGAGGGAGCTGTCGGTGGCGCGGTACGTGTTCAGTGTGCTGCGGGGCCGCACGTGTGACGCCGCCGTGCTGGGGGAGGTGTCGCTTAGCGTGCCCGACCGGTACGTGTGGCGCCGCCGCCGCCCGCCGCTCCTGCACGTACCGCGCTGCAGGACCAACCTGCTCAAATACTCTCCGTTTGTTCGGGCACTGCGCACCTTAAATGAAGTTGCACAGCGGATGGATATTTTCAATTGTACTCTCAGCGAATTCACACGTGGCTGTTTATTTGTAATTTGTTATGGGAATAAAATTCCAAATAATAATTAATTCACTAGCACTAGTAATTTTTTAAGGTGTACAATAAGGCAATGTAAATTATTCGCAATCAATATATATTTACTTATTAATAATTTAAATTAATTGAACTTTATGTTTGAAATTATTATAATAATTAATGTTACACATTTTGATTCCACTGCTATCCCATTAGGTTAAGCCTGTAATGATAGTTTGTGTGTAAATAAATAAATAAATAAATAAAATAAATAAATAAATACAGTATACGGGGAACACTGTACTTTTTCGGGATACAAAACAAAATTTACAGTTCAGGCATTTATAATTTTAAACGCGAAATTTGATGTGTATATGGTATGCACTAATTGGATCAAAGATTTTAGTACATAGTACTAAATGCAATGTAAGCAAATACTACTCTAGTTAATTAGAAAATCTTAAAGTAAATTATATTTTTAAGAAGGCTATACTTACTTCTGTGGCGTTTCTTCTACTACACTCTGGCCAGAGAGAATGTCCTCCTGTGCCGGTGTACTCTGCACTACCACATCAGAATCATCGTGTGGAGAAGTTCTTTTGCTTGTATTTACTTCTGTTTTCTCTATTCTCTCTTCGTATACTATGCTTTTCTGTGATTCCAGAGGTACCTGGAACAAGGATATAAGAATTTCGAGATTATATTTAAGATTTATTATAAAAGTTCAACTTATTGAAAAATCAACTTACATCCTGTTTTTTACCATCATCTTCAAGTCCAACACTGTCTTTTTCATGAATAGAGAACACATTCTCACTATATTTTTGTGTTGTATGAATATTATCATTTCTTTTTACGCTATTTTGTGTCACATGTTTACTCTTATTCTTCTGCATGTGATTAATATCTGCATCAATATTAGCGAACACTTGACTTATTATGTTGTTGTAGTCGTCCATTTCACTACATTCTAGGGTGTTAGTCTTTTGAACATTTTCACTTGAAAAATTTTCTTCAATAGTGTCTACATCCATTTTTTTGTTAACTGCTTTCCTCTTTTTAGTACTAGGTATCTCATTTTCATGATTATCATCTCTATTTCGCTTTTCTGCAGTTCTTTCTTTATTATTACTCCTGTATGTTGGTACTAGTATTGCAGATGGAGTCCCTTTAGTGTCCTTCAAATACTGGACATTTCCCTCTTTCACTGACTCACTGTCAAATAGATCTAGATCATTCAGCTCTGCTACATTCTGTTCCATTTCTCTTAAAGCTTGTGATCCTGATTTTAATGTATTGATTTCTCTTTGTGAGTTTTTATTTGTCATGGTTTGAAACAGTTCTTTTTCAACACTTTCAGTTATTTCAGCAGTGACAGTATCGGCTGATGCAGTGTTCTTCTTAGTTGATACAGATTTCTTTTCCAGATTTAGGTCAGTTTTAGTTGTAGTACTTTGTGATGGATGTAAGTTTTTAGTGTTACTTTCATTTTGATTCTGTGTTATTTTATCTCCAATTTGAACTTCAATTACATCTGGTTTCTTCGTATTTTGGCTACTCACATCTCTGAGAGAGGTTTGAACTTCACGGTCAGATTGCACATTTAGTTGCACATCATTGTCCTTTTTCTTAATGTAAATATTAGCTACTGTACTTCCTACCTTAATAGTTATTTCAATGTCATCTGTATTTATACATTGCATATTATTTTGTCCATCGGATTCACTGGTTAGTTTATTGTATTTACTCTTATTGACAAAAGTACTCTTTTTTATAAATGTAACTTTTTTTTTGATGTTGTTTTGATTACTCAAAATACTAAAGTTTTTATTAGGTTTTTCAATATTATTATTATCAATACTTGCTGTAGTGTTTTCTATTCTCTCATTTTCCTTTGTGCCCCTGTGAGATTGTACACTTGCCTCACAAACTTCTATTTGTGGCAAACTTGCATTTGATGTTCCATTTGCACATAAATCATTCTTATTACTAACAGATTTTTCAACATTAGTTCTATTTTCAAATTTTGAATCACTCCTGGCATTTAATTTAGTAGTAATTTCAGGTGTATTGTCATCTATGCTGTAAACAACTTGTGAGTCAACTGCTTCAGCAGCTTTGCTTGCAATAGCTTGTGTTTTCTTACACATTTCAATAGAGACATTCAATTTGTTCTTATTGGTTTTAACTTTGTTTAGATCCTTTTTCATTTTCTTAACATTATTCCAAGTCTTTAAGGTTTTATTGGACTTTTTATTTGTCTCCATGGAACTTGTACTATTGCAATTAACATTGGCAATATCATTTGAAGCATTAGACATATTTTTGCTGGTATTTTCTTTGTTTCTGAAGCTTCTGCGAGGTTTTTCAGTAGTATATTCCTTGTCATTATCATCTATTATGTAATCAAAGGTTTCTATATCCATGGGGCCTACTATATTTTCCTTGTTTTTGTGATTCATTTCTTCTGGCACTTCTTCAATCCTATCCCAATCTTGTTCTTTTGGAGGTACATATTCTACCTCCATAGGTACAGGTTTCCTCTTGTTCTCACTGTGAACTAGTGCATTGCTCGTAACACGTTCCACATACACAGACGTATCTTGTGCAGAATTAGTGGGTGGCATAGAAAAATGATTTTGAGAAGAGGCTAGCCAGTCGTTTACATTTTTGCTTGGATCTTGTTCGATGTCATTATCATCAGGTGAGTCTAATAAATATTCATCCACTGTAAGGTTAAAACATGGATTATTAATGTTTACTATGTAACCAGGATCGACAGCAGTCACTATCCTCAAAAACCCTTTGATATGATCTCAGGGGTGCCCGAGGGACATGCTTAATCTGTCTGGGACCCACAACAAAATTACTTAATCACAAGTAAAGTAAAAGGAGTAGGAAGTATTCCGATCGGGATCCCCAAGCAAAGCAGAAAACAGTCAAATAGCAATTAGCAAAAATGACAAAATTAGAATGAACTGGGGTGGGGAAGCACCATGGGAATAATATGAATATGTAGGTACTTACATTTTATCTTGAACAAGTCCTCAAATGTTTCTCGAAGCTTCTGAACATGTTTAGTTAAGTTCTGCAAGGGCAGATTCAACTTGAGCGAACCCTTGTCATTGTCTACACCACAGGTGGGGCACTTGTGTCTCCCTCGCCAGCAAGTGTGACACAGTGTGTGACCGCATTTCGCTGTGGTGGGTATAGAAAACAACTTGCAGCTGAAATGTCAGTTTAAAATGTTGCTTTTAGTACATAGGTATTTTTAGGGTTTCCTAAAAGTTGTTTTGTTAATTACAGTATATTCGACTGATGCTTAAATTTAGCATTTGAAAGAGAATTAATGTTATAAAATAGTGTTATTTACATTAGTAAATGTTTTAAATTCATGATATACTATACACTAGTAAATACAAAGTTCAGAACACAAACCATTCTATGCAAGTTACATGATAAATTTGTTGTGATGTTAGTTTTGATAACTTATTTATATCTAATTCTTGTAAAATCATATTCATGTTACATATTATAACTATTCAGAACTAGTATGTAGGTTTTTAAGCTATTTCTTCAAAATTATAATAATTTTTCAACAAAATTAGAATGTTTCCCGCGAATATTTTTTACATTTGAAAATGTCAAAAGAACCACAGTTTGTTTTTAAATTAAGGCCGTATGGCGCATAGTATGACGTATAGCATAGAAAAAAGTATCAATATACTAACTATAGGTCTACCAGAATCTGATGGCATTTTAAAAAAAATAAAAAATGTGATTTTCGGCAATGTCAAGTACATGACCCGTCAAATCAAAGTACGTGATCTGTCAACCGCTGTTAAAATTTTGTGATTAAGTTCTTGGAATTTGTTGTTTTTGTGAAAATATCCAAAAAGGCAATTCGATCTCAAGCGAGAAATATTGTTTTCTATGTCTGTAGTAAAATACAGAAAGAAGAAGGTGTAAATCGAACTCAATCTTATAATTTAAAGCTTGTGGTAAAGTTGACCGGTAAGTTAGAGTGAGTTGTTTTGATACTTTTAGTTTTTTTTATATTTTCTTAGGTAATTATTGTGACTTCTTTAAATGTGTTTCCAGTACTACTATAAGGTGAATCGTAGCTGATGGCACATCGAATGATGGTTTGTATTCCATGCCTGGTAAAAGGAGGAGAGGAGGAAAAAAGAAAATCAACATAAGACAGTTTCGATTTATAGTTGATTAGGAATAAAGTAAACGAGTTCTATACAGTGCGGAAGGAAATTCCAACATTAAATAAACTGTTGCCAATTTAATTGTATGTTATTTCGTAATAAATAAGTATATAAAGTAATTCACGATTGATTTATTTTTCATGAAATATCATTATCATTACATAGTATAAAACAAAGTCCCTTGTTTTGTCTGTCCCCTATGTATGCTTAAATCTTTAAAACTACGCAACGGATTTTGATGCCGTTTTTTTAACAGATAGAGTGATTTAACGGAAAGGTTTTTAGGTATATAACATGCATAACATAGTAGAGGTACACAAATAATTTTAGAGGTTTCTAAAGTCCTAAAAAATCACATATTTTGCGCTTACATTGAAAATGCTGGCTGAACACTACGAGATAGATCAAAATTATGTATTCATCTTTAAAAAGCCTACAAAAAAGTCCGCGATGGCATATGTCTATCTCTTAGGGATAACCCACAATAACCATTTTTTTATCCTTTACTTTGATTTTAATTAAATAGCTTATTTACAAAGCGATTTTAAGCAATACAGTATCCAATTAAGTACCTTAAATACATTGTGCATTTAAGATAGATCAATACTGCCCTTTACGGCATGTAATTTAAATGAATATTTTCGAAGATATTACAGATTTAAAATGCAGGGATATAGTGTTGCTGCGCGGCGCGGGCTCTCGCGTTTCTACATCGCGCTATCGAAAACGCGGGACGTATACAGTATAAAGAGGTTCACGAATATTTTGAACTGCAGCACAGAATACATAATAGTAATTCTGCAGTTCTTAATTCTTATGGAATATCCAGAGGTGGTTTGTCAGTTTTGTTGGAATGTCAAATAACTTTACTTACTACATAAGTACATAGTACATAGTATAAATCAAGTCGCTTTATCTGTCTGTCCCTATGTAGGTATAGTATATTGTATGCTTAGATCTTTAAATCTACGCAACGGATTTTGATGCGAGTTTTTAAAATAATAGTCTTTAAGATATAAGATTATGGTAAAACTTATATTCAAGTGCGATAAATATAATATTATGTAAGTATATTATCAAGTGATCGCGCATGTCGTGTCGTGTCGCCCTTTTAACAATTTGCATTGGGCAAACCTAAAAACATTTTTAATGTATATTGCTGTAAGAAGGTAGAGAGTTATTCACCGAAGTAGTTTTTTCTCCAAGAACACTATTCCACGCGGGCGAAGCCGCGTGCAAAAGCTAGTTTTCTATATTATACACCGAACATTCTTCACACAGTCTTATTATAATTCATGTTCAATAATACTAAAGACATAATTAAAAATTAACCAGTATCAAGATCGTTTAAACCAATTTCCCCAGTATTGCACACTACAAAATTTTATTTCCCTATTTGCCATGAGATTCTGGTACACCTATATAAATTACTAATCCGGCGAGGTGCAAACTAGCTTGGTGGAGTAGTATAGTTACTATACTACTCCACCAAGCTAGTTTGCACCTCGCCGGATTAGTAATTTTATAAAAATTTGCTTCCCCGCTCACCTTCCCGCGATCGCCCTGTCGCGTCAGTACGGTTAGCATATTTAACGCCGACACGCGTCATACGAGTTTTCGTCCTTTTTTGCAGATCGCACATATGCGTCAATTTGTTGCGACGCGAGGTGCAAACTTAGCTTGGTCGAGTAGTAGTGTTATATCCTTATATCATTGCCAGTGTCAAGTTAAAAGGTGATAAAAGGTATTTGTTTAACCATAGTTCTCGTTCTCTTGGACAAGAACTATCTAAGACTGCTAAAAATATTTTTTTATGTTTAGTTACAAAATGTTAAAATTTTTTGGGGAAATTAGAATTTGTTAAATTGAAACAAAACATTGAAAATTATGTTATGGCAGATTAGTACAAGAATTTCGGTTTCATAAAAAAAATACTTTCAAGTTTCAGCACTTGTCATTTGTCAGTTGCTTGTCAGCCGCATGTCAGCCGTGAGCCGCAGGTCATCTGTCATTCCAATTTTTCTGTAAAATTGTGGGCCTTCACTAAAACCCATTATTTAATTTATATTTATACTTACAATTTGCATTAAATATAAAAGTAAGTCACTTTAATAACTTTCTCACACATATTTTTTGTTATAAGATTATTGTCTGTTTATAAACTGTAGTTTTATGTCATTACATAATCTTATATTTTTACACATTTTGGATTATTAAATCATTTTTTTTCGAAAGAGTTTAACGTTTGGATTATACCTATTTAAATAATCCAATATTAACGCTTAATAAGCTACACTAGTAAATATTTAAGAAGATGAATTATGTTCTGTTAAATGTGGAGGTTAGTTTTAGTGTGCAGCTAGCAATTTTATTTACTTCATTCTGCCCAATATTTTATATACTTAGTTTTTGCCTTAAAAGTGGAATGAGCCATTGAATGTGTAATTTAATTTCTAATTTATGATATTTCAATAACAAGTTTTATACATTTTTAATTACAGAATGGCCCTCCGTTTGTTTGCCCGTAATGTTGCAAGACAGATGCAAGTCCGTGGGTATGCTGAGGCTGCCATTAAAGATGGAGAAATGGCACTAACATTAGCTGCTGGAAACAAAGTAGGAACTGAAATAAATATTAAATAAAACTTATACTTACTAATATTATTTAGACTAGCTTTTGCCCGCGACTTCGTCCGCGTGAAACAATTACTTTGGGATATCGCTAAAATTTACCCCCGACTTCATTTACGTAGAAGGAGGAGCGTTTCCCCCTCACGACTGTCCGCAGCGCGCCGCACATCATTATTGCGCGCTGATTATTTTATTACTGCGATATCTTCTAAAATACTCATTGAAATCAAATGATGTAAACGGCAAATTTCTTCTAAATTAAATGCTTGTAATGAATAACGTATTTATTTGGATAAGGATTAATATCATCTTTATGAAAACGCCCTCACAAATAATGCTTAATTTTAGAACAAATTTGGTTAGCATAAAAAGGTTATTGTGAGCCAACCTTAAAAGATAGACATATACAGTCGCGGACTTTTTTTTAGAACTTTTAAAGGGTAATAATTGTGTCATACATAATTTTAGCGAAACTTCAACCGTTTTTGCAGCGTACGCAGCGAAAGCTCTCAAAAGGAAAAAAAATCCCCCGATTTTGAAACATTCTTGATTGGTGCTCCGCTCGTATTGAGCTTAGCATGATGCTATATAGCCTAAAGCCTTCCTCGATAAATGGACTATCCAACACAAAAAGAATTTTTCAATTCGAACCAGTAGTTCCTGAGATTAGCGCGTTCAAACAAACAAACAAACTCTTCAGCTTTATAATATTAGTATAGATTAATTTACATAACATTTTGATAATTAATGTATTACATTATTTTTGCTAAAGGTAAAAGATTTGTGCATTATTTTTGCCATTTTACAAAAACCTAACTCATCATTTATTTAATCTTAATATAAAAAGTTTTTATATGTTATGAATTCATTTATATTGTTGGTATGTCACCCGATTTACTAGGAGCATAAAATATTTCAGGTTTTCTTTGACAAGCAAGTGGTGAAGCAAGTGGATGTACCATCATTCAGCGGAGCTTTCGGCATCTTACCCAAACATGTACCCACCCTTGGTAAGATTAAATAATAAATAATTATTTGTTTGGTGCCTACATATCTGTTTCAAAACTTAAAATAGTTCTTGCTTAAATTCATTTTGCAACTAAATAGAAATCTAGAAGGAACATTTCTTTTTACTTCTGTATTCTTTTTTTTTGAGTTGAGTTTAGTTGAGTTTTACACTTGAGTTACTTAAAACTAAAATAAAATGTTTTTTTTGCACAATTTTATTATTTTAATTATATTTATATTAATATGAAATTCAGAATAATTTGTGTTAAATATTATGATACTTAAATTGTTTTGACTGTCCATTCACATCATGTGAGTTAAAGTTATCCTATCTTTTATACATAATATTTATAGAGTACACACAGCAAAATAATGAGTCTAAACGTGGGTGGTACTGAAATGATATTAAACTGACTAGATTATATTTTATTCCAGCTGTGCTCAAACCTGGTGTCGTCACGGTAACAGAGAATGATGGCAAACAGACCAAGATCTTCGTATCGTCAGGCACAATCACAGTCAATGATGACTCTTCCGTTCAAGTAAATTTCTTTCATATATTATTATATTATAATACTCAATATGCTACCAGAGCGGGTAAAGTATATATTACGTCATAATATTTATTGTTTGTGTGTGGCCTGAGAGACCTAGCTGAATTTCCCCAAAATAAATGTAGCAACTTTTAGTAGAACTCTTAAAAGAAATGTAGAACAAACTTGGGAATTTGTAGAAAGATAGTAGAAACTACAGTACAGTGTGGTTCAAAAAGTATAAAAAATTATGGTATTCTGACCAAAGTTATAGTAGAATATTTGTAAGGCAATACAAAGCATCAGAGATAAAAAATGTAAGTATGTCTATTTTGCTATGAGCCCATTTGCCAGTTTAACATTACAGTAGAATCCGTTTATTATGACGTAATTGATTGTTTAGGGCCACACATTTTTCATTAGTGATTTATGAAAAATTTGATATCTTAACCTTGTTGTAAAGTATTTACGATTGAAGAGAAAGGCGCAATTATATGCAGATTAGATAATGGAGCATCTCTCGCAAAGGAACAAAAACAGGAGACTTTCTTTTCTATAAAATACTTTGTATGACGTCCGCTTAGTATGACATGTTTGATATTTCCCTGCGATGTCACCATAAACGGATTCCACTGTACTTAGGTTGTCCTTTATATTGTGTATTCGCTTTGTGTCTTCGAGATGAAACAATTTCGTTTTTTGACTATTAATTACTTTCTCATTCATCATTTTTTTTTAAAGTTTAATGACATTTAATGGTATTATTCTGGGATAAAAGTAGCCTGTGTGTCATTCCAGAGCCTTAACTACTATTATACCAAATTTCATCAAAATCCGTTCTGTAGTTTTGTGCGAAAGAGTTAAGCTACGCGACGCTGCATTTTTAAGATAGCTACTGAAAATTGACCTTTATTCACAAAAAGCAGAGACCACACAACCTATGTTACCTAATACCTAGGTTATGTGGTCGCGTGTGGACAAAAAGATAAATGTTTCATGTGACATCGGTCCTACACTGCACATGCGAGCGAGCGAGCTGCAACATGACATTCGAACTGTTACAATGAAACGTGTATCTTCTTGCGTCATGAATAAATTTCAATTTTGAATAGCTGTCTTAAAAATGCAGAGCCATCGTTTCTTTTCGACGTGAACTATTTGACCAACAAACATCCATCCGTCCATCCATCTATCCATATTCACAAACTTTCACAATAGGCTACACGACTGAATTTTTTTTATTGCATAAATGAATAGTACTCTTAAATATGAGTAACTTCTCAGAAGAAACCGTATATCAAAAGTCAATATTTTTAAAGGTACAGCGATTTGTTTACAAAATTTCGCAAGTCCCGTGAAAACGCTCTATACTAAAGTCGTACGTAGCTATGACGTCACGTCCATGTAAAATCGTATGAAGTATACGGCCGCAGGAACATATTTGTAAATATCTCCGATATTTGTGCGTTTAAGTTCATACATACCATAATAAAAGTTTTTGTATATGATGTAAGTAAACTAATTATGTAGGTTTTGTTTACTAATTTAGTAAGAAAAAAAAATTTTTTTTTGTACTTTTTAGATGTATCTAATGACTTAACTATAAATAAAATATTATATTTTTTTACATTTACGAAGTAGTAATGCCTTAAAATTTCTGAATACATTAATGAAACTAAATATTTTAGATGTAGTCGTGTACCCAATTATAATCGTAGTATATAGACAGATGAGTGACTGGTGCCGGTGTCGGTTACAGGTGCTGGCGGAGGAGGCCCACCCTCTGGAGAACCTGGACCGCGCCGCCGCGCAGGAGGCGCTCAGCAAGGCGCAGTCCCAGCTCACATCCGCCGCCAACGACAAGGTAACGTCTGAGCTACTACACTAAACCCTGAGCTACGTAGGGGTTCATAGACACTGGACAAGTGCGAGTCGGACTCCCGCACGAAGGTGAAAAGGGGACGTTCAAGTATTACTTAACGCAATTTGAGGGGGGGTCTTGTAAAACGATATGATGCGTTACAGTAGGGGCGGTACAGTAGCGTAGCGGGGTTCGAACAACGCGTTACGTAACATTTTCTTCTTCTACTTAAATAAAAAAACCAGTAAAAGGAGGTAATTTGGTCGGTTTATATATATGAAAGGGGGGGTCTAAACCTTTCAAAATTGCGTTATGTAATACTTGAACGCTCCCAAACGGGAAAAACACGTTTGTTGTATTGAGAACAGTATCTACTCACAGGATGAACGCTTCAATGCTGTGTTTATCTGTCGAGCGACTTTACCAACGTGTCAGTGTCAGTCACATACTTACTGTTACTAGTAAGGAGGTATCTACACCTAAGATACTCAACATCATCATACTATGTGTAGCAAAAACTTACAGTACAGTTTTACGCAAATTGTGCGAACGGTGGAGTATGATATTTGGCACAGTTAGGGTTTATATAGAGGAAGTCAATATATTTTTTAAACAATGCTCAGAAATACATAAAGTTAACAAAAATAACAGGCGACCTCTAGTTATTGTTTGTAAATAACCAGCTCCAAATACTTACGCAGTCTCAATTTATATTGTAATAGAAGTAGTAAGGTTCTGTGGACTGACCCATAGTGGTTGCTTTCAGGCCAAAGCGGAGGCGGCCATCGCGGTGGAGGTCGCCGAGGAGATCGTGAAGGCGGCGTCCTCGTAGACGGCTGAGGTGTTTCTATTTATGTTCTATGTTATAATGTCAATGAAAATCGAGTAACTGTACAGTGTCTCCTGTGATTGTGTGGCAAATAAAAGGCGATGTAGTTGAAATATGAGTACTTTATTCAACACAATTCAAACACTTTGGTACAAATAGTTAAATCGCAATCGGCGTCCGAGAACCATCGGAGCGAGCCGCAAATGACCCGACAAGCGAACGTCGCTGCGACGCGACTAAGCTAAGTTACAATTTCCAATAATTTTATACGTTACAATCGATTTATTCAATTAGAATTTTAATAATTATAAATCCAATTTTTTTTCTAAATGGAAGGTACGAGAAGATCCGTTGCTAGGAAGTCGCGGGAACCTAACTACAGCCTACGTTGAAGCGATACACTTAACGCGGCGTGCACGCGGCGTGCGGCAGTAGTGCGCACGGCAGTGTAGCCTAGCGCACGGCAGTCTAGCCTAGCGCACGGCAGTCTAGCCTAGAGCATGGCAGTCTAGCCTAGCGCACGGCAGTCTAGCCTAGCGCACGGCAGTCTAGCCTAGCGCACGGTAGTGTAGTCTAGCGCACGGCAGTCTAGCCTAGCGCACGGTAGTGTAGTTTAGCGCACGGCAGTCTAGCCTAGCGCACGGCAGTCTAGCCTAGCGCACGGCAGTCTAGCCTAGCAAACGGCAGTGTAGTGCACGGCAGTGTAGCCTTGCGCACGGCAATGTAGCCTAGCGCACGGCAGTGTAGTGTAGGCGGCACACCGCGCGCACGCCAGCGACACATCTACCGGCACGTCGTGCCTTACACCTAAACACTTTAATACGTTTACATAGAAAGATAATTACGGTTAATATTAAAATGCACCTTATCGACGATCGGGTAACATGACTCATATAAAATATTCAAAATTTCGTATCGAGAGTACATCGGGAGACGCTTACGTCTGGCTACGGGGTACATACGTCTGAAGAGTTAAAAGCTAAATATGCTTACACCTAACTTACACCTAGCGTAACCGCAAATGAGAACATTAAACATTACAAAATACTAGACACGATATAAAATATTATGGTAAAAAGCATCACAAGTAACATGTAAGGAAGCATTACAAACGTGGCGTTCGTTCAAATTATACAAAATAATATAAATAACGTTAGTAGTCCACGTGAAAATAAACGGGTTAGTTCAAAATATCACATGACCACGTGTTGAGCTCGATTAAACCGTCCTCGGTGTCGACATAGTGTTGTCGACCGACAGTCTATCAGTAGCCTGATCTCGATAGATCGTAGACCTCGATATGTTTTGGCTTCTTCGTGTGGAAACTATCGAAAGGCAACACTACCCGACAACCCGGTGTTTAAACAAAGCTGCACGCACGTCGTCTGGGCCGAGGGCGGCGGGCGGCGCGCAACGGGGAATTACATCAATTTCAATATCTACCACAACCTTATTTCTGTTGTAGCCTGACCAGGAAAATAAAAAACCTGCGCTGAGGGCGCTTGATTTTTTATTGCAGCAACACCACCTAGAGCTGCGATGTGATTGGTTGATGAAGTTTCAATTTAGTTCCGAGATTTTCCGCAACACGGCGAGTTTGGTTGTTTTCCCAGTCATGCTACAAATGGTAACACTAGTGACGTCGCTACGGGACTGCGGCGTCGCCCCTCGCCCGCCGGCATGGCACACCGTGCGTCACAATCCAGCCAACTTAGTTGGGATAAAAAATAAAATGGCAGCACGCCAAACAAAATAAAATCACCCGGCTGACCGCGAAAACTTAACTAAATGCACGTAAAATAACTGAAGCGCTGCGGCGGCCCGTCGTCGTCGGCTTACAGGTTACACTGCCACAGTATCGTAGGCTGTGAGTCCCCCCCGCCCGTGGATTTGCTGGGGGACTGGGGTGGTTGACTCTGGTCTGCAAGCGGAACGCACGTCAGAGATATGGCAGGGGGCGCCGCAAGTTGCGACACGCGGGAGCTACGCCGAGGGGCAAGCTGTGAGCTGTACGATGAAAGTAAGCGACGCAATCCAACACCTACTGTCCATATACTCTCAGCGTGGGTATTACGCGATCGCCTTTTCGTGAAGAATGCTAATAATATAGAGACACCGTGGGCCAGGATTTCTCGACCGTTTTTGTCACGCATGGGATTATAAATGTTTTTTTCATGTACCCTATGGCATATTTATTACAAAAAAGCGATTTTTATCGATATTTATTTCCATACTAATAAGATAAATTTGCCTAAACTTGTACGCACCACACATACCCACCTGTGTAGCCAGGATGAAAAAAGGATATAAACTTGTATAATAGCGACTGACGCGGCGTCGATTAATATTTTTAATAAAAAAAAACCTCTGTTGAATTTGTGGTTTGCCCCCTTTGACATACCCGGGTGGGGTATGTCAAAGGGGGCAAAGGGAGGGAGGCGCCCCACTGGATGAGAACTCCTGCCGGAGACGACCATTCAAACGTCGGTTTTGCTGTTTTAACACTGGGCTACGAGTGACCGTCTAATGCGGGAACGACGTCGTGAATTGCGTTTGGATTTTCATTGTACTGCCGTCAGTCATTCTCGTCCTCACGTCATATCCCACGGAATAATTTTGCGGGGGATTCACAACCCTCAGCTATCAGTCATATGGGCTGGTTTTGTATGACGTTTGAATGACCGTCTACGGTGTCTTCTAATTCTTAAAGTATTTCAAAAGAATAGGACTGCGTCGGTTACTTTCGTGACATGGTTGGCGGGTTAATAGGTATCCAGTAACATATCGAGTACATGGTCTGAGAAAAAGCACAATTTGACTGGTCGGTACTACGCTGGCGTGAGGGGCGCAGGTTCGATATGTTGGGCGTCGGCGAGCTACACGTGGGATCCAATTGTTGAGCAAATGAAACGACTGGGTGCAATGAGTATTGCGCCCGCGAGAGACAGAACTGTCGCCGCGACATATATCTCTCTTCATCACCATAGATCTGACAAGGGCGAAAAAACAAACCTGCTCTGTCCTCCTGGTGCCGTCCTTATCGAGTCTACGGAGACGTAGGAGAGAGAATGTCGCGGCGACGGTTCTGTCACCCGCGGGCGCATACGATGACGGTGTTAGCCACATAAGGTTAATTCCACAAATAATAAGTTCAGGCAAATAAACAACATTCAGCGAATAACTTGTTGTACGTACGTTGACTTACTGCTTCCTGGCGCCGGATGCGGGACATAATACATGCTTAATGCCACCGTACATAATACATATACATACAATATACATTACATTATACATACACTAAATACTGCACGGGCCGAGGCCGCGCTCAGAGTGCGATTTGCCTCGTAACGAGGCATTAGGTGCCTTATATTAGAAGCCCAATTCTCGTAATTATTTTCGATATAATCTCGATATGTTTTCGGGTGGTACGCTGGTGCACGCACGCGTCAATCGTGTGTGTGCGAGCGGGACAGCATGACCAAACGAGATTTTACCGATGCTACGCGAATTGCCGCCTTGAAGTGTCGTGAGTATAAAAAATATTATTAATAAAGTGAGTTTATACTGGGGGCAACGCGGACACTGACCTGTCTATGAGCTTGCGCATCTCGTCGCCGTGCAAGCCGTCCTTGGCGGTGTGCGCCCGGACTGCAACAACCGCAACAACACATGACGTACTACCGCGCTCGGGGCGCGCCGCTACCGAACTCTTTCGTGGTGTCCACTCCGCGGGCGTTCCGGAAGAAATGCCCGAATATTGGGAAGTGAATATCTTTCCCTTCTTAGTTTTAGACTTGGATGTCGTTTACTACGACGGTACTTTGTTTTGCAAGAAAATTATTAGGCAAACATTCGGTGGACATCACGAGAGAGTCTCGAACATGAACTAACTCTACAGAACAGATCGAGAGAAAGATTAACACAGACACGTCTAAGCCGTGGGATGGAGAAAAAATTATTAACAAAAATTTACACGATAAACTAACTCGGCAGATCTGCCGAGACACAGAATAAACCTAGTGGAGGAAAAATTTAGAAAAAATATTAAAAGCCAATTGCTATGGTGTCTAAAAGCTCGTATTTGTTAAAACGTAGAAATGCATGCGGTCAGTCACAAGTTAACACAAATGTAAAACTACTCGTATTGAGTCAAACGCTTTACCGTCCTCTGCGGCGCGGACGCCGGGAGTGCATGGACCAAGGCGCTATATTATTACAAGTTCTTATCCTACATCATTATTACAGATCACAACATATAAGGTATATTTTGATTTTTTTAGTGACTAGTTGCTAGCACTCCAATATTTTTACATGATATTATAGCCACCCAAAGTTAAGATGCCTCGTTGCAAGCAAACGACACAATTTTCGCGAATGGCTAGTGGCTATCGGTTACACGTTTAGCCTTATGCGGCAACTCAAAATGTATGTTAGTCGTGCCACAGTCGCTACTGGTCGCTCTGATCGGCCAGCCGCGGGTGCCGAGACTTATGTTAAGACTGTTGAAAAAACTGCTAGGGAAGTTTGTTAATGTGTGTGCGTATATACCGGGGTAGTTGCGCGGCTGGTCGCACTCGGCCTCGGAGATCTCGTTGGAGTCCTTGCTGTCGTTGAAGGACGACGAGCAGTTGTTGTCGGCGTTGCGCGGGGGCGGCGGCGGCGGCTCGGGCGAGCTGTGCTTGCGGCCGCGGGACACTGCGGGGGGAGGGGGTAGGAGGGGGGAAATAGATTGGTGAATAGATGGCTTGTATATAGCTTAAGATAAATGCAGATAACAGGGTAATTCCGCCGCTTCCTCGATGCTGCCCGATTTCTGAGATTTTTTTCGATAGTTTGTCTATTCAATAGCGCGGTTGCGTTATCCGATCCAATTAAAACGCTATTGAATAGGTAAACCACCTACATAGGGCATACACCAGTCATTTTGTAGTACGCTTATGCGTCATAATGAAGTTAGTCTCATTTAAAATTTATACGGTTTCCAATCCGCCATTTTGTCAAGGCAGCGGCCATTTTATCGCGCGCTATTAAATGTAGGCACTAGTAATTCTGTACTAGTTGAAAGTAAATTACATATTTAGTAGTTAGTTTCGTTTAAAAATTTGTATACGGTCTATCCGCTCGCGCTTCTTCGTCAAGGTGACTACTAATATTGCACGCGTGTGCCTGTTCCTATAGGCGTATGTACTAGGCGTATTACCGATGCTGGGCCTGGACCCGTAGTGGTCTCCGTAGGGCGTGCCGTAGGCGCCGGTGTACTGCTCGTCCTCGGGCGCGCAGCACGCGGGCTCGTCGTACTCGGGGCCGCACGCGTACATCGGTCGGGAGTATCGGGCACGCTGCAAGTTAAAATACATCATATTTTATATATCGATGCAGGTAATAGAATTATTTAAGAAGTAAATAACCCGTCAAGAGACGCTAGTCAATTGAAGACCACAAAAAAACTACCAAGGAATTGATTGTTGAGCACGCGCGTACGACATGACAGTGTCAGTATCATCAATTAAACATGGCGTATCTAACTGACGTATCGATACGCCAGTAGAATATGTTCTATGGACCTGAAAAAAGCTTTAAGAGCATTGATAGGTTTTGAGAAGGAAGCGTTAAGCGCTTACGTATTGGTCCTCCTCAGCGCAGGTGGCGGGGTCGTCGTACTCGGGCGCGGTGGAGTAGATGGCGCTCTGGCCGCCCTGCGAGTTCTTGCGCGCGTAGCGGCTGTTGGCGCGGGGCTGGAATTGGAAAACATTTTGTACTTATGATGCAGGGTACGAGCGACAATTATTATTTAAATTTTAAATTTTATTTATTTCGGGCGGCATATTATAACAGCCATAGATAATTATTATCTATGGCTGTTATAATGCGGTATGAACATTTAATGTGGTAGGGAAAAAACAACACAAGTTTACATTTTACGAAATGAAATGGGGACGCACTTGGTGCGTGCAAAATGCGGCCTGATTTAGCGACGGTTTATCCGAGACTGTTCGTTCTTTCTCGTTCTGTCTTGTTCTCTGTTTATGTACTGCGGGGTGGTGCGGGTGCGCGACGGGTGCGCCAGGGTGCCGGCGTGCGGGTGGTGGTGCGGGAGGGACAGAGCTCTACCTCCGTCTCTGTCTGTACTGACCATGCTCTGCGAGCCGGCGCGCGGCTGCGCGGGGTGGTGCGGGTGCGCGACGGGGTGCGCCAGGGTGCCGGCGTGCGGGTGGTGGTGCGGGAGGGAGAGAGCTCTACCTTAGTCTCTGTCTGTACTGACCATGCTCTGCGAGCCGGCGCGTGAGTGCGCGGGGTGGTGCGGGTGCGCGACGGGGTGCGCCAGGGTGCCGGCGTGCGGGTGGTGGTGCGGGAAGGCGGCGATAGCCTTGCTCGGGTCCATCTCCTCGCGGAAGCCCAGCAGGTGGAACGTCGCGTACGGGCAGATCTCGTCCTCCATGCCTGCACACACATTGCGACGTCAGAAAAAATATTATATTATGTAGAGATTTTAAAATTTCACTCAATATTTGAACAAAACCGTTCAACACTAACAGTAGCCTACGTTTAGGTGATTAAAGAAAAAACCATATCCATGTTACGTCAATAAATACAAAAACTAACAAAACACTTCAAAAGTAAATAAAATAACGAAGCAAATTAAAATTGAACTGTTGTTAGTAAAATGCCGACAAATATAACTAGGTACTAGATACTAGACCTTACCTTACAGACGTCGGGTTAGTCGCGGATCGGCAGGTGTCACTCGGTACATACAATTGGTATTATCTACCTCTACTATACAGCTACCAACACAAGCACATTTCACAGACTGTGTATTTGTAACGATTGTAAACTACGAGATTACAGTTATTTTGTGAGTTGCGTTTGAAACCCCATTTCTAATAATATCTATGGACGCTTTCGCACCACGTTACTCTGGTCCCGTGATAAGTTCTCGGGTTACGGGTACCAGACAACGGAAATATGTATATTTAATACTTTTTATTATAATAAGTATATAGGTATGTACTGGTATTTAAGATTTTTATTATATTACACACATGGCCTAAGGAACATAGATTTTTTTTTGTTTCCTTGCGGGATTAGAACCCGCGACCTCCGGCGTGAGCGCCCACGCACTAACCACTGAGGCACGTCTTATTTTTGAAGCTAAAATCGGCCATGACTGAGAAAAATGATTTAATTTTTTTTTCAATCAGTTAATTTGTAAATACATGGGAACTACATAATATAATTTAACAAAAACAAATGAGTTATCCTCCCGAATGACGGAATAAAAATGCCCATAATGAAGATGAATGATTTATTGATGCAGCGAGTACCACAATCGGCTAGTAAACAACTGCTATAGTAGTGTGTGTTTACAGTTTATGTATAAGTCCTCGTGTGTGTGTGTGTGGTGTAAGCGACAAGCGACTGACCTGTAGACAGCGTGTCCCCGGAGCCGGCGCGGCGCATGGGCGGGCGCGCGCGGCGCACGCGCTCGTAGTGGTGGCGGCGCGGGTCCCATGTGGAGTGCGCGCCCACTACACAACTACCGCGTTACATGCGCTCTACCGCTACCGCTACCCCGCCTCTACCCCTCTAACCCGCGGTGTATACCCACTCTCACCGTGTGTTACACGTATTACAGTACCAATTACAAAACAGGTAAAACTTCCACCCAATAAGCCCGTCCAGAATCTCGCTGAGAAGTCCCGAGAAACGTAAATGTGGAAAATGTCTCGCCTTCTCTTACTCGTTCTTGGACGGAAGATTTTTACGAGAGAGACAATTTCTCGTGACATTTTACACCGTTAGCCTGGATGTATCTTCTCGGGATAATGCACTGGTTTATCATTTAGAGAGGGTGAGTATACGCCACTACAGCCACAGCTAACATATACCACGTACCTGTTTATGCTTTGACATATCCTCTTTGGCGAGATCAAATAAAGTTGTAAAAATAAAATAAGGAATAAGCCAAAACATAAAATAACTTAATTAAGACAGTCACCAATATAATGTTATAAAACAAATAAAAAAAGGCAAAATAAAGTGTTTCATGTACATTCATAGGTACATTCTCGTCCTACTTATTTTGCACTTATAATGGTCGTAAATGTTAGTAAAGACCACATTACATAATCTAGGTATCTACATCAATAATAATTTAGCAGATTTATTTACCATATTTACTTTGTAGTTTTTCGATCGAATCATATCCTTTGTGTATCTATGTATTTAGTATTTGGATCGATAACTTTTGACATTATATACCGTTAACTAATATGTTTGCTAAGTATTTATTGTGTGTTGGACGGCGCGGCGCGGCGGTACTCACTAATGACGGCCTGTCGCTTGACCCTGTCGCAGGTGTTGTAGTTGGAGCCGGGCACGGGCGGGAGCTTGCGGTTGGGCGGCGCGATGTAGCCCAGCTCGTCCCGCAGTCCGCCGCGCTTGTCCAGCGTGCCGCCGCCGCCCACCAGCGCGCCCTGCGACGCGTTGTACACGGCGTCGTCTGCGCACGCACACGTACGTAACGTCAGACACACTCCAATATGGTAGTTATATAACAACTGATAAGGAAGGTTGGGTTGGGGAACATGAAGGAAACAATTATTAGATATTTGAAATATACAAAGATAATAATTAATTGGAAATAATGAGTGTGAACTATAAAATATTCTACAGGTAGGTTATGGCAACACAATATGGCTTGATATTACGTAGATACACATTTCATGCTCTACATTACGCTACGATTACACTTATGAAATCTACAAATGAAATTACAACATAAAATGAGTTTCCAAGTGAAAATATGTTTCAAGTCATAGCTGAGTTGCAATGGTATCTACAGATGTAAATATGGAATTCGCTATGGGATTACAACCTATGTTACACATTTTACTCGTGAGGTCAACAATCAACAGATCTTCGCAACATTAAGATAATAAAATGGGCCATTTACATGTTCCTCTGCTGCTCTAACTCGAGACGAAAAACAAAAGAAGCGGTTCGCATGCCGCATACATACAGTAGGCGTCCTTCTGACCTCGGAGCCGGCGCGGCGCGTTGCGGCGGGCCAGCGTCAGGCAGATGACGGCCATGCCCACCACGAACACCAGCAGCGTGGCAAGCATGGGCACCAGCACCTCGGGCTCCAGCAGAGCGCGCGCCCAGCCGCCCTCCTCGCCGGCCGGCGGCGCCACCGTCCCTGCGACACCAACCTTTGTGGTGAGGATCCCGCGCGCCGCGCACCACGCACACCACCACCACGGCGATGATGATGACCAGCACCGCCGCCACCACGGGCACGATGAGGTTCAGGTGCGACAGCACGATCTTGAGCGTCTGCTCCGGCGTCAGCGTGTCCAGAGACCGCGCCGGGGCGATCGTCCCTGAAATGCGAGCCGTAGTTAGTAACTTCAAAAAAATATTAACAGTAATAAAATAAGAGGCACCGCATTTCAGGTACGATTTCAAGATTGTGCGTTTGATCGTTTTGTCGAAGCATTCGATTCCGAAAGAGAGACTCGCGCGGTGTACGCCAGGACCTCAGTATAATCGAGTACCGATTGGTTACATCGAGGTGTTGGGGATAATTCTTAGGAAAGGTTTTGTAAAGTAAATGGTAATATTGAACAATTTACAGCTGTTTAGTATTGACTTACATTTATAATCTTTGTCAGTAAAATTACATTTCTAGACCTTTCTCTTCGCTTACCTTCTTTGTCAGTAAGAAGAGACAGAAATATTTCTGTCTCTCGTAACTCATGGTACTGAGATGGTAACTCATATAATCACTCAGATAAATTTTCTATTAGGTACGGTTTTTTTATACTAAGTATTAACTCGGTAGACTCTCTACGGTAAAATAAAATATAACTTAAAATAAAAATAATTACTAAGTATGTAACTTTAAAAATAATTAAAAAAGATGCAAGAGTTTGTTAGCTCGGTTAGTGTTCAACAGACATAGAATGCTTTTCGCCACTTGTTTTAGTTTTTTAAAATTTAAAGTGCGTAAAGTAAGTGGATAAAGTTATTTGGAAACATTTCCAACACATCTTACAAAAAGTTATTAGGAAATCGAGGTTATGTTACGAAATAGATAGTAATGAGTGAATATGATGAGATGGATGTGTTATAATTATTTTTGTGCTTATAATAAAAAAATGTTATTACTACAGATTATTTATTTCATCTCATAATTTTGTAAAGTGTACAATATGTCATTTTAGACAGCTTAGTAAGTTTGTATAAAGAAAAGAAAAGAATAAGAAAACAAAACAAAGTCTAAAAAACATAGAAAACTACAAACTTCAGATAACATTTCATTCGAGTTAGAGTACCTACAGTGAGTTATCAATGCAAAAGTAAAAAACCACTGACACTTTATTCGTGTTCACATGGTCATTGATCAATTTTGGCATTTTCACTGTTGTCTCACTGCATTCTTAACGCGATTTATAGGTAGGTATATGCAGATCTTCGTGTGCAAAAACAGGGGCCCTGTAGGATGACCCCCCATGTTTACTGTGCCACCCTCGGTTGCCCCCTTAACTAAGGAAAGGCCCATCTTGGAACCCCCTAATGCAGAGGACGGGGACTGTGCTTGGAGCAGAGGGCGCAGATGTCATGGGAAAACGACCCCTGGCTATGATGGTTGAGTGACCCCCCCGTGCGCAGGGCGGGGCAGTGCCTAGCGCAAAGGGAGCACATGTCGTCGACGAGAGGTGCTCCTTGGCTACTACGCGTGAAGACCTCCTCTGAGGTTCCATCAGAGCGGAGTGCTGGACAATTCGCGGCACATAGCGAGCACATGTCATCGACAAAGGACCCCTCTCTACTATGGACCCCCTCCGTGGACCCCCTGATCAAAGTACCTCCGGTCATGGTGAGCGTGGCGAACTCGTACTCGGCGACGTTGAAGCCGGCGTTGTTGTGCGCCGTGATGCGCAGCACGTACCACGTCGCGGGCTCCAGGTCTGGGGAACGTACGTCGAATTATTACATACACATACATACACACTACATGTAACTTGTAATAAGGTCACACAGTCTACCATAAAGGCCTTGTTAAGTATCCTTTACTTATGACTTAAATCTTACTACTAAAATCGGGCGTCACTTTGCGGAAATCTAAAGCATACAAAATAATAATAATATTAAGGATATCTACTATCTAGCAATATCCCACGAATACCCACATTTGCTTGCAGGTTGTGGGAATATATCAATTAAATTGTATCATACTGTCGATAGTATAACGTACCCAGTACAACGAAGTTCCCACCGGGCTTCACGGCGTTCGAGATTTGGTTCCATTCAGCAGCTCCCCTGAAAAAGTGACAATAATTTATAAAACTCAGAAAAGTAACAAAAACTACTGAACGGATTTTGATGAAAATTTGTATCAGTTTTAATTTCTGGATTAACACAGGCTACTTCCCGAAAAAACACAGTGCTCCCGTGGGAGCCACGAGCAAAAGTTAGTTTTGACCATATAATAGCGCGACGAAAGAAGAAACATAAAAACCCAAACGCGTCGCTTTGCTAGGGAAAGTACCTAGCTAGACTAGATGGAATTTTCGTCCCCGAAATCCCATAATTTAATGGAAATTGTTGAAGCGGTTTCCGAGATTCTGATTATTAAATACAATAATTGCTCGTTTAAAGTGTAAGATATAGTTGATGTGTAAAATCTATCCTCTGACTTTTCGCATGATTAATTTCGTGAATTGGGATGGAAGTGTATTACAAGAAGCCAAAAAAACGCGCGCTATTTGATTTTACTAATAACCGTGAGCGGTGGTAAAGTTGACAGTACCATGTTTCATGTTTATAAATGAATTGAATTGAATGTTGTAAATGCTACCACACATCAAACATCAGTCAGCTCTGTAGTCAGAACCATAGATTATTTTTAGGAACCCGTCCGTCCAAGTCTTCGCTACTCACTTCTTCTTGTTCTCGACGACGAAGTGGCTCATGGGGCAGCCGCCGTCGAGCCACTGCTTGAGGTGCAGCGTGACGGAGGAGGAGCCCACCTCGATGAAGTCGGCGGCGCGCGGCACGGGCGGCTTGGAGCCCCGCGTGCGCGCGATCACCACGTCCGACGCCTCGCCTGTGCCGATGCTGGAACACGCACGACACGGGCATGAGAGGTTATGTGCTATCATGTTCGAGTATGTTTAATACATTTAGATTTGGCTGTGGTTAAAATCTACGCAGCCAAATCTAAATGTATAAAAGGCAAACCTGACTGACTAATCTATCAACGCACAGCCGAAACTACTGAACGCATTTTGCTGAAATTTGGCATACAGATAGTTGTAATGACGTAGGCATCCATTAAGAAAGGATTTTTGAAAATTCGTCCCATAAAGTGAAAAGGGTGAAAAAGGGGTTAATTTTTTTTATGGAAAACGAACTCCACGCGGACGAAGTCGCGGGCAAAAGCCAGTAAAATATATAGCTGGACCGCACTACGAGTGCAGGGTTATCAGACAATAACTTGAATCCAACTTTGAATACATGAAGGGGTAAAGAAAAAAATGATAGTTATGTATTTGACTTATTCAATGCCCTTTTATCGTTCTACCACGTTCTACGAAGATTGTTGAGTGAAGTACTTACCCGTTGTAGGCGGTAACGTAGAGCTGGTACCTGGACCCGCAGAACAAGTTCTCCAGCGTGTACGTGTCTGTGTTGCTCGGAATCTGCAACCATATTACCATACTTAAATTACGAAGTGAGAAGCTTTTTAATCCATCTTAGAAAAGAGATTCACCCAAACTCCATGGTCGATACGGTTACGGCTTCTTCGTTTATTTTTTCTGCCTCAAGGTGGGACTGCACCAATATTATTTGTAAGAAATTGTATGAGATATAACGAAACTACGAGACGCGGCACTCCATTGCGGTATTACTAGTCGGGTCGCGTCGACGTCGTGTCGCTCCGGTGTAGCCTAGTGCGGTCTCACCTTACCCGAAATTTCCGTTATTTATTTTGCAATACGTTATGCATACCTATAATGAATTTTGTCAGAAAACCTAGTAGAAAAGAAAACAAAGTTGACCTGCACGGTCTCCCAGTCGCCGAACTCCTGCTTGTAGTGTATGGTGTAGCCGGCGGCCGGAGACTGCTCCGCGTCCACCGACGGCTTCAGCCGCAGCGTCAGCGACGACACCGACGACGACGCGATGTTCAGTTGCGGGGGGAAGGGCGGGGCTGAAAAACATGGGCATAAACTTGCTATAATGTTGGTAATCCTAAATGCACCGCAAGAAAAGACAACCGAGATGCAATTGGGCTTAAATATGAAGGAAATCCAACATCACATCCACGCACAATTCGTAACTTGCCAACAGATAGCTAGAGCCGTCACATTAGACATTTCACAACAAAAAGAAACGAGAAAACAAAACTATTTGAAGAACTCACCCAGCACGGAGAGCGTGTGGGTAACGGTGTCGGTGCCGAACTGGTTGTCCACGTGGCAGGAGTATTCCCCGGCGTCCTCGCGAGCTACACCGGCGATTTGGAGCGAGCCTTCGGGCAGCTGACGGACGCGCTCGGACGCTTCTAGCGGTTGACCTTTGACCTGCAGATTAGGGGCAATTAAAGAGCTGAAGTGGCAGAAAAAAAGAAATATTTTTCTCCAGGTTTTTGAAACGTCGCTAGCCGTACTCATAAATGCAAGAAAGTGGGAAATTACATCACTTTGACAGTTGCCATCTCCAAAACTTACCTTCCACAGAATGTTGGGTTGTGGAACTCCGACAGCGAGGCAGGGCAGCTTAACGTCCTCCTTGTATGTAGCGGTGAATGATTCGTCGAATGAGGCGATCTTGGCAGGAACTGTAAGAAAATGTATACAATTACTAATTTTTATAATAATCTAGTAGGTATGATGAAGGTGCTTTGCCACTTGAACAAAAAGTACTGAATATCTTCAGATAATGAAATCAACACTGGGATAAATATCGTACCTTTGTCGCTGGGGCTGCAGGAGGCGGTGGCTGATGGTTGACCTTCGCCGATGATGGTGGACGCGGTGACCCAGAAGTCGTACCGTCCGGCCTTCAGGTCAGTCGCCGAGTAGCTGGTCTGAGATGCGGGTACCTGCACCAATCATTGCACCATCAATGTAACGGTCATGTAATGGATGTCTCCTATTGATTGAGTCCCTTATTTTTTTACTTAATTAATCATTTAATCAATAAACCCGATTGCCCATTTTAAATCTATCTATCTATATATATAAAAGGCAAAGCTAATTGACTGATGTATCAACGCACAGGGCAAAACCTCTAAGGCTAGAAATTTGAAATTTTACACAGGTATTTTTCATATGACGTAGGCATCCACTAAGGAAGGATTTTTCAAAATTCAACCCCCAAGGAGTAAAATAGGGGATGAAATGTTTAAGCCCTAATTTCACGCGGGCGAAGCTGCGGGCAATTAATGCTAGTTTTATATATCTGGTGTCACTATCAAGGCGAACGACACCTCCTAAACTAAAAATTCATCAAGTCATCTATGCAGTATGCCCATGGTACACTAAAAAAATATACATAAATACGCTCAAAACCATCCCTTTTTCGGCAGTCGGGTGAAAAATATACATGAATTTACCTTGTTGGGATGAGGTTCAGCGTTCTGCGCCTGAGTGTAGACGTTGTAGTGGGTGACGACACCGTTGGGCTGCGCTGGCGGCCTCCACGACACCAGGATCGAGTCTTGGCCCATCACTAAAGCTTTCACAGCGCGAGGGGCTTCCGGTACTGAAAAATATAAAACGGATGATGATAATTCAGAAGAATGAATGCTATAATAGCGTCATCAGTCCATTCTGCCAATGGACACTTGCAAATACATTTTTATAGCTCTATAAAATGGACAAGTACGCATTGAGAGGGACACGAACCGTCTTGCTCAGTCTGGCAGTGTATGGGAGCGGAGCGCACGCCGTCGCCGCCGTTGGTCGTCGCCAGAACTTCCATCGAGTAGTTCGTGAACTTCTTCAGGCCGTGGAGGATGGTTTCGCTGCTCGCCGTGATTTTAGTGTCCTTAGTCTTCTCATCTAGAATAGAACAGTTTATTGTAGATAATATTATGCCATTATAATTTATATATCGGGTGGCAATAACGTCTTCGCTACACACTTGTCAAAATTTTAAGTAACACGTAGGCGGTGTAGCAGTTCACTGTAAAAAAATGTGTAGCACGAGCGCGACAGCTCCAGTCAGTGCCCGTTTGTGTCGAGTATCAAAGAGAATGTTATTTAACTCTACGTTATATCGAGTATTATTAATAATATTCAGATTATTTAATAATGTCAATCTTACTTACCATACCAAGTGTCACTGGGACCATAGACAACTTTGTACGCCTTGATGAGTCCGTTAGCGGCGGCCAGGGGAGGGGAGACCCAGGACACGCGGATGGTCTGAGCCGTCAGCGTGGTGCAGAGGACGTCCTGAGGAGGGGCTGAGGGGGCACCTTCTGCGGTGTAGGCTTTCACTTCGGTCGAAACCGGCCCTGAGCCCATCTTGTTGAACGCTTGCACCACGATGGAGTACTGGGTGTAGGTCCTAAAATATGGAAACAATATTTAATACAAAAAAGATTTGATGAATTGAGAACCTGCTTTTGGAAGTCGGTTAAATAGAAAAATGTATTAAGCAAAAACGATTGTACTCACTTAAGGTTTACGATGTCCAGATGATGTTCCTTGCCAGATTCCTTGGAAATGTCAACGGTTTCGAATACGAACGACTTGTTGCTTGACGCCAGTTTGTAGCCAACGTAGTATCTGCAATTTGATCAAACGTTATACGTTTTCTGTAATTTACCAATCAATTACTGCACTTTTGTTAACTTTCGAATGATATACATGATACGCTAATTCAAATCTGATACATTACATCGTTATAGTGTTAATTAAAAAAATATACCCTTGAAGTTCGCCGTTCCAGTCCTGAGGTTGGGGCGGCTTCCACGTCACTCGCAGGGTGTGCTTGTCAGTGGCGTCGACCTTAACGTCTTGAGGCATGCCGGTGGGGGCTTCCTCGGCGGTGATGATAGTAACGGTCTCCGATGGTTCAGAAGTTCCGAGTTCGTTTTCGGCGACGATGCGAATGTGGTAGGCGGTGGCGGGTCTCAAGCTGAATACTCCGGCTTCGGTCGTGTCTCCTGGTACTAGTACCCTGTAAATAGTGTAATATACTTATTAAAAGTACTCATTAAATATCAAACATAACTAGGGTATCGAAGGCCCAACAGGGTTGGAGCCTGGGGGTTTCAAAGACCGGCCATGCATTGCTCATCATAAAAAATCATTATTCCAAACGTAGAAACTTTTAACTTCTTTTAGTACCTGTCGATGTCTTTCTCCCAGTTGCCCTTGGCGCGCTTGTATTCGATGAGGAACTTCTTGATTGGGGAGTTGCCATCGTAAGGTGCCGCCCATGACAGTTGTACGGTCCTTCCGGACTTGTCTAACACCTTCAAACCGTAGGGAGCTTCGGGGACCTCTGTAAAATTATTCATACCACGTTAGTAGACAAAGATTGGCATTTATTAAGAAATTATTGTGACGACGTCTATTATATTTTTGAAACAATTTTTAAGAAACAACTCGCCTTGAATAATCATGTTGATGCTAGTATCGTCGGAGCCGAAAGCGTTAGTGGCAACACAGGTGAAGAGCGCACTGTCAGATCGTTCAGTCCTTCTGATGCTGAGGTCAGAAACCACTCCTCCAGGTAAAATCTCTTCGCGGATCGTGTATCGTGGGTCCGATTTAGGTTCGAGACGCTTGTTGTTCATGTTCCAGATGATTCCAATCGGCTGGAAGTATTCAACAGACATTATTTAAATCCTTTTTTTGGATAAAATCATTACTGATATTTTTTTCCTTTCTCGAATAAAATAACTTACTCTTTCTCCCTTAGCTTGGCATTGTAAAACAGCAGGTTCGCTTCGTCGGGCAGTTTGGTTACGCATCTTAATTTCGAATTGAGGTGGAGCTAAAATGTGATTTTTGATTGTTATTTATTCATGATGATGTTGGTATGTCATACAAAAGAAAATTAAAACAGAACATGTGAAATTACCTTGTACACTGATAATGATGACGGCAGACAGTCCAGATCCAATACCGTTTACAGCTTCGCACAGATAGTATCCTTCGTTCGTCTTTTGAATGTTCGTGATAGACAGAGTACCATCCTCAACTTTTACATTTGGGTTGTTTGGCTTAAGGTCTTTGTAATCACCAGGCGTATCCCCTTTGAAAAAGAAAGTATTGGTCAGACTGTGGTGATATATATTGAATAAATTTTATGTGATGAAAATTTCATAAAAGAAGAACTATTATACCTTCAGCCCTCTTCCAGGTCACTTGGGGCTTGGGGAAGCCATCGGCTTTACATTCAACTTTAGCGTCAGAGCCTTGGGCAAAAGCCTTATCAGTAGGTTCCAAAATCCAACGAGGAGGTACTAAAATATTATTAAATAATGAATTATTTGTTTAGGGAGCAAAATTTTTAGATGATATGATTTTAAATTTCTTTAAGGCATTTGATGTAACGATCTTAAAATTGCAACTTTCGTAACATACTTACATACATATACATACATTGAATTCAAATTTATGAATTGTTTTAATTCTGAGACATACATACATACACACGATCTGAATTTAAATTGAAGCACTTTCCATATAAAGATGCCCAGTTATCAGGAGATGAAAGGGGAGATAATTCTCGAAAATTTAAATTTTGTATGGATAAAAATTTGATATATATTTTTAAAACAGATGCACATAAAGCAAATCATTTGTTCGCTAGAAATTGGATCATTCTTATCAATGATCAAGAAGATATTTTAAGAGTTAACAAATTTTTATCCATTGATATAAACTGGAATAATTGTGTATTAATAAAAATAAGTTGCAAAACAAAATTGGATGAAGTTCTTGCCACTGTTAAAATTATCCCAGTTTACATGATCGGTTTTAAAAGCTCCTCTATCATAAAAATGACAAAAAATTAGGTGAATTGTTTTATTTTTTAAGTCTGTACAATGAATCCACAATGATATGTAAAGCTTATGCTACAGAAGCTTTAACGATTTGTCTTAAGTGTAACATTTATAGCAAATAAAATATTGAAGCTGATCTAGCTACATCAAAACTAAAATAAATGGGAAAAATAATATTTAACAAGCAAACGCTAACACCCAGCCATGATTCTGCGAAAATAACGTTACAAATGGTGAAATGGTTGTGCACGGTCTAGACTCTCCGGTAATACATTATGTTTGCAGATAGGCTGATAAGCAAGCACACAAGCATCGAAAGTATCTCAGGCAAATAATGCAAATAATATTAGTAACCAAAACCACCGACGGGAACTAGAGGAAAGGGAAAGGATAAACAAAAACGCTGCAGGGGGCGGGAGTAGAAATGGTTTCGTCGATGATAGCCGCAGCCGGTTCCTACGAAAGATATTTGACTTTAGCGTCTGTCGCTAACTAAACCGGACAAGTTCTCCAAGTGTGTCAAACTAATACCAATATACTCGATAGACATCGAAGCTAGCTAAACATTATTAAATACTTCGCATGAGTTTTCCGACAGGAAGCCAATATTATCGTTACTAAGCAAAGCGTGTCCGTGCTAGGAATTCGGGGTGTACATGAGTTCTGTACCGTGGACTTCTAGTGAGGCAGAGTAATTAGAGGAGCCGGCGGCATTGCGCGCGAGACAAACGTATGTGCCGCTGTGCGACCAGTTGGCCGGATCTATAATGAGTAGTGAGGCCCTTTTGGCTATTTTAGTAGCTGAAACATCAGCTATTTCTTTCAAAAGGCGTCCTTCAAAGTACCACTGGATATCGAGCGGCAGATCACCTTCCGAAACGAGGCAGGTGACTTGACTGACTTGACCAGCATACAATGGAGACTCAAACGAGAATGGAACTATTCGAGGTAATACTGGAAAGAACCACAGATAATCGGTTAATTTTCAACAGGCATGTTAGCGACTCGTGAAGTTAGAAGAGAGTAGTGATATAGTGAACGGGCCCTTCGAGGTGCTATGTTGTGTTGTTAGTTGTTGCTGATTATGATTAAGTAGATATTGTAATTTGACGTGCCATTGACTACTAGTGTAGCAGCATGTTCGGCGCGACCGGCCGCGTTTTGCACAATGCACGTGTAGTTCCCCTGGTGGTTCGCGCTCACTGAGTTGATAGTGAGGACGGAAGCTCGCGGGCCTAGCGGCGTGGTGATTATGTCACGATGGAGACTCGAATCGATAGTTTCGCTGCTGAACGTCCAAGATATATCAAGCGGTAGATCTCCTTTGGTAGCAACGCAGTTGACTACCACGGCGTCTCCAGGATTTGCCGGCACCTCACCGAAATTAAACGGCACTACGATCGGCGGAACTGGGAGAACAAACAGTGAATTAAATGAAAAATATGTACATAATATATTAGAATAGGAATGGATGAGTTCGAAAGCGTATTGATTGTTTTGTTACTCATGTGCGCACCCTTAACGACTAGCTCGGTGGAGTGGGAGACGACTCCACCGGCGTTGCTCGCCGTGCAGCTATACAGCCCCGCGTGCATCGCGTCTATGGACTCGATAGTGATAACGCTACTCCTTCTATCAACGTTACTGACACGTACGCCGGGAATGGTGTTCGCCGAGCGGTTGTTAATTGTCCACTCCATTTTTACCGGTTGGTCGCCGTGCGTTATTATGCATTGTAAGGCGAAGTAATCTCCTAAAAAGGCTGGTTCGGGGCCGAACGCAAAAGGTGCTATCTTGGGAGGAACTGAAACAAAGTTTTTCTAATGATATAACATAACTGTCTAGTAATAATGAACTAAAACGACTAACCGTAGACTATTAGATCTGTCGAATACGTCGAGCGCCCAGCGCGATTTTCACCGACACACATATAGGAACCAGCGTGCTTCGCATCGACGGACTCGATTATGAGTAAACTACTACGTTTCGAATTTGTGATCGAGTAATCGTTGCTTCGTTGCGATATCATGTGTCCATTAAACATCCAAGTTATGGTAAGCGGAAGGTCACCGAGGTTGACAGTGCAAGACGCTTGCAAGTATTCTCCGACGTTGGCAGGTTTTTCGCCGAACGAGAACGGTAAAATGTTCGGTGGGACTGGAAAAGTATTCTCGATGATCTTAATAAAAACAAATTCTACAAACTGATGAAAATCATAAGAAGAAAAAAGAATTAAAAGTCAACAAAATGTACAGTAATTGTATGCACCGTTAATTATCAACAGGGAGGTATGAGCATGTACTCCGGCTTCGTTTTCGGCTACACAAGTATAATTTCCTGCGTGACTGTGTGAAACTGAACCGATACTAAGAATAGCGCTCCTCTCTCCTATATTGAACACCGTAACTCCTGACTTGGGTTTTATGGGCTCGTTCTCGAAGAGCCATCGTAGATGGAGCGGATGATCGCCCTCAATGACCGAACAAGCTGCGGTTACCACTTGCCCGGAATTCATTGCGACTTCTCCGAACGTAAACGGTTGGACGACGGGAGGAACTAAACAAAAATAAGCATCACCCATATTATTAAGCAATAAACGGTACCGATGACATTAAGAATCGCCGTGTGATTCACGGAGCCCGCTCTGTTAGTGGCAGTGCAGGTGTAATTGCCGCTGTTGGACCCCGTAGCCGTTGGGATATCTAATATAGAAACCCGATCGCTGACTTTCATAGTTTTTAAGTTCATGGCAGGAGTCACCGGTTTTCCTTGAAAACTCCAAACAATTTCGAGCGGTAGATCGCCTTTCGGTACGTGACAGTCGAGATGCACCGATTCTCCCGCGAATACGGCTTCATCCAATTCGAATTGTTTGATGTGAGGAACGACTGAGCAAAGAAAATTTTAGCGTTAGCGAGAATGGTTGGACGACAGGAGAAACTAAACAGAAAACAAGCAGCAACCTTTTTATTAAGTAACACGATACCAATGACGTTGAGTACGGTCGTGTGATTTACGGTGCCCGCTCTGTTGGTAGCGGTGCAAGTGTAGTTGCCGCTGTTGGTGCCAGTGGCTGTCGGAATATCTAACACAGAGACGCGCTCGTTGAGTTTGATGGTCTTTAAGTTCATTGCCCGGGTTACGGCTAGTCCTTGAAAGCTCCAAACGATTTCGAGTGGCGTATCGCCCTTCGACACGTGGCAGTCGAGATGCACTGACTCTCCCGCGAATACGGCTTCATCCAATTCGAACGGTTTGATGTGAGGAATGACTGAGTAAAGAAAATTTTAGCTTTAATGATGTTACGGATATACATGCGGCTAATAACTTGGAAATATATACCATTAACGTTAAGAGTGGTAGAGTATCTGTCTTCGCCTGCCCTATTTTTGGCAATACAAGTGTAGTTGCCGCTATGTGCTCCCGTAACAGAAGCTATAGATAAAAACGAAGTCTGTTCGGCCATCTTTTGGGTCTTGATACCGCTAACCGTAGACAAGTCTTGGCCTTCGAATGTCCACGAAATAGACATCGGACGATCTCCTTTGCTGATGTGGCAAGTCATTTGTACTGATTCTCCGTAAAAGACAGCTTCTTCGATTTCGAACGGCATAATATGGGGTGGAACTAATGAAACAAAAATTTAGAACTAAGTAAAATCTAAACGTGCAATAATATTCTATTATGGTCTGTATAGAATATTTCTAAAGAACAGGGAGGACATCGGGTACCATGAACGTTGACCACGGCGGAGTGGTGGGCGCGGCCGGCGCGGTTACTGGCGGTGCACGTGTAGTTGCCGCTGTGCTGGCCCATCGCCGTCGGTATGCTAAGGACCGACGCTTTGTCCCCTAGCTTAGTCATCGTAATACCCTTGTTATTGTGATACGGAATCTCAGTTCCTCGAAAGGCCCACGTTATCTGAAGCGGGCGATCCCCCTTGGACACGTGACACGTGAGATGCACCGACTCACCGGCGAATATGGACTCTTCTACTTCGAATGGGATGATGTAGGGAACGACTTGAAGCCAAATTCGGTAAAATTACAAAAATAAATTAAATAAAGAAAATTTAACATAAATCGAATATAAATAATACACGAGTGATCTAGATCAGTGCATATATACCGATAACTTTTAGTACGGTCGTGTATGAAGCGATGCCTGCGCGGTTTTTTGCTATGCATGTATAGTTGCCACTATGTGCGCCGGTTACGGACGGAAGGACGAGTACTGATGACCGTTCGCCAACGCTAGAGAAGCTTCCCATCTCGGGCGACAGTTTATGTCCGTTGAACAGCCATTGGACGTCCAATGGCACGTCTCCTTTCGATATGTGGCACATCATCTGCACCGATTCTCCCGAAAATAAAGCTTGATCGACATCGAATGGCAGAATGTTTGGTGTGACTAAAGTAACAGAAAAAAATATAGTATGGAAATCAAAATGAACAAAACAAGCTTACGTTGCTCAAACATATGTAAATAGAATTCATGCTAATTCTGTTTACATAATGTATTTCAGGTCCGAATAGCTGCGTGGAACATAACACAATACGAGATGAATACATGAAACTGACCATGAACGTTAAGGGCAGTGGAATGATTAGTAGAGCCGGCGCTGTTGGTAGCTACGCAGGTATAATTGCCGCTATGGCCTGCGGACGCCGCGGCGATCGATAGGAATGAAGTACGCGAAGTCATTTTAGTTGTCATTATGCCAAGATGCGACGATGTATTTTCGAACCCATGGAAATGCCACTTTATGTCGAGGGGCAGGTCGCCTTTTGACACATGACAGTTAAGCTGAACGGACTCTCCGGCGAACACTGACTCGTCAGCTTCGAACGGTACGATGTATGGCAATACTGTTAATCCAGAAAGCTACGTATTAATATTTAAGGCAAGCGTGCAGCGTGCGACAGAATATGGGGATAAATATAGGTATGTATATGATTATTAATTTACTAGTTTGGACGCTTAAATACCATGGACGTTAACAGTGGTGGAGTGAATAGCTGTGCCAGCTTGATTGGAGGCGTGACAAGAGTATTCGCCGCTGTGGCCGGCTGTCGCGCTAGTGATCGTCAGCAACGAAGTCCGCTGACCAATCTTCGTCGTCATTAATCCTTGATGTGAGGATAAATCTTTTCCGTGGAAACTCCAGCTTATAGCGAGAGGTGTGTCTCCTTTGGATACGTGACACGTCAGCTGGACAGATTCCCCAGCAAAGACCGGCTCTTCGGCCTCGAATGGAACGATATGCGGAGCAACTGGTAAAATAAAGATAAAACGAACCAAAAATATTGAACACCTGGCCTAATATACAAAAGTCAGTAATTTTTTAGTAAAAATGACATCGCGATTTAAAACTTGGATGCTCCTTCTAACAAAGTTCCTATCCTATTCCTACTGAGCCACTTCAAGCTTCAATTCTGGGAAAATTTGATAGATAGGTTACGGGAATAGGGGTTGAAACACGAAAGCACTACTTTTTTGAACTTTTGTACCCTTAACATTGAGCGTTGCGTGATGGCTAGCATTGGCGACGATATTGGATGCAATGCATGTGTAATTGCCGGCGTGTTTCTCGGTCACAGTGGGTATGATGAGAGCGGAGCCCATGTCGCCCACGTTAATGATATTTATCCCAGGAAGAGAACTCACATCTCCACCGCTAAAGGTCCACGTGAAGCTCAAAGGCTTATCGCCTTTCGGGACGTGGCACATCACCTGAACTCCCTCCCCGTAAAATACAGACTCATCGAATTCGAAACCAGTAATGATGGGTGCAACTGAAATAAACGAATTTTACATTCCTTTTCAAATCTTCAGCTCCCGATCAGGTAACTTCGATTACCTAGTTTGGTAGCCCGCCAAAGGTACTAGGGGTGGAACTAATGATTAAAAAAAGAAACTAACAAGCATTAAATCATAATTAATAAAATACCATTAACAAAAAGTTGTGCGGAGTGGTTCATAGCGCCGGCTTGGTTCTTAACGACACACGTATAGTTTCCTTGATTTTGGTGACTCACTGACTCAATGCTCAGCTGGCTCGCACGTTTAGAATTCAGTAGTGACACTCCCCGATCACCAGAACGAATGATGTTTCCATTAAAGTACCATTCCACCGTTAGAGGCTGGTCTCCCTTGTTGACCGTACAAGTTACCAAAACCATTTCTAATGAATTGACAGGTTCTTCGCCGAAGTCGAAGGGTATTATTTGAGGAGGGACTGCGAGGAGGAAAGGAAACAAATTAATTTCGACAACTAAACTGATAAGTACCATTAACGAATAATTGAGCCGTGTGGTTAACCGATCCCGCTTGATTCTTTACTGTGCACGTATAATTTCCTTGATTATGATGCGTGACTGATTCGATAGTGAGTTGACTGGTTCGTTTAGCGTTGGTGAGAAGAACGCCGTTGGTCCCAGTCTTCAGAGGTTGTCCGTTGAAATACCATTGTATAGTGAGGGGCATGTCCCCCTTGCTGACGGCGCACATAACGACGACCATTTCTTGGTCGTTGATCGCTTCGTGTCCGAAGTCAAAGGGCATTATTTGCGGGGCGACTAAGAAATGAAATAAAACCATGGTGAAACAAAACCAACATTACCGGAATTAGTAAAAGGCGTGACATATATAATGCTTCATAAAGGAATACGACAATAATAAATAATATACAAACAAAACAACGTGCTAGCTGAAGCGGCTTGGGAAAATGAAAGTAAATTGTCTTTTGAAGCTACCGTTAACGTTGAGAACAGCACTATGGCTGCTGCGACCGGCATCGTTTTCTGCCACACACGTGTAGTTGCCAATATGTTCGTGTTGTACATTCTCTATACTCAAAACCGATATTCTCTTTCCGTTTCTATTGATAAAAACGCCATTCCCAGAGTTCAAAGGTTGATCGTTCAACTGCCAGTGAATTTTTAGAGGCAAATCGCCCTTCCCAACGGTGCAAGTTAGTGATACCGTGTCACCGGCATTGAGGGATTCCTCGCCAAAGTCAAAAGGTGTAACCTGTGGTAGAACTATAGAAAACTCGAGTTAAACGAAAGGAAGCTGAAATGTTTAATTTCACAAATAAGGTTTTTGGGCAACAAATAAGGTTTGAGGAAGCTCGGGAAAAGTGCAATAAGCTTAGTAAATTTCTAAAGACGAATTACCATTGACGATCAATTCGGTCGAATAATTTGCGTGGCCCGCTTGGTTTACCGTGGTACAAGTGTAAATTCCAGTGTGTATAAATGACACCGCATCGATGGAAAGACTGCTGGCTTTGTGACCAATTTTGGTGACCGCTATACCTCGGATTTTGTTCACATCTTTGCCATTCAATAACCAGGTTATGTTGACGGGAGTGTCTCCCTTGGCCACCATACATTGGACGCCTACTGCGTCCCCCGCGTTGGCTGGCTCATCGCCGAACGTAAAAGGATGGATTTGGGGCAGAACTGTTAAAAATACTACTTTAGTAATGGATCTACAAAAAAAAAAATAAGCTACGAGGGAGTAATGACCATTAACTTCGAGGGTCGCGCTGTGGTTAACTTTCCCCGCCACGTTCTCGACGTGGCACACGTAAACCCCTCGATGCGTTCCGTTCACGGAATCGATGTTGAGGATGGACATCTTCCGGCTCATGCTGCCTATGGCTATGCCCAGGGAATTGCTCGGAGAAATTGTTTTTCCGTTCAAACTCCAGGAGAAATTAACGGGAAGATCCCCCTTGTTCATGACGCACTGAACCGAGACCGTGTCGCCGGCGTTGGCGGGCTCATCGCCAAACTCAAAGGGTGAGACGAGGGGAGGTACTGCGGTAACAGAAAAAAGCTCGTGATTTAAAAAAATAAAAAACTAGAAGATGTGAAACCGAACCGTTGACGCTAAGTATAGTGGTATGGTTAGTTTCTCCGGCTTCATTTTTGATTTTGCAAGTGTACGATCCTCGATGTGCGGCAGTCACCGCTTCGATGTTAAGGATGGAGGTTTTCTTGCTGATGGTGGTGAGGACGATGCCTAGCCTGTTGTAGGGCTCGATTTCGTCTCCGTTAAGACGCCACTCGAACGTGACGGGCAGATCGCCCTTGCTCATGATGCACGACACCGACGCCGTCTCGCCCTCGTTGAGGATCTCCTCGCCGAACTCGAAGGGGGTTATTTGCGGGGGGACTGAGATCGAGAGAGGGATGTAAGGACGCGGGCAAATACAACGGACAAATAAATATAACGAAAAGGACGTGTTCGCCGACGTTTGTACCGTTCACTTCTAGAACAGCGCTGTGGTTGGCGGAGCCGGCGGCGTTGGCGGCCACACAGTGGTAGGTGCCCCTGTGCGGGCCGCCGACGGAGTCGATGTTGAGGATGGAGGTCTTTTTGTTGATGGTCGTTACGACGATGCCCAGGTCGTTGTTTCTGGGTATGTAGCGTCCGTTGAACACCCAGGAGATGTTCAGGGGCTGGTCGCCCTTGCTGACGGCGCACGATACGGACGCCATGTCTCCGGCGTTGGCGGGTTCGTCGCCGAACTCGAACGGCAATATTTGCGGGGGGACTGTTTGAAATCTCTCAAAATCTAATCTATCAAAATTGTATCGGGGGGAATGTGCGGCTACTGTAGCTTTGGCGGGCATAAACCGTTTTAATTATTATTATATTTTCGTACTCTTTGCATACCTATATTAAATACGTATATCTCTGAAAGAAAATTTCATTACACACAATATAAAATGGCGTGATGTCATAATATAATTAATAAAAAAATACTCAGCAAGTTTCGGTTACATATGAATTACGTTATATTATCACTATTTTGTAAAAAAAATATTTATGACATCACTTAAAATTTCACGAGAAAGAGTTACTTTGGCACTCGTTATTCTGTATATACTTCAGCCGAATAAAATTATTTTTTTAAATAAGTTTCTTACAGGTCATTTTATTTACTATCAATTGATTTTGTATATTATGTTACATAAGTTAGGCGATTTTTTTTATTTATAAGAAATAGGGTTTCCTTCGTGAATAAATAAATAAAAGAGTAACATCTTTCTCGTGTATATTTTACTCAGTTTTTGTATAAGTATAAATGAAGTATTCAACCCTTTTTTTACATTCATTATTGACAATTTTTGTTTATTTCAATCTTTAAGCGTTACTTTGTAACCAATATGGAAATAAAACTTTTTTGATTTTGATTTTATTATAATATGAGAACATAATAAGTATTAAGTAACTGATTAGGTGACCTTTAAGTACCATTTTAAGCAAGATTTGTTTGCTACTTGCTGCTGGATATAAGCCAGATATTTTGCTATTTGTTCTTACTATTTAAATTGTAAGGAATATTTATAACATTTACTTATTTAATTTAATCGTCATAGCAGCAGCTGATACATCTGTAACTTCATTTATACCTACAACTGTTCACGGTTAATTGTAAAGGTAATTATTACCAACTGTTTTTTTTTTTAACTCTATACACATAATTAGCTAAATTCAAACCATTTCGTAAGGAAAATGATAGCACTTTCTGTTATATTAACTATCTCATATTATTTTGTACTTTAGATGTATTTATGTAACAATTAACATTTACATTAATCGTGAAAACTATCGTTTTGTCATTCTAGAGTTCTACTAGGGTTATTTATCTTTATTTATCACTTTTCTCTGCATTTAGTTTTAAGACAAGATAAAACAAGAAATGTTTGCTTTTTTGCAATATTCCTAGAGAATTCTAGAATAACTTCTTTCTCTGGTTGTTGTAAACTGCTAGGGCTGTCACTCACCCATAACCTGGAGCTCGAGGTTGCCGCGCGCGGTGAAACCCTGCGAGTTTTTGGCGACGCACGTGTAGGTCGCCTGGTCGCTGAGCCGCTCCACGTTCTCGATGACCAGGGTTCCGTTGGGGAACACTTTCTGTTTGCGGTTGATGGGCAGGACGCTGGAGTTGAGGGCAATTATTAATATTATATTATGTACAGACGATAATTCATCTCATAACGTACGTACTTACTGCTGCTTTTCATTTCAATTAATTTTATATTTGAATACGATACAAACGTGTATAGCTAACCGTATTCGTAGCCGTAAAGTAAAAGCTCGACCGGAGAGTTGAGAGAGAAAGCCGGCGTAAAATAACTCTACGAGGAGACCGGCAACGTACCAGTTTGTATATTTTATTATTTTGATTTTCGGTCGTCCAAGGGTGGCGGTAGTCGCTTACCATCAGATGATCTGTCTGATATTATTTTCCGGTCTCTTTCCAATAAAAATCCTAACTACATTGAGAAATGCCCTAGCGGTAGGATTAGTCATAACTTATACTGTATCATTAAGTAATTAAACAATGTAGATAGAAAAAATAACACGTACCGTCCGTCTCGCTCCCACACGATGGAGTCGATGGGGTACCCGGCGACGGGGCAGTGCGCGATGAGCGTGTCTCCGGCTACGACAGGGCGCTTCTTCATCTGACGCACGTAAGGGTGGCCGTACACGTTCACGCGAGCGGAGTGGGATGCGCTGCCGACCTGCAATTGTTAGGTTGGTTCGTGTAGTAGCTGCTTTGCTGACTATAGATGAATGAGTGCGAAAGGGAAAGAAAATCACTCAGCAAGCAATCAGCAGGCCTAGCATGCGTATCCCTAGAAACACCGAAGAATCGACAAAATGACAGATAGAAGAAACATTAATACCATTCGGAGCAAAATAGGTCTTATTGTAAGGCAGCAAGGTCCATGCATCGTCCGTTATGAGAAACAACATTTCTTTTCATCCCGAGCATGAGCTCATAAAATGGCCTCTTTTGACAGCTAAAGTAGAAACATTTTCTTAATTTCATGTCAAATCGTCTTACAATAATGTCAACCACTCCACATCATGGCGGTCCTAGACAAATAGTTTCTTTACGTTCAATCATTTACTTGAATATTTGTTCGTTAGGCGGACGCGTTCATTTTTAGGGTTCCGTAATACTTAAGGAACCCTTATAGTTTCGCTCTGTCCGTCTGTCTGTCTGTCTGTCCGCGCCTCTAGCTCCTATAATTATGAATATAAATTGATGAAATTTGGTGCAGTTATAGATTGTGTATAGATCACGGTTTCGGGATCATAAAAAATAATAATTTTATATTTTTGGGGTGGCTCTCCATACATGTGGGGATGAAAAATATTTTTTCACTCTACACCATTGTGTGGGGTATCGTAGAATAGGTCTTTTAAAATAATAAATCTAATAAAAAGGTCTAATAAAAAAGGCAAGGTTTCATACGTTACTTTTTTTATAAAGTTGACCATTTTCGAGTAATCGGCCTCCAAAGTAGTTTGTAAGTTGGTCCCCCCCCTAGCATTTTTAAACTATGGGAGATAGAAACTTGCAAATTTCCATGCTGATAGATCATGCTAAAAACTCTTTAGGAAAATTATTGTGAACCAAATCGGAGAGTAACTTTTGGAGTAATTAAAAAACAAGCATATTACGCGTTTATAGTTACGGAACCCTCCTTAGACATGTCCTGACACGCTTTTGGTTAGGTTTTTGATAGAAGTTTTCCCGGCAGTCATTTAAAAATATGGCTGTTTAGAAATGTTGACTTCTATTTATTTTATTATCATGGGTTAAGAACTATTTTCCAACGAACCAATTTGGGTAGCATATTTCTTCTTTAAAATAGTTTCTTCGGTTCGCCATGCTAAGCCCGCAGGGGAGGCTTCCTGATTACTCTATTGAATCAGGGGGCCTAGCAGAGGACCATTTGACACCGGCGTAAACGTAACGTTATCAAATGAAATTTGTATGGGCTTTGTCATAATTTTGCCAGATTTTCATACAATTCTGTACAAGGCTGGCTAAAACATACAAGGCTGTCAAATGTTCCTGCTAGGCCCACAGGAGTTAAACTTAGGCTGCATCTCAAATCACATTCGGAGTAAAATTTCATTAATATTAAAAGCAATTTTTAATGTGAGAAACGCGAATATATTATGTATATAGCTCACAAGCGGTAATAAATGAAAACACGCAAAAAGTTTACAAATTAATTTCTGCTCTACGTAAGCGCGGCCGGCTCTATAGTTAACCCAATTACACGGGTTAAATGAGAAATTATTTTCCGCAATTAAAATGTTTTAGTGCTTTTTCAAATTAATATAGGTCTCAATTTTTTTAATTCCTTTCGAAAACCGATTTTGAACCTTATTGAAATGGCAGTATGGGTCACCAAAATGTCTCGAATGTACTAACCTTGCTGGACGCGATGCAGGAGTAGAGGCCGCCGTCGTTGGTGTGCACGGAGGAGACGTTGAGGTGGGACTCGACGTTGCCGTCGGCGGTGACGAACTGGCCGATCTGCAGGCGCTCGGCGCTGGCCAGCCGCTCGCCGTCCAGCTGCCACGCGATGTCGGGGGTGGGGTTGCCGGAGGCTACGCACTTGAGGCGCAGGGGAGGGCCGGAGCGGAGGGTCTGTTCGCCGAAGCTGTGTCTGATCAGGGGCGGCTCGACTGGAACCACGTGAGGTATCATCGTTACTAAGGTAGGACCTATCATTACTTTTTTCCAAGGTTAACGATATTTTGTTTCATCAGCTATTAAAAGATTACCGTCGTCTATAGAGAACCGTAACAAAACAGGAGATGAAAGTGCGTTTCCGGTCTTCTAAACCCCCATTCACCCTTGTAAAAGGGTAAGTGGGGGTTTCAAGATACGCTCACTCACTTGAATAAACATAAAGCATATTTCATCCTGTTTTTTAACGGTAAAATTGATAGTTTTTTTATGGGATTAATTTGGGTTACTAGGAACTTTTGTTCTCTTTTATATATTTTGTAACATTATGTAGAGGTTATGCTAAAGATCCTGTGAACTCACATCGTCCTCCAAGTTTCAGTTCCGCGCTGGCTCCAGCACTCTCCTGGTCGTTCCTGATGAAGCACTGGTACATGCCTTTGTCCTCTTTCTTTACAGATTCGATCCTGAAACGTATTAGTTGTACTTTTGTAGGTTTGGATATTTTACGTGTTAAAACGTGGAGGAATTCTTCTGAGATTTCCTTCACATTCACAAACAAAATTCTGATAATAAGTCCCGGTATTACCTCAGTGTGGTGTCATGATGGTTCATGTCCTTTCCGTCCTTGAGCCACGTAATGGTTTTAACAGGGTTGCCCTCATATCTGCAGGTGAATACTGCCGGTCTTCCGAAGTCGACAGTTTGGGTAGCAGGTTCGACGGTGGACTTTAGTGGTGCAGTAACTGTTAATACCGTTTCGACTGATTCACCTGAAATTGTTATTGGTTAAGGTGTTATTTAAATTACTGGTGTCTGATATGGTTCTTAGTAAATGTTCCTTTAAGTTTTTATTTATTGCTTACATACCTCCAACAGAGTTATTGACAACGCACAGGTATTTCCCAGAGTCCTCTACTTTAGCCTCTTTAATGATGAGTGTGCCGGACACTTGTTTGACTCTGTCGTCCAGAGTAACGGGCTGTTTCCTCGCCGAGCCGTCAATGAACTTGTACCATCTGTAACAAAGGAGAATTAGTTTAATGAAAAATGAAATTTGCTCTGTTACTATATATATTTCGGACAGATTTATTTCATTTAAGGGACTCGTAAGATTAATCTCAAGTTTTGCATCGTTAATAATTTTAGCTGCATCTATAGCCATGGATATAAGCGTAAAGATGTTAAAACCCTACTCGCCAACGAGAAATAAATCGATGAACCGAATCTAAAAATTGGTGCAAATGTTACAAATAAACTGTTCACAAACGAAGAGAAGACTTCCGACCCCAGTGTGAAAATAATGTACACTAAAAGCAATGTAATTACGTATTAGTAAAATTTGAATCTACAGAAAGCTACCACAAAAACCAAAAATGGAACAATGGAGGATCACTCCGGACGAAGATTAACTATAATAATTGAATTAAAGCACAAAGTAAAGATTAAAGCGTTCGAATGAAAACAAGAACACCCTGACACTTACCAGAAGGTGTCAACGCCGTTCAATCGTTACTTTGGCTGGGGGTTACTATCGCGGCCGGCCGCGTCACGCCCTCACGTCACGTGGGCGGCGCCACTGTAATACAACGACAGTCAATGAGCGGGATGAGCGACGTGAAGATGAACGCGTGAGCGCGCGGCCGGCCGGGGCCGTACCTCGTCAGGGGCGCGGGGAACGCCTGCACCTCGCACAGCAGGGCGAGGCTGCCCCGCCCCACGTGCCGGTTGAGCCCGTCCCCGGTCACTTTCGGCCCGGTCCTACCACTGGGCTCTGCAATGACGACAGTCCGATGTGACAAAGGGAACCCTACTCACCTAAACACTGGGACGGGGTAGGCGGCTACTTGACACGTCAAGTATGCCGTTTCGTTTTCGCGCACGAAGTATACTGCCCAACCCTCGAAATGCATATTGAAATCTTTCCTAGGAGCAATTTTATTTGTCGGTTCTGTAATATTAATTGCCAAGTTATTAACCGTTTTCAGAGACTGATCTATTCGGCATTATGACCTAGCATTTAAAAATTAATTCAGTAAATTTCTTAAAATGTAGTTACCTGAATATTGGGGGAGGATAGCCTGCTACTTCGCAAGTTAAATATACCGATTCCCCGATTGACATTGAAAATATTTCGCCGCCCTCGTATTTACGATGCTTTTCACTTCGAGGTGCTATTTTATTCGTAGGTTCTGCAATACGGAAGACAAAGGTAAACGCACCTCGATATGGGCACAGGGAATCCTTGAGCCGGACACAAGAGCGCTAGCGGAGTGTTCTGAGAATAAAGGACGGCGGCCTTAGGCGTCGCGGTTATACTGGGGACCGCGCTCCCTATCGGTTCTAAACACACATAGACCTGACATAAATATTACGTAATGATAACAATCTTAACTACTTATATATTACACTACGCAAAAATGATTTAGGGTCATTATGAACTTGCCTGAATAAGGGGACGGGAAACGCCTGAGCTTGACACAACAACGCAAAGCTTTGGTTGACCGTTCTTAAAAACGTACTACTAAGAGCATCCGTGGAGAACGTAGGAGCTTTGGAGCCGACTGGTTCTGGAGTTAAAAATAATATTAAGTATACGGAAAACTTGCCTGAATAAGGGGACGGGATACGCCTGAGCTTGACACAACAACGCAAAGCTTTGGTTGACCGTTCTTATAAATGTACTACTACGAGAATCCGTCGAGAACGTAGGAGCTTTGGAGCCGACTGGTTCTGGAGTTAAAAAATAATGTTAACAATAAGTGTACGAGAAACTTGCCTGAACACGGGGGCGGGGAAACTCTGAGCCTGACACAACAGTGCAAAACCTTGTCCTATACGCTTCCTAAAAATGCTTCCCATAGATTCCGACGAAAATGTTGGGGACTTGGCACCGACGGGTTCTACAAAATGTGTCTATCGTTAAAAATTTGAAATACGATAAATATGACTTGCCTGAAAATCGGAACAGGAAAAGCTTGCGCTTGACACAACAATGCAAAACTTTGAGTTTCGTGTCTTTTAATAGACGAAAGTGCTGATTCTGAAGAAAAGGATGGAGCCTTTGACCCGACTGGCTCTGTAGAAAATAATAATAAGTAAGAAAGTGACACAATTCAATATATTAGTAGGCAGGACATAATTAGTGGGCGACATAAATAATCACCAATCAGCAACGTGTCCTAAATTTATAGATAAGTTTGTCAGTTGATATAAAATGAGCACTTGCCTGAATATCGGTAAAGGGAACGCTTGAGCTTGACACGTCAGGGCAAAACTCTGATGTTTATGTCTCGTCACCGCCGAAGACGTAAGGTCATTGGGAAAGGACGGTGGCTTGGAACCAACAGGTTCTGAATAAGAAAAATACATAACGGTTTAGCTTACCTATACACCGGCGCGGGCGATCCCTGAGCCTGACACAGTAAAGCAAAGCTTTGGTTCGTTTCCCTTACAAATATACTACCCTTAGAATCTGTAGAAAATGTTGGGGCTTTTGCACCGACAGGCTCTACAAGTAAATATGTTCGTAAACATAACTAAATTATTATAATTGAACCTACCTGAACACCGGCTGAGGGTACCCTTGCGCCTGACATAGCAAAGAGCCTTGTGCGTTTGATTCAATTTGATAAACGTACGATGATGCGGAAGTGGGAAACATGGGTGCTTTGGCAGAAACCGGCTCTGGGAGAAAAATATAATTTATGTTACAAAATACACTCACTTGAAAATGGGAGGAGGGTGCGCTTGGGCTTGACATAGCAGAACGATTTCGTGCTGTGCTAGTTTTGTAAGCGTTGTGCTTTTAAATTCCGAGGAGAACGACGGAGCCTTCGACCCGATAGGTTCTGAGACAAGATTTATAGGACACAATTAGTATCTACGAGTATATTCTATACGTTCTTACCTGAAAATAGGGACAGGAAACGCCTGAGCTTGGCACAACAAGGCAAAGTCTTGAGACGTTCTACGAGTTATCCCGGAAAACTGGACATCATTAGAAAATGTAGGAGATTTAGAGCCAACGGGTTCTAAAATTTAAAGCGGAAATAAATTAGTCACCTGTAAATAGGCACCGGATAGCCCTGTGCTGGACACAAGATATTAAGGTCGTGTCCGACTGTTCTAATGTACGAAGACAATTTGTTATCGGTCGAAAACGTTGGCGATTTTGATCCGATGGGTTCTAAAATCAAAGGTAGGCTCGGGTAAAAGCAGGTAGCTTGAAATGTGATTATTACCTGTAAATTGGAACCGGATATCCTTGAGCCTGACAAAGTAACGCTATGTGATGGTTTACGGGTCTGTTAATGAACCAAGCGAATTTATCGTCTGTCGATAGCACGGGGGGCTTGGAGGCTATCGGTTCTGAAAAATTATAAATTGATGCCCTTAGATTCTCACCTAAATATGGGGACAGGGAATCCTTGCGCCGGACATAGGAGAGCAAAATCTTGTCTCGATTCAATTTCAAACCAAGCTAGCTTTGAACCACTCGAAAATGATGGACTTTTGGATCCAATCGGTTCTATAAATAAAAATATTTAAATGAGGGGCGAATATTATGAGGTATTCCTTTGATTGTTTAGTGTTAAAATTTGATACGAATGACTCACCGAAATACGGGGACAGGGTACGCTTGGGCCAAGCAAAGTAAAGTGAAACTCGATCCCTTCTTAAACTCCACAAATTCGATTATTTTTGTTGGGACTTTCGGCGGAGTACTATTGATCGGTTCTAAAAATATTAAGTAGTTTTTAATAAATTATTACCTGAACAGAGGAACGGGGAAGGCTTGCGCGGGACACAATAGCGTCAAGCTTTCGTTTACAATTGCACTAAATCCTCTAACATTATCCATAGTTGGGAACTTCGGAGGAACTCGTCCTACAGGCTCTACAGTAATAAAAAACTGGTTTATTGAAAGGTACACTAGAAATAGGTTTTACCTGAATATTGGGACGGGGAATGCCTGTGCCATACAAAGTAAAGTGCATGTAGAGTTAACTGAAGTTTCAGTGATATCGATCATTTTCGATGCTACTTTCGGAGCGGCGCTGCCCATCGGTTCTATGAAAAAATAATATGCAGAGAGTTTAAAATATGAAACGTCACGTGTACCTGAATGTTGGGGCGGGAAAAGCTTGCGCCGGGCACAAGAGGGTGATACTAGCGCGCTCGTTAGCGTCGAAGGCTCGACTTTTGTCGGTGGTCGTGAATTTGGGAGATACTCGACCGACGGGCTCTAGGAATAAACAGGTCATCTAAGTCGTATTACAAATGCGTTTACCTGAACAGTGGGACCGGGAACGCCTGCGCGGGACACAACAGAGTCAAGCTGGCGTTAAGTATGGCACTAAAGCTCCTCGAGCTATCCATCGAAGGGAATTTTGGCGAGACCCTTCCGACCGGTTCTAGGGGCACAATATAATACGTGTTTAATTGAAAGTACCTGAACACTGGACTCGGATACGCTTGGGCCGGGCATAATAATGTCACACAGGTATTCGAAGAATATGTAAAGCTCCGTCCGGTTTCCATCGACGGAAACTTTGGCGAGACTTTGCCCATCGGTTCTGTGTGGACGAGTAATGTGTTTAAACTATACCAGTTACTATATTTTCTTACCTAAACATTGGGACGGGAAATGCCTGAGCGGGACATAAAAGTGCTAAGCTGGATTTTGTGTCGTAATTAAAAAGTCGGCTCTTTTCTAAGCTTGGAAATTTCGGGCCAACCCTTCCCATCGGTTCTGAAGCAATATATTAATTAATTCACTTAGATATACGTAGGAGTCTTTAATATCATATAAAAGTGAATATTAGACATTCAATAAATACCTGAAAATCGGGACTGGGAACGCTTGTGCCGGACATTGTAACGCAAACGAATCATTCTTTCTCACTCCGATCATGGTACCCATAACTAGCGAGGCAAATTTGGGAGAGACTCGTCCCACGGGCTCTACAGTAGAAAAGTAATTATTTATTTACATTTATGCAACATTTACCTGAACAGGGGAGTGGGAAATGCTTGCGCGGGGCACTGCAAGGCGTAAGACTCATTTTTCCTCACTTCGAACATAGTCCCAGTGAGAACGGTTGCAAATTTTGGAGAAACGCGACCGACCGGCTCTAGAATGCAACAGACATCGGTGGAGATAGTGGCACTGCCAGTGATTACCTGAACACGGGGACAGGAAAAGCCTGAGCCGGGCATTGCAACGAGTACGTCGAACCCAAGTGCGCTACGTACATGGCCCCGACTTGGGTCGTCGAGAATTTCGGTGGCACCCTCCCTATCGGCTCTGAGGAATGACGGAAAACGCTTTAATGCCGTAAAAATCTTACCGGTACATGGGCGCCGGGTAGGCCTGAGCGGCGCACAGCAGCGCCAGGCCGGAGCGCTCACTAAACTGGAACCCGCTAGTGGTCTGCGCGCTAGGGAACTTGGGAGGTACGCGCCCCACCGGTTCTGTTCATGTTGGGAGAAGGTGGCTTTACGAGGGTCGGGCTCGACGGAAAAAACCTTACTGACTTGAAATCCCTAATCTGTATCGAAATATAACGCGGCAAGGCTCTGCAGGATACCCTGTCCCAACATTCAGGCAAGTTTGTGAACAATGAAATTGGGCATATCAAAAATAACATGTTCAAACATTTGTAAACAAAACTTTAACTATAATCTTTTGCGGGAGCTGTAAGTATTTTATGATATTCTGGAGTCATGAAAAAAAAAACTTAGATTTTCAATTACTTTAATTCAAGATTATAATTAAGGTTTTGTTAAGATAGTCGGAATACTTTCATAGACAATTTATTAAATCTATTGTAAGCATTTTTACTGCATCATTACTTACGAAATATAATTGTTTACAGAAGTATTCTGATAGGACATATTGTAATTATTAAGTATTTACAGAAACAAATATAACCATGAAAGCTTTGATTTAACAAATTCTATAGTTGCAATTTTAAATTATAAAGGCATTATAGGTAATACTCGTAACTTTCATAGTTTTATTATGTGTACCAGTAGCGCTGATAAAATTTAAAGTTATCTACTTAAATTAGTTGAAGATCAAGAATATTAATGAATACTTAAATAGTATTTAATTAACAAACGAATCAAATGCGCTACTGAATTAGAAAAATATATTATGTCAGGACTTACCAGTGATAACCAATCGTCCTTTGGTAGCCGACAGTCTCGTCTCTCCAGTAAGTCTGTGTTTGGTGCGGCATTGGTACGACTTGTAGCCATCCTCGGGTCCTACGTCTCGGATATGTAATTCACCAGATGGTAGTACCAAGTATTTGCCCTCTGAAAATTATAGATTCATTAGTATATATGTCGATGTTATTGATGGTGAGAAATTCATTTTGTAAGCACAATTTTATTCAATGCAACATAAGGTCGCAGTTTACTTACAAATGCAATTACATGCACTATCCTAAGGAAGGAGGAAAATCGGGAGAGGTGAGCCGTGAGGCCCATGGAGCCATGGGAACCCTTTGTAGGAACATTAGGTGCCTATGCAATGAAGATCGGAACGATCCTATACGAAATATATTTGTGGGAAGTTCGTACCATCAGATTTGGAATGAGTGTCAATGCTAATTTCGTCCTCCTCATCGCCCTCGCTGATAATCCAGGAGACGACACTGACATACTCCGACACGAAACTGGGAATGTGGCATTTCAGTATAGCCGCATTGCCTCTAAGGACATACTCTTCTAAGAGATTGACGGCGTACGCCTGCGAAACCACTGAAACAATTCAACCTAATCAGTATTTGGGTGAGAGGCTTGGGCCAAAGATATTCTAAAACAAATCATCACTTCAGCCGCCCTAAGCCTAACCATAAAACCTATGACAGGAATAAGAAAGAATTACAAGGTAAAGGTAATGGGATGTAGGAAAGATTTCTATTGATTTTATTTTTGTACCTAAGTCCGAAGTCTCATTAACTTTAATTTCTTTTTCAACATCATCTTCAGATATTATCCAAGAGGCTACCCCAACGTATTCAGAAACAAAACTTTGAATTTGGCATTTCAAAATTGCCGCATTTCCTCGCAAGACGTACTCCTCCAAAAATTTCCCATCGTATGCCTGAGATACAACTGTAAGGAAACACAATAGAAAATGTACTAAACTTCTATTATGACGATTATTAAGACGACCTATACAAACTATAAACAGTGAAAAGATTTCCTAAAAATAACCATCATCAATTCAGCCGCCCTAGAACTAACGACGAGACCTTACACGGGTAAGAAGGAATAACAAGGAAAAGGTTATGGGAAGTAGGAACGAGTTCAATATTGTTGATATTTTGTACCTAAATCAGAAGTCTCATTAATACGAACTTCTTTTTCTATATCATCTTCGGAAACTATCCAAGAAGCCACTGACACGTATTCGGAAACAAAGCTAGGAATTTGGCATTTCAGAATTGCCGCATTTCCTCTCAAGACGTACTCTTCCCAAAACTTAACGTCGTACGCCTGAGATACAACTGTAATGAAAAAATAATTAACTTCATTACTATGATAGGACACCTAACAATTTGCTTCTAACCGAAGATAAATTATACGACTACTACCTGGCAGAAATTAGGAAGAGAAGAACTGGGTTATGTTATTGGTAACAATTTATCAGGTCATGGGATACTCTATATTACCCAAACTGAAATCCGAGTCTATATTAATATCGGCTTCCTCGGTATCTCCTTCAGATATAATCCAAGAGGTAATGGTAACATACTCCGTTACAAAACTGGGGATGTGGCATTTCAGAATCGCTGAATTCCCGCGTAGGACGTTCTCTTCCCACAGATTAACAGTGTAAGATTGCGATACGACTAAAATGGATAAATGGAAAGAAATTAATTTAACATTGTACGCCGTACGGTGTACCTGAACTACTATACAACCTGATGGGGGTGTATATAAGGATTACAGGATCGGAGAGCTTAATCTCAATGTATTATTTGTTACCAATATTATTAAGGCCGGTCCCATTTATTTCCCTTTCTTCAACGTCCCCCTCGAATATAAGCCATGATAAAACGGTTACGTATTCGGAGACAAAACTTGGTATATGACATTTGACGATAGCGGCATTTCCCCGCAGAACATTCTCCTCCATTAAGTTAAGTGTGAAAGCTTGGGAGACAACTGTAATGATACAATAAGACTATTTACAATCGGATACAAGTCTAAAGGGATATGGAGGTGGAGGATATCAATTTGGCCTAGTTAATAATATACCCAAATTATTTGATTCTGCCTTTATTTCTACTTCATCTGTGTCACCCTCCGACACGATCCAAGACGAAACGCTAACGTATTCAGTAACGAAAGTGGAAATGTGACATTTGAGAATTGCAGAATTTCCCCGTAACACGCTCTCCTCCATCAGATTCACAGTGTACGCCTGCGTTACGACTGGAAATTGAATTTTAGAATTTAGGTATACATTTACTTTTTAGATAGGCATTAGGAACATCAGGACTATACGGAGTATTTAACTGAAACGTTAGTATAGGAATACCCTGTTTGTCAGCAAAGTTATTTAAATAGATTTCGTCTTCCTCGTTATCTTCGCTGATTATCCACGAGGACACAGAAACATATTCCGTCACGAAGCTCGGAATGAGACATTTGAAAATGGCAGCGTTGCCCCTCAAGACATTTTCCTCTACCAAATTGACCGTGTACGTCTGAGACACGACTGAAATATAAATGTCAGCTCCCATCAGACACTAAAAGAGTAAATATTTCGGGTAGGGATAGTGGATCATCCGAGAAGGCAGACTATGGTGTACCGTAACTATCAGTTAACACATATTCTCCGCCCTCGGTGTCGTGCCACGAGACTACTTGCACGTGGTCGGCGACGAACGATGGAATGTGACATTTGAATATGGCGGCGTTGCCCCGTATGACGTATATGTCGTACACCTGCGACTCGTAGAACTGATTCACGGCTGAAATATCAGAGCATAGTGACTACGTTTGTTATTGCAGCAGGGATTTCGTGGAACGGAAAAGGGCAATTAGGGATGCGCCGTGATCGCTACTACCGTAATTGCGCATCGAATCATTCGAAAACGCCGAGAGGGACTTGTCGTCGGTGACCCATTCGATCACTTGCACGTAATCCGCCACGAACGATGGGATCGTGCATTTGACAATGGCCGAGTTACCGCGAAGCACGTCTTCATCAGTAACGCGCGGTTCGTAACTTTGATGCACGACTGTGGAAATAAATCACCCTGCCTAAAGTTATTATTTTCATTTAGGGAAGTGGCAAAGGATGGGCTAATTGTGATCGAGTGAATATGTGTGATATACCGGATTCTACGAAAGAGTTATTGTAATTCGCAGTAACGCTGTCATTGTCCATTATCCACGACATAACATAAACAAAGTCCGCCACGAACGAAGGCACAATACACTTGAGGATGGCCGTGTTGCCTCTTAAAACAAACTCGTCGTTGACTCGAGCCTCGTACGCCTGAAGCACAGCTACGACAAGTAAATCAATATGTCAGGAAATGGGAAATGCACACGTTATTACATTAGAGCGTTACCCTCGGCGTTTCCCGGGTAATAGCTCCCTCCCTCGCTGTCCGTCCACATCTCGACAGACACGAAATCAGAAACGAAACTGGGAACTTCGCACTTCATTATAGCAGCGTTTCCTCTAATAACGTACTCGTTGTCGGCTTCCGCTTCGTACGGCTGGGATATCACTACAGTGATCATTCATTATTTTTAGGGAAATAAAAGGATTTGGAATAGTATTTATCACTAGGTACCGATTACTTATATTATATTAAAAATATTATATACCCTCTGCTAGGTTTGTATTGTTAATGGTCAATATTTCCCCATTATCCATGAGCCAGGACTCGACATAAACGAAATCGCTAACAAAGGAGGGTATCTTGCAGTGGACAACGGCAGCGTTCCCTCTAATGACGTACTCATTCTCGGCTTCCGTCGCGTAGTACTGAGATACAACTGGACAACAACAATCAATGAAATGTTTGCAGTAAATAGGTACTAGGACATTAGGACAATAGGAGGAGATGTACTAATCGACGCCTATTTACCGTCGTCGTCAGAATAAGTAATGACTGTCCCCTCTTCATCGATCCAAGAGTCTACTTTAACAAAGTCGGCGACGAACGAGGGTATGGAACATTTCAAAACTGCAGCATTGCCTCGTATGACATATTCAGTCAAAATTTCCGTTTCGTAGAATTGATTCACGACTAAAGGAGAAAAAAATGATAACTGGTTAGTGAAATATATAATATTTTTTTGTTAATGTCCAAAGGGAATGGAAATGGGTATTTACGTATTTTTGTCTAGGGGTACTCTACCGATATCATCGGTTGGTAAATACTCTCCGCCGTCGGAGTCAACCCAGGCTTCGACTTTTACGAAATCCGCAACAAAAGAGGGGATGTTACATTTCAGGACGGCTGTATTTCCTCGGATTACATACTCAGAGACCACTTCGGCTTCATAGTACTGGGTCACAACTGAAATGAGAGAAACCTCGGGATGGATTGATGTAGGATTCTATAATCTGATCAGGTAAGGTTACCCTCGCCTTCCTTCGTGCCGTTCATAGTAAACGAATTTCCGGCCTCGTCGTGCCAGGAGATCACGGTAACGAAATCTGCGACGAACGACGGTATGGAGCATTTGAGTATGGCGGAGTTGCCTCGGATGACGTACTCGTTATTGACCTCCGACTCGTACTGCTGCTGCACAACTGGAAATCGGATACGGATGGAGTACAGGCGGCAGATTACATCTGGGGATTAACCGTAGTTTTCGCCGGGATAGAAGTCCTCGTTCTCGTCGGTGTGCCAGGACAGCACGTCAATGAAGTCGGCGACGAAGGACGGGACCTGGCACTTGAGGATGATGCTGTTGCCCATGATCACGTACTCCTTGTTCACGTCCGTATCGTACTGTTGGGCCACGGCTGACACAAACTTGTTATTATACCCGATGTACTGAAGGCCCTGACTTATGAATTTCTAGTATTTTCTATGACAGTTCCAAAAACGAAGTAGGTACATAACTGTCTGACAAGATGTATAAATATTGTAAGGAACTATAGACATGTTCCCCGTTGGACTTTTCTATCAACTCTATTGAATGCAACTGCTAGTACCTATTAGGTCGTTATTAAGTGATTATCTAATTGACCCTATTGGCCTGGAGCTGGAGGGCCGCCGGCCGCCTCTCAGGGCATGACTAATAGAGAGTTATTGACCGATTTGTCTTGTGACCTTTTATAATTCATTTTACGCTTGTTTATAAATAACTCCTCCTAAAATCCTCTTTCATGTAGTGCACTTTAGTGTAATAATATTTTGACTAGAATATGGATTTGCTTTAAAAAAATAAGTACGAGATATAATATAAGGGCAAAATAAATATTTCAAAGAAAGAGGTGATATTTTAGAAAGTAGTGCGAGTTTTTCTTCCTGTCCTGTGGTATATTAGTTTCCTGCTATATAAGGCTGTGGAAAAACTTTACATAGAAAATAAAATGTTATAAAAATGATAAAAAACGTATAGTACGTATATACCTGAAAATAATCTCTTCTTCATAGAGCAGCCATACTCAATCTTTTTTATAGGGACCACAATCACGTTTCAGTCATAGTGTCGAGGGCCGCATGCAAAAACTATTTAGGTTTTAATTATAACGTAATTTGAAGTTAACGATGTATTTAAAAAAAATATCAAAGATGTATTAATATGATTTTTTAAATTTTGAATACTTTTCAAAATTTTAGATTTGAATAGCGTTTATAATTTCAAGTTGTGAAATTTAAATGACTGAATTTTTTTACTTCAGATGGGCCAACAAAGGTCCGGGCGGGCGGCGCGGCGGGCCACATGCGATCCGCAGGCCACAGGTTGAGTATAGCTGCCATAGAGTCAGAGCCATATATAAAACAAACATACAAACACATATTATTCTAGTAAGCTAGAAATACATTGTCAATCGTGACCAAACCTGGCCCCCACTTTCTACATGAGACGGAAGTTTCCCAAGTTAATTGTTATACTTTCTCATGTAACAATAGTGTTCTTAGTATGATATATAGATGACTTTTTCATGTTCGATGGCGTTTGACAAGTATGTATTTAGCTTGTTTGGCATTGACTGAAGGTCGTTTCATCCTTGCTAAGGCCACATAGAACTTTACGAGCTTCGCTACACGACATGGCTTCAGTAACCATACAATGGCCACTTTAGCTGCCGTAGCTGGGGCTCCGAGAATATCTAGCTCAGGCATAACCAACCTTTTCAGGATTGCGTGCCATTTTTTAATTTTTCGTCCACAAAACCCCAAAATCAATTCGTCTCAAACATTATCAAATATTGACATAAACACTCGGCCGTCCCCGTCAGTTGAATATCGGGCGTACCGAAATAGACAGAGGGTCGGTTACCGTTTGTCCGCAAAAATCGGGATTTTTCGATAAATCATTTTTGTAAAAAAATCCGATTAAATGGTTCGTGGTTTAAAGTAGCTCAGGGGCCGCATGGCAAAGGCCCGCGGGCCGCAGGTCGGTCATGCCTGATCTAGCCACTGTGGTGGCACGCGGGGAGTGGGGAGTGGGGACGCTCACCAGCTCGCACGTTGACGTCGCGGGAGTGGATGGTGCCGACGGGGCTGCGCGCGAGGCAGGCGTACACCTGCGCGTGCACCTCCTGCCGGTAGTCCTCCGCGCGGAACGGCGGGAACACCAGGTTGCCGTTGGGGAGAACCTGGAGCGAGAGTTATGTCATTCGTATGGGAGATTCAGAGGGGTTATGGCATTCACATAGGATAACATGAAAGGAATACTTAAGGGCGTCACAGACAGCAAAGATGCTATGCTAGTTGCTACTATTTTATCTTAAGATGCCTGGATATATTTCATATTAAAGTAATATGAAAATATTATACAGTATCTTAGCCGTCTGTGATAGTTCATACAAGTTGCTTAGTAAGCGATATTTTATATTGTATCTGTGGCTAATATGGGCCATATATATTGGGATCATGACCTTTATATATTGATTATACGAAATTCAAAAGTAATACTGCTATAAGAAATCGTGGTAAGGCCCCAGATACATTTTCTACTTAAAGGAAAAATATATTAGTAAAGAGTCTTAGATTAGGACTACGAGTATATTGTCCGGAATCGGCAAGGCGGGGGCTAATTCAGAGCATTGAAAATATAACTCTGCGTTTAAATAATAGAGTCGAAAATCAAACATAGGGTCATCAGTGTCAAGTCAAATGTCAATGTCAAATCTGACAACTCCACTCTCATGCTCGCTTTCTCGGTTTGAACACATTTAACATAAACACATACATATAGTACAAATTAGTATCAAAGTTCTGATTTAACGCTGTTGATTATTTTTATAAAATAACTTCAAAAAAATCATCTTTCACATAGGGTAAATGGGGCGGCAAAATATGTTAATTGGCCTGGGACGCAAAATTTCTAAATACACCTCTGTATATTGGTCAGATCTCTGTATTATATATACCAGCCAGCCCATTTCGGGGGGGAGGGGGGGGGGGGGTTTGAACCCCCTAAACCACCTCCTGGCTACGCCCATGGTCACTGCAACCCAAGTGGATCTGTCCTCTATTGTGACTCCTTCGCGTTATAGTACCTGCCCCAGGCCTATGCTGCTCATGAACTGAACGATACGGTCGAGGTTGGTGCTACGAATCTCCTCTGTGATGGAGTATCGTGCTGCCCTGTTCCTGTTCTGTTGAAGTGTTGGACAGTCGAGGAGAAGGTGAAGGGGTGTTTCGTCCGTCTCCCCGCAGAATCTACAAGTCGTTGTGGCACCGACTTCTATTTTGTTGAGGTGTTTGTGGAGCTTGCAGTGCCCAGTTAAGGTTCTGTTCCTACTCATTGAAAGCCCCAATTCCGCACGCCTTTTGTTAAAGGTACTCTACTGTATTAGTCCAGAGTTCTATTTTCAACGCTCTAAACTTACTCCGGCCCTTTTTCCGGACAAGTATAGCCCCAGCCTTAAACCAAGGGAACCTCTAGGAACAACTAAGATCGAATGGAATTCGTCTGTTGTGTCATTTAACCGATGTATCAGTTAACAAGGATTAGCAGTCTGGGCAGGGTACACCGTACAGCGCGTGTGCACTTCGCATGGCAAATACGCTCACGTATGCAAGAACGGCCCATTATTGTAAAGTCGATAGAATCAATGGACAGAATGTACGAAACTATTGATATTGACCGCACGTTTACGTGTTACGAGAATCATTAGAATATTAGATAAGGTATATAAGATCATTCATAGTAACTGTGCAGTAGTTCGATAGCGCATTTACGTTCAACGATGCAAAAGAGTTGCCACTGGAATCCGATAAGTGCCACTATGAACAAAGGGGGCCGAGTGGCGAAAAATATAGTTTAACCAAATGTTTTAAAATTCATAATTCAAATATTCACTGAACAAAAAATGCGACATTTAATATTAATATTACAGATATTTTCAAGTTTAAAGTCCACGCAACCTTTCCGTAACCTCTCTTAACCTTTCCCACGAGAACACATTTTTATAAACACCCTGAATTTAAGGAGTTTTTGTTTTTATCTGATACACTCTCTTATTCTCATTAAGACTAGGTATTACGAGGTGGAAAATTCTTTACAGGTTCTGATTCTCTATCCTCCTAGAGTCTCGACCCCTTTTGTTGTCGACTTCGATGCAGGCACTGTGCGATAGTTAGCCTGCTAAGCGTTGATTTTTTTATGAAATACGAGCAAATGAGCACACGGATCACCTGAACCCGCAACACCAGAGGAGTCGCAAGAAAGTTTGTAGGTCGTAGTTGTCCGGAAATACCGCGGGCGACACTTCAAGAGTTTTATAGTGGGCGGCAGAAAACTCCGATGATTTGCCCACCACAGATTTGTACGACTTTACTGGCGCGAGATGCGTGCACGTTATCTGGACTAATGTCGTGTCTACACGTGGGTTGTAGCACTCACCTGCCGGAGTCCCGGGACGTCGCCGACGGCGGTGCCATCAGCGCGCACCCAGATGACGTCGGGGGCGGGGGAGCCCCGCGCGGCGCACTCCACCACCGCGCCCGTCGTGTTGCTGAAGTCCACGCGGTTGGGCGGCTCCTTCATGAAGATGGGGCCGATGCTCTCGTCCTCGCAGCGCACTGCTCCTGGAAAGAAAACGTTTTAGCAGTTTTATTTTAGTGCTAGACTTCGTACGCGCAAAAAGATTCCGCAGGAACCGTATAATTAGCTTCGATTTAAAGTATATTATATGTTAATCCAGAACCTTAACTACTACCATACCAAATTTCATCGAAATCCATTCGTTTTTGCGTGAAAGAGTAATAAACATTCATACATCCATACTCGCAAACTTTCTCGTTTATTAAGGACGTGCATCAAGAAAATGCTGAATCCTAAGGTCTTCCCTGCTCTAAGGTTTACTTCTTTACATACAACATATGAACGAATCCTAGATTGTCTAAGGTCTCCCCTGCTCTAAGGTTTTCTGCTTTACCTACTGAACAAGATTACCAGAATTGAAATGTAGGTATATTCTGAGTAATCATTTTGTCTCTGACGTGCAAAAGCAAAAAAATTGATATTTCCAAAAGGTGCTACGAAAATACGTAAATGGTATGAGTAAAATAATTGCACCGGTGTTATGCACAGTTTGTATCTAATTTTACAGACCGTATCTGGTTCTAGAATCTAAAATCTAGACCGGTCGAAGGCTGTGGTAAATGACGTAGATTGATATAGTATTCATTTATAGAGCTATAGCGCTCAACGAGTCTAACGGACTCAGTAACTGGAGGGCTAGACAAGATGCATTAAATAATATCGACGGCGAACTTCGTGAATAAAAAATGTATGGGATTGACATAAGCGTGCGTTAAATGACATAATCAGTCGTATCGTTAAAAACATTGGTAGCCAAGCAGCCACTTTGAACGAATACGCTAACGAATCACGCATATAACGAATTGCTCTAACGCGTTTCTCCATACAATGCCTAGACAAGCGGCCGTAAGTGACATTTAGCAGATCGTGATCTTTATCGTTATCGACCTAACGATGAAGATACCCAGGAAGCTACCTTTATCGCCTCAACGAACAATATGGCGGATTTTTATTGATCAGCTGTTATTTGTAAATAATAATGATTTGCTTATAGGGTCTATACAACACCTTCTGCTAGTAGTCTATATTTCATAAAGTCAAAAGAATTCAATCTAAAGTATTCAATAAATCACAATTATTGTCAATACCTAATATTTAATTCATTGTATTCAAGTATAATTCAACACTTTGTTTCTTAATTTATAGCTTACTTGCAGTTTGTAATCTTTACACGCTACTATACCAGCTGAAAGCAATCTTTAGGTGTACCTATAGTAGGTAGGTACCTAAATTATAGTAGGAAACAAATGGAGTTCATAAGTAAGCAAGTTTCTCTGAAACTTCCTTAGAAATAAAGATTTGTATTTAGTAGTTAAAATTTATAAGTTTTTCAATGTAAGTAATGATATTTTATTGTCATCGATGCTCAACATCGAATTTTAACGAAGGTAATTTGTCTAGGCGCCCTGGGCTTAAATTAAATTAGCGATATTATCTTAACTGTGCCGATAACTCTCTACGTTTATACCTGTTGTTTATTCTAAAGACTAAAAGTTACGTTAATTGTGTCATACTACAAGATTTAAATATGTTTTGTAAATATGTAACAAAAAACAATAAACAATTTCGGAACATTTTCAGATGTAAATATTGAAATAACTTTGTTATTAGAGAAACGTGTCACTTCTCTATATACATTTTAGGACCCTTCTTACGCGTTTAAAACCAAATTTCACGCGGGCGAAGCCGCAGACAAAAGCTAGACTTCACTAAAATCAAATCATACATAATATGTCTGCGGTCGAATGACGCACGCGCAGCCTTAACCGCCTTACATGTCAGTAATCAGTATCCCCGGAGGTCAGGACGCGCACATTGGGGACCGGCCTCCGGCCTCAGCCCATAATAACTGGGGCATTGGCCTCGCTGAGGGAGTAGCGTGACCTTACCAGCACTGATGTCTAGTAACTAGTTGCTTACTGATCGCAGTAGGTGATCATAGAAAAGAGTATATGGACCAGTACCCTGGTCAATTTTACTACCAATTTTTATACTAAGCAAAATGCATTTTTCTCGTCTAACGGAGAGACGAGGGATTGGCCGTAAGCGATATCTGTTCATTGGCAGCTGTAGACCAGAGGAGTTGCAAGTGCTTTACCGATTCAATATCAAGAATGTAACATGTAGTTTAACGTCTCATTTTGCATTATTAAACAAAAACTAGTTTGAAACAAGTCAATAATCGTATGCAAATATTTTTGCACCTTTTTCTGTGCTGTTTGTTAATTGCGACTGAATCATACAAACAATATAGCTATAAGTGTTTGACATCATTTCTTGCCCCAAACATGCATGTCCTTGAGTATAGAGAACAGGTTTAGCAAAGAAATGTTAAATTTACTTTCGTATATAGTCGCCACTCGTAGCTTGGTTTGTTAGAAACGAGTTACATTTGCGCACGTGCTTCTGCAGTTTGTTTAAAATACCTAAACTGTAGGTATGTTTAGTGTTTACCTAAAAATACAAATCAATCTTACGTTTGCTATACATGTTGACCCCGAACAGCCAATTCTTGGTCCAACCCCAATTATTGCCTACCCCTATCATATAAAATACGGGTAGCGTATTCGTTTTGTTTATTTTTTATACTTCTACATACTTAATTATGATTTTTCCTAATTATTTATGTATAAATGATGTGGCCAACACAGTCATGGTATGAACTATAAATCTTTGGATTCCAATAATTGGAGGGATGCCAAAAATAGGTCATCTTCCCCTACTGGGTGATTTTTATTCTGTTTCGAGAGAAACAGGGTACAATAGGTACATGAAATAGCTATATGGCATCTATATGGCATACTTAGTTTACTTTTGTTCTTTTTTCTTTTTTGGTTAAAGAAAGCTTTACAACATCGCGCTACAATTTTAGAATTTAGACAAAATTCTAAAATTGGCCGTGTTACTATTTACCGACGCTACGTCCCTGAGAACGACGTTCTGAATATGTGGACAAATTTTGAAGGTATTCGTACTGCTAATAAAGGAATTGTGTACTAATTACGCGCAAAGCTTAAGCTCAATTTATCCGCAAGGTTAACGCAGTCCGGAAGTGCCGAGCCCGGGTTACTCCTGGCGAACAAAGGGACCAACGTACCGACATACACTCGCATAGGTATAGCGAACTGCAGACAAACAACATGCAGCATAGTTACAGAACAGACTACACTGTAGCACTAGTGACACAGATGCATACTTTATGGACCGGCGAGCTTTAAGAAGCCGCGCTCCGTATTCCGTAACGTTGCTTTATTTTTTTAGGATTCTGTTGCCAAGGGGGTAAATACGGGACTCTATTACTAAGACTCCAATGTCCATCCGTGTGTCTATCACCAGAATATGATAGCTAGACAGTTGAAAGTTTCACAGATAATGTATTTCCGTTGCTGCTATAACAAACATGGGGTTCCCATACAACAAACGTGTTTTTGCCGTTTTGTATGGAATCCTTTGTGCACCCGACTCGCACTTGGCCGGTTTTATTTCGTTTACACTGAAACTGCAAAAGCTCGCCGAAATATTTTTTGTTTAAATATTAGGACAGGCAAACGAGTAGAGCTAAGAGCAGGTATCGGTATGCCAGAGAATTTACAAATGCGTTTCTGCCTCTGCCCTCTGGTACCATCCATACTAATATTATAAATGCGAAAGTGTGTCTGTCTGTCTGTCTGTCTGTCTGTCTGTCTGTCTGTTACCTCTTCACGCCCAAACCGCTGAACCGATTTTGATGAAATTTGGTATAGGGATACTTTGAGACCCGAGAAAGGACATAGGATACTTTTTATCCCGGAAAAATGTACGTTCCGCCGCGATAAACGAATTTTGGCGCAACGGAGTTGCGGGCGTCATCTAGTAAGTAATAATTACTTATTTATCATCATCGGGTACCGTGTGGCCGTGGTAACTGGTATCACTGCGAGCCGGTCCATTTGTGCAACATCACTCGCTAACTCTAGAGAAACTAAAACCAATAAATCCCAAGCTAATTGTGTCGATTATCCCCCAGAAACGAACTGTCGATGGCCCTCGTAATAGGCTCTCGCGCCTTACAAAGTTGAACACGACTCACGAGCCGCACGAGAGCCCTATGCTCGACCGAGGTCTACTCCGAACATCAAATATCAATGTTTCGTCCGAATGATTGGGCTGTTTCCTACTCCGAAATACTTTCGTTCGGAAGTTCGCTCCGACCGAACTTCAAGTGACGTTTCTCGTATCGGACCTTACTCTGAACGCGCGTAACTCGACCGAAGTTTTGAATTTGACAGCAGGTTTCTCGGGAGTTTTATGTCAAAAATTACGATAACAAAAGAGTTACCTTTGGATTATCGGAAGCAATAAGAAAGTGTTAAAATCAGTAAATAAGGCATGATATCTCATTATAATGAGGTTTTACTCATGTCAAACTATATTTAAGATAATATAAAATTGTGTTTTAGTGTAAAATGGCGAGACTGTTCTTACTTGAAGATTGTATTGAAGAAGAACACTTGGAGCGCAGAAGATACCGCACACTGCATGTCTTTTACCATAATTTATTGTGTGTGATATTTTTATATGATTTTGAGTACCTAAGTGATTTCATGAATTTTTTTTAGGTAATTCAGGGTATGCATTAGGGGAGTATGACACCTTTTGAAAATGTACCTGAAGTTCATCCGGAAGGCCGGTATAACATACTCTACAAACGAGTACGCTGCACCATTGAGCGCACATTTGGGATATTGAAAGGGAGATGGAGGTTTCTCCTAGCAGCTCGGGAGCTTCATTATGTTCCAGAAACAGCAAGAGAAATAATAATAGCTTACTGTGTTTTGTACATTTTGTGCACACAGGCTGGGTGGGAAGCTTCTGAGTTGACAGGAGACGATTTAAGAGTGGAAGACAGCAGGCAAAATGCTTTGCATGCTGCACAATCTTCCACTGAAGCTCTGCAACGTGGTCATAGGCCACGGGCAAGATTAATGCTGCAATTACATTAATCTTGCCCGTTGCCCGTGGAACCAAATCAAAGCAACAGGTAAAAAGCATATCCTACAACTTTTGTATGTATCTGTATTACTCAATAGCATAGCATTAATAACACTTATAAAATATTTTTTATTTCAGGTAAAATGCCAGTTCATTTAGAGTATCATAGTCTTAAAAGTAGATAGCTTTCATTGACATTAAATTTAACAAGAAAATGTATTTTAAAAAAGGTAAATTTAAGGTTGTAGTTTATTAACATAAAAAATATATTAGATGATAACTCTTAAATATGTCATGTAGAATGTAAGTAATAAATGCAACACAAAAAAAATAAGATTTTTATTGATAAGCATAATTGTTTATTCCGGATCAAAGAAAACTAAATAAATAAGAGCAACATGTCTGGGTCTTGTGAGAAATATGTATTTCATGTATGTATGGCTGCATAGCCGAAAAGAGTCCGCATTCTCCTTTCCCGTCTTGAATGTGTGGCTAAAAACAAAATAATCATTTTATTTACTTGCACTGTATACATACACCTTGTTTAATTACTTTCTTAATCTTGTAAATTAATTAATGGTTAACTTTATTGATTAAAAAATTAAATGTTAAAAATGTTGCACTTGTAGAATTAGTCAACCTCAGTAAAAATTATTAAAATGAAGGGAAGGAATTTTGAGTCAAAAGAATGTTGAATGAAAATAAGATGAAACTTTGTGGATCAAACTAAACTAAAAATTCTAAACCTGGTATTTCAGTTACACTTGCTCATTACTTATTTAAACTAAATTATTTATGTAAACTCATACTTACAGCGCTGTGTGGAAGGTTGTTCCATAGGAGTCGCTGTCAGCCTTCCACCGACTGTGGGTTGCAGTGGTTCTATAACTTAAATAATAATTTGCATAATTAATACAAAGTATTAAAATAAGTAAATTTGTTTTTTTTTACATTCTCGAATGTGGTGTAGATATTTTATTTGTTATAATAATAAGGTATATGAAGAATTCTAAGAATAGTTTAATTAACATTAATTTTAAGTATATGACTAACAATAATCTAAAGCTTTATCTAGAGCATAACTGAACTGCTAAAACTAACAGGTCACTTGGACGACTCTCTGTCTCTCTGTCTAAACAAAATATGTATCTAAGAAGTAGGTACCTACCAGTATGAATTTCCCTGATTATTTGAGTCTCTGGTAGGCTGGGAGTCAGCGACGGTCCACCACCAGTAGCAGTGGCTGATCTACGAACAGCTACTACGTTTGTCTTAGCCAGATATTTTTTATCTGTCCACACCTATAAAAAATAAAATCTTGTTAGATATTGTAACACCTAAAATTACTACCTACTAGAAATATTATAATTATTTTTTACCTCGAAAACTATGGATCTTATAATTATGAAACTTGCGAAATTGCTTCGATAATAAAATAATCTATAAGCAGTAAAATTACCATAAACCAATTAATAGTATTTAATAGGACAAATGTGGGAAAGTTTAGCCTAAAAGTATTCTGATATTTTTTTATTAGTGTAAAACTTACCTTTTGCCATTGTTGCACAGTTTTATTATAACCACCCATCACATTATGGGTGCTGCATATTTCACCCCAAAGGCGCTGGGCTTGCAGTCTTCCCTCCACATTCCTTAATGCGCCGCGAGTCAAGTCACGGTGCTCCTCAAGAAAATTGAGAAGCGTTTCAGTTTGTTCTGTGCTTGGGGCCGTCATTTTCTATTTCACACACAATCACTACTGACCACATAATATCTTCGTAACCCGGAGAAATCATTAGAAATCCACAACGCTTTGGAATAAGTGGATCATTCATTTGAATCGTTTGACAGGATTTTAAGAGGTTGCAATCGTCCACTTCAACACCTCACGTTAAGTATGTCTACATTCCGTAATATAAAACACTTGGTTAAACTTTTTTACAAGTATTCCTTTGACTAAACTTTATTTATGACCTCGCAGCACAGCATGTATTTGTTTATAAACAAAAACGTTATCGTGTCAAACTGAACTTTTTTTTTGCATTCATAGGCAAAGACAAAGGTGTGTACAGCCAAACTTAATTAAGTTTAATCGAAATAAGAAAGATAATAATGTTTTTATTACTTTAAAACCTTTTACAATCCGTTTCGAATGTTATTCTAAATATATAAGGTCTGATATAAGTGTAAATATTTTAAAATACAATTATGAAATAAAAACCGGAACGAATGTAAAACAGCGCGTTTTTCCTCACTAACTTGTTCGTTCACGAAAGTTGTCACGTGACTCCGATAAACGTCCGCGAGTCCGATGTAACTTCGGAGTAAGGTCACTGCCTAAACTTCGGTCGGGTATCGGTCGGATCCGAAGATTTGAATGCGCGGTTTCGGAGTAGACCCTGATTCGCGTCGCGTCGCGTCACCGAGCACAGAGGCCGACGCGACTAATTGTCGCTAATTACTACTGCTAGCCCATCACAGCACGTAGTTGCTGGTTAGGTTAACGAACACAGTACGAGCTGCAACTTGGTCACGGTCAACCTCTATCCCATAAAGGAAGTGGTCGATATCACCCACGTTTTGTCATAAGCATAAAATGGTCTCAATCCCTCCTCGTGCTGTAAAAATATTTCCATATTTGGCACCAAATAATAACCTTACAATAATAAAACATTGGAATTCTGGCAGCGGTTGTAAAAACAATTAATAACAATTAAATATTATTTATTGTACAATTATTTTCATTTCTAGACTTACGTTTTATGGCTTTGTTATTTTGGTTATGGCAATGATTGATTGTTTACGAGCGAGAAAAGGGTTATTATGATTTAAGACTTTAGCGGAGACCTTCAAATCCTAGCAAAGCAAACTATGGTAAGTTTCTTGCGCTTATCTATTAATTTAACTGCATTGAATAGTTTATCAACCAAAAATTGTAGTATATTATATAAAAATTACTGTAGCACTTCGGGAGTGCCGACAGAAGTAAAAACAATAGCGCGCAGTAAAGCGTGTGGCGCGCGAAATAGCCTAATTCCCTACCGCCTCTACCTCATACCCCGCCGGTGTCTGTAACAGTCGAGTTCAATGGTTTTCTCCCATCTCTAAAAATCACAACAAGCCTAAAGGTGTTTTCAATTAAATTAAAAAATCTAGGTAAGAACTTTCACCAGTCACCACACCAAAAAACAAAATATTTTTTCTGTACAAACTCATAAACTGTCGGGAACTGTTAGATAAGGCCGAGAGGCGAGAGCGCAGATGTTCACGACAGGTGCAACACAAACTTGATTCACCATATGGAAACACAAATCATTTAACACATAGTTTAAATACTTTGACCATTGCAGTTATAATATGCTATTAATAAGCTAGTATTTTCTGTTTTTATTGGTAGGCAAAAGGAATACCACCGCGGGTCGCCTACCTATAGCCTATTATTTGTCTATCTGTTGTATAAACAAAGAGAGGAGCTAAGACAAACAAAATTTACATAAGCTGACATATCATAATAATACTTCTTTATCTCGGTACCTTTCTTTATTTAGGTAATATTTAAAGCACTGGTGCCACCATGCCATGTATAAGTATAAACCTCCCTCTTGAACCACTCTATCTATTGCTTAGGACTGCATTAAATTCCTTTGAGTATTTTAAAAGATCTAAGCGAACAGGAAAGTAAGCCACTTTATTTCATATTATTAAAAAAAATCTATACTAACAAGGAATCTAATTACTGAACAGATTCAGTGTTCTCGAAATTTATGAAAGTGATGGCATGCAGTCACAATAAAACTGTCAATGACATGTCAGTTTGATATAATAATAATAACATAACACGAACAAAATATTATAACAACGCTCAAGCTGCTTATGATTTAGATTCCTTTAGTACTCTACCTGCCGAATTCTCTTCTTAAAGTTACGGGCCCCATAATCAAAGCTTGTCACAGTTCCTGCTCGGCAAAATGACTCGTGTGATTCGAGAGCCCCTTAATTTAAGAGTCATTAGTGTATTCAGCTGTTGTTGTTTAACTATGAAGTATGAGCTCTGTTTGTTATTTCTTCGCGCTTTGCTCTATCTTAACTTAGCGGATGTTTGGAATGAAAATAGTTTTTATTTTATCCCTCAGGCACTCATACATTTACATTCCATCTCCATAAATAAACGGGAATGTAGTCCAGTGACTTGTTTCTTGAGAAATCTATTGCGTTTGGAAGTGATTGTAGGTAACTTATTTTTGGCCTCAAAGAGGAAACGACAAATGGAGATCTGCAAGTGGTGATATTATTTTACTGGCTAGACATGCAGCTTAGCTTAGCTTAAATAATAATACCTATTGTTATGTTTCACTTTAGAGTTCTGCAGGTCTCTACAATATTACTAACCACCTACAACATTAATAATGTTGTCGGAAAGATATTTACTTGTATTGCACCTAATATAACGATGACGATGACCCAGATAGATAAACCAAAAATGTAATTTACCAACCTAGATCGGCCCTTGAGCATCCCCTGCGGCGGCAAAAGAAAAAAAAAATGGCCGCGGCAAAAAATGGCACACGCGACAGATGTTCCCCGCGCGCTCTGATTGGCCGGTCGCGGCAGATGCGTGCGAGGTCGGTAACTTGATTTCTACATCCACACAGCCTCATAATCTACCTGCTACTGGATAAAGACTAGAGAGTAGAGATTGTGGCAAGGTGTTGCAATAATATAGACGGTACAACCGAGTAAATAAACAAAACTTTGGATACTAATTACTAAGGTTAAGGCAGTGATAACTATTATACATCTATGGGTTAAGGCCTAGGAGCTACTTTTTTCTAAAGAATTTATTCTGTACCAAAATCCATCGGTACAATGAATATAGTGCCCATGCTCTCATCTACATATTAGTCTCGTTTTATCCACATCAATAAAACACAATTACACTTAAATGTTAGGTTAAAAACATAAAGAATAGGCGCTGCATACAAACCAATCCTGAATGAGAACTCTACATGCCCTAAAACATATTTGTAATACTAAAGAGCAGCGAATAATTCCATTAGGCGAGCGCGATGCCCTCGTGTGGAGAGGTTAAGCACTAAAGCACTATGTAGGGCACCTAGAATCTAGATTACTCTCGCGGGAGCCCTGCAGGCACTTGATACCTTCAACATTGTGTGGAGCTCCCTCACAATTCACAAACAATTGTCATTTCCTGCCACCATCTCGTGAAATGTTTTTGAGCTTTTACAATTAATTACACATCCACTTGGCCGTTAAGTTACTTAGTTTTAAACGCATTCAGCACGTGTTTATATTTTTTTTATATTCAATTAGTTCTTACAAGCCGTGTTTTGGTTTTTACCAGAAATTACTATTTGTAATGTTTATATTCTATACCCTAGCAAGACGTGAACTATCATAGTTTATCAATAGCAGGAACAGTACATTTTTGGCGCGATTAAAAGTAGTCTATTTCCTTTCCCTTTCCCTACTCTACATTTGTGCCAAATTTCATAAAAATCCATTCGTTTCGGAGTCCATTCAATGCAAATGCAAAGAACAAATCTTTTCTCTTTATAATATTAGTATAGATATTTAATAAATGCTACTTCGTAAGGACTGTTTGACTCGCACTGATTGATATGCAAAGTTAGTTCGCTTCCGGCTTAGCCCACTCACAAGTCACAAATAACACATACAGTAAGTAGATACTAGATAGCTTAATGAAATGGAACTGTCTTGTTTTGTAAGATTTATCAGTGACTAATGAATTACTCATAATAATGTTCAGCAGTACCAGCAGTACAAAATTCCCACATAAAGTATATCGCACTATAAACCATCATGACGTATTGTACGAGTAACTTAACGTGGCCATTTTGGACCTGCAGAAGTGCAGACTATTCTTTATTAGACAAATATCGACTGCAAGAGTGTACTTGTATATTGCTGAGGCCAGGGTGCGGAGTGCGAGTTTTGGTCACCACTCACCACTCACCGTGAAGAAGTTAACTACAATTTGTACGGCATCGAATTAGTTACCATTGTTAGCCACTAGGGGTGTTGTTTCGGTGTCGTACAAATTGTCGTAAACTTGTTCACGGCGAGCAGTGACAAAAACTCGTACTCAGCACACGGACAATATTATACGTTAGTAATATATATTCTTTGACACGGATGAGATAAAACGTCTTCGAGTTGAGAAATGGCGATGTTGATTTCCATTTGTAGTTCAAACCATCGCCGGTAAGACGTATGGTTTTTTAAATTTATTTATTTATTACAACTATAAACATACGTATATTAGTTAGCAGTTTCCCACAAAAACTGGTGTAGCAGTTTGTCTGTGGGTCATGTACAAGCACAGTACGGTACAGTTAGCAAGGTTTAGGGCCTGCCACACGTACCACAACCACACCACACCGACAAAGTGTGGTCAAGCTGTGGTTACGTGTGAACCACATCGCAACCACAACGCAACCACCAGCGACACCGAGTATCTATATGGTAATTCATAACAAACATCAACATTTTCGGTACGACATCGCAACCACAACGTAACCACAGCTTGACCACATTTTATCGTGTCGGTGTGGTGTGGTTGTGATACTTGTGGCAGGCCCTTAACGTCTAAAATCACAGCTAACGGCTTTAAAGGATTATGGTAAAATCAGTGACTAGGAGTTAGGACCATCTTCCAAGAAGGGCCACGACCCGGCCCGTAGGTATCACGCCCAGCGCCCTATACCTATGTGCGGAACAATAGCGTGGGGTAATAATAACGACTAGCTGGGGCCCGCAACTTCAATTGCGCGTGGAACTATTAATGGAAATAGAACACTATTTGTTTAATTAAACGAAACCCTAAGATAATAGTATCAGCTATCGCCTATCTACCAGAGAAGTCCTGTCAGAAAAGCTCCGCCATTCCAGAGATTATCCGGAGCATACAGACAGGCAGACGGTCAGACGTACAGGTAGACAAACATTGTTTTTTTGTGTTTGTACCGTATGTACTATCATAATATGCATTTAATACAAAGCTGTTGATTTGTAATTACAAACAGACACTTCAATATTATATGTATTTGTATATAGATTAAGCCGTAGTTCGCCGGCGCATACTAATGTCGTCGCCCCGCGCACGCGCACGCGCCCTGAATCCTGTAATTAGGCCCACGTTTGGGCAACACCTTACCTCACCTCACCTCACCTCACCCCGCCGCAGGTGACGACTGACGACTGACGACTCATGGATAAGTTTAATGACATCAACAAGTTAGAGTCAGAGTCGTCTATGTAATCTATCAGAATAAATTATTACAAAATATGCGAAAGTTTGTTAAAAATTGACGCGAGATCAATTTGCTATAAGTGAAAACAGGCGCTCGGCCTTCGCGACTCGTCTAACTGAGCCCTTGTGGTCAAAAGCCATTGACATAAACAATTGGCGTATTAATTAACACAGTAGCGAAGTGTTTAGTCCGTTTACTGTTTGCTGGTCGTTCGCACGTTGTTATGGATTCCTCGCGCGCCCGACAATGGCGCTAATTACTGTAATAAACACTCGGCTTCTTAAAATAGACGTGAAATCAACGTGACCGCCGCATTAATGTTCTAGGGATAGGATTGGACTACTAAGGGTCAGATCACACAGAAACGCGACACGCACTTTTTAAGATAGAGATTCAAATTTGAACTTTATTTACTACGTAAAAAGATACACGTTTCAATGCAAGGGCAGCGCTACGCAGCGCGGTGCAGCTCGCAATTCGGACTCTTGTGTCTTGAAAGTGTATCTTTTAGTGTAGTCAATGTAGTTCAATTTAGAATAGCTATGTTAAAAAGTGCGCGCCGCGTCGTGTTTCGGTGTCAGTCGGTGAGTATGAGTCTGTGAACTAATAACACTAAATGGAGAATTTGCGGTTTTACTCGCGGTAACTTAAACGCCAGTCTAACTAAAGCTTGGGACTGAGAAATAACGACTACATTAAATGACTATACGCCACACGTATCATTTTCTTATTCAAACGAGTACCGGCTGAATACTGGAACGCTAATCAAAATTAAGAGCCCTCCTATTCCCAGGCTGTCGCTATCTCAGCAGTCAGCACTCTCAGCTAGCCGAAATGACAAGGACAGCATGCGACTTGAGCGGCACTTCATTTAACTGTCGTTCCAGAGTGCGGACGTTAGATACTTAACTTTGTCTCCTAAATACCAGCAATTTTAAGTCCCTAAAAGTATGCTAAGACTTAATGAGTGTCAAAATAGGTCATTAACCTGCCTAAATACCGCAGCACCTTATCTCTTGCCTCACAGTAACCCGAGCTGACACTGAATACTTGAAGACACTTTGTAATATGCACGGTCGCTAACGAACCCGGTTTACCACTTGTCGACCTTATAACGGTGGCAGTAAGGTCCAAAAGTGGTGCCCCGCGTTTGTCGGCGGCCGAACGTGCAGCGCGCAGGTGCTATGGAAACGAGGTTAGTTCTCCAGAGATAAAGTTTATATTTTGATTCATCTATAAATAAAAAGTACCTGGGTAACCGAGCTTTGCTCGGAGCTCTAGTAGATAAAAAAATGAATAACAAAAATATTTTACCAAGGCTCGAAGCCACCACATTCTGAATTTCCGAACAACGCAAAAATTACACATACGCATACTAAACTGCCAATCGGTCTGACATATTAGATTCGAAATAATTGATATATTGTTGCACGATGAAAGAAAAACCATATAGCTTAAAAACGCAGTTTCCCAGGGATAAGACCTAGCTAGATCGATTTTTCTTCCCCAAAACTCTGCATACTAAATTTCATGGAAATACTTGCAGCAGCAATTTTTAAAAAGTATGTAATACAATATTAGCTCGCTTAAAGTACTTTTTAAAGATTCTCGTCTTTTGATATAACGTTTATGATTTATAGTGGAAATAAAAAGTAATCGGAAAAACGATCTCTACATCAGTGGGGTTTTGATTAGCATAGAGTTTAGAGATTATGGCCATGATATTTAATTACTATTTAGTATGTACTTATATTTATTTTAATTAACATTGTACCTAGTAGTTGACTCCAGCACGCATAGCATGACCATTGACCACCATAGAAATGCGTTTGTGTACAAAAGAATAGACATGTAACATAACCTTTTTCACCTTTATCAAACTGTCATTTTGTCTATTCTTGCGTAGATAGAAACCATTTCTACGGACTACGGTGGTTAATTGGTAATTCTGAGCGCACTGATGATTTGATTCCTGTAATGTGTAGTTGTATAGTTAGATAACTCTATGAAACTGGCTGCATTTTCCTTCACAAGGAGCCTGAGTTCCTCTACAAAGGCACAAGGACGCACTCACGGGGATCTAGATCGAATGAAGGATCTCAGAACTTGTTCTAGCCTCGCTCTGCCGATGCCGGCGAAGTTGATTTGTTTTTGTTGTGTAAATACTATGTATTAAGTATACCAGTAATGTCCAACATTGCCTGTTTCACAATCTATAGGTAAGTGTCGGATAGATTATTTGCATATTTGTCTCTGTCGCTCGATACGAAGGCAGCAGCGATAAAACTTTCAAATAAGCTATCCGATACTGATGGCATTAGAATAGGCCCTATGCCTAGCTCGAACCAGGAGTTCTTGAGATTAGCGCGTTCAAACAAAGAAACAAACAAACAAACTTATCAGTTTTGTTATATTATAGTATAGATTACGCGCTCTATAATAAGATTTAAATAATGTTTATTGAACTGATGACGTAACCAGGAATGAGGACAATGGAAGACTGAAGCCCAAGTAGGTATGTCAACTAGAGTCAAGTTTTGAGACTTGATTAAGCATAATAATAATATTATAATTATTCAGATCAAATAGATTAGAAGTGTCGAGTGTCTTAAGAGAAAAGAATAATTTGCGGGTTCAATATTAAATTCCCGAACCGGTGGTAGGCATCATATTTTAAATCGACGCGATGTTAGACGAGTGTATAAAATACCAACTTTAAATAAAAATTGTTGACTTGAGTTTGACTTGAAATCAACATCTGAATCTCTAATGCCAAGTTTCTGAAGTGAATTTTACATTCATAGCTGATGTCTTTTTAATAGCGCTTTTGATTGGTTAACGCGTTGGGCGTTGCATAGACAAATATTACACTTGCCGGTGTATTTGACAACTATGACACTTGCCGGTGCATTTGACAACTATTACACTAGCCAGTGCATTTAACAACTATTACACTTGGCGGTGCATTTGACAACTATTACACTTGCCAGTGCATTTGACAACTATTACATTTGCCGGTGCAGTTGACAAGTATTACACTAGCCGGTGCATTTGACAACTATTACACTTGCAGGTGTATTTGACAACTATTACACTTGGCGGAAAACTTTAATCCATACTCGAACCCAGCAACAGAAAACTTTAGAAAAATCTTCGTCTTCGGCTTAAGAAACGAGCGCGTGGTGTGCTGGGTAAACATTTTCGCTTAGACTTTCGGTCTGATAAATGCTTAAGTTCATATATATTTTTTGAAATATAATGAATATAATTTAGTATTTACGTAGGCTGTGGCCGGCTGCTACAGTTGGACGAATTGTTGCACCACGGCCGGCCGGTGGGCGAGCGAGGAACACCGACACAAATTCATTCCCAATTGGAAAATTACTTCTGTTACTGGTAGTGGGCTTGGCGTTTTGTCACTTTTGTATATTTTATTATATTCTGTCAGTCCCAAAGTGTTGTAACAGCACCAAAACCGGTGTACCATAATTTAAGGTGAAATAATTTCGTTTTAAGTTACAAAACAGAATGCGATCTTAATCTTATAGAAGTTGTGTGATGTTCTATGCTAAACTAATGTACAATATTGATAGAGTTCCTGCTCGACCAGTTTATAAACATTTTACTTCTACACTAGTAAACAAAACAATATCAAGGTTTTTGGTAAGCATAGAAAGTTAACATTGATTCCGTTACGAGCCAAATAATTTTCGTGGTTATACTAGTTCGTTTAATGCAACTTACGTAAATTACTAAAGATTTATTTAAAGTAAATCATAAATTTTATGCATGCTATTATAACTTCTATGATGCTGATGCTTAGATTTGTTTCCCCTAAACAAGCACCAAGTCGTAGAGCTAGCGCCCACCGTCGAAAAAGGAGCTCATCGAGAACAAGCATTGGACCACTGCAGGTCGCTAGGGGCCCTAAAGCTTGATATAAAACCGCCGGTCTGGCGGTTCTAAACCTGGCAGATTTTTTTTTATTGACCAAAATGTGTGAAGATTTTTTGAGTAAAAAAAGCTCATAAGGAACAAGAAAACTGTTGTTATACACGGCTGCGCGCCAACTAGAAACCGATAAAAATGCAAGTCTGGCAGTCCTACTCTTGACCAGTCTCCAGCCAGACCGCCCTGAACGTGTAAGAATTTTGAGTAAAAATAGCTCATAGAGAACAAGGTCAAGTTATATGTCAATCTGTTCGTCTCCTAATCCTCTTTCGAAAATCGTCGGTCTGGCATGTTCAAACCTGGCCAAAACTCAGCCAGACCGGGATGAAGTTACCTCCTGTGATGCTTACTAATAGGTAATTAATGAGTAATTTGCACTTAATGAAGCGTGATTTTAATAGATTTGTATGTATTCTTTCCGAATTTAAAATTTGCTAACCCATATTGCTACCACTGGATCCGCCATCTTGAAAAAATGGCGATAACTTTGAATATTTTGGCTATATCTCTTTACAGACATACTATACGATAAAAATATGTTCCACGAATATGAACTATATACAATTTTCTACAATTTACTTTATAAGCATTTTTGTGTCAAATTGATAGTTTTAGCGCTGCAGAGATTTAGAGTGAAATTTTATTTGTCTTGGTGATATTTTTTATAATTCAGTATATTTTACTTTTTATGCTCTTTTAGTTAATACTCACATCGCGAAGTTTATAAATAATTATAAAGACCGCCAATTTAGGACGGCGGCCATTTCGAATTTACAATCATTTTAAATATACCAAATTTTAGTAGCAATAAAACTAAAAGTATACTAAATTAATATCTTATAATAAGTAAAATTAATATTAGTGAAAAATTATTTCCGTACAGCGATTATTAAAAAAATTAATTTGTGTAACTCTTTATTATTATGTTTTAGTCTAATAAAATCAATTTTATAAGAAACAAAGTTCTAAAGTTTGCAAAACTTTCAGTTTTGTAAGCAGTCAACATTCGAATAGAAGTTTGACCCCTTTATCTTTGATATTCTGATCTGATATTAAGTATATATATTTTTGGTTTTATTGACACAAAAATTTGGTATATTCAATATTATTGTTAATTCGAAATGGCCGCCGTCCTAAATTGGCGGTCTTTATAATTATTTATAAACTTCGCGATGTGAGTATTAACTAAAAGAGCATAAAAAGTAAAATATACTGAATTATAAAAAATATCACCAAGACAAATAAAATTTCACTCTAAATCTCTGCAGCGCTAAAACTATCAATTTGACACAAAAATGCTTATAAAGTAAATTGTAGAAAATTGTATATAGTTCATATTCGTGGAACATATTTTTATCGTATAGTATGTCTGTAAAGAGATATAGCCAAAATATTCAAAGTTATCGCCATTTTTTCAAGATGGCGGATCCAGTGGTAGCAATATGGGTTAGCAAATTTTAAATTCGGAAAGAATACATACAAATCTATTAAAATCACGCTTCATTAAGTGCAAATTACTCATTAATTACCTATTAGTAAGCATCACAGGAGGTAACTTCATCCCGGTCTGGCTGAGTTTTGGCCAGGTTTGAACATGCCAGACCGACGATTTTCGAAAGAGAATTCGGAGACGAACAGATTGACATATAACTTGACCTTGTTCTCTATGAGCTATTTTTACTCAAAATTCTTACACGTTCAGGGCGGTCTGGCTGGAAACTGGTCAAGAGTAGGACTGCCAGACTTGCATTTTTATCGGTTTCTAGTTGGCGCGCAGCCGTGTATAACAACAGTTTTCTTGTTCCTTATGAGCTTTTTTTACTCAAAAAATCTTCACACATTTTGGTCAATAAAAAAAAATCTGCCAGGTTTAGAACCGCCAGACCAGCGGTTTTATATCAAGCTTTAGGGCCCCTAGGGACCTGCAGTGGTCCAATGCTTGTTCTCGATGAGCTCCTTTTTCGACGGTGGGCGCTAGCTCTATCGGGGCAACGTTCGGTGAAGTTTATAAAATGTAGAGTTCGCATAATAAATGGTGTAGCGTGTCTAATTATAGCGCGCCCAATATGTTTGTTTGGACACTAGCAGCTAGCAGCTTGGCCGTTGTATTTCAATGTTATCGACATTAGATATATTTTGTTTTCGTGTTCCCCCTCTCCCCCCACTTAAAGCTTAACGGTTGGCTCGAAATATTTGAAAAATTCATGATGGTAGTCCATACGATGAACTTTGACGGTAAACTTTCGTCTTATAACTTTGTTAGTTCAGGAATTATGGAGGCCTCAGGCCTAACTTGTAAAATGCGCTTACTCGAAAATAATAAATATAATTCTCTCTCGAGTGCGAACCAAACGGTCTACCCACTAGGCCACGGAGCTCATGTAACGCATTAAGGGCAGAATAAATGTGATTTTAATTATAGCTAATATTGTGGAGGAATTATATTACTGCATGCATGTGCATGAAACTATTTGTTTCGACTTAGTGGCATGTCCCATCCCAGGGGTTTCGTTATAATCTGATAAAGCAAATAAATATTATATTCTATGTGATAATGTCTCAACAGTATTTTATGTATTAGACTATTTTTCAAACCGATGGCCGATAGTGACAGGTTAAAGAATTCTTTAGAACTTCCAAGCACGAATGAAATACAAATTGTATTTTTATTTAAAACTAAATGTTTAATTTATTGATGCATGTGTGACCTGAATGTACCTACTATATAATATTTTTGTTAATTGTTAGTTGTAATAAAAAAAACATATTACCAAAAATTATTATTTATCATAATACCTAACTTTTTAAGTTTTTAATACTTTAAGTTTTTAATTCCGATGATCTTTATTTCCACGCCTTAGAGGCATAAACTGGAAACCATGGTTTGATGACAACCAATTTCCTGGAAAATACATCGTCTATTCTATTCTATGCTATTCTATTGAATGTTGCTATGTTCACCAACAGCAAGTCCGATGTAATATTGCAGCCATTGTGCTCTTATACTATTTTAGTTCTTCCGGAACATAATGTATTAGGGCAAACTATACTCTGTTCTGATCGAATTGAATGTTAACGTAATCAAAAAGATGAAATACGACCAAATCAATATGTCATTTCTATATTGCACGGTAAGTGACATTGAAAATTGGTAGCATTATGTGTATCATTGTTCCCTTCGTCTGCGCTCTTAAATTGGATCTGAAGTTTGAATGGAGTATATAATTCGGAAAAAAGATCTACTGCCGATTTCTAATCAATAAATAATTTCTAATTAAATATATTAAAATTGGTTGTTGCACTATATCTAATCTATATTATCCGCTACAATAAGGCGCATGTAAAAAAGTTGCGAAACATATTTTTGTGCGTCGGAGTCGGAGGAAGTCAGGCGCCACTTATAACATGTGGCTCATTTTTTACTGGGTTTTATTAAATTTATTAAGGCCACTCCATTTTTTTATTTTCGTTGTTTTGCAGTTTATGTGTATGCCCACACATATGAATGAGTAAAGTAGGCTGCTAATAATATTTTTATTTTGATTTCAATAACAACCTGGCGATGTTGTTTTACTGCAAACAATAACATAAGTTGCAGAAATGTAAACACAGTACAGACTACAGAAATATCATTATTGCATTGGTGTAGAGCGGTCCGCCAATACCGCGGTCAGCGAGTTCGTGGCCACAACAAGGTTGTCTGAAAATTAGACATACCGGACCGGACTGCAGAACGGCAACCTCGGAAACTTAACTACTAGTTAAATTTTATGCTGTAACAGTTAAAATTAAACATACTGTTACATGGCATCGAAAACATTTGGATGCGAAAATTATTTCGCATGCAACTTTATCTAGAAATGTTTTGATGTACCTATAGCTCTACATCTTTTGAATTTAAATTACACAACTAAAATGTGCCGAGACTGACAACTGCATTGATCCATCAACTGATAATAATATACAGTCGCTATTTGTCTCGGACCCCTCTTTAACGAGAGCTAGAGTATATTTTAAGTGTAATTATAACACCGGACGTGTTATTTTAGTGCCGGGCCCCGGGGCGTGCTGTGCAGTCGCATATATAGAGGTATCGATTTGCCCTCGAGCTACGGTTCATTTCCGGATGCGCTTATATTATGTCACCCCGCTGTGATACTGCAGGGTCTAAACTGTGGAGTAAATAGTGATGAATGCGTCAGTCGACGACAACGTTCGAATGGCCATGCGAGACGGGCAGTACTGTAGTAAACAATCATCAATAAAATTATTAAAAGGGCAAGGGAACGAAGGTGACCCGCGATCTTGATTTTAGTTTACAAAAACCGCGTATAAATAACTGTAGGAAATTTATAAATATCCTTAGTATATTACTTGTAATATTTGGCTAAAAAGGGTAGGGCATTAAGCCTGTAGTTTATTTTTATTAAATAAAAAAATGAAGTAAAAGCTTTGATTGAAAACTCTTAGAGTCTAGAGCCTGTAACATTACGGTAAAATACAGTAGAGAGGGTTTAGTGGTCCAGTCATTTTGCTATAATACTAACGGCCCCAAAAAAAATCGAATCCTTATAATGGTGGTGAACTGCAGCCTCACAATAGAGAAGAGAAGCCAGTTCCATCATTTGGAACGTAATAGTGGTATGAGTAAGTAGAGATAGAGCGGAGGACCACCCAGGACCATGAAACACGCTTTCCTCTTACACTTTTTATCTAAAACTGATTATTGTTTAAACAGCAAGCTATATCAAGGCTTCCCATACGTATTCCTCCTCTCCACCCATCTGCGTGCCATGATTCAATGCCATCCGTTCAGTTGCTATTTTACCATACGAATTTTTGACCTTGTTTCATGCCTCTATTTCGAAAAACTATAAAATACCTACTCAATAATTTGTATTTAATACAACGGATATTAAATTTCATGGAAAACGGGACAAATTTTAAATATTTTTCATACAAACTTTCTACTATTAGTGGTAACGTCTGTGTGAGCGTCTCTATGTCGGTCAGTCAGTCAGTCAGAGGGGATATCTTTTATAAATTACTAGACGTTTCCCGCGACTTCGTTTCGCGCAAAACTTGATTTCGCAGAAACCGTATGTTTTCCGCGATAAAAAGTAGCCTATGTCCTTCCCCGTGGTCTACTCTACCTGTAATCTGTGCCAAATTTCATCGAAATCCGGTAGTTTCGGAGCCTATTCGATGTAAACAAACTTTTCCTCTTTATTATATTATAGTATAGATAATATCATAATATAGATTAATAATTATCAAAGTTAAGTAAGAACAGAGCATCTACTAGCTTCTTAAAAAGCGGTTCGAAAGCCCTGAGCTATATTTAACACTTAACAGTCACTAGTGCTTAGCCATCAGTCACTATGTACTAAAAAGGCACTGATACTCTTGGGTGTCTGTCTAAACATACTATCGGGTGTCTTCACAGCTCGCTTATCTGACGGACGACGGGCGGTTAGCGCCTGACGCCTCGTTGGGTATCATGTGTCATATTAATAGGAAACATTTAATTATACAACACGAGACTACCTTACTGTGTTGATAGCGAGATGAAGTACACTTGTATAGATTAGCTAAACCTTACACGTGCCTAAACATGAATCGCCGAATTATAAAATTAAAACGTACCGCCTTGCGTTTTTAAGGCCGTAAGAATTTCTGTAAAGAAAACTGGCGTGAAATAACTAGCGCTTTCACCGGGTAAGTGAGGTTATCCAGGAGGCCCAAGGGGAGTTGAGGATTTTAAGGACCAGGAACGCAAGTGCGCTGAACTCCAGATAAGTTACAAGCGGTGTCGCGAGGGTCCATCATGCAGTTGGCAGCGGTAATCGCTTACTGGTACCTACTCGTTTATTGGTCCATATCTTAAAAAATACGAGAAAGAGAGTGTGAGAGAGTCGAGCTCAGTGTCAAGTCACAAATGAGTCGCTTTTAAATACCATATTCTCGATTCTATCGCACTTATTGCTAAGCGCAAAGATCTTAGAGCAGAGCTTTATCGAGTAACACCTAAATAAAAGTAAATATTATGCAAAAATACACATATTTTACTACTACTAGTAGTTGAAAATGTTTGTAATTTAAATCTGCCGTCCATTGACCTGCGCCCGGGGGTCACAAGTTCGTCGTGATAACTTAACACGACCAGCGTGATACCGCAGTTGAAATTATTGTAACTACAACTTAATAGTTACAATGGCATGTTATATCAGTAAACGTATCAATGTGGTCATAATTACATCATGATATCGAGATAATATTACGTTTAATAAAGCTTTATTACGGGATATGAGCTAACGGCATTGTGTAATTTATTTCAATTTCCTCGGACCAAAAAGAATGACTAAATGTTTATTATAAAAACCTATTTTGTATTTTTATTGCAATCACTAGCTTTTGCCCGCAGCTCCGCCCGTGTAAATACGGTATGCCACGGGGACACTATAACTATTAATCGAGAGATTAAACTACTAAGTACTAGCATACTAAATTTCATAGAAATCCGTTAAGGGACCGTCCATTAATCACGTGATGTTTTTAACAACTTTTTAGACCCCTCCCCTCCCCCTGGTGATACTTGGTGAGGTTTTATAATACCCCCCCTCCCCCACCTAAGATCACGTGTATTTTTTTTTACATAGTAAGCAGGTGATGTTTAAGAATCTTAAAAAACAATTTAATCGAATAATTTAAGCAATTTAAAACTATACGAGTCATTTGTCTTGTAAGTATTTAAACAACACTACGATTCTACAACCGATAATAATTTTGGTATGCATAGACTAGATTCGAAAATTAATACACGTGATGTGTATTAATTTTCCTCCTTATACCCCCTCCCCCCTTGGTGATACTTGGTGATTTTTTTTCGGACCCCCCTCCCCCTTTAGGCATCACGTGATTAATGGACGATCCCTAAGTAGTTTTTGCGTAAAAGACCCTAGTGACAAACATCCATCCATCATTCATCCCACAAACTTTAATATGTATAATAATTCATAATAGTATGATTTGGACGTTAACAAGAAATTTCGTTGTTTTGCTTTATAGTAACATCCATAATGCTAGATTTTCACGCTAGGCAAGCATACAGATTGGCGGTTGACAAGCGAGTAAATCCTTTTATTCTCCGGTGCCGTCCGAAATTCCCCACCCTGCGGATACCTGCTTGTCAAGCGTGTGCGAGCGCCATTGGTTCTGCTCCGAACCTTCCCGCTTGTCTCGCTGCTTGCCTAGCGTGTGCCATTGACTGCGCTGGTGGATATTCAGTAGCTTACCTAAGGCGAGCAGCGCGACGAAGGCCGCTACTCCGGTGAACAAGCCCATGGTCACCGCACCTGTCACTGACACTGCACTGACGGTTCACACACAGTAGTACAGTACACGCACACAGTACACACACACTCCAACGGAGAACTTCACAGGCCGCGATGCGGCCGGGCACTGCCCGAATCTGTAACAAAACAGAGAGATTAATGAATAAACGCATATAGGGGATGAATGGGTAATGGCTGAGGTTCCGAAAGCTGGGGGTCGAACCGGCGACATCCCGTAAGAAGTATGTTCCTACTATTAAGTATTCAGTGGTATGTTCCACAATCTATGTAGGTGGTAGGGATCATGGAGGACAATTCTATAAGCGTTATATTATAAACTATATGGAAAAAAAATAGTTTGAGTTTATGTTTGGGGCCTTGGTTTGGAATATTCAAATTCCTTAAATGTTAAACGGATATTGTTATCCTCTAACTATCGAAAACTAGTTTTCGTCAATCATAATGCGCTTAATAAGGACAGAATAGAGATTTAAGTGGAAGATGGCATCCAATGTCTTGTTGTAAATTGTAATGCTATTGTTGCTTAGTAAATAAATGATAATATTGTATCGTCCATGTAGGTCACGTCGGTGGGTGCGTTTAATTATAATATTACTTTTCACAGCCGTTAGCCAAAACAGAAGGGGCAAGCGAGGGGCGGGCGAGGGGCGGGCGAGGGGCAGGCGAGCCGTGAATTTGGGAAGGGCGCTGCCCTCGGGGGTACCTCTGTCCTCTTCTAATATTATAACATCGATTTTAACATGCACGTCATGCCGTATCTCACTATAAGTAATTGTAAAAAGTTTGTGGATATAATATACTTGCTACTGTTTCCCTTAAACTCTTTACCGAATTCGGATGAAATTTGGTACTTTGAACCCGGAAAATGAACGGTTCCGCGGGATAGAGAGAAATTCTCACTACAAAGTAGCGGGCAACATCTCGTTTAACGTGATCTCGTAATGTAGAGTTCGTCGTGTCGTCCATACTCTCTATGTATATGGTATATAGTTACGGACAAGAGGCGGGAGCTCACAAGAGCTCGTCCACGTGCGTCGTGCAATCACATCGGACAAAGTAATGCGGAAACGTCCCGTGAATAGCGCCGGCTGCATGTTAACATCGGCTCCGTAGAGTTTAGGTAGAGTCAGGTCACATTCATTTTGGTTTTCAATACTTTTGCTACGCATTGAAACAGTATATGGATACCCAACTATGGCGAAGCCAAAAGGAAGGGTAATGATTTTGGCGGTCTATGTATGTATGTTTGTTCCACCGTAAACCGTAGCTTCTAAACTAATGGCCCGGGTAACATAGGCTACGTAATTTACATAGTCGGGTTGTAGTTTTTACAAAACAATTTTTTTTATTTTATTACTTAGTAACAACTCCGTTTTGTAGAGTTTATGAAAATTTTGAAATTTATTATATAAGGTGCAACTTTAATGGTTAAAATATTTTTATTAGGTATGCATTTCAACTATTTATTACGATCTACGGTAATAGAAATAGGTACTAGTTATTTATTACGAGAACTTGCAATGAATTATGGACAGTAACTTCAACGTTATTTCATACATATTTCGTAAGTTTTTATTGCCAGTTTAATAATTCTCATCATAACTTTCTTTATTAGTTGATATATATTCAGTAAGCGACCAAGGTATCTGAAATCCGTTTTTTATACTCAGAAGTCAATAAATACCTAAATTTCAACCTCAAAAGAACGTTATTTTTGAAGTAATTTAAAAGGGGAGATAATGGGTTGTTTACCTAATGATGGCCACAACCAGAGGTATAAACAACCACCTGTTAATCACCGAAGTGTGGTGTGTATCTGTTTGATGTTTGTGAGTGGGTGATTTTTTATTCCGTTTGAGGAAAATAGGCTACAATAGGTACAATATCGATCTCAAATTCCGCTCGACTAGTTTTTAAACATATTCCTTTGCTAGTTTACGCTTCAAAATATTTAAACACAAAGGAAGTGACCGCAATGACTGCAGACGTGGATGAACAATACTTGAGTTTTGACGCAAAAATTTCGAAACAGAATCAGTTGTTGTTACATTACATGTTAAATTTTTTTCAAGACGGTAAACAAAATCACCCAGTATTTGTGTGTTAGGTGTGTGTTTGTATGAAATGTTGCGGCCCTCCGAGTGCACTGTGCAGCTTTCCCCCTTCCCCCTTCCTCCCCCCGGCCCTCTCGGCTATTTCCAGCGCCATTACTGGGGAACGGTTTACTTTCGGCTTTCACGATTTTTATTACAGCTCTCCCGCTACCGACTTTAAGTTTTCAATATGAATTATGAGTTTCTGTTTCGTAGGTGACTGCCATAAACCAAGAGCATAGTGCAGGTCTAAATGTTACTACACCGGTAAAGGAAATATATTATATAGCTTTATAAGGCACAGTTTCCCAGGGATAAGATCTAAATCTTATCGATTTTTCTCTCCCAAAACTTCCTGCATACTAAATTTCATTGTTATTCTTACAGCCGCCTATAATAGTATAGTTAGGTAAAATCTAGAATGTCTTAATGGAAAGTTAGATTGACAGGCAGGAAAGAAACCATGTAATTACTATCACGTCTGACTAGTTCGAGTGTCGTCCCGCCTAATAAGTCGCGCCATATAATGTACACCTAGACCACTGCCTCGAACACAGCGGCGAGCGGCGAGCGGCGGCGCAGCAAGTCAAAGATATATATTACTAACGCAAAGAATCGACATTCGGTAGACCTACACGATTGACAGCTCGCAGCTATGTGTGCATGGCTAGAGGTATGCCGGAGGTGCGCGCGGCGATCGGGGCGTTAGTTTCTTCCGGTCAGGGCTTTCGTTTACGGAGCTGATCACTTGTCGTTTCATGCTTTGACAATAATTGACAACAAATTTATCATATTTATGATAGATTTGTTTGACGTTGTAGGTACATTCTCCGGGGCTCGAGCGTTCATTTGTATCGCCTCTGTGCCATAGTAGCTCGACACACTGCGCTCCTGTCAAGCGGTGACTCCTTGACTATGGAACCCGCCTGCAGGCGCCACCCGCGCCGCCGCCCGCCCGCCGCTGTGTTAAAGGCAGCGGCCTTAGACACTTATGTAAATCGCTTCTAAAGTTAACAGCTTAGGATCTAAGCCAATTACTACAATTATATTATATCCTGTACGTGTCTAGCCTGTAACACCTAGACTAGCTAAGCTCAATTTTAGGATTCCGTAGAAACTACAAGGAATACTCATAGTTCCGCTCTGTCCTGTCGTCTGTTTGTCTCTCCAGTCTTCTAAATTTTGTAGATTGTTATAGATTATCATCAACATTTATAGATTGCGTATAGGTTTTGTTTTTGGCCTCATAAAATATTTAAAAATATATTTAAATATTTGTATGTGTGGCTCTACATACATGAGAAGTGTGGATGAAAAGTTATTTTTCATTCTCACCTCATCGTGTGGGGTATCGTCGGATAGTTCTTTTTAAATAAAAGCGAGGTTTCATACATGAATTTTTTAGAGTGAATCATTTACGAGTAATCAACCTTTAAATCCCAAGGTGGTTTATAAGTTGAATCCTCATTTGGCATTTCTGAACTCTAAGATGTAACAACATATTACTTTCCACACTGACAGGCCACGCTAAACTCTTTAGGAGGATAATTATTTTGATCGAACACGTTACACGGATAGTTAAGGAACCTTCTAGCCTCTAGACATGCTCTTGGTTAGGTTGTTCTAATGATATTGGAAGACCAAACGGATCGCCTGATGCCTTAAAACGATTTTTATTTTCAGATCGATTTTATTAAATTAAATTCTTTTAAATAAGGTACGTTTATCGGTCAGCCAAATCAAAAAAAAAGATGAAAAAATAGATATTTATCGCGCTCTCTGCCAATACTCACTTCAAGTTGTAGTTGTGAAATAACCACTAACACCTATTAAACCTTAACGCAAAAAGTTTCAGCTATTTTCTTATCAGCACAACTGCCGTTACTGATAACTAGGCATGCTACGTCCCGTATTTCCCGGGACGTCCCGCATTTGAGACATTACTATTTACTTGGTTATCATCTTTTGAAAAACGCCATTTCTATCGAGTGCGTTACGTACTGCGCATTGAGCAATTTGCACATGTTTTAACTACAATATAGTACTTTTGTAATCTTCACGTGTTTAAACGGCACAATAGCAGGTTTGTAACCTTACCGCTAGCTACTACGGTCGTCCTAAATCCATAGCTGATATGGACCTGTATGTGTACAAACTCGCTAGTCGCTTCATTAGAATGATAACACATCTCTGTTGGGTAGTGGACGGCTGCCACATATGTTTCGCTTTACCTACTGACTACTACTGACAAACTACTGATGAATGCGTAAACATTGAACAAGCGTCTTCAACTTGATATCTTCATGAAATGAAGTTCGAAATCGTCATGGCACACAAAAGATGGAAATTGGAATACATCATTTAGTATTCTAACTATACTAATATTATAAATTAAAGTGAAAAAGTTTGTTCGTTTGTATGTTTGTTTGCATTGAATAGGCTCCGAAACTACTGGACTGATATTGATGAAATTTGACACAGATATAGAGTAGACCGCGGAGAAGGACATATTATATAACTTTTTATCATGGAAAAATGTACGATTTCCGAAAGATTAAATTTTGCGTACACGAAGTCGCGCGCAACATATAGTAAGTATTTAGCTCGTTTGTACGAAGATAGAGAATGAGACAAATTAAGTCTACATACAATATTTCGACTAATCACTTGAACACATAGTTTTTTGTTTATTGACTCAAGCAAGTTACTAGATAACGAGTCACTTATGTATGAACTCTACATTTGCTATTTCTTCGCGATTTGTTCTATCTTAATAAGGTTTGTATGTTTATGGAGTCTAAGTCTATGATTTATTTAAACGAGCTACAATTTATACATAACAATATTTATATTTATGGTCTCTACTGTGAAGTAAATCACGTGTCTGTTCGTATATCCGTGTAAGTCGTGTAACATAATCTGCACCAGGCGAGCCGTGGTCGGCGATATAAGCAGTACTATAACTTAAGCACACGGTTTATGCGACGCGACAGGCGACATGTAACGGCAAATTTGTGACAAAGGTATGTGTGCTCCTCAAAACTGTCTGAGTATCGCGTTGCCTGGTTAGATCGAGGAAAATACTGTCTTTTTAAAAATAAAATGAGAGTTTATCTGATAAATACAAGAAAGTATTGAGAAGAGAAAAAAAAATGGAAATTTAATTTTAGAAACATTTTAGACGAGAGCTATACAATTTATATGTAGGTATAGTAAAAAATGAAAACTTTCGTTCTTGAAGGCGTTAAATATAGCATTAATAACGGTTCATTCAAACCCATAGAGGTGATTTAACATTTTGGGAAGTAGGCAATCTCCTAAAATATTCAATACCAAAAAAGCCAAAAATGTAATAAAATAATATCGATAAAAAACCATTATTTGGGACCATGCCATTAAGTGCCAAAATTTGAATATGAAATACTTAATGAGGTAGGCCAGACCATGAGACATCTGTTTGAATAATGAAATCTCGATGTTCAACATCTGCCAAGCGTCCCGCAACTCATGAATTGTATAAGAATCCAATAACCGCGTCGTCAGATGCTGTGATCGATCCGTCTAGCGCCCCGCCCGACTCCGGCTGCGGTACCTACTTCCTTGTACAGTGTCCGGAGAGATATGCAACCTATGTTGAAGGTCGTAAAGTTTAATGTCGAGCGCAGATTATCGTGCCACGTGAGAGACACGAGAGAGTGATGATGATGAGATTTTGAGAGTTAGGTGAAAAGCTATTTAAGTGCGCTTAAATCCCGTCTAAAGATATTTTAATAAAGCGCGGAACTCTACATTACGCACATCAAATCAACTTAACCGGTCTCTGCGTTTATCAAGTTTTATAAAAACAACACATTTCTGCAAATTGTAAAATCGATACCCACTATTAATCAACCACAATAAAATATTGAATTTATCTGCATTATCCTTCACATTACAACAACCTTACTCTAGACAGGTACATATTGAGAGAGGTTTTGACCGAACAATAGTTCAAAATCACGAGCTTAGTGCGTTCACTCTACCTGCTGTTGGTTGTTCTGTATTCTGTGACCGCTTTCCGCACACCTGCTCTTGAATAATGAGACTGGTCTTTTGAAAGATGTTCAAATCGCTTTAAACCGTGCGTGAAGCTTTTTAAAATGTTTCTCAATAATCTTTTGCTGAATGGGAAGGTTTTTTTGTTTAGGATATTCAAATGACCACCGAGAAAACAATAATTTATGACGACTCAGTCGTGTAATGTAAAACAAGTTTAGTAAGAAGCTACAATAAGTTAGGTACTCTGAGAAAAAGCTTACAATGTACGTATAGTCGATGTTATTAATTACACATGTCGTAATTCTGAGCCCCGAATTTAATCAGGAAGTAAGTAATAGAGTGACGACTCTACTGCAGTCGCTTTATATTCGCAAATACGTTTAGACTTTAGGCGTGGTCAGCTCTCAAATTGACTCATATAGCTGGTGCACGCTAATGTTTTTCTTCATCTATCTATAATTTATATTCTAGCAATAATGATTCATTTGTTAGTCAGCCTCTCACGCAAGGCCAAAGGACGACAGCCTTGGTTCCGCACAACATGCAAAATTGTTGCCATGTTTTTACTTAAATACTGATCTGCAGTAACATAAACACGTTGAAGCTTTTTGATTTTTTCACTACATTTAATATTAGGTATTATACTATTCAGATAACCAAATAAAGGGAAGGACACTCATTTAAAAATTCAATAACTTAAAAACACCCATTTAATTTGAGTAGTCAATAATATTGAATGAAAGCTTATCTTTACTCTTGTTACTGTAGAGATTGAAGAACTTATCTAATGTAGAGTAAGGACTAAGAGGGAACTCCCTTAATCTTATTCTCAGATATATCAATAGATGAGGAAATGTTACTATTGATTACTGATTAGCTTCTAAGGCATTGTATTTTTACTGAGAACGAGTTTACTACTGTAGATTATATTTTATCAACTTTATCGGAGATTGATTATTTTAATCATGCATGCATTCATATTTACAAATACTCATGCGTTTGTTTCTTTAGAACATTTCTTTGGCCTATCAAACGAATAATCTGTAGTCTACATATATTTTAGGCGAGACTCTCAGTCATGATCATGAAATCTGTGTATCCCGGCTAGCGGCTAGCGGCGGGCTCCGCGCTGGGACGGGTATCGATCGCTCGCGCGGTGCCGCGTCGCGGGCACGTCTCACCTATTGTAGCACTGGGTTTGTTTTGCGGAACATAAGTATCGGGTACCTGAACAACGCTCCCGAAGGCTCAGCGCGGCGCACAACACAGCTACACTCGCGACACGACGTGCGACCGGCCCGTCACACAAAACAACGCCGAATGCCACTACTGTAGTAGCCGCCTAGCCGGCATGAACGGCCGACGACTCGGAGCGGGACAGCCGCAGCTTCCGTCTCGCTCGCGCCGATCGTTACGGGCCGAGCCGAGCCGAGTGCCGCCGATCGTCGAGGATCAGATGGCGGGGTTCGCGCATGCAGTCCTGCGTCCTGCCGCCTGGGTGCTCTCAGCTCCTTATTTATGTAACGGCCAACATGGCGCTCGATACACCTACGTAGCTCAGGAAACTATTGAATAGATATTATGTAGATTGAAAATGAGATTTTTTTTAACTAAATATCTAAATAAGTTCCCCGGGATATACATAATCTTTTTCTACTCAAACTACTATGATATACGAAGCTAGTACTATAATAATTAATGTATAAACTAGTAAATAAATAAAATAGTAATCAGGATAAATCAAACTACATTAAATATTTATTACAATAAAATTTATTACCAAATTATGTCAAAATTCAACAATAAATAATATTTAAATTCAGTTGTAACAACAAATTTGGCAGTGTTGTATAAAAATAACTTTTATATTCCCCCCTACGACTACCGTTCACAGGCGAGTGCGCAAGGGAAATACCGTGCATAAGTATAATAATAAATTCGTAATATTAGGCGAGGGAAAATATAATATATTGTAATATATTATAACTTAATAATAACTGTCTCCACACCTCCACACCGACAGATAATAATTAATTAATTGATAGGTCACCGATTTTTGTGGAGGCTGTAAATGGGACAATATATAAAATTGGTATGATTATTATTATAATTATTGTCGGTCCTACAAAATGGAGTTACGTGTAATGTATAATATTCTAATGACATTACACGATAAAATAGCGAATCGATTGGCAATAGGAATACATAATAGTTATTGGCAGTCAATACGAGGTCACTTAATTAAAAAAATATTATATAAATAATATTACAAGCTTCTAAAATATAAATTTAAATGTAACTTTAGAATGGTGGGAGCACGAAGTATAGATACCAGGAGTCCGAACGTAATGTTAAATTATTATTGGTCTCAATTTAGGGGACATGTTTTTCGACGTTAGAGCGCGCCATTGTTCAAGAAGTACCAAGCGCGATTCAGGACTGTGCGCTGATTAGACCGCCACAATAGCATCGGTAGCGGTACGTCCAAGATTCTAGCGCAGCCTGTGATAGAAAAGAGAACTAAGATCTGGGTTTATTATTGTGTGCATGAATACTATGGAAAAGCCTATACCGTTCGGACTCCTGGTATCTATACTTCGTGGGTGGGAGAGCTTCGTGGTCTGTGAACGATAGGTAGTTTAGGGAGTGTAATAGTGTATGGCACATCTTAACATTATTCACTAATTACTTAATAAATATAAAGTCTTTACAACATTTTAGTTAACTTCGCTGGACGATATTGTTATATTTGATTTAATAAAATACGATTCATTAGACATTTCAAAAAATTAAATGATATTTTATACATTTTCAGTAGCTAAGCTTAAAAATAGTATATTTTGGTGTTAGTAGTAATATATTGCTGTAAACTACGAGTATATAATATATCAAAATATTGTCATCACTCATGCACTGACTACAAGTTAATTAACTCGATATAATCAACACAACATACAACCACCACAATATAATAGTTCGTTCAAAATATTTATAAAATTGTACATTTAAAAATGTACTACAAAAGTTTTAAATAAATTGACTTACAGCTGTACTGTCGTTAGGTCCATAACAGTTATTATGCTCGTCGATGCAGGCTCTAAAGGAACTTTATGCAAATTAGAAATAGAACCGAGTCAATGCACTCAGCTTAAAAATTCATAGAGATATTGTAGGATACTATGTAATAATAATAATTTCGATCTACCACTACATATATACGAACCGTCCGATACAGATCCGACGTATACGTGTAAACAAAAACCTCGTACTGTCTCTCGTGTAGTAATATAAAAAAGTTGGCGGTCTTCCATATCTAGGCTAATGTTGCTTGATTTAAAACATGTTTACAAATTCTTTGGAAGCAATTTTATTTATCACATTAAAAAATGAGCAGCTTTTGCAGCATAATTTCATTAAAAAATAATTACATGGTTAAAGGACCTCTGCATGCCACATTGTACATTATGAAAACTCGTATGAAACCGGTGACATATGACATTTTTACGACACTTCTATTGAAGCAATCTCAGGGGACGACCGATTTTCTATCATAGCTCTATTCAGGAGGATTTTGTTAACATATTATACGGATACGGACCGGACATAATATGGCTGCTAACCAGACAGTCGTGCGGCCTAGCCGGACAGTCCGACCTAGCCAGAACGGGGCCGGACGCCTAGGCGGTCTCGTGCGGCGCAGGCAGCTTCTCCCAGCTGGGCTCGACGCCCCAGATCTCGCGCGCGTACTCCGCGATGGTGCGGTCCGACGAGAACTTGCCCGAGCTCGCGATATTCATGATCACCATCTCCGCCCACTTGGTGGGGTCCTGGGAACAGGTTGAAACGAAATGAGCACCAATATACAATACACTACTGACTACACAGTGTAATAGAGTGCCAGAGCCCAGAGGATAAAACATCATCGTTTCAAGCAGAGTCCTTATAGGTCGGTATTGCACGCTTGGCATAACCACAGAAACCAGTTAATTAGACAAAATGACAGTTTGACAAAGGAGAGCTGTCATTTTGTCAAATCAACACAATATCATCAACCATCGACATCATCGTAAGCTAGATACTAAAATAACGGTAGGTGTTACAATATCTTCATACAATATATTATGTAATAATTTTTCTTGTAACCTACATCAATATTAAGATTTTTTTGCCGTAACACCAGTGGTCATTGTTAATACATTATCCTTCTACTAAATGAATAAATAAATCCTTGAATCGCGCTGTAGGACTTGGGGTTTAGAGGATAGAGGTGGCAGATCTGTCATCTCTCACCTCTATCCGCTACTCTGATACGCACCCATAAGCAATCACGATGTGATGATGACATAAGTGGATGGCGTACCTGGTACGCACAGGCCTTGACGGTGTCCTGCACCCACACGCTATCACGACGCAGGGGGAAGGGACGTACCTGGTACACGCGGGCCACGGTGTCCTGCGCCTGTATGTAGGCGTCGTAGTCGGCGAGGTGCAGGAAGCGGTCGTGGTGCAGCAGCACGTCGGCCACGGCCGCGAACCGCCCCGGCTCCCCGGGCGTGAAGAACCCGCTGCGGATCTGCTCCACGCACGCGCGCAGCTCCGGGTTGCGCTCGTAGTACTCGTATGCGTTGTAGCTGAAATTATGATCATCATGAAAAACCTTTCATTCCAATCGCAAAAGAACTAATTGTGTACGTGCACGACCGTTACGACCGGCAGATAAAGATTTTATACTACCATACGTACATTTCGTACGCGTGTATTCGTTCGATTCGTACATACTTAACAGCTTTGATGTTATGATAAGTAGGTACGAAACCATGTCTGATATTAGCTCCAATCTGAAATCGCACTTATGACTTGTTGGTCCTTCGAGCCAGATCCGAGCCATTCAAATACATGAACTTATGACTTGTTGGTCCTTCGAGCCGGATCCTAACTATTTAATTACATGAAATTATGACAAATCATAAGCTCATATAATTAAATTAATGGTCCGGCCATTTAATTATATGAGCTTATGACTCGTTGGTCCTTCGAGCCGGATCCGTACCATATAAATACACGAATAAAACCGCATAAGCTATGTTGGAGTACAACATACCCCTTCTTCTGCAGCGCGTTGACGTCGTCCACGCGCATGCCGAATATGAACAGGTTGCTCTCGCCCGCCTCCTCCGCCATCTCCACGTTGGCGCCGTCCATGGTGCCGATGGTCAGCGCGCCGTTCAGCATGAACCTGCAGAACGTTAGCTTATGAGCATACTTTATACTGCACCAGTGGGCCTAGTTTCCTACTAGGCCCACTGGTGCAGTATAAAGTAATTTGAACAAAATATTGTATAGCTTGTCCATTGTGTAAATATTATTATTAGTAAGGAGGTTAGTGTAGATAATAAAATAAATAATTAAAAAAATAAAAAACCCGACTGCAAAAAATACATATACCTAAGCAACGCACTAAAAAGACCGAAACAAGTTTGAGAAAACTGACTACACTATGAGCTGAAACCCTAAGTGAAATAATTGACGTTATGTTTGTTAAGCAGGCGGGGCCCATATATTTTTGTACGATTTATAATTTGCAAATGGGTCCCGCCTAATAACGTCAATTAATTCACTTAGGGTTTCAGCTCATAGTGTAGTCAGTTTTCTCAAACTTGTTTCGGTCTTTTTAGTGCGTTGCTTAGGTATATGTATTTTTTGCAGTCGGGTTTTTTTATTTTTTTAATTATTTATTTTATTTCAGTCTTTTCAGTTGCTTTTGAATTGTAGTTATCTATGCAGGCGGGTTTTTGTTTTTTATTATTATTATTTATCGTTATATTTAATATAAAACTGCAAGTTATATACATATTTAGAATCAGTGTTTAAAATCCTTCATTTTCATACCCCACTCGATATACTTGGTAGATTTTTTTTTTACCTCACAATATGGCGTCAAACATCCGCCATTTTGTTTTTTTTAATGTCACCTATCTAAGAACACTTGGGCTATTAAGACGAATCTAATGATATCTCAAATGTGAAAATCCGTTTAGCGGTTCTGAAGATACAAATTACAAGGTAATAAAGAATATTACATACATAATATACATACATACAAGATACGCGCCAAACACATAACCCTCCCGGCAGTCGGGTAAAAATGTTTGTAACATGATGTTATAATGTTACAAATATTTTCGTTACATAAACGAAGTTGCAAGTAACAGTATTTATAGAAAGTGAATTGTTAAAATGTCTGTCTTTTTGTTTCGGCAGTACCGATTTCGACGAGGCTTTGACTGGCGAATATAATGGCTCTCATTACATAACATGCTCCGTGGTCTAGTGGTTAGAGCATTGGCTCTCGACTCGGAGGTAGTGGATTCGATTCCCGCATTGGGACAACAAAAAATGTTGTTTCCAAGTTTGGTTAGGACAATGCAGGCCGATCACCTGATTGTCTGACAAGAAAGATGATCCATGCGTCGGATGGGCATGTAAAAAGTCGGACCTGCGCCTGACCTCTCGTCAGTCGTGTCGGTTATCCGGGACGGATACGGGACTGGATTACGAGAGTAAAGGAAGAGAGTGTGCTCTTGTGTACTGCGCACACACTTAGGTGCTACAAAATTACACTTGCGTAACTGTCCTGGTTTCAATGAAACCGGCCACCGTCACCGATATCCGTGTGGAGAGTTATTACGATGGCTCACTTCATGTTGCCGGTGCCGGAGGCCTCAGTGCCGGCGGTGGAGATCTGCTCCGACAGGTCGGAAGCGGGGATGACGCGCTCCGCCAGCGTCACGCGGTAGTTCTCCAGGAAGATCAGCTTCAGCTTGTCGCCCACGTCGGGGTCGTTGTTCACCTGCGGGTGTTAATGGGTTCTGTTGATCATTCCGGTCACGTAATGTGTATGGCCCACGTCTCAGGTGCATGCGTGTCTGACATAGAGTGCAACGGGTGACCGAAAATTGGATCTATACGAACTTCGAAAAGTACATAATAAGCCAGGAAATATTGTCTTTGCAACGGCATTATATCTACGATCAACCGTCGACGAAATACAATCATCACAAATGTGTGATCGTTGAAGAGCATTAAAAAAGCTCTATACAAAAAAAAAGCATGAGTGACGTCACAGATGCAAATTGATTATATTAATGCTTGATAACAGTCTATACACGAGTGCATAATATAAGGCAGCAGTAAACTGTAGCCTGTACTATAAACATATAGCTTAAAGTACTGAACAAATTGCGGTAATCACTTGGAGAGTTATTATGAAAAGGTATGCGCTTTTTAGAATTAAATTTTAATAACATAAATACCAAAACTAAGAAATATGAGCAAGGCACATGAGAAAATCAATATTTTGAATGTAGGAGACAATTTAGTTGTTTAGAAATAGAAGCGGGCGGAATAGGTTAAAACAAATACTGTAGTTGAGTTGGTGCCAACACAAACTGCGCCACTATCTACCTTTCTGTTGTGACTAGATGCGGCTTTCGATTGAACACCTACTAGTAATAATAATTATAACCCATATGAAATATATTTACTAATTTATATTAGTAAGTTTGTGACATGTGTAGGCGTATGCGGGCGCGTACGTACCGTGTTGCCGACGGCGCAGGCGAGCGCGATGATCTGCTTGGCGATGAAGTACCCGGGCGCCGCCTTGCCGCCCAGCATCACGGTGCGCGGCGTGTGCGGCGCGCCGGGGTCGCGCTTGATGCGGTTGTACAGCGTGATCACGTGCAGGATGTTCAGCAGCTGGCGCTTGTACTCGTGGATGCGCTTCACCTGCACGTCGAACAGCGACGCGGCGTTGACGCGCACGCCCGTGTCGCGCTCGATCAGCGCCGCCAGCCTCAGCTTGTTCTCCTGCTTGACCTTCATCACGGCGCGCTGGAAGGCCGGGTCCTTCGCCCAGCGCTTCAGCGCCTGCAGCTTGTCCAGGTGCGTGGTCCACTCGTCGCCGATCTTCTCCGAGATGAGGTCGGCCAGGCCCGGGTTGCACAGCAGCAGCCAGCGGCGCGGCGTGATGCCGTTGGTCTTGTTCTGGAACTTCTCGGGCCACATCTCGTAGAAGTCGCGGAAGATGGTCGCCTTGAGGATGTCGGAGTGGATGGCGGCGACGCCGTTGACGGCGTGCGAGCCCACCACGCACAGGTTGGCCATGTTGACGCGCTTCTCGCCCTCCTCCTCGATGAGCGACATGCGGCGCATGCGGTCCGCGTCGCCGGGCCAGCGCTTCTGCACCTCCTGCAGGTGCAGGAAGTTGATGTGGTAGATGAGCTGCATGTGGCGCGGCAGCACGTTCTCCAGCATGCCGCAGGGCCAGCGCTCCAGCGCCTCGGGCAGCACTGTGTGGTTGGTGTAGGCGCAGCAGCGGGTCACCAGGTCCCAGGCGCTGTCGTAGGGCACGCGCTCCACGTCCACCAGGATGCGCAACAGCTCGGGGATGGCGAGCGCGGGGTGCGTGTCGTTGAGCTGGATGGCGACCTTGTCGGGCAGGCTGTCGAAGGTGGTGCGCACGGCCTCGCGCGACCCGAACTTGGACGCCTTGTAGCGGCGGATGATGTCCTGCAGCGTGGCGGCGCACATGAAGTACTCCTGGCGCAGGCGCAGCTCCTTGCCCTCGAAGAAGTTGTCGTTGGGGTAGAGCACGCGCGAGATGTTCTCGGCCACGTTGCGGTCCAGCACGGCCTGGATGTAGTCGCCGGAGTTGACTGCGGACAGACAACGTGCGTTAGCGACGGTGCGGGAGGGCGTGTCGGCGGGGGCGGGGGCGGCGCGCGGCGGGGGGGATACTCACAGAAGCGCAGGTTGAAGTCCATGGGGCTCTTGGCGGACCAGAGGCGCAGCGTGTTGACGACGTTGTTGTCGTAGCCGGGCACGGGGTTGTCGTAGGGCATGGCGAACACGACCTGCGTGTCCACCCACTTCTTGCCCTGCGGCGTGTCCTCGACGCGGCCGTAGAAGTTGACGGGCAGCATGAACTCGGGGCGCGCCTTCTCCCACGGGTTGCCGTAGCGCAGCCAGTCGTCCGGCTCCTCCTGCTGCTCGCCGTTCTCGATCTTCTGCGCGAAGATGCCGTACTCGTACCTGATACCTGCAATGACGTCACTCGTGTTATCAACATAATCTTGTCGTAGAAACGTATGCTGCAACTAAATTAATCTGTATCTGATCCCTACATCAGCGTTTCTTAACGTTTTTCAGTCCACGGATCCCTAGAAAAACAAGCACAATTTCATCATAAAAATAAACATCAAAATTTCGCTGTGCTAATTAAGCGTAGCAATTGCGCGCAATTAGTTTCATTTGTTAAATGGTCCATAGATGAGACTGTGGACCCCCAAACATATACTTGCGGACTCCCAGGGATCCACGGACCACAGGTTAAGAAACAATGACCCAGATCATGACAATGACTAGATTCACGGCTTTTAACCCCTAGAAAACGCAGTAGTCCCAAAGGTACAGCATAGGTGGAATAATATTTAGTTTTGCAAATAGCTCATACATTTATAAAAAAATAAGTTAAAAACTATAACCCGACTACGTAATAGAAAGGGGGTCTAAAAATGCCAAAACAAGAAAATAATTTAGATAGAAATGCATAGGTACAAAAATGGTCAAGCTAGAGCCGTGGTCGCACCCACTAATGGCAATAAGTATCTAAACTGCAGTTTACACCAAGACGCTAAGGCCTAGAGAAGTTTCAGACAGACGGGTGCGATTTGACATTGACTGTACTGAACCTTATAAAGTGGGTGCGACCACGGCTCTAGCTTGACCATTTTTGTACCTATGCATTTCTATCTAAATTATTTTCTTGTTTTGGCATTTTTAGACCCCCTTTCTATTACGTAGTCGGGTTATAGTTTTTAACTTATTTTTTTATTTCGTATTTTTCCGTTTCCCAGTTGAACATGTTTTTGGAATAATATGAATAAGTATAACGCTTTTCAAATGAGAATAGGATTGACCTTTTTGTTAATGACCTTTTTCTGTCAGATATCACTTGAAAATTGCGATTTTCAGAAAAACTAATGTGCATATAAATATTAATAGTCTTGCATCGAATTTAAATAACAACGTTAAATAGTAATCAATTATCTAAACATAAATTTAACTATCACAACAGTCTAAATTCGAAACAATATGGCGCCGACTCGATCCTGTTCTCATTTGAATCGCACTATACTAATGAGCGCGAAGCGAGCCAGTTTTTAAGAACGATAATAATAATATAATATTTATAAAATAAAATATATTTTATGAAAGTAAACTAATATGTATAATATAATTACTGTTTTTTGAAAAGAACAATTTTCCCATCTTTTTGCTAAAAGGTGGCCCCGTGCGAGTTTCTTACGCCGGTTCTTCTCGCCGGGCTAGTTTCCGAACCGGTGGTAGGAATCATGTAGGACAATTCTATAAGCGTTATATTATAAATAAATAAATAAAGCTTTATTAAATTCCATACATTATTATTTATTTTGCATAATTTTGAAAAAGAAATCTTACATGCTAACTATATTCCTTTAAAAATGATAATATTAATTACTTAGACATTTTGATTTACAACTTATTATACCTAATTAAAAATTATAAATTTTTTAACCATGTCATTAGAAAAAAAAGTTATAGTCAATTGTCAAACATTATAAAAATTATATAAAAATGTCGTATAGTATGTAAATAAACAATTGTCAAGCATTATTAATTTTTGAATTATTTATATCAAAATGTCAATAATATGTAACTCAAAATTAATTAGCAAACAAATTTGTCATCTAAGTCATTTCTGTATGGACCCCCTAAGGGTAAAAGCCTCCTCCAATGAAATCCAAGTTGCTCTGTCTTTTGCGATGTCTAGACCCTTTTCCCGCTACCGACTCTATTTCGTCTGCCCACCTAGCGCGTGGACGGCCTCTCGCTCTGGTGCCTGTAGGACCGGTCCACGCGGCTGATCTTATTGTCCATCTATTGTCAGTGTATCTAGCTACATGACCGGCCCACTTCCATTTCCTTTGCAAGGAATATATTATATTATAACCTACATGGAAATAAAAATTTTGAGTTTGCGTTTGTAATTGGAAAGCACACATTGATTTGATATGCACGAAATTAGATAGGTTTACTTATGCTCTCAGACGTTTAGCCAATTTATTTACGTTTATTATATTATATTAAAGTCTACAATAAGTTGCCAAATGAATTTAAAAATAACAACATGACTGTAGCAATTTTCAAGAAAAATAATAATAAGTGGCTATTAGAGAAACGTTTTTATGATTTAAAGGATTATTTGCAACAGTCAGATAATAATTTATTTTTAATGTTAGTTATTATTTTAAATTTTAAAGTAAATTTACTAAATTGAAATGAATTTTGTTATATCAGTGACGTAGCTTTTCGTATTAGTTCTCATTCATACTCAAAATAATTATTAACTGTATTAATTAATTAATTTTGTGCATTAAGAACTATTTTATATTTTGCATACTATTTAATTAGTTGGATTTATTGACCCTTGAACGACCTGTAATTGATACCATCTGTCGACTAAACATTCTTGCAAATAAATTATTTATTATTATTATTATTAATATAAAAATAATATATTTAAATAGTCTTATATTACGTAATGTTCGAAAATTGGACAACTGGGATTGTAGGTTCGACCGCATTTTCAACGTGCATTTTGAGATATTTGTGCATGTACGCCATAAATATGTATAATATATATACATATTTGTGATGTGCTTGCCAAGACCTTTCTTTTGATACCAAACACGTGATGATTATCTCGGTTTAATTTTTTTAGATGTTAGAATTTGAGGTTAAATTTTCAAAATACAAAATTTAAACAAAAATTATATAGCCTATGTTACCCGCGGCATCATTACGAATCTATTGATACCTCATTTATTAAAATCGGACCAGTAATTTAGACGCTACGAGGGAACAAACATACATACATACATACATACATAGACTGCCAAAATCATTACCCTTCCTTTTGGCTTCGCCGTAGTCGGGTAAAAATAGAACAGGTTATTATTTGTATCATATTTACTTCTCCTACTACTCAGTACTGAGCGACGAATGAAAAAGTCAATCTAGTCTAATCAAGTGATAGTCACGCGGACCGCGCATGATAGTATTATATCATCACAACACTACGATCGCCGGCGAACTTGTACTTCGACATAGAGAAATAAATCTACACTAATAAATGCCCAATAGAGTCTTCAATGATTTACGCTATTCCGGCTCCGCTTGCACAGCCATAATATTTGCAATTTTGTTTGATCCTTTTCTCCATTTAATGACAAGAGTTCTCTTGCATGGTCTTGTTATGTTGGAAGTTGGAACATGCTACTAATGCATTTATTTTGTAAATTGACGTTCAAAAGTGCCATTATGTATGGTCTAATTGAATAAATACGTTTGAGTTTGAGTTTGAAACCGTAACAAGTATTTTATAAGATCCAGCCAATGCATTATTGATTATTGCATTATAAAGATTTGTTTGTTAGTATGTTTGTTTGCATTGAATAATAGGCTCCGAAAATACTGGACCGATTTTCATAAAATTTGGCACAGATTTATATCATAATTATAGGGTAGACCACGGGGAAGGACATAGGCTACTTTTTATCGCGGAAAAATGGTTCCCGCGGCACTTCCATCTGTGCGAACGAAGTCGCAGGCAAAATCTAGCAAAAATATTGATCAAGTTTAGGGAAATGCATGGCATACTTAATAATGATATTGAATGGGAAATATTCGCCTGTTGCAGCTGGGTCCAAATAATACCTAATACAGTCTCTATATAGTATATCCTGTTGTCATGTAAGAAACAACATGTTTATGAACTGATAAATCTCTTATCAGTTGGCGATTAATATAGTTAAGTATATCATAAATCATAATAGATGCAATAATCCACAATCTATTATCTCGGGTCGCCGGGTTCAAGTGCGGGGTATCGGTATTCGGTAGTAAGCTATTAGCGGTTAAACGGTTAGCTAATCAGCACAGTAGTCTAATAATTAGTTAGGCTGGGACTGATCCGGAATTCGGCGGATCCGGGAAGTGCACTCAAAATAGAACTCTGCGCTAATGCAATAGAGCTGAAAATCGAAATGTCAAGTGTCAAATGTCAGATTTGACAGATGTATACGATTTTCAGCTCTACTGTACTAGCGCAGAGTTCTATCTTTAATGCTCCTCATTTCCCCAGGCCCAGCCTAAGCCCTCGAACCCACGAGAGTTTGTTAATGGTCGCGACAGAAAAAAACCGCGCCATCGCGTCCAATCATGGACATAGGAATGATAACATTGCAATAGAGTTGAAAATCGAAGTGTCAAGTGGCAAATGTCAGAATTTTCAACTCTATTGTATTAGCGCAGAGTTCTATTTACAGTGCAGTTTTTTCTGTCGCGACTTCTAAAACGTAGGAACGTAGTTGAAGACGTCACTTGCTACTTGCTATTCGTAATCAGCGCAGTACTCAGTAGCATAGATTATACAGATATATACTAGTACTCAGTAGTCTACTAGTCTACTAATCAGTAAGGTGTCAGCTGCTGGTCGTCAGTTGCCGGGCGGTGGGCACGCGGCGACCCTACCAAATCACACGATCTGACACTACCACAACGACTGAATGAAATTATCGCTAGTCGCTACTGATAAGTGATAACCGTATACATTACATACCTAAAAATAAACATAAAGGAAAGTACACGTATTTGCGTAGAAGTAGCGAGAAGTACTTATAATTAAAATATCAGGTGGATACTGGTCACTGGATACTTATCTATAACTTTGGGCAAAATATTTGTAGTCGAGCTAAAGAACCATAAAAAGCTCCAGAGTGAAATAAAGTATGCACACTAACCTACTAGAAGTCACTTGAAACCTGATAGCATAGACATTGAAAGCTAATTTGTGTAAATATATTTATAAGTAGTTAAGGGGGTAAGTAATCCGCGCAACCGACCAGTCGTACTGGAAATCTATGGCGACGGCATTTATCCTATATACCTAAAGCTGCGCGTCCACTGCATCGGAATCGGAGCGGACGGAGCGGACGGATTTGTTGCTTTGTATGGATTTCTATGGTACTGCGTCCACTGGATCGGCATTTCTGCGCCCGCGACCGGTATTTTTGCCGATGACGTCATCGGCAGTGAACCCGTCATTCGGATTCCGAACGTTTCAAGTTCTGACGTGTTTGCGACGACGCGACGGCTATACATAAATACTTATTCACGACGAATGACGATATTTTAATTACTTTAGTGGAAAAATATGATGAACTTTACAATCTAAAACATCAACATTATCTTAACCAACTGAGGAGAGACGATATATGGGATGAAATTGGGCAAATAATAAATAAAAATTGTAGAATATAGTGAAGTTCAAAAAACTTTTTTCGAGTCATATGAATGTACCCAAAAAATCTATTTTCATCTTCTAATAAATCAGAATATAATGTATGAAATTCTTCAAAAATAATTCTTTTTGAATTTATATTATGATTTATGAACCCATATCTTTCGTTTCCTCTTGTTTCTCTTTTCCTCTTCTGATAAAATAAGATAATTACAACCTATTCGGTCTGAGATTAGAACAATATATCTCGTCACTATCCTCCATAATGCAAATGCACGTTCAGGCTGACGGACTAAAAATAACTAAATTGCCGATGCTGAATCCGAATGCAGTGGACGCACTCCATCGGCATTTTGTAAATGCCGACGCTCCGTCCGCTCCGATTCCGATGCAGTGGACGCGCAGCTTTAAGCTGGGGTGCGTCCACTGCATCCGGATTCAGCATCGGCAATTTAGTTATTTCTAGTCAGTCAGCCTGAACGTGCATTTGCATTATGGAGGATAGTGACGAGATATATTGTTGTAATCTCAGATCGAATAGGTTGTAATTAGCTTATTTTATCAGAAGAGGAAAAGAGAAACAAGAGGAAACGAAAGATATGGGTTCATAAATCATAATATAAATTCAAAAAGAATAATTTTTGGAGAATTTCATACATTATATTCTGATTTATTAGAAGATGAAAATAGATTTTTTGGGTACATTCATATGACTCGAAAAAAGTTTTTTGAACTTCACTATATTCTACAATTTTTATTTATTATTTGCCCAATTTCATCCCATATATCGTCTCTCCTCAGTTGGTTAAGATAATGTTGATGTTTTAGATTGTAAAGTTCTTCATATTTTTCCACTAAAGTAATTAAAATATCGTCATTCATCGTGAATAAGTATTTATGTATAGCCGTCGCGTCGTCGCAAACACGTCTGAACTTGAAACGTTCGGTATCCGAATGACGGGTTCACTGCCGGTGACGTCATCGGCAAAAATACCGGTCGCAGGCGCAGAAATGCCGGTCCAGTGGACGCAGTACCATAGAAATCCATACAAAGCAACAAATCCGTCCGCTCCGTCCGCTCCGATTCCGATGCAGTGGACGCGCAGCTTTAATCTAATGCATAATTATAAAGCCGGGTCTCCTTCTACGAAACATTACACAAAACATCGAAACATTGGGGCGTGGCTATACACATTTGTCTAGGAATAGACATTAGACAATGTTTTTGCTGTCGGAGACGGACAGAAAACATTCCAGCGCGGGTACAATGCGGCCGATGTATCTTGGCGAGTGTGAACTTCGCGCAGAAGGTTGCGCACTAACTGTTTCTAAGTGTTTTCGTATTTATTTTATTTGTACTAATTGGTCAACTGTATAAGGGAAATTGTATTAGTACATAGGTATATAAAAATAATACAATAACAGTTTTCTTCACGAGTTGTACATGCGCTAAAGTTCGCAGAGCCTATGTTCAGACCCGTCAAGATACAGCGGCCGTAGTGTAGAGAGGGGAAGAAATGTTTCATTTCTTAACTAGTGTTCACATCGTTCACATGACACCTAGGTACAGGTTTTTTAGGGTTATAGTTTTACTTGTTGTGATTTTTGTGTTTGTTTTTGTGATCGTTCATAATATATGGCCTGACTTAATTAAAAAACATCAATTTTGTCAGTTTTCAATAGAAATGCGTAAAACCGGAGGCCCAATCCCCTACCCTATTCCCTTCCCTACCCTCCCCTATTACCCTATTCCCTCTTAAAAGGCCGGCAACGCACTTGCAGCTCTTCTGATGCTGCGAGTGTCCATGGGCGACGGAAGTTGCTTTCCATCAGGTGACCCGTTTGCTCGTTTGCCCCCTTATTTCATAAAAAAAAAAAAAAAAAATGGCGCACATATTTATGAGTTGAAAAAAATACTTTTATGAAACACCTAAAGTGGCCTTTTCAGAACCCCTGTTTTCTCCTAGATTCTACACCTGCAATCACTAAAACTGCGAGCGCTAATACGTCTTCCTCGTCGGAACTTAGATCTTGTCTGCACAAAATGTTTTGTTTCGACCAAAAACATTTTCTGTAGCTGGAGACAGCTTGTGTATGAAAACAAAATATGTTTTTGTTTCATGTTTTCTGTGTAATGTTTTTAGCAGGAGTCACGCCTTAAGTCATACGAAATCTCTTAAACATGCAGCACCTATCAAATGTTACTCTATATAAGAAACAAATTGTAACAAACACTGGTTTCAAAAATTATCTAAAGGCGTGACTCCTGTTCGAAACATTACACAGAAAACATGAAACAAAAACATTTGTTTTCATACACAAGCTGTCTCCAGCTACAGAAAATGTTTTTGGTCGAAACAAAACATTTTGTCCAGACACGATCTAAGTTCCGACGAGGAAGACGTATTAGCGCTCGCAGTTTTAGTGATTGTAGGTGTAGAATCTAGGAGAAAAGAGGGGTTCTGAAAAGGCCACTTTAGGTGTTTCATAGAAGTATTTTTTTCAACTCATAAATATGTGCGCTATTTTACGCATTTCTATTGAAAACTGACAAAATTGGTGTTTTTTAATTAAGTCAGGCCGTATATTATGAGCGATCACAAAAACAAACACAAAAAACACAACAAGCAAAACTATAACCCTAAAAAACCTGTACCTAGGTGTCATGTGAACGATGTGAACACTAGATAAGAAATGAAACATTTCTTCCCCTCTCTACCCGCGCGGGAATGTTTTCCGTCCGTCTCCGAAAACAAAAACATTGTCTATTCCTAGACAAATGTGTATAGCCACGCCCCAATGTTTCATGTTTTCTGTGTAATGTTTCGAACAGGAGTCACGCCTTAAGGTCAATCTACATGTTAAAATGAATCATGCCGTGAACCGCCCGTGATACCGCGCGCTGCCGCTGCCCCACGCGCCTAGGGTTACCAGATGAAAAAATCAAAAGTCCGGAGAAAAGGCCTGATTTCCAGGAAAAGTCCTGAGATTTTCTACAGCTTGAGAATTTTCTCTCAAAAACGTATTATTATCTTGCGCACGCGTTTTACGCGACTTTTTTTGATTTTAACTGCAATTGTTACCAAAAGAAGATTATTTTTAGTTTGTTTCACTTTGATAAATAAGTATTGATTTTAACTGCAATTGTTACTAAAAGAAAATTATTTTTAGTAGTTTAATAAGAAAGATCTTTAAAATGTAACCTGTGTTTTATTGAAAATCCTGAGCTATCACTAGATTTGCTAAATCCGGCCGGAATCCTGAGAAGAGTCGAAAAATCCTGAAATCTCAGGACAAATCCTGAGATATGGTAACCCTACACGCGCCCCACGTGACATGTAAAGATATTTTAATAGCCGGGTGAATGGCCGAAAATCACGCCAATTTTCTGAAATATTTTCTTAAGGCATACGGAAAGACTACGAATAAAATACTTAAGTTATTTAAATACGAGTTTGTCAAGGTATAAAATATATAATAGTAGACATACATTGGATATGCCCTAAAGCTTATAAAAAATTGAAATTGTTACCTGCCTATTTATACTGTTTTCTAACAGCCAGTCTCATTCGTTACTTTAAATGTTTAATCATTTTAACAGAAAATATTTTCGTCTTTATTTTTATGGCGACACTTACGGCTGCATTCAGTGTCAGCTAATAAAATAAAAAGTGCTGCTTTATAGATCTTTTAACAGAAAATATTCCTATAGACTTTATGTTACAATCTCTAAGTGCGGCCGGCCGTTACTAATAATCTGCGGTAAAGGTAAAGGCAATATGACACTGGATCTCAGTGTGTAATGTGTGTCCTCATTATTGCTCATACAACCATAATAATAATTAACTGTGGAAGAGCCACGCTTCGGCATGAATGGACCAGCTCGACCGGATAAATACCACGACCTCACAGAAAACCGGCGTGAAATAACGCTTGCGTTGTGTTTCGCCGAGTGAGTGAGGTTACCGGAGGCCCATGGGGGGAATTGGGGACTTTAAGGACCAGGAACGCAAGTTGCAGCACCAGAGGAGTTACAGTGTAACTCCTCTGGTATTGCGAGTGTCTATGGGCGGCGGTAATCGCTTACCATCATGCGATCCGTCTGCTCGTTTCCTGGTTCATTATATAAAAAAAATTAAATTCCTATCTTTATTTTACAACTCGAACTCTCAGTATTTTGGTACTAAATGTTTTACCACATTCAATTAGCCCCAGCCACAATTGGAATAAAGCCAATAATAACATTGTCAACTGACATCATGACTACAAGTGTCTTCTGCATCAAATGTTTGTTGTATTAGGTATTTGTTAAACACATTAATCATGGTATTTTTAAATTATTTGTTTATAAACATTTTATAATTTATTTAAATGAGAGATCAATAATAATAGAAATTGATATAGTACGGGTAATAATTTTTTAAGAAACACTTAAAAAGTTAAGGACTTTTTTTCTTCCTAGTTCTTCCCCTTAGTGAATAAGTAGTAACTATTGAAGCATAGTAAAAATATTCAACTCACCATAGCCATAAGCTGCCATTCCAAGGGTGGCCATAGAGTCCAAGAAGCAGGCGGCCAATCTTCCAAGACCACCATTACCCAAACCGGCATCCTCTTCCAGCTCCTCCAACTCCTCAATGTCCAGGCCGAGTTGGTACAGGGCTTCGTCTACTGTACCCTGGATACCCAGGTTGATCATGGTGTTCTGGAGGGATCTTCCCATGTAGTACTCCAGTGATAGGTAGTAGACCCTCTGTTAGATAAACCATTATGTTGTAAAAAAAAATCAGTATGTGCAGGGTGATAAGGTGAAGTAGAGAAGAGTTTATATATTCAGATTTCAGATATATTTAAAATATGTTGCTGTTGCCCGCAGTTCCGCCCACGTAAATGCGGTATCCCAAAGGAACACTGCACTTTTTCAGGGTAAAAAGTAGCCTTTGAGCCAAATTTCATCAAAATCCATTCAGTAGTTTATGCATGAAAGAGTAATAAACATCCATCCATCCATCCTCACAAACTTTAACTTTTATAATATTAGTAGGATAAACAAAATTCAAAATTTAAAGTATACACCCCTGAATTGTCAAGCAGTTAGCGAGCTGATGATGAATTATAGCCAAGAACACTCAATCATGTCAGCTTTGAAACAAAAACTAGATAAAAATCAGTTCATCAGTTTGGGAGCTACAATGCCACAGACAGACACACTCACAGACAGACAGACGGACAAACACTTAAAACTTATAACATCCCTCTATTTTGTGTCAGGGATAAATATGTAGTAGTATCTATAGACAAGAAAATAGAAAGCTGATATACATATTATAAAGTGTTAGCATATAATATGTTTGAAATATTATGCTAACCACATCTGGCAAGCAGTAGATTGAGATCTTGTTTTTCTTAGACATCATAGATCTCAACATGATATGTTTTACGCTAACTACACAGTAATAATTAAGATAAATACTAAATAAATAGAAAATGATGATAATGTGCGTATTTATCCTAAACTAGTTGCAGTCTGGTCTCACTTGATGACCTTGTGTCGGTTTGGTAAGTGGTTTCAGGTCAAATAGATTCCAATGTTTATTACAATGTTATAATTTAAACAATATTTTGCAAATTTCACTGCAAGTTCTCAAACACTATAAAACCATAATCTTTCATGTCATAATATTACTGAAAACTTGATATATAAAGTTATTTTGAAAGTCCACTGTTTAAGAAACCGTAAATATTTACCTTGGGGTCTTTCTCATAGTAATACTGCTGCGTGCGGATCCAGCGGGAGACGAGGTGGTCCCGCACGGTGTGCGCCAGGGCGAAGTAGTAGTCCCTCGGGGTCGCCACATTCCGGTCCTTCACCAGGGTGTAGTGGACGTGGCGGTTGAAGGCCTTCTTTACTTCGGCCACATTCTCCACGGCTACGATACCCCGGACCGAAATCTGCTTTCGCTTGTCCGAATCCGTTTGCACGCTCATTTTGATTTACTTATTGTTGCCAAACGATACAGCAACGTCCCGCTGCTGAACCCACACTGAGCGAACGTACCGCGATATCGGTCACCTTGAGAAGGTCAGACTAGACATCAACTCTGAGTTCTGACCGCTGCGAGTAATCTCCCGGTACCGTCGATCGCGAATTGCAATTTACAACTAAAATGAATGATGTACTACATAAACTGAATTTATTCAAGGTGCACAAAAAATGAGTACCAAACTTTATCAAGAATTTAAATCTAGAAATTAGAATTTACCCACTTTTTTTATATAAAAAATAACTTATTTTTTTTTTTTTTTTTTTTTTTTTTTTTTTTTTTTTTTTTTTTTTTTGATCTCGCAGGGGAAAGGTCGTTACGCCCTTCCCGGGTTGGGGGACCCGGGGGTATGTGGGACTCCCGACGCGACTCGCCGGTTTACCCACTAAAACTAAACCTGCGGATTGCCCTCAGCCGCTATAATGGGGAGTGTCCCGGATCTGTCTAACACAGGACACCCCCCGCGACCGGCCGGTCTACCTCTTATAGGGACCGGACTTCCAACACAGTTAGGGGCCACTCCGGCAAACTGGAGCGTCCCCCTCGACGCCGGGACTAGCTAAGCCGGGGAGGTTCCCATCCTCTCCCGAGCCCCGTTAGACAGGAGATTGGAGGTTCGCAAAGCGACGCCTCCGTACTCCTGTCCTACGCCGGCGGAGCGGAGCAGAGGATGGATCTATCTCTCTGTCCCGCTCCGCGGCCTCTTTCTGCGAAATGACGAATATAAAAAAAAGGTTATTTGTTATATAAAAAAAGTGGGTAAATTCTAATTTCTAGATTTAAATTCTTGATAAAGTTTGGTACTCATTTTTTGTGCACCTTGAATAAATTGGTACTAAATTAAATAGCAACACTAAGACAAATATGTATTTAGAATATGTTACGAATTATGTAAAATAACCTAACCAAGAGCATGTCAGGACATGTCTAAGGAGGGTTCCGTAACTATAAACGCGTAATATGCTTTTTTTTTAATTACTCCAAAAGTTACTGTCCGATTTGGTTCAAAATAGTTTTCCTAAAGAGTTTTTAGCGTGATCTATCAGCATGGAAATTTTAAAGTTTCTATCTCCTATAGTTTAAAAATGCTAGGGGGGGGACCAACTTACAAAGTACTTTGGAGGCCGATTACTCGAAAATGGTCAACTTTATAAAAATGTAACATATGAAACCTTACCTTTATTTTAAAAGACCTATTCTACGATACCCCACACGATGGGGTAGAGTGAAAAAATATTTTTCATCCCCACTTCACATGTATGGAGAGCCACCCTTAAAATATAAAATTATTATTTTTTTATGATCCCGAAACCGTGATCTATACACAATCTATAACTGAACCAAATTTCATCAATTTATATTCATAATTACAGGAGCTAGAGGCGCGGACAGACAGACAGACAGACAGACAGACAGACAGACAGACGGACAGAGCGAAACTATAAGGGTTCCTTATGTATTACGGAACCTTAATTACAAACATTGGAATTTGGAAATGTCAAATAAACAGATGATTGTCAAATGTCAAAGTCAAATCTCTAATTATTTTTTTAATAAAAAAGGCGATACAACTTATAACCATTGCCAGTGTCAAGTAAAAAGGCGGGAAGATTTAAGCAAGGAATTTGATTGGTGTGATAGTTTCTTATTACAGGTCGCGCAACGAATTAAGATCTTTCGACAAAAGTAGAGGGGGTATGCGCAGAAGTTAGTTTTTCGGTGTGTTTGGCGGTAGCGGGCTCGGGAGGGGAGGTGCGGATGCGCCGAACGCATGCCGAACGTGGCTGCCGACACGCTATTGGTTCGTTAGTAATATATATTTTTTGCTATTGGTCACATGCGCGAACGATCCCCACCACTTTCACTGAGCGCTCATAAACCGTTGCGCGACCTATATATAGCTAGAGCACCGTTTCTCAACCTTAGGGGTCGGGGTGGTTTTTAAAGGGGGTCGCAATCTGTTTGATAATAATAAATACAAACTATATCTATATATATATAAAAGAAAGTCGTGTTAGTTACACCATTTATAACTCAAGAACGGCTGAACCGATTTGGCTGAAAATTGGTAGGGAGGTAGCTTAGAACCAGGAAAAGGACATAGGATACTACTTATCGCGATAAAATGTACGGTTCCCGTGGAATACTGTATTTACGCTTTTACGTAAAAACTACTTAACCGATCATCATGAAATTTTGCACAGATATAAAGTAGAGCACGGGAAAGGACATAGGCTACTTTTTATTGCAGAAAATGTACGGTTCCCGTGGAATACTGTATTTACGCTTTTACGTAAAAACTACTTAACCGATCATCATGAAATTTGGCACAGATATAAAGTAGACCACTGGGAAGGACATAGGCTACTTTTTATCGCGGGAAATGTACGGTTCCTGTGGACAACTGTATTTACACTTTTACGTAACTACTTACCTGATCATCATGAAATTTTGCACAGATATAAAGTAGAGCACGGGAAAGGACATAGGCTACTTTTTATTGTAGAAAATGTACGGTTCCCGTGGAATATTGTATTTACGCTTTTACGTAAAAACTACTTAACCGATCATCATGAAATTTTGCACAGATATAAAGTAGAGCACGGGAAAGGACATAGGCTACTTTTTATTGCAGAAAATGTACGGTTCCCGTGGAATACTGTATTTACGCTTTTACGTAAAAACTACTTAACCGATCATCATGAAATTTGGCACAGATATAAAGTAGACCACTGGAAAGGACATAGGCTACTTTTTATCGCAGGAAATGTACGGTTCCTGTGGACAACTGTATTTACACTTTTACGTAAAACAACTTAAACGATCATCATGAAAATTGGCACAGACATAGAGTAGACTACGAGGAAGAGCATAGGCTACTATTTATAGCAGAAAAATATGTTTGGGGATTTAGTAAATAGGGGATTTAGGGATTGACAAATAATGTGATTTACGCGATATTACAAGATGCTTTACTGAAGATTGCAACCCATGCAACAAAATACATGGCCCATTTTAACGATCATTAAAATAATCTGGGGGCACGGTAGTGCCCCCGCCAAGTCGAGCGCGAAGCAAACACTGCCGTACCATCCTTTACTGGAACCATTTCGCCGCATTTTCAGGCCCCTATTTGAGAACCTCTGGATAAGACCAGAACGCAGAAATTTTCGTCATCCAATAAGCTATAATCACGTACTTAAAATCCAAAATTTCAAGTCTGTAGGTCATTTAGTTCCGAAGTTAAGCGAAAGCAAAGTTTCGCATTTTCGACACTCACTCACTCACTCACTCACTCATGATCATCAAAATAGAACTAGTACTTCCCATAAACTTAGAGAGCTGAAATTTGGTACAGAGTTGGGGTTTAATGGCCACATAAAGGGAAAACTATAAAAACTAGGATAATCGGTCTGGGGGCACGGCAGTGCCCCTGCCAAGTCGAGCGCGAAGCAAACACTGCCGTACCATTCTTTACTGGAACCATTTCGCCGCATTTTCAGGCCCCTATTTGAGAACCTCTAGATAAGACCAGAACGTCGATCTGGGGGCACGGCAGTGCCCCCGCCAAGTCGAGCGCGAAGCAAACACTGCCGTACCATTCTTTACTGGAACCATTTCGCCGCATTTTCAGGCCCCTATTTGAGAACCTCTAGATAAGACCAGAACGTCGATTTGGGGGCACGGCAGTGCCCCCGCCAAGTCGAGTGCGAAGCAAACACTGCCGTACCATTCTTTACTAGAACCATTTTGCCGCATTTTCAGGCCCCTATTTGAGAACCTCTAGATAAGACCAGAACGTCGATCTGGGGGCACGGCAGTGCCCCCGCCAAGTCGAGCGCGAAGCAAACACTGCCGTACCATTCTTTACTGGAACCATTTCGCCGCATTTTCACGCCCCTATTTGAGAACCTCTGGATAAGACCAGAACGTCGATCTGGGGGCACGGCAGTGCCCCTGCCAAGTCGAGCGCGAAGCAAACACTGCCGTACCATTCTTTAGTGGAACCATTTCGCCGCATTTTCAGGTCCCTATTTGAGAACCTCTGGATAAGACCAGAACGTCGATCTGGGGGTACGGCAATGCCCCCGCCAAGTCGAGCGCGAAGCAAACACTGCCGTACCATTCTTTACTGGAACCATTTCGCCGCATTTTCAGGCCCCTATTTGAGAACCTATGGATAAGACCAGAACGTCGATCTGGGGGCACGGCAGTGCCCCCGCCAAGTCGAACGCGAAGCACACACTGCCGTACGATTCTTTACTGGAACCATTTCGCCGCATTTTCAGGTCCCTATTTGAGGAGCTCTGGATAAGACCAGAACGCAGAAATTTAAACATAAAAAAATCGACTGTTATTGCAAAAACCTAGCGAAGTGGGACACATCTTCTAATTAAATCTAGCCCGTAGCGTCCCACTGCTGGACGAATGCCTCCCCTTCTGCTTTTGATACGCATATAAATAAAATTAAAGGAAAACTCTGGATAAGACTAGACTGGCTTTTACACTTATACTTACAAGTTTACAAGAAGAAATAGTCGAACGATTAACTTTATTCTACTCGAACATTACACAAATTAAATAAACAAATTACACTAAAATCTAGTAAAATAAATCAATATCAACGTTTCTACAAAAAGAAGTGAAATCCCACCAAAAACATTCTGTAAAAAACTAGCCAAGTCTCGATAGAGCTGCTCGTTTATCTCTAAAAAGTAGTGAAATCTAGACAAAGTCGTTCCAAGTCTAAGGTTCCTTACTGCGATTTCTTTATTATTATAGTTGATGTTGTGTGACTTGGCCGTTGAAGGGTACACAAGGGTACAAAAGGGGCTCCATGACACCACTGCTCCAATATATGTGTTCTACAATCAACAACAGCCTAAAATGAGACACTAGCATCCAATTACCAATACCAGTATGGGCTATTATCTCGCTTAACAAACATAGGTAGTTACAACAGATATACATTACGTGTAAACAAAATTGACTTGTACCCACTAACGTATAAAGAATGTTCAACGGCCAAGTCACACGACATCAACTATAATAATAAAGAAATCGCAGTAAGGAACCTTAGACTTGGAACGACTTTGTCTAGATTTCACTACTTTTTAGAGATAAACGAGCAGCTCTATCGAGACTTGGCTAGTTTTTTACAGAATGTTTTTGGTGGGATAATATTGTTATAATATGCATCCACTTTAGCTAAGTACTAAATATAGACGTCTCATATAGAAGAATTTATCCCACCAAAAACATTCTGCAAAAAACTAGCCAAGTCTCGATGGAGCTGCTTGTTTATCTCTAAAAAGTAATGAAATCTAGACTAAGTCGTGCCAAGTCTAAGGATCCTTACTGCGATTTATTTATTATTATAGTTAATGTTGTGTGACTTGGCCCTTGAAAATTCTTTATACGTTAGAAGTCAATTTTGTTTACACGTAATGTTATATCAGATTCTGTTGTAACTACCTATGTTTGTTAAGCGAGATCATGAAGCATAGATACCAGGAGTCCGAACGGTATAGGCTTTTTAATAATAATTATGTACACAATAATAGGACCAGATCTTAGTTCTCTTTTCTGCCGCTAGGCGTGCGAGACCGACGAGTACCGAGTGTTGCCAATACTATTATACCGAGTGTTGCCAATACTATTATTTATTACAATTATTTTTAAATTACCGTTAGGCAATTACCGTGTTCTACGGTATCTATTTTTCGAGAACAGTTTTTAGAAACAGTTTTTAGAATTTCCTAAAACTTTTTTATAATAAGATTTCAATCTTTCCAGAGCTGTCAATAGCAACTTTAAACTTCCCGCGTAATTTCAAACGAGTGCATGTCGGACCGTCGCGCGCTCTACCGGCAAAAATCTGTCCCCGTAATTGAGACCATTAATTCAGTGTTGCCAACCCTACTGTTTTAACAGTAGATTTACTGTTTTCGGCCCGACATCCCTGTTTTCTGTTTTATTTCGTATTTCTACTGTTTTAGGTGATGTATCCGAATTTCGATTCCCCCCCCCCCTTTACTGACACAATCCTTTTGACTAACAGTAAAACAGGATAACTACATTTGTTGTTTAATATGTGGAACAATGATAGCTGTGCTTTACTTGGTCTTTGGAATATTATTTTAAATTAAATTTTGACTCTACAATTCCCAGAAATTTCTTATATAAAGGTAGTTAAAGGTAATTTGAGGCAAATCTAACAGTAATTGTATTTATCAATAGGGGATCGGACTACATCTGAAATATTTAGTTTCATTATTATATTCAGAAATATTGAGGCATTACTACTTGGTAAATGTAAAAAATATATATTATTTTGTGTTTTTGCGAAATTGGTAAACAAAACCTACATCATTAGTTCACCTACATCATATACAAAAACATTAATTATGGTATGGTATACTTCATACCTACTTCATACACTTTAAATTTTAATCCAAGACTGAAGTCATTTGTAGGTCGACTTTAGTATGAAGCGTTTTTACGAGACTTGCGAAATTTTGTATACAAATCGCTGTACCTTTGAAAATATTGACTTTCGATATACGGTTTCTTCTGAGAAGTTACTCATATTTAGGAGTACTATTCATTTATGCAATAAAAAAATCAGCCCGCTTGCCTATTCTATGAATGTTATATCGGACGGTAGATTTGATGTTTTGAAATTACTATTTTACTGTTTTCTGCTGTTTTTTAAGTACCATTTACTGCTTTTTGCTTTCCTGAGGTTGGCAACACTGCATTAATTTAACATTACGTTCGGACTCCTTGTTATCTATACTTCGTGAGCGAGATAATAGCCCATACTGGTATTGGTAATTGGACGCTAGTGTCTTATTTTAGGCTGTTGTTGATTGTATAACACATGTATTGGAGCAATGGTGTTATGGAGCCCCTTTTGTACCCTTGTGTACTCTTCAACGGCCAAGTCACACAACATTAACTATAATAATAAATAAATCGCAGTAAGGATACTTAGACCTTAGACTTGGCACGACTTAGTCTAGATTTCATTACTTTTTAGAGATAAACAAGCAGCTCCATCGAGACTTGGCTAGTTTTTTGCAGAATGTTTTTGGTGGGATTGATTTCTTTTTAATTATATCTATTATCCTAATGAAAAATTGCACTTAATGAAATCCAAAATCGGCTCATTTATTGCCTCTAAGGTAGAACAAAGTTTGCCGGGTCAGCTAGTTTAGGTATAAAATATTAATTTTTTGAACAAATATTTTGTATCAAATGTCTAAAAAATTGCTCGAACTACGAACCAGTGAAGGCGTACAACGTACCCATTAGCTGATAAAAATAGAGCGCCATATAGTTACGTCTACTACATATTATAATTTTATAGTGACAATTTTTTTACTTAACTTTTTGGCTTTTTCGTGGGTCGCAAGTCGCGATCATGGAGGTATTATAGAGAGGTGTTGTAAGTAGATTTCAGTATGAAAGAAAGCGTGATATTTTGCGGGGTGAGGGGGTCTGACTCCGCCCACTTATCTACTGGTCAATAGCAAAACTACTAGTGATGTGCCGGATATCCGTATCCGTATCCGTATCCGCGGATATCCGAGGCAGAAGAAAGATCCGTATCCGTGTCCGTATCCGTTTCTATTTGGCGGATCTTTTACGGATCTATTTACCTTATTAATTTTAAAATTATATATGAATTCTTTAAATAGGTGATTACTGATTAAGGTAGCAACTAGCAATAAAAAAACTATTAAATTCAATACAGGTAATATTCTTTGGATGTTTTCGTTGTAAATGATTTTTTAAAGAAGTTGTGCCTTTACCCTTATGGGAATACTTTCCATCACAAATTTTACACTTTGCACGTTCATCATTTACTAACACAAAATGATTCCAAATTACACTATTAAAATTCTTTGTAGACATTTTTTCAAACTCATGTACCAATACCAGACAAACGTTATCTATGCTGTCCAGTGTCACACTAAACTATACACAAAACAAAAGAAAGAACCGCCGTGTAATGCAAGTCGAAACATGTGTGAAGGTCGCGCGCACCGACACCGACTGCGTAAGAAAGTTAAGATCCGTATCCGTATCCGTATCCGCGGATCTTGACACCAAATATCCGTATTCAGATCCGTATCCGCGGATATACATTTTTAACGATCCGGCACATCACTAAAAACTACGTACTATGTTCGTTATCGACCTTACTTAGTAGTTTTGCTATCTCACACTAGATGGCATTAAAAGCTTAGTCTTTACATGAAAAACTAAATATTGCTTTACGGCTAAAAATCTAGCAAGTACTGCAATAAAAACGCATGACGATTAAAATAATAGGTAGGTACCTATATAAATATTGTTTAGGACGAATCTAGAAATTAGAATATAATATAAGGTCTCCAAAAATCAATTACGGATACTTGAGGCACATGAATCATGATCCACTGCTTATGTAAAGACGTTTAGGCAAATAAATAATTGTCATACTCAAACTAAAAAATTATCTCATGTATGGGAGACTCTTCAAATCGCAATCTCGCCCATATAGAGGAAAAGAATTTTTTTTTCGAGTATGACAATTATTTTTCAGCTTAAACGTTTTTACTTAAGCAGCATATCATATATCTGAAGTTATGAAGTATCCGTAATTGATTTTACCAAACCTAAATATTTTTTAATTCCCGTGATCAAAGCTTATAACGCCATCTACTGTCAATTAGAATATGAATAAAACCTTTCTCTAGAACTATTGTAATAAATTAAAAATGACGACCTCTGTGGCTCAGTTGGTTGAGCGTGTTGGTGCTCAAGCCGGGGGTCGCGGGTTCAAATCCCGCCGAAGGAACAAAAAAGTTTTTCTGTGTTCCTGGGTCATGGATGTATATTAAATATGTGTATAATATAATAAAAATCTTAAATATATGTATAGTATAAAAATATTAAATATATTTCCGTTGTCTGGTACCTGTAACACAAGTTCTTCGAGAACTTACCACGGGATCAGATTGACGTGGTGTGAAGCGTATTAAATTTTTAATTACTTACACATGAATTAATGGGATGCCCTCCATGGCATCAGAACGCCTATTTAAGTATTTTTTACATGATAAGATAAAACATTTCATCATTTTCTTCTTAGAAACTCGATAACTCGACAAAAAGTTATCGAAATCAGAGATGTGCACAGAACGAACGCTGAGAGTACATTGATTTAGGCCACGCCCATTGTGATGACGTATCGGGCGGACTAAAAATCACAGTGCACAGTTGGTTATGCCGTCTCCTCTCTAATACCTCCATGGTCGCGACTCGCGACATAAAAAAGGTTGAGACTTGAGAAACGATGAGCTAGAGAAATAGTATTAAAATCGAAAGTAGTCATTATGTAGACGACGTTTAGAAGTGTATAAAAATAACAACTTTGAATAAAAAAATTTTTAGCACTTTGTCGACGTTGCGTGGTAAATACTAGTGATGTGCCGGATATCCGTATCCGTATTCGCGGATATCCGAGGCAGAAGAAAGATCCGTGTCCGCATCCGTTACTGTTTGGCGGATCTTTTACGGATCTATATTTACATAATTAAAATTATAGATGAATTCTTTAAATATGTGATTACTGATTAAGGTAGCAACTAGCAATAAAAAACTATTAAATATAATACAGATAATATTCCTGAGGATGTTTTCTTTGTAAATATTTTTTTAAGAAGTTGTGCCTTTACCCATACGGGAATACTTTCCATTACAAATTTTACACTTTGCACATTCATCATTTATTTACAAAATAATTCCAAATTACACTACTAAACTTCTTTGTAGACATTTTTTCAAACTCATGTACCAATACTAAACAAACGTTATCTATGCTGTCCAGTGTCACACTAAACTATAAACAAAACAAAAGAAAGAACCGCCGTGCAATGCAAGTCGACATGTGTGAAGGTCGCGCGCACCGACACCGACTGCGTAAGAAAGTTAAGGTCTTGTGGGTATGTGGTGGCAGGCCCCAAAGGGAGATCTCCGACCGAGCGAGGTGGTATGCCCGGTCAGGCCGAAGCCCACTTGTAGACATTTCAGCTGTCGTATATATACTTCCGAGCTCAGAAACTTCGATAGCGCGATTCAGGACTGTGCGCTGATTGGTCCGCCACATCACTCCCCCCCAAGACCGGAGGTCGAACCATTTCTGATGAGTCTTGTTGCTTGAGTCGCCAGTGCCAGTGAAGAAAGTCCCAGTGAGTCGGAACTGTGCTGCTGTTGCACGGGCTCCAGTGAGTCGGAGTGCTGCCGTGCGGGCCGATGCTACGTGCTGACCAGGAGAGGTGTGTGCTCTGCTTGCTGACCGGTCGTTGTAGTGAGAGTGCCCGATGACGCCGATGAGGGTTCGACCAGGCCGCGGTGCGTTGAGGCTGGTGGTCGAAGTACCCGAAGAGGCTGAATGCTGGCTGGCGTGGTGCGGAGGGGTGGGGAGTGGTGGGGAGTGATGATGATGATGTCCAGAAGGTGGCGTGTTCTGTCGAGGGTCACCAATGTGGGTATGTGGTGGCAGGCCCCAAAGGGAGATCTCCGACCGAGCGAGGTGGTATGCCCGGTCAGGCCGAAGCCCACTTGTAGACATTTCAGCTGTCGTATATATACTTCCGAGCTCAGAAACTTCGATAGCGCGATTCAGGACTGTGCGCTGATTGGTCCGCCACAGTCTGTATCCGTATCCGCGGATCTTGACACCAAATATCCGTATTCAGATCCGTATCCGCGGATATACATTTTTAACGATCCGTGTAAATACACACATCCATGCAAAGTTTTATCTACCTAGCAGTCGCACTAACCGTTTTGGACGGTAAGCCGAAGACGGACGGACATGACGAATCTATAAGGGTTTCGAGACGAGAACTGCGGAACCCTAATGTCATATCTGACGATCCTACTCATTTGGATAAGTTTGCTGGTATCGTGTATTACAGTATTACATTACCTAAAAGTAGGTATTGCCCTGTGGTATTGCCCATACCCACAGGCTAGTGTCCCCCTCCTCCCGTATGGACTTGAGGGGTAGATCATATCCAGACGCGACGCGGCGCGCACTTATAAAGATAGCGATTCAAAATTGCACTTTATTCACTTCGTATTTCAAGAGGTATATTTCGTATTGCGAGCTGCGCCGGTATTGCAATAAAATGTTTTTTTAACCGAATTCATAAAATGAGGTTCTGTTTTCTATAGTGAATAAAGTGCAATTTTGAATCGCTGTATTAAAAGGCCCTTATGATCAGTTTCAGTTGGTTCGGTTTCAAGATTTAGAAAGGATAGTCAGAAATAAAAAATACTCTTCCTATATTTTTTTACCCGACTGCAAGAAGGGTATTATTTATATATTTTATTGCAGCATTTTCATTATTTTTGAGATCAATATTACATTTTTTTTTCAATATATTTTAATTTAGTTACCAATAAAAACAAGCAATATTGTATAAAATAAAATAATATGACAAAAACTTTATTCCAACTTATCATTAAATTAATAACCGTAAGTATAACCATGGTATAACATATTTTTAAACTTCGTAGGTATTCATTTCTTTAACACATCGTTTCTAAACCATTTTTATGTCGCGACCCACGAAAAATCCAAAAAGTTAAGCAAAGTCTTGTGACGTCACGATTTTTTCGACGTTCGATAAATTTTGTATATATTATTTCGTAATTATTATTTTTAAACAGACTATTACCCCCTTTAAAAACAAACTCACCGGTTGAGAAACGATGCTTTAACATAATTAAACTTATACACTAAATTATTGTTCAATAGAAACAGGTTGGAACATGGTTGGAAACTATATTTAGGGCTTGTTTCACCATCACCATCACCATCATCGCCTACCATCGCCTACTAAGTGACGAATAGCTTTTCCGGGAGTTTTGTCGCTGCTTCCTGTATACTGAACGACAATGACAAAACTTCCGGATAAGCTATTTGGCAATTAAATTTGCTCTCTCTTGGCGTTCTAGTCCACTTCTTATCCTACGCCATAGTCTCACGAATTCCCGTAGCCTTCCTAAGTTTGCCGCCGAGGAAACGAGGTCGCCTACTAAGGCTAGGCGTAGGGAGCTTTTAGATGGGAAAAGGGTCCCTTCTTCCCATCTAAAAGCTCCCTACGCGCCTCCCCGTACAGAGGGCACTCCCAGATAGCGTCGTGTACCTACGTCTTCTACCGCAGCTTCGCCGCAGTAGTATGACCCCACGTCGGAAATATTCAATCTGTAGAGCTTCCCTCTGAAACAGTCGTGGCCGGTAAGTAGCTGCGACGTCTCATAGTCGGGATCCACCCAAACGGCCCTGCAACGGGCCTTCCAAAAGAACAGTGAACTTGTCCAAAAGAAAAGCGTGAAGACATTAGTATGGTCAACTTTAGTTAGTGTATGTAAAACCTAAAGCAACTTTGGACAGATTAAAGTTTTCCGTTTTACGCCACATTGGTACCGGAGATAAAAAAACGTCATCACAAAAGAAATTCATTGCAATTTTTATTTAGTGATATGCAATAATTATTTCAAAATATAAATAAAAATATCAGTCACATTAGTTTTAGTTACATTAAAATTACGAAAACTAATTTTTTCTTCACGTTTTTTAACGACGAAATGGAACGCACAGATCAGAAATTACGTAAATGGAACGTTAAAAGTCATAGGGATTGACATTAACAAATCGAACTTAAATCGATAACGTTTTGAAACTCGTTTCTATTTAACATCGATTTGAAAATCGATTTGGTTTTAAAAGTAATAAGTTTTTCGATGCAACTTTACTAAATAATATTAATTATTATCCTTCACATTTCATACAACACTAAAACTTCAAATCAACTTCAAATGCTATGTGTCCAAAGTAGCTTTAACTTTTACATTCGTCTATTAAAGATAGACAACTATTTATTTCTGAGAAGTTTTTAAGCATTGTCAAATATTAGCGTGTTGTGTTAACTTGTAAGTCATGATAATAATTGATAGCCAATATCCTGTACTGTAACCAGTTAAAGTATTTTAACTACAATCTATAGTAATAGTCGAATCCTTAAAACTAAAATTGATGTAGTAATTGAACAATCCTCGTAATTAGAATTTTATGAATGTAACAATGACTTTAACTTACTAATCGCTTACAAAAATAAGTTACATAATTTAGTGGAGAACAGTACACAACTGTCAACAATACACATTTGTTAAGCACCTTATAAGTACATGTTTTATTATGAATTCCTATACACACTTATTCTAAGACTTAGTCTAGTGACCAACCATGACACAAAAGTATGGTGACTAATAAAAAAACCAGCGAGCCTTAGGGGCCCCATACATGGTCCGGTCTACCTTCAGTTCGGCCTGAACGGATGCAAAATTGTATCGTGTGTGTGCAATTTCGAGATCGCATCAGGCGGCCGTACGGACTGAAGCTATTCGTTCCAGTGTTGCCAGCTCTTTTTTTGTGAAACTACTAAACTCGTATCGATTTCTACTAAAACTACTAAAAAACTACTAAAGAGGCTACTTAACTTAGGAATTCCTGAAGCCCCCCAAAAACCACTGCATTTTAGGTTTTATTATATTAATTTTTTTTCATTAATTGAATTTGATTATAAATTTTACCATTAAATTAAAATATACTAGGAAATATTACGTATTTAGTAGCTATTTTGCATATCATTACTGTCTGGCTCTTTCCTACTTAAACACTACTAATAACTAAATTTCTACCAAGGAGGGAATAAAATACTCAATTTAGTAAAATTTTGTAAAATAACTAAGTTGGCAACATTAATTCTGGCCTGACCGATCGGCCTGAACGCGCGGCCTGTCCTGACCGTGTGTGGACAAATCGCTTCAGTTCTTGCCCGACCCGCTGCCGTGCGGGCGTGTATCTTGTACAAGCGTTGTATGAGTTTTCGCGGTGTTTAAATACAAAATTGATAAACACGACCGTAGCGCGCGGCAAACCAGAATGGACTGATGCGACTGTTCCGTGTGTGGGCACGAATCAGATCAGGCCGAACTGACGTAAATTGGATTGGATGCGATTTTTTCCGTGTGTGTGCTCGAATCCGTTCAGGCCGAACTGACGTCAGTTCCAGCTGAAACGATCGGCCTCTCGTCTGTGGGAGCCTTTACAGTAGTCGCATATGATGCGTAACATTTGACAACTCACCTTGTTAATAAATACAATGCTTAGTACGATTTTGTTGTATGATAAAAAAAAAAATACGGAAACTTTTCTAATAAGCAGTGACAGACATCTACGTCACAATTTAAAAAAGCTAAATACTGAAATATTTTATTCGAATCGGACGGCCAACTTTACCACCACGCGCACATTGGTCAAATCAAATAACGCGCACTTCCGTCCCATTTCACGAAATCGCTCCCAAAAATTACAGGAAAGCGAGAGGAAAGATGTTACACATCAAAAACAATTACATTAAATAGCAATCGTAACAAAACTAATGCAACACTTCGACTATGTCTTACGGCTTTTCTATATAGAGGACGGTAACAAATTCTATCGCACAGCAGTATTCCATCACAGTCAATATATTACTTCAAATGCAAATTATACTTCATTACAAATTACGCTCTACGTGTGTTTACATTTAGTACATTTCTCAAATCTCATTTTCATAAAGACTAGATAAAAAAATCTGATAACCTGATCGATCGATAGTCTACTTCATATAACTCATAAATATACATACATACACCTCTATCAATGCAACAAGTTAAAGTAAAAATATATATATAAAAAAAATATTAAATGTCATTAAATTAAAATACACAATTTAACATTTCTAAAAGTAATTACGACGCCTTCGGGCTCACAAGATCATGTGCCCGAAGGGTTCGTGATTACTATTTGGAGAAGTTATATTATTATATTATGCATAACGGAGTACACAATAGTCATCTCTTACACAAAATGCAGGGTCGTTGAAACTGCGCTCAGCTGGGCAGCTTATTGGATAAAGGGGGCTGAAGTTGCGAGTAAAACGCACGTACTTCATACCCGCTCTTTCAAAAAGATCCTCAATATGTATAAAATGTTTACGTCTTTTGTTTCTTCAATTATCGCGTCGTCAACATACTATAGTTACCGGCCTACAAAACTAAGTACTACACTTTTAATTTAACATTTCAATTTATTCTAAACTATAGAAGTGAAAGGTATCAAATAAAAATTAAAGAAAAAAAAATGTCAAATTTTATCAGCTTACTATTATAAGTTTCAGAAAGTTTATAAAATTGTATATTATAAAATGTCTTTTTTAATGTGTAACTTCTATAGTTTAAAAAAAAATTAAAGTGTAGTACTAAGTATATCGAGTGGTCGGGGCCTGACCATTCTGCGGTGGGCGTGAACTGATCACCATATTATGTGGGCGAGGCCCGGCCGAACTACGGAGACGGGTCTGTCCTCCCTACGTGGGCGTGGCGGGCGGGGGCACGTCCGGCGTGGGCGTGACCACGAGGCGCGTGGGCGTGAGGTCGCCGCGCACGCGCACGGCCCGCGGCTGCAGCGCCGCGCGCGCCTCCATCTCGCCCAGCAGCGTGGCGCCGCAGTACAGCGCCCAGCCCTCCGGCGTGCGCACCACGCGGAGCGTCACCATCTGTGGGGTTGCCGAGTTGGTGGACAGTTCGTAATGCTATAGTGAAATCTACCCGTCACTGTTACAATTTGCAGAGGACGCAACGTGAGATACTATATGTTTCGTCGTCATTTAATATTTAATATATTTAGTATAAGGTTCGGTAAGATAAATTACGAAAATTTTAGGCATATGATCTACTACTTATGTATAGACGTTTAGGCAGAAAAATAATTGGAATACATAGTCGAAAAAAATTATCTTCATAGTGTGACTTTGCGTTGAGCGGAGATTCTCCCATACGATTTTTTTGCTTCGAGTATGACAATATTTTTTTGCCTAAACGTTTTTATAATAAGCAGTAGATCATATACCCAAAATATTCGTAAATGATTTTACCGAACCTTATATAGTATCTCACGTTGGGTATACGGCTTGTTTACGCGGATAGACTTGTTTGGCGAGACAGCTGTTAATTTCCTCAATATTTAACTGACCTGCCCGGGCACGAGGCGCGCGCTGCGCTGGCGGCGCTCGGGCCCCCAGGCGCCGAGCCAGGCGTTGAGCACGACGAGCTGCGCGGCGAGCTGTGGGCGGTCGTGCGCGCGCACCGCCGCGTGCAGCACCAGCTGCGGCCGCGGCCACTCGCGACACGCGTCCAGCAGGTCCACCGTCACCGAATGCAGCAGCCCGCGGATCCTGACAGTTGTTTATGAAACACACTCACTGTAATGTTTATTACATATTACAACACTGAAACAGATAAGCTCAAATGTGTAACATGTTTGCCGAAATGAAAAGTAGCCTTTCCCGTGTCTACTATACAATACGTGTCAAATTTCATCAAAATCAATCTAGTCGTTTTGGAGCCAATTCAATCAAACGAACAGAGGGACCTCTCCTCTTTATTATAGTAGTATAAAATATATGTTTTTAACTTGATTGAAGTTAAACCACGAAAGAAGAATAATTTATGTAATCCATGATCATCTGCCTAAATGACGTCAAAATTTAAAATATGTAATTCTAAATTCAATCAACTCAGAGTATCATTCCAAACTGATGGGGACGTGAATAATAATTATTGTCAACCATCAGTACGACGAAGTAACGAAACTGTTATTTTTAATTTCATCCAAACGAATCACTAAATGTGTTACATGTATTTAATTTGTCTCGTTCGTCTGAAGTTTGCTAACTTGTTCGTGTTAAGGTGGGTTTAGACCAAAAGAACATAGAGCAAGAACTACACAAGAACATTCTTTTGTATTCGTTTAATGTAAACGATAATTCGTTAAGACATGGTTTACATCATTTACACTAAACATTCCGAACAAGAACAATAAGAACAAGAATTTTTGCTCTTTATATGAGAATCATTTAGACCAAATGAGCGAATGCTCATTGCTCATTTGCCAACGATAAGTAGTACTGTTCACACTACACTATGTCTGAGTGTGATAGCGACTATATTGTGATTTCAAGTGCTTCATTTATTGATAATACGTAATTAATGAAAAAGAAAAGAAGGAAGAGACGTTGGTGGGTGACGATTGCTGTTGCAATTTGCTCCAATCCATATTTACGAATAAACCTAAAACTAGCCGCCAAAATGTACAAGAATTCAAGAACACTAGAATCCCTTTGAAGAGACCGCCTCAAGTAGCGAGCACGAAAGAACGCTCTAAGCAACTGTTTGTGCGCTCTTGCGTCGGTTATACCAAACGAGCGAGTGTTCTTAGAGCATTCTACCAAATTACCGGCGAACACGTGGCGAATACACCAGAACAACGAAGGAATGCCCGTTGTTTGTTTACATCAAAAGAGCTTTACTAGAATGAGCATTCGCTCGCTTGGTCTAAACCCACCTTTAAGGTGGGTTTAGACCAAAAGAACATAGAGCAAGAACTACACAAGAACATTCTTTTGTATTCGTTTAATGTAAACGATAATTCGTTAAGACATAGTTTACATCATTTACACTAAACATTCCGAACAAGAACAATAAGAACAAGATTTTTTGCTCTTTATATGAGAATCATTTAGACCAAATGAGCGAATGCTCATTGCTCATTTGCCAACGATAAGTAGTACTGTTCACACTACACTATGTCTGAGTGTGATAGCGACTATATTGTGATTTCAAATGCTGCATTTATTGTTATTACGTAATTAATGAAAAAGAAAAGAAGGAAGAGACGTTGGTGGGTGACGATTGCTGTTGCAATTTGCCTCCAGGCATCTTCCGTGTACAGTTTATTTTTATAATGTTCATAAAACATAAGTTGGATCCCATAAACACCTTATATTATGGTACATTTCTATCGTACATTTTTCATTGCTCCAATCCATATTTACGAATAAACCTAAAACTAGCCGCCAAAATATTATCTATACATATAAAATCCTTTGTCCTGAATGACTGACGGATCAACGCACAGCCTAAACCGCTGATCGTAGAGACCTGAAACTTGCAGAGTTTGCTCTTTGTAATGCGTAGGGATCCGATAAGAAGGGATTTTTCGAAATTCGACTCCTAAGGGGGTGAAAAGGGGGAAAACAGTTTGTATGGGGCAACGTGATTCCTTGGTCCAATCTACTTCATATTTTGCACAAACATTATGTAACAGAATTGATGGAATTTGTGTATCATAGTTTATTGAAATTCATCCCATAACAGGAATAAAAAGGGAAAGAAAGTTGTTTGGGAGCGATTTGCTTTAAAGTTGATATAAATACTCCTTAGTGCTTTTGATATAAAGCTCCCACTCACAAGCAATCGATCGATTTAGTCTTTACAATTTAAACATTTACTGGATTCGCAGTTGCAAGTAAATCGGTTTAGATAAAAATTGAATATAGTCTGAGATCCTAGGACCACCTTACTATACTTTTTATATGAAATTCGTAGATATACGCGTAAATTTTGTTCCAACTTTTGACCCCCACCGCAAAAACTAGCTGGTAGGTCTTACACTAATCATTTTGTGTAATAGTTTGTCGTTAGCAATTTACTTTCAAATACTAATTAATTTCCAATTTGACCGAGGCAATCGATAGGCCGTGAGTGGAGAGCTTTATTTTTATTTTGACATAATAATATATTGTCATCGTGTTGAAAAATAAATGTCAACAAGAATTCGAAAGTTAAATTTGATGAAAATCTTACTCTAAAAAACTAGGCACTTAGATATTTGCGATTGCTGCATAAGCTGCATTTAATATATTATAATATTATACGAGTATTTCAGTAGAATATTTTGAGTGTATCATTAAATTTCTTTCTCTTTTTTTGTTATATGTAATATTTAATTTATTTGTGCTTGATTTATCAGTGTTTAATATATAGGTTTTAGTTTTTAACCCAAAACATGACTTTTAAGATTTTTTTTGTTTATCTGTACGTTTGTGCGCGCTAATCTCAGAAACTACAGAACGATTTTTTATGAAATTTGTTACCGTAGTAGTTTAGGCTTTGGATAAACACATATGACTCACATTTTTTCGCGGAAATTTTTGGGTACCTACGGCTTTCACGCGGTTAGGATAGCTCTGCTTAAATTTTATGTAGGTATTTCAATTCAATCGGTTCATACCTACAAATAGTTTTATCAATCTAAAGAAAAACATAGAATAAAATTCTTTAGAATAACTAGATATTTGAATTGGTTAAAACTTTACCTAGGGATTACCTAATCATTAGTGTGTATGATTCTATGAGGTATAAGTGAGAAGCTCGATGGTATCGTACTGCTAACTCATCTCTCTCTCAAACTCAGCCTTGGTCTCAACTAGGATGGGTGATCACAATCAAAATTACTTTCAAAGTCTACGCGCCTACTGCCAATTGCCAACTAAAATGTTCTTACAGTAAAAGTCTTCCCATTCAAAAGATTTTTGAAATCGTTAAAATACTAATTATTATCGGCTACAAAGAAATCCTTACTTTTTTTTTCAGATTTAAGACATTTATTTCTCATAAGAACATATAAATAATTTATAGAAATAATTAACTTTACATGCGAAAACATATTTTACAATAAGTTACAGATACTCCGAACGTACAGACTACAGAGACGTGTCACAATTACACAAACCAAATTCATTACACAAATAACAGTCTTAACATTAATTATCAAAAACAACGGGGGTAGTTAGTAAAAACTGTGTAAAAACATAGCACGTAAACAGAATAATATCATTGATTATAATCCTATCATATTTTTTACTGGATGTGGCCAACTCATTATTGGGTTTTGTAATAATGTTTAGAGATAAGTTTTATTGAATGTATTTTATATGAAGCCTATCTCAACGTTAACGTTAATTTTTCGAGTTACGAAATAATACTGAATTAATCTCATTTTGATAACACAAGGTAACATAAAGTGTTTTTATATAGATATTGTATAGGTCTGTAGGCGATGTGTACATTACAAATATAATAGTAAGCTTATAACATGAAATTTTAAATAATATCATCATCATCATCAGCTCGATTCTTATTGATGTATCATTTTAGTTTAGTTTTAATTTGTTTTATATGCTCTTTAATAAGTTTTTTAAATTTTGACATCGTTTTTACTTCTTTAATGTTTTTTGGAAGACGATTAAATATCTGTACTCCCTCAAACAATTTTTTTTACCGTAATTTGTTCTCGGTATACTAAGTACGATGTCGTTCGAATTTCCTAATTTTATTTTTTGTTACTTAATATTATACCTAAAAACGAAAGTTTGTATGTACATAATATGTTTAGCTCATGTAATAACTACGTAACGAATTTTGATAAAATTTGGTATGGTGGTAGTTTATCTAGAATTAACACAGAATACTTTTTGCAGCTTATTAAATTTTATTTATGGTAGAGTTCCCGGTAGATTTCTTGAGGTACGAAGTCGCAGGAAACATATTCAAATAAAAAAAAAACTGATAGGGCTGTGCAGTGCCTACACCATTATGTATTCAATTTTGATACAATATATTGGTATTTTTCCGAACAAGCACGCGGGCGAAGCTGCGGGCAAAAGCTAGTATATATAATAATTCAAGAACACTAGAATCCCTTTGAAGAGACCGCCTCAAGTAGCGAGCACGTCCGAACACGAAAGAACGCTCTAAGCATCTGTTTGTGCGCTCTTGCGTCGGTTATACCAAACGAGCGAATGTTCTTAGAGCATTCTACCGAATTACCGGCGAACACGTGGCGAATACACCAGAACAACGAAAGAATGCTCGTTGTTTGTTTACATCAAAAGATCTTTACTAGAATGAGCATTCGCTCGCTTGGTCTAAACCCACCTTTATGGAAAGCACACGTTACCTGCCCTGCACGACGAGCTGGTGCCCCTCCGGCACGCCGTCCGGCAGCGCGGCGATGACGTTCGCGCGCCACGCCGGCTCCTCGTCGGCCGGCTCCGACGAGCTGCTCCGGAACGGCACCTGTAACACAAACATTATTTACTAGATGTTGCCCGCGTCTTCGTGCGCGCAAAAGAAATTTCGCAGAAACCGTACACTTTTCTGCGATAAAAAGTAGCCTATGTCCTTCCCCTTGGTCTATTCTACATGTGTACAAAATTTCATCAAAATCGGTTCAGTAGTTTCGAAGCCTATTCAATGCAAACAAACAAAGACACAAACGAACTTTTCTTCTTTATTATATTAATGTAGATTAAAAGTAAAATTTACACCTCAAACATACAAAATTATAATACATTTGATTAATTTAGAGATATTCACATATAAAATAGGTATTTGAGAAAGGAAAAAATGCTTTATTTATATATAAATTAAACTAAATTATTTGTCCTAGTGTTAGCGCCAACTATGTTATTTATTATGAACCTCATTCTAATTGGCGTCACCTATATTTTCCTAATATATTATTGGCTTTTATTGATTTAAAGTTGTTCCCTATTGGCGAGTTCAAAGTATTTTTCTAGGATAAGCGATATCCCTCTCTTTCGCACTGATACTGTACGCACGCCCTAATTGGAGAACAAGTGATAGCGTGATTTTCTTACGCGCCGGCGGCGCCAATCACGAAGAAGAAATGAAGACGGACGCTCAGAATCTTTTCGGAAGTGCAAAGGCACGCTGGCGAAACCGCCAATCTGAACAATAATTATAGCTAATAACCTTAATCCTGTGTGCTTATCCGCTCGCGAGTGCTTGTTATGGGACTGCGTGATAAGTGATTGGTTGTCATCAAGGAGAAGCAGATTCATGCAGACTGAAGACCCAGCAAGATACAGCAGGGATCCTAAGGTACAGGGCATCCTTCCTCTTTCATCAAATATCGCTTATCTAATCACTGGCGATTACCAGCTATCCTTCAGATATAGTCCAAAAAGCCCATTAAAGAAATAATAATAACCAATTTGCATAAATCGCCACGCCCATATATGTATATATGGTCGATTTAGACGGCCATTTTATTTTCCCACGTTAGCCGCATTAACACCTAGTTTCTTAATATCCTACTTAGAATATTTGTGAAAGTTTGTGAGGATGGATGGATGTTTGTTACTCTATCATGCAAAAACTTTTGAAGGGATTTTGATGCAATTTTGTGTGGTAGTAGTTTAGGCTCTGGATAAACACACAGGCTCTTTATCCCGAAAAAGTACAATGTTTCCATGAGATACTCTTTTTACGCGAGCGAAGCCGCGTGCAGAAGCTACAATCTATACATATAAAATCCTTTGTCCTGAATGACTGACGGATCAACGCACAGCCTAAACCGCTGATCGTTCGGACCTGAAACTTGCAGGGCTTGCTCTTTGTAATGCGTAGGGATCCGATAAGAAGGGATTTTTCGAAATTCGACTCCTAAGGGGGTGAAAAGGGGGAAAACAGTTTGTATGGAGCAACGTGATTCCTTGGTCCAATCTACTTCATATTTTGCACAAACATTATGTAACAGAATTGATGGAATTCGTGTATCATAGTTTATTGAAATTCGTCCCCTAACGGGAATAAAAAGGGAAAGAAAGTTGTTTGGGAGCGATTTGCTTTAAAGTTGATATAAATACTCCTTAGTGCTTTTGATTTAAAGCTCCCACTCACAAGCGATCGATCGATTTAGTCTTTACAATTTAAACATTTACTGGATTCGTAGTTGCAAGTAAATCGGTTTAGATAAAAATTAAATATAGTCTGAGATCCTAGGACCACCTTACTATACTTTTTATATGAAACTCGTATATATATACGCGTAAATTTTGTTCCAACTTTTGACCCCCACCGCAAAAACTAGCTGGTAGGTCTTACACTAATCATTTTGTGTAAAAGTTTGTTAGCAATTTACTTTCAAATGCGAATTAATTTCCAATTTGATCGAAGCAATCGATAGCCCGTGAATGGAGAGCTTTATTTTTATTTTGACATAATATATTGTCATCATGTTGAAAAATAAATCTGACAAGAATTAAAAAGTTAAATTTGATGAAAATATTACTCTTGAAAAAGTAGGCACCTAAATATTTGCGATTGCTACATTAAAATATTATATTCATAATACTTATGTATTATAATTATTACATACTAACTATTTCAGTAGAATATTTTGAGTGTAGGTATATCGTATTAAATTTCTTTCTCTTTTGTTGTTATATGTAACAATATATACATATAATCACGCCTTTTTCCCGTAGGGGTAGGCAGGACCGCCTCTTTCCCGTAGGGGTAGGCAGAGACCACTTCTTTCCACTTGCTACGATCCTTACATACTTCTTTCGGTTCGTCCACTTTCATTCTTACCATCCATTCCTCCTCTTACATTCAACGTAGCCAAGCGTCTCTCCATGGTCCACTTTTCGCCTCCGCGAGAAACGAGACGTGATGGGTGGCGAACCACATCGCCGCCATTTTGGATAATTAAATTATTTTTGATTATCCATTGCGTTTCCACGGATTGGTGGAGAGGGTAGGAATAGGGAAAGGGAAGGATAGGTGGTGTGGAAAGGAAGATTGGTAAGTTAGAGTGGGAAATAGGGAATGGGAATGGGATATTACCGCCCAGGAGGGCAAGGGATAGGACAGTAATAGCTAGGGAAGCCGGGGTCGCATACCCGTATACTACACCACAACTAGCGGACAGGTAAGTTGGGAAGTGTATCCCATGACATATGTAATATTTAATTTATTTGTGCTTGATTTATGAGTGTTTAATACATAGGTTTTTACATAGATATATAATATTAAAAAGAGGGTTTTAGTTTTTAACCCAAAACAATGACTTTTAATATTTTCTTAAAAGATTTTTGATCTGTACGTTTGTGCGCGCTAATCTCAGAAACTACAGAACGGATTTTTATAAAATTTGTTACCGTAGTAGTTTAGCCCTTGGATAAACACATAGGACTCGCGTTTTATCGCGGAAAATGTTTGGGTACCTAACTATCTACGGGTTCCACGCGGATAGGAATTAGGATAGCTCTGCTTATAATTTTGTGTAGGTATTTCAATTCAATCGGTTCATACCTACAAAAGGTTTTATCAATCTAAAAAATAACGTAGTATAAAATGCTATAAAATAACCAGATATTTGAATTGGTAAAAACTTTACCTAGGTTAATCCTAATCAATCATGTGTATGATTACTATATGAGGAATAAGTGAGAAGCTAGATGGCTTCGTGGTCGTACTGCTAACTCATCTCTCTCTCAAACTCTGTCGTGGTCCCAACTAGGATGGGCGATCACAATCCAAATTATTTTTATTAAGTTCAAAGTCCACAACGTCTTCCCATTCAAAAGATTTTCGAAAACGTTAAAATACTAATTATCGGCTACAAAGAAATGCTTATTTAATATTATACCTAAACGCGAAAGTTTGTATACAGTACATAATAATATGTTTAGTTTTTCATGTAATAAAGTAAAGTAAAGAAAACACGTAAAAAATTTTGATGAAATCAGGTATGGTAGTAGTTTATCCAGAATTAACTCATAATACTTTTTGCAGCTTATTAAATTTTATTTATGGTACAGTTCCCGGTAGATTTCTTGAGTGTACGAAGTCGCAGTAAACATTAAAATAAAATACAACTGATATGGCTGTGCAGTGCCTACACCATTAAGTATTCAATTTTGGTATTGGTATTTTTCCGAACAAGCTTTCCCTCTGACGCGAGCGAAGCTGCGGGCAAAAGCTAGTCTGTTATAAAAAGCAATGCGGCGAATACAGTGTTAAGCTTACAGCTGCATGTATCTATCTATGTTCTTGTAACTACATTTTACAGTTAATAAAAAAAGGTTAGGACTGCGACGCATCGTGCACGCTAGGCGTGCGCTGCGCGTGCAGTAGTTCACCTCCGGGGGCGGCGGCGCGAACATGGGGTACGTGTCGCAGCGGCGTACGGCGAGCGTGGCGTCGCGCACGCCGATCACGCGCACGGCGCGCGCCGCCAGCGCGCTGGGCGTGCGGTGCGCGTAGCTGCAGTAGTGCTCGCCGTCCACCGCGAACAGCGTCTCCTTCTCGTCCACGAGTATCTCTAGCGTGAACGGCCGGTCCACTTTGAACGGGAACAATCTGTGAACGAGACATTATACTGTTTTATTTTCTTCGCGTTTTTCATTTTCGAAAACGCAGCTACCTGGGGCACGATTCTCATGCAATAGGGAAAAGTTCGTATTCGCAACAAAGACACAAAAGAAGTCAAAAATATATTTGTTTTTAAACGTAACATAATTTGTGCATTCTCCGAAGTTCACGATAAATCATAATTCTGTGTTCAAATTCTTGAAAAAAAAATCTGATAGTTCGTTTGGCAATAATTGTTCTATTGGTGTCCAAGAATACGAGTTATGAAAGATTCCAACTTTTCAAATCGAACCGGTAAATTCGTATACGAATTACGAATATTGTACGATCAACTGCACTGTGTCGACTGTACCGTACATCACGTTTCGCACTGTCAGCGTTTACGTCGCCACGCGTTATTATAAGTTGAATATTTAACCAGTTCGCGTCAAGCCGCCAATCGGTTCGCGTGCTCTCATAGCCATTTCACCATTTTACCATTAACCATTTAGTACAAGTATTCAATAAACCTATTGAGCTTTAACTTGTCTTTTACTTCTGTGTGGAGTTGTGGACACAAATATTACGAGTATACGAGAAAAATCGATTGCATGAGAATCGTGCTCCTGGATCATTTTAACCATAAGCCATTAGAGGGTAGCAGTAGCACACACCTGTAGGCGGTGGTCTCCTCGGGCCCCCAGCGCGCGCGGCGCCGGGTGTTGCGCACGACGTACTGCTGCGGCACGCGCACGTTGAAGTGCACGGCCACGTCGCCGTCCTCCGTCACGTCGCCGCCCGCGACCTCCTCGCCGCAGCAAAGGTTTATCGAGAACCTGCAATAGTTCACGTATGTAACTATGTAGGTACATACAACACCACCAGCATTACTGCCAAAGTTAGTAGTTACAATATATACGAAAACAATATTAAGTTACATTTAAATTGGTAGCATTATGTGTTCTATTTATTTATTTCGACGACCTCTGTGGCTCAGTTGGTTGAGCGTGTTGGTGCTCAAGCCGGGGGTCGCGGGTTCAAATCCCGCCGAAGGAACAAAAAGTTTTTCTGTGTTCCTGGGTCATGGGTGTGTATTAAATATATGTATAATATAATAAAAATCTTAAATATGTGTATTGTATAAAAGTATTAAATATATTTCCGTTGTCTGGTACCCGTAACACAAGTTCTTCGAGAACTTACCACGGGATCAGATTGACGTGGTGTGAAGCGTCCATAGATATTATTATTTAAAAAAAATTATATTCTTGGATTAAATTAAAACTGAACAGAGTATAATATATACTCCGTTATATGTTGTATATTAAACGTTGTTCAAAATCAGTTACAGATATTTTGGACACAATAATCTACTACATAATTAAGACGTTTAAGACGTTTAGACAGAAAAATAATAAGAAAATTGAAAAAAAAAACTATACTGAATAAAGTTACATTGCGCTCTCACATTTGTAAAAAGCAAAGAGTAGACTAGCAAAGACTTATAAGGCATATACATAAGCATAATATATGGTTGTTAATTTTCCACATGAACGTCTTTACATAAGCAGTAGATCATAATATGCCAAATAATTTTGAACAACCTTATGATCTATACAGAATACAGATAAATAAAATTAAAGTGTCTGTTTGTAACTTCAAATTAACAGCATTTCACATAGTGAATCTGAAAGTATATTCGGTACTTACAATAAAATACCAATTTTTTAATTTTTTGTTTGTCCGTCTGTCTGTCTGTCGGTCTGTCTGTCTGTTTGTTCCGGCTAATCTCTGAAACGGATGGACCAATTTTCACGGGACTTTCACTGGCAGATAGCTAATGTTATAAGGTCTAACATAGGCTACTTTTATTTTAGGGTTCCATTAAAAAAAAATAGGGTTCCGTTTCCGTTAGTTCTGCGCAAACGAAGTTGCGGGCATCAGCTAGTATAATATATATAAGCATATAAGGTTGTTAATTTTCCACATAAATGTCTTTACATAAGCAGTAGATCATGTGCCCAGAGTATGGGTCTTCAAAATCAATCCGTGATTGATTTTAAAGTACCATAAAATAATATGATAGGAGATAGGACTTCGTCTATAGATGATGCTGTATGATAACAATAAATGCGACAACCTCGACCTGACCTACCGAAGCTAGCGAAGACCTTGCAGCTTCATAACGAAGTCATTTTCCAGAGAACAAAAGTCACTGAAATTGCTCATAAAATTATCACGATGAAGTGGAAGTGGGCCGGCCATATCTGCAGACGGACTGACGGTCAATGGAGCAGGCAAGTATTAGAGTGGAGACCACGCTTAGGCAAACGTAGAGTAGGACGTCCTGCGGTACGATGGATCGACGATTTGAAGAGGGTGGCTGGCAGCGGATAGATGAGGGCTCTCCAAGGTCGGGATGGTTGGTGCTCATTGCTTGGTGGTGAGTGAGTGCTTCATCAGTGGACGGCGATAGGCTGAAGATGATATAGGAACGATATCACATATTACCTTTCTCTGCTACAATAAGATCGGCGTGTTATTGAAACCAAAGTGATATCCTTAGGTTCAACGACAGAGCATTTGCTTACTGCACAAGTTAGTCTCCCTGACGAGGGCGACCGGCGAGTATTTTCTGCAGCACTCTCTCAGGTTTAATCAGTGAGACTGGTAGTCTAGAAGGTACTGACCAGGGCAGGTCGGCGCTGGGCGTGCCGGTTCATACGGTCTGGTAGTGTGGAAGGTACTGACCAGGGCCGGTCGGCACTGGGCGTGCCGGTACATACGGTCTGATAGTGTGAAACGTACTGACCAGGGCAGGTCGATGCTGGGCGTGCCGGTACATACGGTCCGGTAGTGTGGAAGGTACTGACCAGGGCAGGTCGGCGCTGGGCGTGCCGGTACATACGGTCCGGTAGTGTGGAAGGTACTGACCAGGGCAGGTCGGCGCTGGGCGTGCCAGTACATAGGATGTGGGAGCCGATGGTGAGCGGCTCCTCCAGCGGCTGCGTGAACCGCACCTCCAGCGACTCCGCCAGCTGGACCTGAAACCGAGACGTGTGGTGTGGTTATAAAGGATCTAGGGTAGCGCTGCTATTGGAGTTTATACACAGTTCAGATTCAATTTAATCTTAACGTAAACAAAGACAATAGGACCCTATAACGCTACCAATTTTAATATTACTTAATAACCGTGCAATAAGGAAATACAATGACCTAATATTTGGTAAATTGAATATTTTTAACCCCCGACGAAAACAGCGGATTGTTATAAGTTTGACGTGTATGTCTGTCTGTCTGTCTGGCCGTGGCATCGTAGCTCCCAAACAGATGCCATGAGTTTGATCTAGTTTTTTTCGTTTGAAAGGTAACATGGTCGAGTGCAGCTATAATTCATCATCATCAAATCAAATCAAATCAAATCAAAAATAATTTATTCAAAATAGGTTTACAAAACACTTTTTGACGTCAATAAATATTAAAATATAATTCAAGTCGGCAAGAAAATAAATTTTTGTGGGGTTAGTAAGCTTAACATATTTTCTATAAAACTTTACGTACCTACTATCTTAATTATTAGAAACATCGTTACATTCACACTTATCAAGACAATTCGTAATATATAACAAGTCAATCAGTGGATGAAGAGCATGAGCAGAACTACATTCATATATATATTATATTTACAATTTAGATCCAAACATCTTTGTCATTTATGTAATGGTCAATTTTGTAGTAAGCTTTTGCGATTAGCACTTCTTTGATACGTCTTTTAAATTTTGTTTCTGGCAAGCAAACTATTTGTTCTGGTATTTTATTATAAAATCTTACACAGTTGCCCATAAAAGACTTATTTGTTTTGCTCAATCTAAATATAGGAATTTGTAGTTTATTTTTATTTCTAGTGTTTTTATCATGGAAGTCACATTTTTGTTTAAATAAGCCTATATTCTTTCGAGTGTACATAATAATTTCGTATATATACAGCGCGGGTAAAGTGAGTATTTTAATTTCTTTAAATTTTTCTCTTAGCGATTCACAACATTTCATTTCATAAATTGCCCGAACTGCTCGTTTTTGTAGAATGAAAATAGTATCTAAGTCAGCTGCTGATCCCCATAATAGGAGGCCATATGTCATTAAACTGTGAAAATAAGCGAAGTAAACTAGCCTAGCAGTTTTTACATCTGTCAGTCGACGTATTTTCCTTACAGCAAAGGCAGCAGCACTTAGTTTATATGAAAGATTTTCAATGTGACTATTCCATTGTAGCTTTGAGTCTATATGAATTCCTAAGAAAGTAGTTGAGTCACTTAAATCAATTTTTTCTGTGTCTATAAAAACTTCGGAATTCTCATTTCTTTTTACATTAGGTAAGGAAAATCTGATACATTTTGTTTTCTTCGCATTAAGAACAAGATTATTTGAACTAAACCACATAGAAAGTTTTTTTAATGTGTTATTAACGTACAACAGCTGACCATCCTTCCGATCTACCTTAAATATTACCGAGGTATCATCTGCAAACAATACTACGTCATCACATTCGTCTATCATATATGGAAGATCATTTATATAGACTAAAAATAAAAATGGGCCAAGTATAGAGCCCTGAGGAACGCCCATTTGTACTAACGACCCTGACGATATAGCGTCTTCAATACCTACACATTGCTTCCTATTAGATAAGTAAGATTTTATTAATTCTAATGCTGAGCCACGTATTCCGTAAAAACTAAGTTTCTTGAGTAGTGTTTGATGGTCAACACAATCAAAGGCTTTAGAGAGATCACAGAATATACCAATGGCATCCTGTGAGCCCTCCCATGCCTGCAGTATCAATGATATCAGTGTGGCTCCGGCGTGAGTTGTAGATCTCCCTTTTGTAAAGCCAAACTGTCGGTTATGCAGAATTTTAAATTTAGTGAAATGTGCTAATAACTGGACAAGCAATATTTTTTCAAATATTTTACTGAGCGAGGGCAATATAGAAACCGGCCTGTAGTTTGAAGGATCTTCTCTACAACCTGTTTTATAGAAGGGAATAATTTTACTTATCTTCAGTGGATCCGGAAAAAGCCCTTTTACAATATTGTCGTTGAAGACAACCGCCAATAAAGGCGCAATAATATCAATAACTGGTTCCAATACTTTGACAGATATACCCCATAGATCCTCCGTAGTTTTTATATTTAGTGATTTGAAAGCTTTTTTAATGTCACTTTGATTAACTTGCGTAAAATTGAAATCTTCTGGTACTTTAATATTAATATTATTTTCTAATAACTCTAGTGCATGTTTATGTGACGCCTGAAGACTTTCGGTTGTTTTGAGGGGTATTTTAGTGAAATACTCCTCAAAGTATTCTGCCACTTCTAATTTATCTGAAATAATGGTATTATCAATTTTCAAGCAAATAGTTTCAGTACTATATTGTGATTTGCCTGTTTCAGTATTTATAGTTCTCCAGGTGGCTTTAATTTTATTAGAAGATTTTAATATATTTTGTCGAATATAATTAGCTTTAGCTTCTAAAGAACATTTTTTAAAAATTTTCGAGTACATTTTAACATAATCAGCAAAAACCTTATCTGTCCTAAATTCCTTTTCACTGTAAAGTTCATACATCCTGTCACGACTTTTCCTTAATCCTTTAGTTGCCCAATCACTGAAAACTCTTTTACGAGAGGTGTGTATATTTCTTTTTGTAAATATTGTTTGGAATTCACTATTAATACTATTCCATAAATTATTAAATAATTCGTCAGGGTCATTAGCCAAATTGACAATCGAAGGAACATTATCCTCAATAGAAGATTTAAACCTTTTTAATCTTGTTTCATTTAAGGGTCTTACGCTATGTGTAGATTGCTTCTGACTTATTGTAAGAGGTAATTCAATTTTTAGACCTTTGTGGTCTGAAATTACACCGTTCATTACTTCTTTTTGTAATACCTTACGGTCAGTCCAAAAGTTATCGATACAGGTAGCTGATGTTGGTGTAATTCTTGTTGGCTCTTTGAATACATAATCTAGATTAAAAGAATTAAAAAGTGACAATAGATTATTCCTATGCGTAGATTTTACCAGAATGTCTATATTGATATCTCCACATATGATTAAAGATTTATTACTTATAAAAATTTTACCTAATATATCGTCCATCACAGTCAAAAAGTTTAGATGGTCAGCTGATGGAGGTCTGTAAACACATAACAATAAATAGTCACTAATCTCTGCACATGCTACCTCACACACCCTCTCTACCGAATAATTAACTATGTCATGACGTTCTTTGTATTTAATATTATTTTTAATTAGTATTAAGCAACCCCCACCCTCTGATGAGACCCTATTATATACACTAGCAATCTTGTAACCACATACATTAAAATTCATTCTATCTTGCTTCAGCCACGTCTCCGTAATACACATTAAATCAATATTATATTTATCAGTCAACAGTTCAATTTCAAGAATTTTGCCAGAGAAGCGGTTAACATTTTGATGAAAAACAACTAATCGATTCTGCTTCTTCCCTGTTGTCCCATTTATTAGTTTAGAATCATCATTTTTTACTTCTGTGACTTGCCGTCTTAGTTTGTTTGTTGTTGAAAAATTGTTTATGGATCTTCCGATTCCGACTGTTAGTTTTTTGATGTTGATGCTGAAGGTGATGGAACTGATCCACTTCGAGTTACATATTCTAGTATGTTTAGTTTCTTTGGAGCTGATCTGTGTGTTTGGTTCGGTGATTTAGTTGGCGAATCCATACTATCTCTTTTTCTTTTATTCTTGTCTTCATGTGGCTCTCTTATAATCAATTTATCTTTAAAAAAGTAGCAGATCTTTCCCTTCGCTCTTTCTTTCTCTAACTGCGGTAGAAGCTGCTTCCTTTTTTCTAATATTTCCTTGCTAAAATCTTCTTTCAAATACACACCAGCTGTTAGTTTCTTTTTGTTTGTAAGGATTTCAGTTTTTTTCCAGTTTGTAGTAAATGTAACTAATATTGGACGTGGTTTTTTGTCTTTATCACCAAGTCTGTAAGCCTTATCAATTTCGTTAAGTTCGATTTTAATCCCCATGTCTTTCTGGATTACATTGGCAATTAATTCAATTGTGCGTTCCCTGTGACTCACTTCCTCTATACCGAAGAATATAACATTGTTTTTTCTTTTGTAATCTTCAATTATTTTTAATTTATCTTGCAAGTCTTTGATGTTTGTTTTTAAAATTTTATTTTCTTCGATGAGGGTAGTTAGCTTTTCATTTATGTTTTCAGATACTCTCATAGTGACAACTTCAGTTATTGTCTTGGTCTGCGTTGCCATCTCATTTTTTAGTTTTTGCCAGAAAAGTTCCATTTGTGTATCCATATTTATTTGTAACTTTTATTTGTCACTAATCAATTTGTATGTATCAATTTGTATTTTTATCACTAGATTTATGCTGGTGACAGTTCACAACATTATGAGCAAAACACTCGTATCTATTTCTTAATAAATTATCTGTTGTAATGAGATGGCAACCCTATTTGTCTATGGTCTTTAAACCTTTAGGTTGTCAGACTTGTCTGTCAGTGTAACATCCAGACAAAAATGGTATAAACTTGTGGGTACTTATTAAAATAATATAAAATCTAACCTCGTCAAGAGATGCAATTGTGGATGAAAGTGTTACTTTTCTTGACTTCCGTGGTCTGATTTATATTTTACTTCACTAGGTAACAGCTTGATGAATGTTTGTGTGGGTCGCAAAAGGTTAAGGTTGGTTTTTAAACACTAGATCATTAATATTTTTTAGAGAGACACAGCCACTATTGTTTACTATTCAACACCGGAACCGGAATCATCTCGTTTAGTGCTTAAAAATGACGGGGGTTAGTTAAAATTATCATGTTTTTAAATTTGTACACGTCCAGATGAGCGATTGTATTGAATTGAAAAACAACAGATCCAGAGTTATTTTAGAAGTTTATGTCACGGACGCTTTGGGTTTGGCAGACCGCGAGAAATATCACGGTGGGACATTTAGTATCGAAATGAAAAAACTTTTCATCAACAAAAGGTTACGAGCTACAGTATAAAATCGGCCAAGTGCGATTTGGACTCGCGAATGAAAGGTTCCGAACAAAAGGGCAAAAAAAAACTTTTTTTTGTATATGGGAGCCCCACTTAATAAATATTTGTTTTATTCTGTCTTCTATTGGGAAGTTCCAGAAATAAAAGTCTTCTTTTACTATATTCCTCAATATATATTTCAGTATAACACAATTACTTATTAATTATTGTAATTATTATAGCGTTATCACAATTTGGGTCTACAGCCTTAGGTTGCTCCCAACAGAATGGCACTAATATATATCTGTATTATCTATGAGAATGGCTGTCGAGCTCTGCCCCAGCCCTCCCTGGCTTGACGTCCCCACTATTCCTACCAAAGGGGCGTACATCCGGTTTATAAAATAAAAAATAATAAGCCGGATGTTTGGTCATGAGTACGATGATCTTTTCGTACTCATGACCATAAAATTCAATAAATTAAATAATTCTAATAATTAGTTATAATTAAATATTTAAGGCTTTATTTTTAACATAAATTAAATCTAATATATTACAGACATTATAAGCATTTCATAAAATTGCTTACACTTTAGTACCTATTTGTTGTTAGGGACCGTCCATTAATCACGTGATGTTTTTAACAACTTTTTAGACCCCTCCCCTCCCCCTGGTGATACTTGGTGAGGTTTTATAATACCCCCCCTCCCCCACCTAAGATCACGTGTATTTTTTTTACATAGTAAGCAGGTGATGTTTAAGAAAAATTTTAACTTAAAAAACAATTTAATCGAATAATTTAAGCAATTTAAAACTATACGAGTCATTTGTCTTGTAAACATTTAAACAACACTACGAATCTACGACCGATAATAATTTTGGTATGCATAGACTAGATTCGAAAATTAATACACGTGATGTCTCCTTATACCCCCTCCTCCCCTTGGTGATACTTGGTGATTTTTTTTCGGACCCCCCCTCCCCCTTAAGGCATCACGTGATTAATGGACGATCCCTTATAGCAGCAACAGAAATAGAAAGAAAGAAAATTTATTTTCAGTTCACAATAAGACACAAATGTAACAAGAAATAAAATAATAATAATAAAAATATATATAACAATTTAAAACATGTACAATAATTAATGCTGTAAATAAAAATTGTGCCTTCATGTGACTTAAAAAGGGTCCAGTTCGGCATAAGCCATAGCCCAAGAGCTACTGAGAAATTTAGAGTAGGTATTTGAGGCACGATGAAACCTTGTCCTGTACTTCTCCTATTGTACCTCAACACGAGAATGCAGGCCTGGCTGGTCAGAAGCGGAACTTAGCCAAGTTACAAATTTTTGAAAAGTCAATTTTTTTATGCCAAAAATCCATGTTTGAGGCGCTTTGAAATTTTGATATACAGTTAGTATAATGAATAAGGAGTTGGGGAAAAAAAGGCCATGTAATTTAGTTGGAACTTTAACCTAGCCATGTCAGTTTAAAAGTAAATAAACTGGCTTTCGATTCATGATTTTCTGACATCTATTGGTCATTTTATGAACTGCAATATACGTACGGGCGAAAATGCGACATCTATGAAGCCCTCAAAGAACTACGTGGTCAAAAAATGAAATAATTGCGTATTGTGCAATAAACTTACTCGTCAAAATGTATTTATAAAACAAATAGGTATTATGAAATAGAAATGGCATACGAACCAGCATAACCTACCATCTACATGTTTTAGATAATAGTTTAGTTAACTATAAACGTAAAAGCGACATCTAGGAAGAATCAAAGAACTACGTGGTCTTGATAATTTTCGCAAAGTCGATATGAGTCGTTTTTAATTGATTTCCCTATAAAAATCGAAGACATCCATTCGTTGTTTATACAATATTGTGTGCAATAAAATTATATATTGTGCAATAGTCTAATTTACTCGACAAATTGTATATAAAAAACAAATCTAGACACGCGGTAGTGTGTCAAGCCAAGTTCAAGTAACAGAACTGGCGAGCGGCACCGTGTGTAATATAAATATTACACGAACTATTTGGAGCCCAAACCGTTATTTAGATATTAACGTCCAAAAATTGTCATTTTGATCACTGACTAACCTATAGATCAAAACTTTAACCCAGTTCCAGATGACCTAAAAATTCAATATTATGTTTGTTCGCAGATAACTTCGTCGTTTATGAACCGATTTTCAAATTTTTTTTTGTAATGTAAAGGGTATAATCTATACATATAAAATCCTTTGTCCTGAATGACTGACGGATCAACGCACAGCCTAAACCGCTGATCGTAGAGACCTGAAACTTGCAGGGCTTGCTCTTTGTAATGCGTAGGGATCCGATAAGAAGGGATTTTTCGAAATTCGACTCCTAAGGGGGTGAAAAAGGAGAAAACAGTTTGTATGGGACAACGTGATTCCTTGGTCCAATCTACTTCATATTTTGCACAAACATTATGTAACAGAATTGATGGAATTCGTGTATCATAGTTTATTGAAATTCGTCCCCTAACGGGAATAAAAAGGGAAAGAAAGTTGTTTGGGAGCGATTTGCTTTAAAGTTGATATAAATACTCCTTAGTGATTTTGATTTAAAGCTCCCATTCACAAGCGATCGATCGGTTTAGTTTTTACAATTTAAACATTTATTGGATTCGTAGTTGCAAGGAAATCGGTTTAGATAAAAATTGAATATAGCCTGAGATCCTAGGACCGCCTTACTACACTTTTTATATGAAACTCGTATATATGAGTAAATTTTGTTCCGATTTTTGACGCCCACAGCAAAAACTAGCTGGTAGGTCTTACCCTAATCATTTTGTGTAATAGTTTATCGTTAGCAATTTACTTTCAAATACGAATTAATTTCCAATTTGATCGAAGCAATCGATAGCCCGTGAGTGGGGAGCTTTATTTTTATTTTGACATAATATATTGTCATCATATTGAAAAATAAATCTGACAAGAATTCGAAAGTTAAATTTGATGAAAAAGTAGGCAAAAATATTTGCGAATGCTGCATTTAATATTATATTCAAAATACATCCATACTAATATTATAAATGGGAAAGTGTGTGTCTGTTTGTCCGTCTTCACCAAAACTACTGAACCGATTGAAACGAAATTTGGTACACAGATACAGAAAGTATAGCCTGAGAAAGGATATAGGCTACTTTTTATCGCAGGGAAATATACGGTTCCTGTGGGATACTTTATATACAGTTTCACGTAAAAACTACTAAACCTATTATCATGAAATTTGGCACAGATATAAAGTAGACCACGAGGAATGACATAGGCTACTTTTTATCGCGGAGAAATATACGGTTCTTACGCGGGCGGAGCCGCGGGCATCAGCTATCTATACTAATATTATAAAGCTGAAGAGTTTTTTTTTGTTTGAACGCGCTTATCTCAGGAACTACTGGTTCGAATTGAAAAATTATTTTTGTGTTGGATATTCCATTTATAGAGGAAGGATTTAGGCTATAAAACATCATGCTGCGACCAATATGAGTGAAGAATCAGTGGAAAATGTGGATAAAACGGAGAAAATTATTCATTTTTGAGGGCTTACGTTGTTTGTTTGAACGCGCTGATCTCAGGAACTACTAGATCAAATTGAAAAAATATTTTTGTGTTGAATAGTCCATTTATTGAGGAAGGTTTAAAGATATATAACATCACTCTGCGATCAATAGGAGCGAAGAATCAGTGGAAAATGTGGCAAAGACAGGGAAAATCTTTGAGGGCTTACGTTGTTTGTTTGAACGCGCTGATCTCAGGAACTGCTAATATCGAATTGAAATATTATTTTTGTGTTGTGTCTATTTGTTGAGGAAGGTTTTAAGCTATATAACATTACGCTGCGACTAATAGGAGTGAAGCATCAGTGAAAACGTTGCAAAAACGAGGAAAATTATTCATGTTTGAGCTTTATTATAGAGGTTAGAGGAGAGCTATATATTATAAGGTTTGGTAAAATCAACTACGGATATTTTGGGCATATGATCTGCTGCTTATGTAAAGACGTTTAAGCAGAAAAATAATTGTCACACTTGAAAAAAAATATTTTCTTTATATGGGCGAGTTTGCGTTTTGCGGAGGGTCGCCCATATATGAGATGATTTTTTACTTTGAGTATGACAAATATTTTTTTGCCTAAACTTCTTTACATAAGCAGTGGATCATGTGCCCGAAGTATCCGTAGATGATTTTCGGAGACCTTATATTGAGGGCTTCCATTGCGTGCGCTACGTAAACGGCTCAAGTTACCCAAAAAATATGTATAAAAGAATTATTCCTCTTTAAATGATGTAAAAAAATCTTTTAAGATTGACTCACTATAACCTTTTTTATGGTAATCAAATTTGGTCGAAATTAATGCATTATTGCGCCATCAGTTGACGCGGACGAAGTCGCGGGCAAAAGCTAGTATAATATATAAGTATAATACCAAGTTAGTCCAGTTGTCAAAAAAGTGGTGACCTGATGTTGGAATCCATGAGGAATTGAGGGAACTCCTCGAAATTTATATGGATACATATGGTGATTTTGACTTTTTCTGAACAAGTCTAAGCATGTGCTACCAAAAAGTAAGATTTTGCTCCAAGGTATACCCTGGACCCAAAGGTACAGAACAGAACTCCTGACTCCTTATAGATACATGTTTGGGGATTTCGGCGTTGTTTAAAGAACAGCAAGCATATGCCACCATGTCAATAGGCATGTTGCCGAAAAAAATTTTTTTGTAGACAACATGTTAATAAACAATCCAGAACCCATTTTTGTATATCTGAAAAAATAACTTAGATACAAACCATTGAAATTTACAATATGAAAGAGAGCGATATATTGGCCTGTGACGTCACAGCCTGCTACCGCCATACATTTCTCATAACAAAATTTATGGCGGTAGCAGGTTGTGACGTCACGAATCGTTTTGCGAGAAAGAGATGGACAATATTTTTTATTTGCTTATATTTTTAATCCCGTCACTCGAAATACCTATTTCTTTCAGATTTATGTATCTTTAATCAACAATTTTAAAATTTAATTTGTATAACTGTGAAATTCCACACTAGGCAACATCCCTTTTAGAATAATTTAATACATCATCACATTATTATGATATAAAAGGCTCTTCTCATAGTATTTTACACTAACTCGGAGATCTTTGAACATAACTCTGCCGTTTATAGACCTATTTGCAAAATTATTTTGTTGTAAAGGGTTTAATTCGAAATTGGTCCTTTAGTCACTAAAGTGGAAACTTGATGATGCCATCCATGAGGAATCGAGGGAACTCCTCGAAATTTATATCGGTACATATAGTGATTTTGACTTTTACTCAAGTAACACAAGGCATATGCTACCAAAAAATAAGATGTTGCACCTTGGTGCTTTTGGATCTTTTGTATAACCTGGATCCAAAAGCAGTGAACAAAACTCCTCAGTCTTTAAAGATATGTGTTTGGAAATTTCGGTATTGTTTAAAGAACTGCAAGCATATGCCAGTTTGTATCTTACAGTAATCATAATCATCTTATTAACAAATTAGTGAAAACTTAGCGCGTATTCAATTATACATTCGATCGTTTATTTTAGACGTTCTTAAGATGTATTAATAATAACTTAACAAAATATTATCACAAAAAAGTATGAAATTATTATTTTTAAACAAAAAAATAAACCGACTTCCAAAGTAAAAATACACAAAAAAAAATGAAATAAAACTTATTTTCTAAATTATTTCCCTTTTAAATTGGGCTAAAACTTTAACTATTTCTCTACTCAATCTTCTTAATTTTGAAGTCAGTACCAGCAAATTTGAACGTAAGTTCTATAAAATATTGTTGGGTATTGTTTGGGCTAGTAGCGACTTTGGAAGTCAAACCGACTTTTTTTGTTTACCCATTGGCAATGGGAATGGCACCCATTTAGATCTCACTTCTTTTGTCGTTGAAGTCAACAACCAAGGCATATATAATAATATTGAACTTGACTCTTATTTCACATTTATGTTTTTGATAGAATATCATTACTTTTTGTACATAAACTAGCTTTTGCCCGCAGCTTCACTCGCGTCAGAGGGAACGCTTGTTCGGGAAAATACCAATACCAAAATTGAATACATAATGGTGTAGGCACTGCACAGCCGTATCAGTTGTATTTTATTTTAATGTTTCCTGCGACTTCGTAGGTACGCAAAAGAAATCTACCGAGAACTGTACCATAAATAAAATTTAATAAGCTGCAAAAAGTATTGTGTTAATTCTGGATAAACTACTACCATACCAAATTTCATCAAAATTCTTTACGTGTTTTCTTTATTTTACTTTATTGCATGTAAAACTAAACATATTATTATGTACTTACAAACTTTTGCGTTTAGGTATAATATTAAGTAAGGATTTCTTTGTAGCCGATAATTAGTATTTTAACGATTTCGAAAATATTTTGAATGGGAAGACGTTGTGGACTTTGAACTTAATAAAAATAATTTGGATTGTGATCGCCCATCCTAGTCGGGACCACGACAGAGTTTGTTTTTGAGTTTTACAGTACGACCACGAAGCCATCTAGCTTCTCACTTATTCCTCATATAATAATCATACACTCTAATGATTAGGATTAACCTAGGTAAAGTTTTAACCAATTCAAATATCTGGTTATTTTATAGCATTTTATACTACGTTATTTTTTAGATTGATAAAACTTTCTGTAGGTGTGAACCAATTGAATTGAAATACCTACACAAAATTATAAGCAGAGCTATCCTAATTCCTATCCGCGTGGCTTCCGTAGGTAGTTAGGTACCCAAAAATTTTCCGCGATAAAAAGCGAGTCCTATGTATTTATCCAAGGGCTAAACTACTACGGTAACAAATTTTATAAAAATCTGTTCCGTAGTTTCTGAGATTAGCGCGCACAAACGTACAGATCAAAAATCTGGGTTAAAAACTAAAAACCTATGTTTTAAACACTGATAAATCAAGCACAAATAAATTAAATATTACATACTAAGTATAACAACAAAAGAGAAAGAAATATAATACCTACACTCAAAATATTCTACTGAAATAGTATGTAATATAATAAGTATTATGAATATAATTAATATATAACAATCTCAAATATTTAGGTGCCTAGTTTTTCAAAGAGATTTTCATCAAATTTAACTTTGGCATTCTTGTCAGATTTATTTTTCAACATGATGACAATATATTATGTCAAAATAAAAATAAAGCTTCCCACTCACGGGCTATCGATTGCTTCGATCAAATTGGAAAATAATTCGTATTTGAAAGTAAATTGCTAACGACAAACTATTACACAAAATGATTAGTGTAAGACCTACCAGCTAGTGGAACAAAATTTACGCGTATATATACGAGTTTCATATAAAAAGTATAGTAAGGTGGTCCTAGGATCTCAGACTATATTTAATTTTTATCTAAACCGATTTACTTGCAACTACGAACCCAGTAAATGTTTAAATTGTAAAGACTAAATCGATCGATCGCTTGTGTGTGGGAAGCTTTATATCAAAAGCACTAAGGAGTATTTATATCAACTTAAAAGCAAATCGCCCCCAAGCAACTTTCTTTCCCTTTTTATTCCCGTTAGCGGACGAATTTCAATAAACTATGATACACGAATTCCATCAATTCTGTTACATAATGTTTGTGCAAAATATGAAGTAGATTGGACCAAGGAATCACATTGCCCCATACAAACTGTTTTACCCCTTTTCACCCCCTTAGGAATCGAATTTCGAAAAATCCCTTCTTATCGGATCCCTACGCATTACAAAGAGCAAGCCCTGCAAGTTTCAGGTCTCTACGATCAGCGGTTTAGGCTGTGCGTTGATCCGTCAGTCATTCAGGACAAAGGATTTTATATGTATAGACTATACATAGTAGGTACTTATTTATAAGAAAATAATTACCAAAGTTAAATTTTCCTAATAGAATCAATTAAGTGAATTATTTTTAAACAAAAACGTCGGTTTGACTTCCAAAGTCGCTACCAACATAAACAATACCCTACAAAATTTTATAGAACTTACGTTCAAATTTGCTGGTACCAACTTCAAAATTAAGAAGATTGAGTAGAGAAATTGTAAAAAAAAATTAGTTAAATTTAAAAGGGAAATTATTTAGGAGTTTTATTTCATTTTTTTTGTGTACTTTTGGAAGTCGGTTTAATTTTTTGTTTAAAAATAATAATTTCATACATTTTAGTGATATATTTTGTTAAGTTATTATTAATACATCTTAAGGACGACTAAAATAAACGATCGAATGTATAATTGAATTAGCGCTAAGTTTTCACTAATTTGTTAATAAGATGATGATGATTACTGTAAGATACAAACTGGCATATGCTTGCAGTTCTTTAAACAATACCGAAATTTCCAAACACATATCTTTAAAGACTGAGGAGTTCTGTTCACTGCTTTTGGATCCAGGCTATACCAAGGATCCAAAAGCACTAAGGTGCAACATCTTATTTTTTGGTAGCATATGCCTTATGTTACTTGATTAAAAGTCAAAACCACTATATGTATCGATATAAATTTCGAGGAGTTCCCTCGATTCCTCATGGATCGCATCATCAGGTTTCCACTTTAGTGACTAAAGGACCAATTTCGAATTAAACCCTTTACAACAAAATAATTTTGCAAATAGGTCCATAAACGGCAGAGTTATGTTCAAAGATCTCCGAGTTAGTGTAAAATACTATGAGAAGAGCCTTTTATATCATAACAATGTGATGATGTATTAAATTAACCCTTTACATCACAAAAAAAATTTTGAAAATCGGTTCATAAACGACGAAGTTATCTGCGAACAAACATAATATTGATTTTTTAGGTCATCTGGAACTGGGTTAGAGTTTTGATCTGTAGGTTAGTCAGTGATCAAAATGACGATTTTTGGACGTTAATATCTAAATAACCGTTTGGGCTCCAAATGGTTCGTGTAATATTACACACGGTGCCGCTCGTCAGTTCTGTTACTTGAACTTGGCTTGACACACTACCGCGTGTCCAGATTTGTTTTTATATACAATTTGTCGAGTAAATTAGACTATTGCACAATATATAATTTTATTGCACACAATCCATACTAATATTATAAATGCGAAAGTGTGTCTGTCTGTCTGTCTGTCTGTCTGTCTGTCTGTCTGTTACCTCTTCACGCCCAAACCGCTGAACCGATTTTGATGAAATTTGGTATAGGGATACTTTGAGACCCGAGAAAGGACATAGGATACTTTTTATCCCGGAAAAATGTACGTTCCGCCGCGATAAACGAATTTTGGCGCAACGGAGTTGCGGGCGTCATCTAGTATTGTATAAACAACGAATGGATGTCTTCGATTTTTATAGGAAAATCAATTAAAAACGACTCATATCGACTTTGCGAAAATTATCAAGACCACGTAGTTCTTTGATTCTTCCTAGATGTCGCTTTTACGTTTATAGTTAACTAAACTATTATCAGCTAAAACATGTAGATGGTAGGTTATGCTGGTTCGTATGCCATTTCTATTTCATTAATACCTATTTGTTTTATAAATACATTTTGACGAGTAACTTTATTGCACAATACGCAATTATTTCATTTTTTGACCACGTAGTTCTTTGAGGGCTTCATAGATGTCGCATTTTCGCCCGTACGTATATTGCAGTTCATAAAATGACCAATAGATGTCAGAAAATCATGAATCGAAAGCCAGTTTATTTACTTTTAAACTGACATGGCTAGGTTAAAGTTCCAACTAAATTACATGGCCTTTTTTTTCCCCAACTTCTTATTCATTATACTAACTGTATATCAAAATTTCAAAGCGCCTCAAACATGGATTTTTGGCATTAAAAAATGGACTTTTCAAAAATTTGTAACTTGGCTAAGTTCCGCTTCTGACTAGCCAGGCCTGCATTCTCGTGTTGAGGTACAATAGGAGAAGTACAGGACACGGTTTCAACGTGCCTCAAATACCTACTCTAAATTTCTTAGTAGCTCTCCAGCTACCATGTATGTCGTATACAACACGCGCATACATGACACGGGTTTTCAACTGAACTGAATACATCATCTGTGAAAATTTCAACTGCACAGTTCATGAGATACAGCCTGGTGACAGCAGTGGCGGACTAAGCCCGTCAGGGGCCCGGGGCGGCAAAGCCGAATGAGGCCCCCCCCGCTTAAAAACCGGTCAAGTGCGAGTCGGACTCGCGCACCGAGGGTTCCGTACAAACTTGCAATAAAAAATAATGGTTCACGACTTATGCATAAGGTTTATATTTATGAAATTAAATGTTTTTTTTTATATTTGAGTTCATCGAATGAAAGGTAAATTGCGGTTAACGATATAATAATATAGCCCTTTATTTTCATGCTTTACAAAGTCTTTTTTTTAGTTTTTAATGTTTGACAAGCTAAGAAAATTTTATTTTAAAATTAGTCGGTATATATTGAATTAATTATAAAATGTTTCTTATGTATTAGTTTTTTTTCGGGATGGCTCCTCTTCGGATAAAGGCCTCCTCCAACTTTTCCCATTGTTTTCGGTATGTTGTCTTTGTCATCCATTCCTCGCCCGTTATGTTTACGATTTCGTCGACCCATCTATCCTTAAGTCTTCCTTTGCTTCTCTTTCCACCTGGGCTTTTCCACTTGGTGAATCTCTTTGTCTGTCACACGGGCAACGTGGCCAGCCCATCTCCATTTAAATTGTTGTGCATGTCGTTCTGCATTTATGAGTTTTGTCTTTTTACAAAAAACATTGCTATTTTGTTTGTCGATAAGTTTGATACCCAGTATGCTTCTTTCTTTTGCCCGCTGACACGTCCGAATTTTCTTTTTTGTTTTTTATTGAAGTAGTCACGTTTGTGCTCCATATAACAGGCATGGCAATAAGCAGGAGCCTTTTAAAATTTTTTTGAAACTCCAGTACTTTCTCCAAATCATATTAATACGGCGTTCTAATTCATCTTCGTGGCGCGTTTTCTCAAAGGATATTTGTTTTCCGAGGTATATATATAGCTGTCTACGTATTGAATTTGTGTATTGTTTACGTATATCTCGTTTTTTACACTATTTGTCGCTACTTTTGTTTTTGAAATGTTCATTCGTAAACCAATTTTTCTGCTTTCATAATCTAACTCACTTAATCATTATTTGTAGTTCTTTTGATGTTTTTGCAAGAAGAATGATATCGTTAGCAAATTTAAATTGTTAACAAACTCCGTGTCTAATTTTTTCCTTTTTTTTTACAATTTTACTGTTTACGATTTATGACGTATTCAAAAAAACGTTCAAACCAATTTTCGGTGAAATTTTGCATGGTAATGTACATCATATATACGTTTTTTAGTTTTATCATTCTCTTATTTTAGAAGTTACAGGACTCACATTTTACCACTTTGGAAGTGTCTATCACGCAAACTATTCAGTTTAGAAAAAAATGATATTAGAAACCTCAATATATTTTTTAAAGACCTATCTATAGATACCCCACACGTATGGGTGTAAAAAAAAATTTTTTTTGACTTTCAGTTCTAAGTAACTATGGGGAACGCTCAAAATTTATTTCTTTTTTTAATTTTTGTGACAGACAGACAGACAAACTGACATGATGAATCCACAAGGGTTCCGTTTTTTGACTTTTGGCTACGCAACCCTAAAAATGTAGTTAATATTGATTTCGTTAAAATCTGGCAAGTGAAAATTAAATTCGAATGAAGTTATTTCGGCTAAATAAACATTCATGACTACAATATGGAATGGATATGGGTGAGGAAAATAAAATACAAATACAAAAATTAGATAAAATAAAATATATATTTTTTTGTAGCGTGTTATATCTGTTTTCGTGCCTTCAATTTACTGAACTCCTTAATAACTTCTGTGAAACCGATTTCTTTGGATTTTTTTCTTTCTATTGCCATTTGACTATTTTCCATAGGACTTGTAGTTTTGCCGGAAATTGAGATAAACCGTCTTATACCCAACTCACCCACTTCAAGTGGGTGAGTTGGGTAGAAGACGGTTTATCTCCACTTCCCAACCTCAAATCGCCCGTAAATATTTTTTTATTTTATTTTTTAATATTCTCTTCCTTTTCCAATGGGTTTCATTTATATACTCAAAGGGTTTCATACTATTTTTTTTTATTTTGACCATTTTCAATGGTAAAAGCCCTAGTATATAAGCTTCATTATTGATTTGACGATATAGATATACAAAGGTACAAAGACTTTGCCATACAACAAGGATCACTCGCAAATGCAAGAACTGATGCAAAGTAGGTGCATGTAAACTAGAAACTACGAATCATAATTTCTAGGCTAAATAAACTAGGCTAAATAAGTTACTAATTCTGCATATAGAATTAGTTACTTTTTCCAAATACTCGAAAATGCAGTTACTCAACTCTAAACTCATTTACTTTTATTTCGCACCAAAAATAAAAAATACTATTACGCTTTTTAATGAAATTACTTTGAAAAAATTGAAAAAGGGCTTATCCGTTCGCAAAAATATCGGAACACACTAATAAACTATTAAATATCAACGTAATGAAATTTAATACCTATATTTTAAATGAGGCCAATGTTTATTTTTCGACGTAAATACAATATAGTGAATGTAAATGTAGGCGTAAAAGAGTGAATTATTTGCACTCCATTCATTCAGGGATTCCTGAGGAAGTACCCGCTACAAAGACGGGAATTCCCCCAGCGTATTGGTCGCGTTCAGCAAAGTTAAATGAATATTAGTACCGCGTAAAAAGTCAAGATAGCTGTAGTGTTTTGATCTTGATAAAATTATGTAGGTACCAAGCACATTTTTTAAGTCTTGTTTAGGATTTCATCAGGGGAACGCGGAGGTATTTGGGGGCCCCCCAAGACCAGCAAAGTTAAATGAATATTAGTACCGCGTAAAAAGTCTAGATAGCTGTAGTGTTTTGATCTTGATGAAATTATGTAGGTACCAAGCACATTTTTTAAGTCTTGTTTAGGATTTCATCAGGGGAACGCGGAGGCATTTGGGGCCCCCCAAGACCGGAGGCCCGGGGCGGGCCGCCCCTTCCGCCCCCCGGTTAGTCCGCCACTGGGTGACAGACAGACGGACAGCGGTATCTTAGTAATAAGATCCCATTTTACGGTAGGGTACGGAACCATAAAAACTAGTACAAACTGTGAAGTCGAATTGTTACTACGTTGGCTGGTTAATGAATTTATATTTTATACCACCTTGTAGCGAAATTGGCTTGGATGACAGAATGAATTAAAAAACACAACAATGCCTTTTGATAAGTCATAAGTCATAGCTAGTGATCGCAGACCAAATAAAGAAGTGAAAACAAAGTTTGGCTAACCACGCTCCACAGTAAGGCCGCGCGCGCCGCTCCGGTCTAAAATAGGTAGGTACGCCTCGCCGTGAAATTACACAGTGTCACGCACACATGCAATGAAACTACGCCTTACTTTGTAAGATGAGCTGTCGCAGTGTGTGGTTTTTTATGTACCTATGTAGTGCGTAGACACACGGGCATTAAATACATAAAATTCGGCCTCAGTTTATGTAAATCAAAGCTCTGTCTTCCCTTTTTTATGTTGTTTGAGCTACTGATAAGGAAGGAGCACTGTTGCAACGAATACTAAGTGCCACCGACGATGACGAATCACGATGAAGTCATTCGTTAATTATTAGGAAACCGTCATAATCAGTGCCTTGACCTTGCGATTAGCCGAATGCATTGAATAGGCTAGAGTTAGACGAATGAATTGTTTTTATTGCATAAATGGTAGGTACTCCTTAAGTATATTTTTTTCATAGGTAGGTACTTCAATTTGTTTACGAAATTTCTCAAGTCTCGTAAAAACGCTCCATAATAAAGTCGTAACTCGTTATGTAAAATTATACTAGAGCAGAAGTCTTTGAAAATGGTAAAATGTGGAAAATAGCATACTATTTTCCACTTTGAAACCCATTGGAAAAGGAAGAGAATATAAATAACAAAAATAAAAGGAAAAATAATTTACGGGCGATTTGAGGTCGGGAAGTGTAAGGCTAGGCGCGCACCACGATTTTTTGTAGTGCGATTAATTATTTTGTAGCAGAAATTTTACATACATTTCTGCGACAAAATAATCGCACATATGCGCGTATAAGATCTAAGGCGCGCACAGACAAATAAACCTATACGTTGCATTTCTGCGACAAAATAATAGCACTACAAAAATCGTGGTGCGCGCCTAGCCTAAGGGGGTGAGTTTTTAAGGGTAAAAAACGGTTTATCTCGATTTCCGGCAAAAGTACAAGTCCTATGGAAAAAAGTCAAATGGCAAAGTTGTAGGTAAAAGATCTACAACTTTTGTATTTGCACTTTTTTTCACATACTCTCAAAAATGTGAAAAAATTTCATTAACAAGTTTTTTTTTAAATTATAAAAAAAAACGAAATTTAGTAAAAGTTTAACTTTTTATGTTCCAAATACACTATAATTTTTTTATTTAAAATATCTAATTTTTCACCTAATTTTGACTTAATATCGAAAAATTAACCCTAATTATTATCAATCGAAAATTCTCGCGTCAAAATATCGTAAAAAGTCGGTGGGTTTTTTGTTTCTTTAAAATCTCTTCTTTCTGATAATGAAAAAAAAATATACATTACTCTGGTAAATGTTTTCAGAAAATGCAAAGAAAAGAACAGGTAGTAAGGCAGACCCGTCTAGCCCCAATAAGACATATCTACAATATTTTGAGTAAGTTGTCAAATCTTCTTTAAATTAGAAATTAATAATATAGAGCTCACGTTCATAATTGCTGGTACCGAGTAGAGAATTGAAAATTAAGAAGATTGAGTAGAGAAATAGTTAAAATTTTAGCCGAATTTAAAAGAGGAACTACCTATTTAGAGAATCAGTTTTATTCGTGACTTCGAGGCTGTAATCGTGATCGCGATCCTGCAACTGCTTGTAACTGTGTCTTTACTGATTACTCCTAAACCTCCAACCACCAAAGAAAACAGAGGGGTGTGAGTTTGGCGTGTCTGTGTGTGTTTGTGTGTCCCCGTGGCATCGTATGTCCAAAACGGATTAAACGGATTTTGATCTACTTTGTTAGGGTTCCGTAATACTCAAGGAACTCTAATAGTTTCGCTCTGTCGTCCCGTCATTTTGCATTTATTTAAAAGGCTCTTCTATACTAATGTAATAAAGGGGAAGAGTTTGTTTGTTTGTTTGCATCGAATAGGCTCCGAAACTACTGGACCGATTTTGATGAAATTTGGCACAGATATAGAATAGTCCACGGGGAAGAACATAGGCTATTGTATCGCGGCAAAATGTACGGTTACTGCGGGACTTCTAGTTCAAAATATATCTAGTTTTAAATAAAAGCAAGGTTCTGTACACGACTTTTTTACAAAGTTAGGAAAATTATTTTGAGCGAAATCGGTCAATTACTTTTGAAGTAATTCAAGGAAATTTCAGGAAAACCTATTGCCCGTTGATAATTACGGAACCCTCCTTAGAAATGTCCTTAGGTATTTTTGTTTGAAAGCTGACTTGATCGAGTGTTCTTAGTAATTAATCATTATCATCAACTCGCTCACAGCTTGACAATTTGGGGTTACGCTGTTTTTAATAAACTATCGTAAAAATCCACTTCTTACTGTGTATAGCTTTCATTTAGGCAGCCCAATTGACAATGAGATTTAAAATTAGCTCGTTATTGTTTTCATACAAGAGCACTTGACTAGCTTATAAAGGCTTTGAGCCCATCATGCTTTGAGCTAAGCTACGTAGGCATCACATCATAATGTTCTGTCCACTTTGTTACTTAGAATCAGTTTACTACAGAATATTAGCTCTACATAAATTAAGTAAATATTGTCAACAGTTGAGTCGTTCAACAAACATTTGCAAGTAATTAGCTTTCCTCAAACTAATTTGGTTTGACGTCGCATGTTTATTTGAAAATCAATAACAATGTTCCTGTTATCGTAAAAAGAAAATGGGAGTGACGAGGCCGGCCGTCACGAACGTGGCGAACCCTAGATTGTACTCTGTGTACGAATAGGACAAAATATACTGAGACGAACTATACTGCGAATTGAACAAAACTGTTTAGTTCACAAATTTCAAATTTTTTTCACTTACTTCTAAAAACTGATTTCATAAATTCATTTTATTAATTTTACTTTGTTAAGGTAAATAATTATTGTCGAAAAAACGATAATTCTACTGTAATTGAAGTGCCTGCCTTAATTAGAACGTGAGCAGGCCTACCTTATGGTCAGCAGTTAAGCGAATCAGCTGATAGTGTGGGGTCAATGGCTCAGCGGAGAAGATTCGTTTCATAACTAGATTTTTTGTAGCTTGCACCTTGTCACATTTTTTTTCATAATTCAATATTTTTATGGTTCGAAAGACAAAAATACATAACATATTAACACATAAAATACCTTATTTAGCTAAGTGCCAATCGCAGAATATTATATTCTATCTAAAAGGAAAATTAGGTCGGCGTGACATACCCCATAAAACAGCCCCTCTTTGTCTGCCTGTACCTATACCTATCTACGTATCTATAGATATAGTTGTAGTGCCTAGACAAACAATTTGCTATTGAATTTCGTGTACAGAGTATGACGTCACTCTTTTATTCTCACTAAAACAATTTGGATACAGTAATTAAGGGAAAGTTCTTGGGAAATATGAAAGGCTTTTTATGTGGAAATTGGAATTGCAAATGCTTTTAAAGGCGTAAAAGACAACTTTGCTGTGAAGTTTACTGGTAAAATCTATGAACAATCATTCGTCCGAACTGGTGCTCCTAAGCTCCTAAGTACTAATAAAATAACCAACCAAAAATCAAAATCTATACAAAACAATCAAATCGTATGCTCTGAAAGTCCAGGCTAAGTTGGTACTTGGTACCCAGTGCGTAGCGACTGATAACTGGTAAGACTCATATTATATTGACTAAAAATTAACAACTGATCTAGTTTTTACAGCGTAAGTAAATATTATAACATTTATAACTAGTGGGAATCACGAATAGGTATCGCTTACCGGTAACATAGCAGAACCAGGCCTGTCTCACTCCCCGTGTAGGTATAGAAAATGCAAGTACGTGCGGCGCCCCACTAGAGCGGGAAATCAGTAGGGAATCACGCGCGAGTAGTGAGCGACGTACGCGCGAGATTTGTTCGTATTATTTATATTTTATCGTATTATTTTAAAAATGGATAAAAAAACGGCAAAAAGATACTACTACTTATAAAAAGATACTGTGCAGTATTTAACTGTTTAAACAAGGATAACGATCCAAATTTGAGTTTTTTTACAATTGAATAGAAATAGTTTACTCATAAATAACAACACAATGGTAACACAGTTATTCTTAGTTAATGCTAAAATAGTTATAAAAATATTTCTGCAAAAGTTACCAGCTCAGCAAAAGCTGTGTTAGCCATGAAGACTAATACAGCGCTGGTATTCAGATGACCAATACATTTTGAACATTAATTTTACTTACGCCAACCCCAACCAACTAACGAATATTTTACAAGCTAGTGGTCACAGTTAAACTGAACCGCTTTTCCTAAGAACATAGATCGGAATGCATTTGCAATAAGTATATTATTAACAATATTTTAAGTAAATACCTACCTATTTGAATTTTTCCTCATTCGTTAGCACGGAACTGTAAAGTACATAATAAATATACATATGAAGCTGAATTTATGATACAAACTTTATACACGTTAGTGACGTTAGCCCATAAAAGAATATGTTTCTGACTAATGGTAATTAAATAAAAATATAATGATGCTAGCCCTACACGCTGTACTACACGTCTACTTAGGAACACCTCGCGCATCCGTTAACGAAATATGAATCGTAGTTTACAGCGTTAAGGTTGAAATTCGCACGTTGAACAACTCTGTAGGCATCTAAACCGGTTTGCATTGATTTACGCCACGAGTGAAATTGCACCTTATTACTGGTAAATAGAGTTTTTATTGCCTAGAACGTTTTATACGAGTGAATCCTCTTCACTTGTGATATTATTTACTCTTTGGCAGAACTTACGTTTATGTACGGTAGTAGTACGTGTAACGCGTTTCAAATGAGAATAGGAACGTCAATGACCTTTTTCTGTCAAATATCACTTAAAAAGTGCGATTTTCAGAAAAAAATATGTGCATAATATAAATAGTAACAGTCTTGGATCGAATTTTAATAATAACTTGAATAGTAATCAATTATTATCTAAGCATATATATTTTTTAAATAAAACTAGGGGGCAAACGAGCAAACGGATCACCTGATGGAAAGCGATTACCGTCGCCCATGGACACCCGCAACATCAGAGAAGTTGCAAGTGCGTTCGCGGCCTTTTAGGAGGGAATACGCTCCCTTCTTGAATGTTTGCAGGTCGTAAAGGTCCGGAAATACGCTGGTGACAGTTCATTCCAGAGTTTTACAGTGCGCGGCAGAAAGCTACGAGTAAAGCGCACGGTGGAGGACTGCCACTCATCAAGGTGATGAGGATGGTAAATATTTTGTCGCTTGGAACGGTGGCGAAAAGTTGCAGCAGGTATAAGTCCGAACAATTCCTCGGAGCACTCCCCGTAATATAACCGATAGAGAATGCAGAGCGATGCTATATCTCTTCGTAGCTCTAAGGAGTCAAGCTTGTTTGAAATACTATGGCAGTCGACAATTCGAGCGGCCCTACGTTGGATACGATCCAGAGGGAGAAGCTGGTACTTTTGCGCCCCTGCCAAGAGATGAGAACAGTATTCCATGTGAGGCCGAACCTGCGCCTTATAGAGTTGTAGGCGTTGGACCGAACTGAAATACTGCTTTGACCTGTTCAGAACACTAAGCTTCTTGGAGGCTAACTTGGCCTTGCCCTCCAGATGATATCGGAACTGGACCTCGCTCGATATGTTAATACCATGTATTCCAATGTTGGAGGAGACAGTTATGGGTATGCTTTCAAAACGAGGACATACGACTATTGGTACCTTTTTACAGGTGAACGCACAAACTTGTGTCTTAGAGGGGTTGAATTGGACTAAGTTAAGTCTAACCCATTCAGAGACCTTCTCCAATGAATTCTCAATTTGAGAATTCATTCAAGTTTGTTTCGACTCTCAATGACATTTTGCCGAGAGATGTTCGCGTGGCCGGTATATAAGGCATCACCCGTGCTGTCATCTGCATAGCAATGAATGCCTTTTGTTTGTAACATATCACTGATATGCAGTATGAACAGGGTAGGTGATAGCACGCAGCCTTGTGGGACACCAGCATCAACAGACAGAGTATCCGAGCATTCACCGTCGACTACGACCCTTATAAGCATAAGGGCTAGCATAGCTGTCTGCTAAGAAATTCGTGACCCACTTGCATAATTTCTCGGGGAGTCCTGAGGAAGGAAGCTTCGAAAGAAGCGCTTTGTGCCAAACCCGATCAAAGGCTTTCGCTATGTCCAAACTTACAGCCAATGCCTCTCCCTTAGACTCGATCGCCTGTGCCCAACGATGAGTTAGGTACGTCACCAGATCACCAGCCGAGCGACCTTTACGGAACCCGTACTATTTGTCGCTTAGCAACTGCTGAACGTCTGTATATCGTAGGAGCTGACTATTAACAATGGACTCCATTTTCTTCGAGAAGAGAGAGGTTATGTCGATTGGTCTGTAGTTGGAAGGATTGGAGCGATTGCCTTTTTTAGGGATCGGGTGCACCAAAGCTGTCTTCCAAGATGCCGGGACTGTGCCATAAGAGTAGGAGAGCCGAAAAAGACGCGTTAAGACCGGTGCCAACTCTGAAGCACACATTTTCAACACTATAGGAGGGATTCCGTCAGGCCCACTCGACTTTTGGGTATCAAGGGAACGGAGAGCAGCTCGCATTGAGCGCTGATGGAACCGAATATCCGACATGACGCTCTTGCATCGCGGTATAGTCGGCGGTTCCTGTCCCCCGTCATCCAGGGTCGAGTTGGACGCAAAGAGCTTGCCAAGAAGATCAGCTTCTCTTTAGCGTCATGGGCCAACGAGCCATTTCCTACGTGTAGGGATGGAAGGGATGGCTTACAGAAATTCCCTTCGATAGCTTTGGTGAGAGACCAGAATGCACGGGTTCCCGAAGGGAGACGCTCGAGTCTCTCGCCAATTCTACTGATGTGCTGTTTCTTCGCCCAAGCGATCTCTCTTTTGAAGGACCTAGAAGCAAGGTTGTACTCCTTGATTAAGTAAGATTGCTGAGGCGGCTAGAGCTGATATCATCTCTGACGTACACACATATTCCAGCTTTAGACAGAAAGGAGTGCTCAAGATTATACCCAGGGTGGGAAAGGTAAATTTAACTATCATAACAGTCTAAATTCGAAACAATATGGCGCCGACTCGATCCTATTCTCATTTGAATCTGCCACATATTAATAAATAGTTAGGTATAGTGCATACCTAACTTTTTAAATCTGTGGCAGAAGCCTATTTGTTAAAAACATAAAAAAAGGTATAAATTGTAGTAAATATTTTCCATCTTTTTGGTAAAAGATGGCCCCGTGCGAGTTTCTTACGCCGGTTCTTCTCGCCGGGCTAGTTTCCGAACCGGTGGTAGGCATCATGTAGGACAATTCTATAAGTGTTAAGTATTTATAACCTATATGGAAATAAAACATTTTGAGTTTGAGCTTGAGTTTGAGTTTTGTAGTAACCTACTACAGTGAGTACTATGTACCTAGTCTCCCTACTAATAATGATGTCAGCAGTAGTATCTTGATTCTTGACATAAAATTTGTGAGAACACAACGAAGTAGGTACCCCTAAGTACGAACCTCCGTGGTCAAGTGGTTAGAGCATAAGCTCTCGACTCGGAGGTCGTGGGTTCGATTCCCACATTGGAACAACAAAAAATGTTGTTTCCAAGTTTGGTTAGGACAATGCAGATTGCAGGCTGATCACCTGATTGTCTGACAAGAAAGATGATCCATGCGTCGGATGGGCATGTAAAAAGTCGGACCTGCACCTGATCTCTCGTGAGTCATGTCGATAATCCGTCCCACTGAATTATGAGAGTAAAGGAGAGAGAGTGCTCTTGTGTAGGTACTGCGCACACACTTGGGCACCATAAAATTACTCCTGCGTAAACCGACTACCGTCACCGAGATCAGTGTGGGGAGTTATAAGTACGAACTACGAACGTAAATAAGAATGGACGTAAAAATTATAAAGGAAGTTCTCAAGACCAATGTCAACTTTTTTATTGTTTATCGGCAATTAAAATGTTATAAAATCGTCTCCCTGTCCACCTATTGTTATATTATTGTAGTATTATAAAAATGCTAAAATTTACTTTTAGAGTTAAGATTTAGTAGGGTAAATACGCTAAATGTCGGCCACTTACGGATTTTCTAACTTTAGATCGCTCCGGATCCATCAGTTTGCAACGAAAGCATAGCTTGTTATACGGTTTTAGATAGGTTGATAAATATATTTTATATTTATAGGCATATGGTTGACTTCTCTACTAAACGGAAAAAGTATTAAGGTTTAAATGCGTCGAAAACGAAAAAACCTTAAAGTCGGCCGTTCACGACCCAATGGTCGGTCGCGTTTTTCCCAAATGTCGGCCGGGCATAGCGTGTAACCTCTTATAATATTATTAAATTATAATAATACATAATTCAATTTTGAGACAGCAAGTTTGATAAATAAATTAAATAATGACTACCCAGTACCTACACAACAATGAAAAGTACAAAAATGATCAGCATGTACAGTAGCATTCTATTCTTAGGCTGGCCGACATTACAATCTTTAACATTTTCAAAGTCGGCCCCTGTTTCGTATAGCTTATTTCTCGAGATTCAGCTAATACCACCCCGGCCGGTATTTAGCGATTGAACGTAAAATATATTTATTAACATAAAAGCGTTACAAATTTTACTATTAAGACAATGAAATTCGTAGTATTGGACTTTATAAAACATACTGCATTTATCTTAAGTCGGCCCCGGCCGAGATTCCGATTTTCAGTCGAAACTGGTATTCTAATGACGGCCCCCTATTTTTCCCTAAAACCAATACGCAAAACGTTGAAAAAACTATCTCAAAATATAGTAAAAATACCTTTTTAGTGATAGCAAAGCTAAAAACCAAAAAAAAGAAATGTCTTACCGTTGTAATATCAATCCCCGAATCGTGGGCATTCACAGCAAGTAAGCTGCTTTAACTACGAACTTCAATGCTTCAACGACGCTATCGCTACTGACGCTCTGTGTGCGAAGAGCAAGTGACGTAATCGGATAGTAACGGTTTGCACTTAAAGAGTATGAACTAAGCTTGCAATTTCAGTGGCAAAATGACCACTTAATTACCTTTTGAATGAATGCAAGCTGAAAATGTGCAGACGGCCGAGGATTGGAGGGGGGCCGACGATTGGCGTATTTACCCTAATTACTAAGTAGCTACTGCTGGCAGCTCCAGCTTTTGTTTCAGATCAGAGAAGTTGCAAGTGCGTTGCCGGCCTTTTAGGAGGGAATACACTCCCTTCTTGAAGGTTTGCAGGTCGTAATGGTCCGGAAATACTGCTGGCGACAGTTCATTCCAGAGTTTTACAGTGCGCGGCAGAAAGCTGTGTAAAATAGTGTCGAGTGTGTGTTAAACAGCTAGGTAAATAAATAACAAAACTCCTGAATCTTCTGTAGACGAGTTTTGTAACAAATAAACCTAATAATTTTAAAATGCATACATATGCATGTATGTATGTACGTTAAAATATTTATAGTAGGTATAATAGTTATGAGTAATGTAAAAATTCTAGAGCGACGGGGCTCGCGAATCGTATTCCTAAGACCTATTCAATTACATCATCATAATATTTACAAGTTAACCGACTTAATTAAAATGACAATTACATTTTCCTCAACCTCCACTGCCGACGCGCGGCAGAACAGCCGGTCGCACAGCGCACATGTCCCGCACACCATCGCACTCACAACAACTAAACCAAAACTAAACACGAATCAGGGACGCCACGCCGCCGGCCGCCGGACGCGACATTCTCACCGAAATATCTGCTAATACTATTCGTGAATCGTGCGACGTGCGTCCCAGTTCGCGCCCACCGCTCGCAGCTCGCTACAACTTCAGACTGGTTTCCTAGTCTACACTACACCCAACCTTCACAACACCATAACACCACAGCGCACGATGAACACAACTTAATAGCAATTAACACACGTCAGGGTCATAAGGGTACGTATGACGTAAACATTACGTCTAGGTGTTACGATATTTTGTGATCGAAGGTACATGATGCGCCTAGACGTGAATAAAAAGCAACGTTGGTCGTTGACTAATACGTTTTCGATTTACCTACATACTTTAATGATAAAGTGCAAGCACCTTCAATCTTCATTCGTGACATTGGCAGACGATCGTGCAACAACAACATAGGCAGTAGGATTTTAATACGAATATGATTCAAATCTATTGGTATTTGAATCTGTATGTATGCCTTTTAATAAATATATCACATGAATTTATTATTGACTAGATGTTGCCTGCGACTTCGTACGCGCAAAAGGTAATCCAGCGGGAACCGTACGTAGATAAAAAGTAGCCTACCTATGTCCTTCCCCGTAGTCTACTCACTACTGTACATACACGATGGCTAGGAAGATTGAAGTCAAATAATAAAAATTAGATACCCCACAAGGGGTATCCGAATCACCCCCATGTATGTACCGCGAATTTTCATAGTTTTCGAGTTATGAATTTTTTTCTCAATTTTTGAGAATCTTCGACCTGACCAACTTAAACATTTTTTTTTAAAGTAGAAGACTTTTTCGATATTTTTTTTGCAACTGAATGTTAAATACCTAGTTGTACTTTTATGCATAAAATAATCAGGCTCATGACTTTGATGAAAGTTACGGAAATGTTAGGCTAAAGTGAACATTTTTCGTTCGGTGAATTATGATTTATTACTGAAAATTTCAACTTTAAATTAAAAATCGAAATAGGTGACTCCTTAATAGGCTTCAAAAATGCGCTAGTCTCTCACCTATCATAATTATAAAAAAAAGTAATACTTAATGAGCTACTTTGGCTACAATCGGCCTTCAAAAACAGCGAGGTGGAAATTCTTAAAATTAGCCATTTGATTAAAAATTTGTTTTTTGACCAATTTATCATTGCTTACTGCTACGACTAATAATTAGTATGTTAACTAAACTAATGTTAAATTACTGCAGAAAGCTAATATTCAAACATTTGGAGGTTTTATTTAGGTAGGTATTTAGTTTAATTTAAGTTTACTTAAGTTTGTACGAGCCGTTCTGGCGGATCATGGGTTGTAAAAACTCTTAGAAAAGGTCATAACTCGAAAACTATGAAAATTCGAAGAATATACATGGGGGTGATTCGGATAGCCCACAACACGAGGGACTTAATTTTTTTTTTTTTGACGTCAATCTCCCGGCCACCCTGTATATCTGTGTCAAATTTCATCGAACTCGGTCCAGTAGTTTCAGCGCCTATCCAATGCAAACAAATATATAAACAAAAAAACCATTCATCTTTATAATATTAGTATAGATATAAAAAGACAACGACAGAGAAACGTGGATTAGGAAGGCCATGGATAGGCAAATTAGGAAGAGTTTAGGTCAGGCATTTACCAAAGGGTAATCAGCAGGTTTAAAATGGACACAAATCATACTATGGAACAATATTATCGATACATAATATTATTATACACTAACTTTGGTTAGCAGCTGTGATGCATTTTTGCCTAAAGATTTTTCTATGAATCCTGATAAACTCTTGATTTTAACTTGTTGGATAACTGCTTAAACCACAGACAACTAGTGAACACATGACTTTGAAGTGACGTCATATATAGGTCACACAGGTCCGTCGCCCAAAGCCCAAATTTTACATAGGTATGACATGACCATGACCTCATATTGACTGACGACTCGAGCACTATGTGCACGCGCGGTCGATTAGGCAAACTAAAACCTCCTAAGTACCTCGCCAAATAGATGGCACTAAGCGCGAAAATTGCAAACTAGTGTTGTTTGGTATTATAATAGATACTATCACATACTATTTTATCAGCTAACACAGGTTTAGGCAACGCTTAATCTAAATAGCCTAGCTTAGTAATAAGGTAATCCTTATGGCGAAACTCAAGCAACGTAGTAACATAAGTAGTAGTGTGAGATTTTGCCGCCCCTTTTATAGTGCCGCCCAGTTTAAAAAAAAGATTATAAGTAAAGTTAAATCACATTGAAGTAAATTTGAGAACACATAAAGGAAAGATTATGGTCATATTTACGTCATAATTTTACGTTACAGTTTGACGTCAAGAGGTATGAAATAATGACTCACGTATGACTCTTATATGACGTACATCTTGCGTAAATCATGACATAGCATGATATCATCCTGACGTTAATTTTACGTAAATGTGTTTACTGGGTATTGATTTAGACCACGCAAGTCTCATCGTCTGCATAGAAACCAAGCGTGCTATTATTTTTCAAAGTACTGTGACGTCACAAGAGCGATTTAGTGGTGATAACTCCCCGTCCCCAAGTAAACGATACCCTGTCGCGTTTTTAGCTTTTTAGTTTTCGTTTGACGTTTGGCACCGAGAATATTCGAGAGTAAATGGCGCTGAAGAAAGTGAATTTCACTGCTCTTTACAAGGGAAGTTACATGCGAAGTACATATTGTTACGTGCTGGGGTTCGAAGGATTTGGAAAGAAAGACCTGCTGACTCTTTTGAAGAGTTTATTCACTAGCACTAGGTCTAACACTAAGCACTAGGTCCAAATACTAAGCACTTACGGTATCCTAAGTCGTAGCCAAGTCGTGAGTTTCACTCACTGGTATCACTCTTGATCACCAGTTTTCACTTCGATATCGCCTGTTTCGCTATTCAAATCGAACTCCTGAAAGCTAGTTTTCACTTATCGCCTGTTTCGCTTCGAAGGAAGCTCAAACTGAACTCAACTCGCTCGCATTCTTCCGTCGTATTTATATCGGTCGACACGAGTCCCAGACCATTCCAGAAAAGTTCCCGACTCGCGTGACCTGGTTGGATTATTCCGGAAGATTCGCACAGTAGCGCCATCTAGTATTGAGTAGGGGATTTCACTTTGTCTTTACTCATACAAAGTGGTTTCATCGTATGACGCTAGATGGCGCTAGTCTCTTTGTGTGTTCGTAACAATACACTTGCGTGGTCTAGTAAATAGATGTATGTGGTTTAAGCATAGACAATATTTTTACACACTTTTTCAAATATTTTTCTAATTAATAATCATAGACCAAAAATTATGTTTATTAACAATCTTGAATCTTGAACTAATTATTACTTATATTTTGCTTTAATCAATAGTATTTCTGTTGTGTTGAGCAAAGAAAACCTATGTGTAAGCTACACAAAAATTAAATAAAACCGGCCAAGTGCGAGTCTGACTCGCACACCGAGGGTTCCATACAAACCTGTAGGTATATAAGTAAAAGTTCACCCATCACGACAATCGAGTCATAGTAGTAAGTTTTAAATTAATAAAAATATTTTTATTATATGATGTAACAAAAAATTTACGGGTTTTGCAATTTTTCCTTTATCTGTGCTATAACTTATAAGACGTTGCTTCGTACCAAATTTCAAGATTCTGAATTCACGGGAAGTACCCTGTAGGTTTTGATTCACTTGCGAGTGTCGAAAATTTGTGGAAACCTGCGGCATAAACGGCTGTATCTTTTTAACCCCCGACGCAAAAAGAGGGGTGTTATAAGTTTGACGTGTCTGTCTGTCTGTCTGCCTGTCTGTGTGTCTGTCTGTCTGTGGCATCATAGCTCCCGAACGGATGAAGCGATTTCAATTTAGTTTATTTTGTATTAAAGGTGACTTACATACGAGTGTCTTAGATATGTTTGATGAAAATCGGTTGAGCCGTTTAAAAGTTGTGGGGGGTGAAAGCGGGGAAGAATAACCGAATATGCAACTATACTCGAGTGAGGTCTCAAATATGAAAGCGCACTGAAAGAGAATATTGATGACTTAATCGAGAGTGTTCGTAGCTTCGTTTAATGAGAAAATTGGTGGTGGGGAGATCAGCCGTTTGAAGATGATCAGCTCTTTTCTAGTTGATGAGGGGATCTGACTAACTTTCTTATGTCCGATCGATTTGAAATTTGGTACCGTGTTACTTCAACGATATTTAAAGAACATGGTAAGGTAACCATGACCTGATTAGCCGTTCGAAGATAATGTTCTTTTCTTTATTAGTTGATGAGGGCATCTGACTATCGTCCACATGTCCTATCGATTCGAAATTTGGTACCATGTTACTTAAATGATGTTGAAAGTATGTATATGGTAAGGTAACTATTATTTATACCCACTTTAAAAAGTATAAAATAAAAGTAAAATTAAACAATTAAAAACCCCCGACACAAAAAATAAACTCTAAAAAATAATAAATAATATTTTAAACCTATTATAATTATATTATCACATATAATATTATGTGAGTTGAAATAATTTTATTTTCCAATCGTCGTCTCGTCGGGGGACCGCTATGTGAGAAAAATAGGTGTAGTCGCAGAATGAACAAAAGAAATTACTCCGAAAAAAAAATTCGCTCATACCTAAATGTGATTCGTAATAATTAATTAGCTGTTGTAAAAATACTTTATAAACTTTTGCGGTCCCCCGACGAGACGACGATTGGAAAATAAAATTATTTCAACTCACATAATATTATATGTGATAATATAATTATAATAGGTTTAAAATATTATTTATTATTTTTTAGAGTTTATTTTTTGTGTCGGGGGTTTTTAAAATTTTTAATTTTACTTTTGATTGCGTTGACTTAGAAGTTTGATTTGATATAAATTCCAGCTTGATACCTCTACGTGTTCCTGAGAAAAAGGGTCTTGATAGACAGACGGACAACAAAGTGATCCTATAAGAGTTCCGTTTTTTCCTTTCGAGGTACGGAACCCTAAAAAGCTAATTGATATAAATGACAAATGGAAAAATGATAATTTTTCTGTTTAAAACAATTAAAGAAGAAAGGCATTTTTGTATGGAGCCCGCATCCACTACTGTAGCACTACAAGACTTAATATATCAAATGAAAGGGCTTAAAAAGTGTGTAATTTTATTGTATGACGAAAAATCTCTAAACCGTGGGAGAAAAAAGTTAATGTTAAAAAATCATCTTGTATAATTGCAAGATTTCATAGTGCTGCTAATAAGGAACAATTTTCCGGATGTAATGGTAGGTATATCGCAAACTTCACAATACTGGTACCTATATTGTAATAAACTGCCTAATATTTTGAAGAAATGTATGGAATGCTAAAAATAATGTCTTCCTCATTGTTTTCGCAGATAATTACTTTCTGGAAATTGTTTCTTAGTTGCGATACTATAGAATGGTGCCATATAATATACCTAGGTGTTTTTTTTGTTTTCGCAGATAATTACTTTCTGGAAATTGTTTCTTAGTTGCGATACTATCGAATGGTGCCATATATAGGTGTTTTTTCACAATCTATGGGTTCGAATCCTGGCTAGGAAAATTGAGTTATCAAAAATCTAATGACGCAGTTTAAGTTTTCATTAAGTCGGACTCGACATTCCATATTTTTCTGCTTAAATGTTATAAACATAGGCAGTACATCATATGCCCGAAGTATCCATAATCTGGGGGCACGGCAGTGCACCCGCCAAGTCGAGCGCGAAGCAAACACTGCCGTACCATCCTTTACTGGAACCATTTCGCCGCATTTTCAGGCCCCTATTTGAGAATCTCTGGATAAGACCAGAACGCAGAAATTTTCGTTATCCAGTAAGCTATAATCACATACTTAAAATCCAAAATTTCAAGTCTTTAGGTCATTTAGTTCCGAAGTTAAGCGAAAGCAAAGTTTCGTATTTACGACACTCACTCACTCACTCATGATCATCAAAATAGAACTAGTACTTCCCATAAACGCAGAGAGCTGAAATTTGGTACAGAGTTAGGGTTTAATGGCCACATAAAGGGAAAACTATAAAAACTAGGATAATCGATCTGGGGGCACGGCAGTTTACAAGAAGAAATAGTCGAACAATTAACTTTATTCTACTCGAACATTACACAAATTAAATAAACAAATTACACTAAAATCTAGTAAAATAAATCAATATTCCTACGTTTCTACAAAAAGAAGTGAAATCCCACCAAAAACATTCTGTAAAAAACTAGCCAAGTCTCGATGGAGCTGCTTGTTTATCTCTAAAAAGTAATGAAATCTAGACAAAGTCGTGCCAAGTCTAAGGATTCTTACTGCGATTTATTTATTATTATAGTTAATGTTGTGTGACTTGGCCGTTGAAGAGTACACAAGGGTACAAAAGGGGCTCCATAACACCATTGCTCCAATACATGTGTTATACAATCAACAACAGCCTAAAATAAGACACTAGCGTCCAATTACCAATACCAGTATGGGCTATTATCTCGCTTAACAAACATAGGTAGTTACAACAGAATCTGATATAACATTACGTGTAAACAAAATTGACTTGTAACGTATTAAGAATTTTCAACGGCCAAGTTACACAACATTAACTATAATAATAAATAAATCGCAGTAAGAATCCTTAGACTTGGCACGACTTTGTCTAGATTTCATTACTTTTTAGAGATAAATAAGCAGCTCCATCGAGACTTGGCTAGTTTTTTACAGAATGTTTTTGGTGGGATTGATTTTACCAAACCTAATAGCCTATGTCACCGTACTATGAATTTTTTACTTTTCTGTACCTAATCGTTATATTTTTTTTTTACTATTTAATTATATTATGTATTTTAATGTAAGTAATTGTTTTATCTGCATCGTCAGATTTTACATAAACCAATTTTCCAGGCCAGGATTCGAACCCGCAAATGCGGAAAAAATACACCTGTATTTAATAAAATACAGACCCTGGGAGTTGTGAAAAAATCAAACTTCTAAGCCAACGCGCAACGCAATCAAAAGATACAGCGGTTTATGCTGCAACTTTCCGCAAATTTTCAACACTCGCAAGGGAATTAAAACGGGATATAATTAATCGAGCGAACAAAAAATAAGTTGGCGGCTGCATGTGAGCATACTGTATTACTGAATTTGGCAGCGAATTAATATGTTGGCGACTAAATTATTAAATGGCGAAAACACTCGGGTGACAAAAAATTCTAAAGTCGGCAGATAAAAAGAGGCGAAATTTAATCCAAAATTAGCACCGACATTTATAAGTTGGTGACTTAATTTCCGAGTTGGTGACCGTTATACCATATAAGCAGCTATAAAACCAGATTTGGTTGATAAATTAATGGCTGCTAAATATTCAATTTGCAGGCTACGGAAAATCCTATTTTTGGATACTGTTGGAGTATGTTTTTCTTTGTCATGGGTGTCATTTTCTAGGTTTCTGGGGGTGCAGAATAATATGAAAATAAAATCGGTTTCGTAATTCCACAATGGCGTAAATTTTTGTTATTAAAATTAACAAGGTTGTCCTTTTCCCGGTTTCTGGGGGTTCTGATTTCAACAGTGTTGCCAGAGCCTACTCATCCCAGGTTGCCATTTTTAGGGTCAAATGTTGCCATCTCAAACCAAAGGTTGCCATTAGAAACAAAATCTGTCAAAAAAAAATTAGGAAAACAGTTGACCTAAAGGCCATCCGTGCAACTTCCCGCTAAGCGCTTCTAAAAGTTCTCATTCTAAAAGTGATTCTAAAAATTTTCAAAATTCTGATGAAAGTTTAATAAAACACTATTTTTTGAAATTTCAAACTGTCATAACTTTTGAATGAATCAACCGATTTACACGCGATTGGCGGCAATCAATGCAGTTTTTTATGTCCTTTGAAAGAATTGACAAAAAAATTTTTTGATGAAAAACTTTGGAGTAATTCCGAAAAAACACTTTTTTTCGGTTTTCTTTCCTTCATGATATCTCTCGAAAGAATCAACCGATTTTGACCGGATAAGCGGCGATCGACGTGTTTTAACGTTAAGAGCTGATTATTTTTGTAGTCGATTGATAAAGCCGTTTAAAAGTTATTAAAAAAAAAACACTTTAAAAAATCAGTTTTTTTTAGATTTATTGAAATCTATTGGTCCGAATCGGTCCAAATTGTATTAAAAATCTAAGTTTGGCCAAGCCCTTTCGAAAGGCAGCCGCAATTAAATCGGTTAAACAGTTCAAAAGTTACAAAAAGTTTACATACACACACACACACACACATACATAGTGACACTCTCGCGGGAGTAGTCAGGGAAGCTTCCTAATGACCTCAGAATGTCGAGATCTGCTGAGAATTCGATTTTTGCAAAATGTTAATCTTTTTGGTTGATAAATAATAATTGGTTGATAAATTCCACAAATTTTGTTTTCCTTAAAAACTTAAATGCATGTTTTAATTAAATAAAATATAAATAAAAATGAAAGTAAAAAATAAATGAAGACTCCTTTTCAAAACACACATTTTTCTAGAAGCTGAAATGATTATTTATTTAAAAAAAATGTGTAAGTGCCCATGCATTTAAAATCCAATATTAAAAACATGAAAAAAATTAAGAACTTATAAATAGATTTAAAAACAAAAGTATTAGAAAACCACGAAAAAAGCTTCCTTTGCACTGCACTACACACTGCTCACAGACACACACATTCTTCAATTTTTGTTTTAGAGTTTTCTTAAAATTACTTTTATCTCTAGTTTCCTTAAAAATACCTTTTGGTTGTAGAAATACGGGTACAATAATTTGTTTATCTACTAATTATGAATTGTTTTCATTTGGGAATAAAAATGTAGGTATTCAAGATTTTGATTTTGTTCAATTCGATGCGTTCAGTTCTGCGAAAGATATTCAATATTTTTTTACTGATGATCGCGCGACAAGTCTAAAAGTTGCCAAATAGTTGCCATTCGAGCCTGGTTACCATTTGGTTGCCACGAAGGGTCAAATGTTGCCAAAATGGCAACCAAAGTTGCCAAATGGCAACGCTGGATTTCAAAATTGTCTTCCAATTTCATTTTCCAAAATGGAGAATATTCAATCTTCGGAAAATTAATATAAATACTAAATTAAAAGATCTTTGGGATGCTAATTAGGATTGATGATTATTATTACAGTATGTTATGTAGTTCAAAGTACCAGCTATGTAGGTATAGAATTTTTTAAAAATTCAGGGTTCATGAACTTTTCTGCCATTCATGAAAAAAATATGCGATTTCTAGATTAATAAGGGGGAGCAAATTTTCATTACTTTTGCAGTAGGATGCACCGTTTCTGAGATAGAAGCGACTATAGAAAAAAAATATGACAATGCTGTACTGAGATACGAGGGGTGTATCAATCTATAGAAATGTTGGAAAATTCAAGATTTTAGATTTTTTTTTCTCCCATCATGAAGAAAATATGATGTTGCGGGGTTTCAAAGGGGGGCGAAATTTTCATTATTTTTTCAATAGGATGCACCGTTTCCGAGATAGAATCAATTTTATAAAAAAAGAAGTAAATGCTGTACATTGAGATACGACGGATGTTTATAGCTATAGAAATGTTGGAAAATTCAGGATTTTCGATTTTTTTTTCTCCTATCATGAAGAAAATATGATGTTGCGGGGCTCCAAAGGGGGTCGAAATTTTCATTATTTTTTTAATAGGATGCACCGTTTCCGAGATAGAATCAACTTTATAAAAACATAGTAAATGCTCTACATTGAGATACATTCCTAGATGTATAAAGCTATAGAAATGTTGGAAAATTCAGGATTTTCAAATTTCTTTTTCTCCCATAATGAAGAAAATATGAGGTTGTTGAGTTACTAAGGAAATTTAAAATGGATGACTTTTTTGTAATCAGCACCCCCAGAAACCAATAAAAGGACACCCATATTATTTTTAATTAAGTATGTCCGCCATATTGGAATTTCAAAATGAATGTCATTTTCGTATCCAGCACTCCCAAAAACCTGGTAAACGACACCCATATCAATTTTACGAAGAATAAATATCCGCCATTTTTAAATTTCAAAATTAATCCGTCGTATCTCAATGTACAGCATTTACTTCTTTTTTTATAAAATTGATTCTATCTCGGAAACGGTGCATCCTATTGAAAAAATAATGAAAATTTCGCCCCCCTTTGGAACCCCGCAACATCAGGGTTCCAAAGGGGGGCGAAATTTTCATTATTTTTTCAATAGGATGCACCGTTTCCGAGATAGAATCAATTTTATAAAAAAAGAAGTAAATGCTGTACATTGAGATACGACGGATGTTTATAGCTATAGAAATGTTGGAAAATTCAGGATTTTCGATTTTTTTTTCTCCCATCATGAAGAAAATATGATGTTGCGGGGTTCCAAAGGGGGGCGAAATTTTCATTATTTTTTCAATAGGATGCACCGTTTCCGAGATAGAATCAATTTTATAAAAAAAGAAGTAAATGCTGTACATTGAGATACGACGGATGTTTATAGCTATAAAAATGTTGGAAAATTCTGGATTTTCGAAATTTTTTTTCTCCCATCATGAAGAAAATATGATGTTGCGGGGTTTCAAAGGGGGGCGAAATTTTCATTATTTTTTCAATAGGATGCACCGTTTCCGAGATAGAATCAATTTTATAAAAAAAGAAGTAAATGCTGTACATTGAGATACGACGGATGTTTATAGCTATAGAAATGTTGGAAAATTCAGGATTTTCGATTTTTTTTTCTCCTATCAAGAAGAAAATATGATGTTGCGGGGCTCCAAAGGGGGTCGAAATTTTCATTATTTTTTTAATAGGATGCACCGTTTCCGAGATAGAATCAACTTTATAAAAACATAGTAAATGCTCTACATTGAGATACATTCCTAGATGTATAAAGCTATAGAAATGTTGGAAAATTCAGGATTTTCAAATTTCTTTTTCTCCCATAATGAAGAAAATATGAGGTTGTTGAGTTACTAAGGAAATTTAAAATGGATGACTTTTTTGTAATCAGCACCCCCAGAAACCAATAAAAGGACACCCATATTATTTTTAATTAAGTATGTCCGCCATATTGGAATTTCAAAATGAATGTCATTTTCGTATCCAGCACTCCCAAAAACCTGGTAAACGACACCCATATCAATTTTACGAAGAATAAATATCCGCCATTTTTAAATTTCAAAATTAATCTACACCTCCCTAAAACCGAGAAAAATAAAAAATTGGGAATTTTGTACGCTCCTTTATGGTTTTTTTGTGTGCGCTCCTTTCGCTGCTTGTATGGTTTTTGAGTTACCTACATCAGGGAAAATATATGTGCCTATTCTTAAATTAAATGTGTACTCACAAATTGTCGCCAAGATGGTTATTTAGTCGCTAAAACATAATCTGTCTGCCAGTTTGGAAAATTCAGTGGTATTATTTAGTCACCAGATTAGTAATTTTTTACCCGACTACCGGGAGGGTTATGTGTTTGGCGCGTATCTTGTATGTATGTATGTATGTAATATTCTTTATTACCTTGTATCTTCAGAACCGCTAAACGGATTTTCACATTTGAGGTATCGTTAGATTCGTCTTAATAGCCCAAGTGTTCTTACATAGGTGACATTAAAAAAAAAAAAACAAAATGGCGGATGTTTGACGCTATATTGTGAGGTAAAAAAAAATAATATCTACCAAGTATATCGAGTGGGATATCAAAATGAAGGATTTTAAACACTGATTCTAAATATGTATATAACTTGCAGTTTTATATTAAATATAACGATAAATAATAATAATAAAAAACAAAAACCCGCCTGCATAGATAACTACAATTCAAAAGCAACTGAAAAGACTGAAATAAAATAAATAATTAAAAAAATAAAAAAAAAACCCGACTGCAAAAAATACATATACCTAAGCAACGCACTAAAAAGACCGAAACAAGTTTGAGAAAACTGACTACACTATGAGCTGAAACCCTAAGTGAAATAATTGACGTTATGTTTGTTAGCAGGCGGGGCCCATATATTTTTGTACGATTTATAATTTGCGAATGGGTCCCGCCTGCTACCAAACATAATGTCAATTATTTCACTTAGGGTTTCAGCTCATAGTGTAGTCAGTTTTCTCAAACTTGTTTCGGTCTTTTTAGTGCGTTGCTTAGGTATATGTATTTTTTGCAGTCGGGTTTTTTTATTTTTTTAATTATTTATTTTATTTGTTCCTTACATTCTTTCGCCAACTTGGTAATTTAGTATTCAATATTGGGTATTTTCACATCCAAAATTTAATTGTTTTGTCGCAAGTTTAAATACATGCCAATTAAAACCTACAGGGTACTTCCCGTGAAGGCGTGAACTCAGAATCTTGACATTTGGTACGAAGCAACGTCTTATAGCACAGATAAAGGAAAAATTGCGAAAATCGTAAATTTTAAGTTACAACAAATAATAAAAAATATTTTTATCATTTGATGTAACTTAAAATTATTTAAAATTATTAAAATACTTAAATTTATTTAATAATAATTTTAAACTTACTACACCTACTATGACTCGATTGTTGGTTGCCATCCATAAATTACGTCACACGTTAAGGGGGAGGGATGGGGTCGACGAAGTGTGACATTGTGTGACAAGGGGGTGGGAGGGGTCCTAATTTTCGTGACGTTACATTTCTAAATCTATTTTAATCTTAGTGTTGAGTAATAGCTATGATATGAAAGCTAGTGCCCCATTTTTAAAAATCGCCGAAAACACTATTCGCCATGTTGGTTAATAGATATGAATGGATTATGTAATATGTTACTGTCATGTCATACTAATACTATTTGTAATTTATGTTATAGTCCGTAGTAGTAAGATGGTGGTGTGATGTTCCGTTTAACGTTTTGAGATAAATAAATAAAAAGTTAATAATTTTAGAACAAACATGGAAAATAACACAGGAAAATTATTTTGAGGTGCATGGAGCACCTCCAATTTCCTCCACCACCATTAGAATTGGAATTAGAGGAAACAAAATACATAAATAATTATTTTATAAGATGTCATGAACAATAATTAATTTACAGAAACATGTTCCTTTTCACTACTTTGTGTCGTCACATTCTTTCCAGGTGTTGCTTCAAGTGTTTTCATCAATAGAAGTTAAAAGACAAAAATACATATTTTTAGATCAACTTTTTTTATCAATCTTAAGTTATTACGTTATGATATCGCTAGAATAGGTTTTTCTAAGCCAAGTACTAAAGGAAATACAGTTGGATTCCCGCGTTGCATGCAAGCTGATCACAATCAGTCTGGCAAGAAAGATGATCCATGCAACCAGGGCCGTGCCGATCTCCGGCAGCGCCTGTGTGCGAAACCTATGAAGCGCCTCTTATTTTTACGAATCTTCATGTTTTAGCCCCCCGCGGCGCCCCCATCGTCTTGGCGCCTGTGTGCGCCGCACACATCGCACATAGGGGCGGCTCGGCCCTGCATGCAACGGACGGGCATGTAAAAAATCAGACCTGCGCCTGATCTCTCACCAGTCGTGTCGGTCATCCGTCCTACCAATTGAAATTAAACACATTTCAGAACTGCTGTTTAAATTGAATAATTATTTCTAGATGTCAAATTGTAAAATGTGACGTCACACTAGGGAGAGGATCTCACAAATGTGACAAACTGTGACAAGAACGGGGGAGGGGGTCAAAAATCATGAAATTCGTGTGACGTAATTTATGGTTGACCACTCGTTATGGATGAACTTTTACTTACATACCTACAGGTTTCTCCGGGACCCTCGGTGCGCGAGTCTGACTCGCACTTGGCCAGATTTTTTTATTTCTATAGTCCAAACAGCTTGTTTTACAACTCATATTTTGCACTCATAAATCCCTTAAAATATTTTTATAGGGTAAAATAGTACCTATCTTTATATTTTATATAATAATAACTCCTCCCCCACCGATCTCGGTGACGGTGGAGTTACGCAGGAGTAATTTTATAGTGCCCAAGTGTGTGCTCAGTACACAAGAGCACTCTCTGTTCCTTTACTCTCGTAATCCAGTGGGACGGATAACCGACACGACTGACGAGAGATCAGGCGCAGGTCCGACTTTTTACATGCCCATCCGACGCATGGATCATCTTTATTGTCAGACAATCAGGTGATCAGCCTGCATTGTCCTAACCAAACTTGGAAACATTTTTTTTTGTTCTTCCAATGCAGGAATCGAACCCACAACCTCTGAGTCGAGAGCCAATGCTCTAACCACTAGACCACGGAGGCTGTTAATATTTTATATAGAACTACATTAAGTATGAATGTTGAAGGTTTTATGGCAATTAAAAGAAAACTAAAGCCACAAAATCTGATTATTTATTTATTATTCATTAGTTCAGTCGTATTGAAATAAAAACAACAACTTAATATTATGTTTGTTCTTCAGCTGCCTTTGTAGAAGTAAAAAGACTTGTAAAACACCACAAATATGGCAAAAGTTAAAATGAAATTAAGTGTGTTACATACTATTTCACAGCAGTCAATATTTGCGTTTGATAATTATAGTCAATACTATAGGTTGAATCGCCTAAGATCGGATGTGACATAAGTTTGGATGCATGGAATAATTTACAAACTAGTGAAACTAGGCAATATTTTCTACTGCTGGCAAAACTATTAGATCCGGCATTTTATTCTGCCCCTCTCCTCGAACTGTGGCCAGAGACCAGAAATTGTGGGAAAAATCGTCAATCCCATCTTACCTACAAAACTTTGATAGCTGATTGTAGTGAGAGCTTTCATTGAATTAATGTAATTAATTATTTTGGGGTAGAATTAGTGAATAATCTTTCGATATGTATACTTTGATAACACCTAGGATGTTCACAGCCCAAGATCCGGTCTTCCCTCCTCATGCTGAAGATCGGACTATATCCGAAATAGTCAGTGGTTCTCAAGTGTTCAAGCCCACTACTTTTTTGTGAAAATTCTCCTAGGTAGGTAGTTTTATTTCTATTGTGGGAGGTCCTATTACAATGCTCACAACTATTATTATTTTATGCATCACAATTTTAATCATAGTAAAAATAGTAAGTCAGTCCCAAGTAGATAATTATAGTAATTTACTTAGAAATATAACATCTAGCACTAACCGAAAATTAGGGTCTAACTCTAAACGGTATTTAGGTATTTGTCATAAAATCGAATCAAGAGAAATAAAATAAAAAATGCAGTACTTCTAAAATTTTCGGCTAATGCGTCCGATCTTAGGCGACCCAACCTTATTAATCAAACGCAAATATCGACCGCTGTAATCTAATAACGACTACTAATGGAAATCTTAGACTGCAGTTTTTGCATTTGTTTACAAGAATAATACTGCTGTATCACTGTCGTTACATATACTATAGATGGCCATGACAATATTACCTTTATATAAGTAAATAAGGATAAATAAAAGTATTCTGACCTCAAAATCCAAGGCATCTTCGGCGAAGTCATAGTCAATGTATTCTTTGGGTATTAAACCCTCACTATCGTCGCTGCAGGACATTTTAAAACAATTACTACATGTCATTTCTGTTGGAGGACGCATTAATTTACACTCTCATCTTGGAAACCTATTAGATTTTGAGTACATAATAATACATATTTACAAATTACAATTTAATCGTAGAATTTGTTGTTGTTGGATTGCAAAATGATTGCAAAATCTTCTCTTTTGACAAATCACGAGTGACAATGACATTGACAGCTGACGATGACATAAGGCTAAGGGCGCACCCATGGATATAGTACCTATGGATAGAAGACGAATTTTGTAATTGCTAAAAAGAACTGAATTACATCGGTAATAGAGTGTATTTCACAATGCACGTATCAAGGCGTGACTCCTGTTCGAAACATTACACAGAAAACATGAAACATTGGGGCGTGGCTATACCAAGGAATTTGTAAGTATTATATACAACTGGAAAGAGCTCTCGGCATCAAATCTGTGCCGAGAGGGAGATACAATACAAACCGCTCCGTCTCTTTTTAACCAGGGTGACAACAATATTTTTAATTTGGGGACAAATTAGTTGAAGTTTGGAAACATATGGTGATTTCAACTTTTTCTAAAGAAGTCCAAGCACATGCTATCAAAAAGTAATATTTTGCTCCAAGGTATACCCTGGATCCAAAAGTATAGAACAGAACTCCTGACTCATTATAGATACATGTTTGGGGATTTCGGCGTTGTTTAAAGAACTGCAAGCTGCAAGCATATTCCACCCTGTTAATTAGAGTAAACATCATCATCACCACCACTATCACACCATACATCATCACATTATGATGATATAAAAGGTACTTCTTATAGTATTTTACACTAACACGGAGATCTTTGAACATTACTCTGCTGTTTATGGACCTATTTGCAAAATTCTTTTGTTGTTGTAAAGGGTTTAATTCGAAATTGGTGCTTTAGTCACTAAGGTGGAAACCGGATGATGCGATCCATGAGGAATCGAGGGAACTCCTCGAAATTTATATCGACACATATAGTGATTTTGACTTTTACTGAAGTAACACAATGCAGCATATGCTCCTAAAAATAAGATGTTGAAACCAAGGTATACCTTGGTTTCAACATCTTATATTTTAGGGTATACCCTAGATCCAAAAGCACTGAACAGAAATCCTCAGTCTTTAAAGATACACGTTTGGAAATTTCAGCATTGTTTAGAGAACTGCAAGCATATGCCACTTTGTAACTTACAGTAATCATCATCATCACCTTAACAACAATACCTAATGGAAGCTTGGCGCGTATTCAATTATACATTCGATCGTTTATTTTAGACGTTCTTAAGACGTATTAACAACAACTTAACAAAATATATAACTAAAACGGGTGAAAATATTATTTTTAAACAAAAAAATTAAACCGACTTCCAAAGTAAAAGTACACAAAAAAGTATGAAATAAAACTTATTTTCTAAATAATTTCCCTTTTAAATTTGGCTATTTCTCTACTTAATCTTCTTAATATGAACTTTAAGCCACCACCACGGTACCGGCAAATATGAACGTGAGTTCTATAAAATATTGTCGAATATCGTTTGGGCTGGTATCGACTTTAAAATTAAGAAGATTAAGTAGAGAAATAGCCAAATTTAAAAGGGGAATTATTTAGAAAATAAGTTTTATTTCATACTTATTTGTGTATTTTTACTTTGGAAGTCGGTTTAGTTTTTTGTTTAAAAATAATAATATGTCATAAATGATAATACAAGTTGCTGAAACGTATATTATAGAGTGACTTTTAATTAGTGTAAAACACTTTACTACGTGATAATGCTCATGATAACAAACATCTTACCCAAATAAACTTTTTAGAGTATTTGTTATAAGTGAAAATTCCTTTAGCGGCACTGTGCACTTTTCTTGGGATGGGTAAAAACTGTTAAACTCGAGCAGGACACGTGAATCTGATCGAAAAGTCAAAAGATGCAACTTGCAATTGTTTGCTGTCTTGGTTTACGCGAGCATGAAACTATTTTAGTTCGTATTTACTTTTGACCCCAACTATTGACCTTTGGCCTTGACCTTGACCGCTAATCATCCCCATCACATTTACCCTTACATTGGCCTTTACCTCCAATTGTCCCCCCACGAAAATGGTCTCGAGTTAAATGGCTCGACTTTTGAGATTTTTAGGGTCATTTTGAAATTTGACGTATGGTGAAAACACGATAGAGAAAAGAACTGTCTCCAGTTAAATGACCCCACTTTTGAGATTTTTGGGGCCATTTTGAAATTTGACATACGGTGAAAACACTATGAAGAAAAAGGTGTCTCCAGTTAAATGGCCCCACTTTTGAAAATTTTGGAGCCATTTTGAAATTTGACGTATGGTGAAAACACCATGGAGAACAGAAGTGTCTCCAGTTAAATGGCCCCACTTTTGAGATTTTTGGGGCCGTTTTGAAATTTGACGTATGGTGAAAACAGGATAGAGAAAAGAACTGTCTCCAGTTAAATGACCCCACTTTTGAGATTTTTGGGGCCATTTTGAAATTTGACATACGGTGAAAACACTATGAAGAAAAAAGTGTCTCCAGTTAAATGGCCCCACTTTTGAAAATTTTGGAGCCATTTTGAAATTTGACGTATAGTGAAAACACTAAGGAGAAAAGTGTCTAGTTAAATGGCCCCACTTTTGAAAATTTTCACTTCTACCGGCACTCCCGGAGTGCAACCCGTTGTTTTTTATTATTATTTAATTCGCTACCTAATGTTAAGTTGAGGTGGATTAAATAAAAACGTTCCTTTGGGAAAGTTTGTAATTATGAGCACTACTACGTGGTAAAGTATATTTTTCACTAATTGAAAGTTTGACGATCTCTTTGGCTTAGTGGTTGAGCATGTTGGTGATCAAGCCGGTCGCTGGTTCGAATCCCGCAATTTTTTCTTTTAAAACTTTTACTATCAACTTATAACGTAATTACATAATTTATATGTTATAAAAGCTTGTCTCATAAATCTATCAGAACAAGTTACCTGATTTACTTCTTTGATTTGTTTGATTCTCGACAAGCTTTTATATCATATAAATTGTGTAATTATGACGTTGTAAGTTGATAGTAAAAGTTTTAAAAGAAAAATATTTTATTATTTTTAGCGCATTCAAATAAAAGCTTGTTTTTTAAAAAAGTTTTTTTTTACTTTTAATTTATTTTTTACTTTTTAGTTATAGCTAGATAGGTTTCTCAGTCTGTTCATCTCATTTAACGCATCATTGTTGCAAGGTCGTTTGCCGGTTAATTTAGTACACTCAAGCTCTTCAATAAGGAGACCTCCTAGAGATTTTACTCTACTCAGTAAAGACCTCAAAAACCCCAACACACCATACTTTCATTTGATACCCATATTGTACGAGTGCTTTAAAATAACTTGTCGGCCATCTTGGGTGTTCTGCCATGTTGGATTTTCGAGTTATTCTCAGCAAGCCCTTTCATTTGATACCCATATTGTAGGATTGCATTCAAATTGACTGTCGGCCATCTTGGATGTTCCGTCATGTTGGATTTTTGGGTTTTTCTCAGCAATCCCTTTCATTTCATACCCATATTATAGTAGTGCATTAAAAATAACTTGTCGGCCATCTTGGATGTTCCATCATGTTGGATTTTCGAGTTATTCTCAGCAAGCCCTTTCTTTTGATACCCATATTGTAGGATTACATTAAAATTGGCTGTCGGCCATCTTGGACATTCCATCATGTTGGATTTTCGAGTTTTTCTTAGCAAGCCCTTTCATTTGATACCCATATTGTAGGAGTGCATTAAAAATGACTTGACGGCCATCTTGGATGTTCCGCCATGTCGGATTTTCGAGTTATTCATAGCAAGCCCTTTCATTTGATACCCATATTGTAGGATTACATTAAAATTGACTGTCGGCCATCTTGGACGTTCCGTCATGTTGGATTTTCGAGTTTTTCTCAGCAATCCCTTTCATTTGATACCCATATTGTAGGAGTGCATTAAAAATAACTCGCCGGCCATCTTGGATGTTCCATCATGTTGGATTTTCAAGTTATTCTCAGCAAGCCCTTTCATTTGATACCCATATTGTAGGAGTGCATTAAAAATGACTTGGCGGCCATCTTGGATGTTCCGCCATGTTGGATTTTCGAGTTATTCACAGCAAGCCCAAGCCCCAATTCATTTGATTGCATATTCACGCCAACCAAGATACTCGTCCAGATGAATCATACGAGCCCAAACTCGATGGAACCTCATCGTCGTTTAATTACAGAGTTCCTATGGCCATATTCTAGCTCCCTGGTTACCATATAGTATCAAAGTACCCGTCAAGACGAATTAAACGAGCCGAAACTCGATGGGGTTGCATCGTTTAATTACGGAGTTCCTATGGCCACCTTCCAGCTGCATCATCAGATCCTGGTTACCATATAGTATCAAAGTGCTCGTCAACATGAATTAAACGAGCCCATACTCGATGGGGTTGCGTCGTTTAATTACAGAGTTCCTATGGCCACCTTCCAGATCCATCACCAGACCGGTTACCATATAGTATCAAAGTACTTGTCAAGACGAACTAAACGAACCCAAATTCGATGGGACTATGTGGTTTGATTTCGGAATTCCTGTGGCCACCTTCCAGCACCATCATCAGTTCAGCTCCACGTCATTATAATATTGCATTGTCATGCGATTTACATATTCGTGCAAAATTTCAACTCAATCGGAAACCGGAAAGTGGATCAAATTTAACTTGCAAGATATTGGATATGATATGAATGGATATTACAGACCGACAACGGGACAGGTGAAACTAAATAAAAGCTTATAAAATTAAACACAAGTTCTTCGAGAACTTACCACGAGACAAGATTGATGTGGTGTGAAGTGTCCATAATTATTATAATATTATAAGTCATCCTATACAGATAAACCTACCTACTAATATTATAACTCTGTCTGTCTGATGTCGCCCGCCCGCGAGGTTCTCACGTAACTATGCGCACATAATAAGCACTCAGGGATTAAGAATTTTTCTACCAGTGAAAGAATTTTTCAAATCTGTTAGGTTTCAGAAATTATCAATAACATACAAACATACAATGGTTTCCTCTTCACAATATCATGAAGGTAGGTAAAATAATATAAATGTCCTATATTCCCTATTAAATCATATTGTCACCCGAACATCCAAGGGAAATACACGGCGTTTTGTGTTGCAACTATTCTATTTTCATTTCTTCCATTTTACTCTACCAAAATGCAAATAATCAAAAAATAAATAACAAATTTATAATTATCGGTTAGTAGGTAGGTTCTAAATAACTAGTAATTTTTATTTTACATTTCTCTCTCAGATTATGAATAACATAATATTTAACCGATTTTATTAGTATTTCTTGCTTATACACTATATCGCACATAAAATCTACCAAACCTGAAATTTAAGGAAAGATATAAACTGGCTACACTAGGTTACTTGTTAGAACGAGACACAGGGATAACTTATAGCTATCTCACCGGGACCGGTTTTTTTATTGCGCACGCGATAAGCTTTAAGTCTGAGTAGTAAAGATCATTTTTGATTGAATTAAAAGAAAATAAAGTTTGAAGTACTCTTTCCTGTTGTATATAATACTTACAAATTCCTTGGGCTATACACATTTGTCTAGGAATAGACAATGTTTTTGTTTTCGGAGACGGACGAAAAACATTCCCGCGCGGGTAGAGAGGGGAAGAAATGTTTCATTTCTTATCTAGTGTTCACATCGTTCACATGACACCTAGGTACAGGTTTTTTAGGGTTATAGTTTTGCTTGTTGTGTTTTTTGTGTTTGTTTTTGTGATCGCTCATAATATATGGCCTGACTTAATTAAAAAACACAAATTTTGTCAGTTTTCAATAGAAATGCGTAAAATGGCGCACATATTTATGAGTTGAAAAAAATACTTTTATGAAACACCTAAAGAGGCCTTTTCAGAACCCCTCTTTTCTCCTAGATTCTACACCTACTATCACTAAAACTGTGAGCGCTAATACGTCTTCCTCGTCGGAACTTAGGTCGTGTCTGAACAAAATGTTTTGTTTCGACCAAAAACATTTTCTGTAGCTGGAGACAGCTTGTGTATGAAAACAAATGTTTTTGTTTCATGTTTTCTGTGTAATGTTTCGAACAGGAGTCACGCCTTCATAGAGGCAAATCCGAGCCGAGCGAGATAGCCAGAAGGGAGGCTGTGTGTCTCGTTCTTGCATGTTGCCAACCAGAAAAATGTTGGTATTTATAAAAAGTAACTTGAAGAATCTTAGATAAAACGAGTGTACTTTATTATTTTTTTAACAAATGTTTATAACTATATCATATTCTTATTAAAAAAGTTAGAAATAGTCATATAACCTGTCATGCGCCTTGACACTCTTTGACAGATTATGCCAACAAGCGTCGGGCCTTTTTGCCCCCAAAAATTAATTTTCCTTACATTTTCCCGCAATTTTTTTCGCGATTTTTTTTCGCAATTTAATGTTAATAAGTAAATAAAACCTATGGATGATGTATATATTTAAAAATATAATTAATTTCCTAAGTGATTACGTAATATAAAAACAGATTTATAAAAAATTACAGTTATTAGATTCAGTATAATTAAGTACCTATCCCACTTGAAAGTAAACATTTCAATTAACGTAAACACTTGCACTGATTGTTTACTTTTGACTTCGCTATTGACACTCAAGTGGGAACATGCCAAATGATACCTCATCACAGGACACACATTACGGAGAGGAAGGAGGAGGACGACCTCATTCCCTCATGACAGATGCACGGAGTACCAACCTCTATAAATCATATGACGTTTCCCGTCGTGTTTTTCTTCAAGATTATAATGTTTTAATGTGAATAAAACATATGCATGTTATATATATTTAGAAAGGTGATTAAATTTCCTAATTGATAATATAATTGGAATTAAGAAAAATACTAGTTTAATAAAAGAAATCTTGATCCAAACACAACACACGACTTTTTCTTATATTTTTATTGCAAATCTAAACTAAGGCCAAATTTATGTTTCTATATAGTAAAATTTGCTTAATTTACGTAGGTGCACACATTATATATAAAATTTTAATTCAAAAACCGATATAAAATAAGTTACAGTTACCTACTATAAAATTGTCAGTCTAATTTCGATTCCCGCGATTTTTATTTCTCCAAATTATATTGTTATAATTTATGTACTACCTATGTATGTGATATATATTTAAAAAGTAGAATAGATTTCCTAAGTGATGACGTAAATGGAATTTAGAAAAATACTCATTTAATAAATGGAATCTTGATACAAACACATAAACTTCGTCTTTTTTAATATTTTGTTTTAAAACTCAAATAAATATAAAATGTATGTTTCTATACAGTGAATGTTGCTTTATTTACGTAATTGGATATATTATACATAAAAATTTAATACAAAAACAGTTGTACTAACAAGGATTGGAGCAAAACTAATTACAATTACTATGAAAAATATCTGACATAGTACATATTTTGATTGCTCAATAAACTGTAACTGGGACATAATTAAATACATATTTTTATATTTTTATACATTTCAGGATGTTAAATATTACAGTAACTCATTATTTTTTTACAATGTACAATAAGGGAACTCCCTCATTGAACCCTCCGAAACTAGGCCTATTTTGACGGTAATGTCTTACAAAAACAATCATAGTAATAAATTTACTTATTCTTATCCATATATTCTATTCGTAGACTCTAGAATAAGTACCGTTCTAATAAAATTTCTACTAAAATGTTCAATTCAAAATGCATTTCACAAGAAAATCATAAACTCACTATGAAATAAAATAGCAATAAAAACGTATATTTTTCATTCGATTTTCTGAAGTAATTTGTAGTAGATTTATAGAAAATACTTAGTATAAGCATAAAAAACTTAATATTAATTACATAAATGTATAAATTATGTGGTACAAACAAACCACTTATAAATTTGAAATTTATTCTATGGGCGTGCCCACCTTGCCACCAGGCAGCAAGCGACGCTTGAGAGCCATGCTGTCACTTGCTGCCGTGCAGCAAGTGACGCTTGACAGGTTAGGCTCTCAAGCGTCGCTTGCTGCCTGGTGGCAAGGCGGGCACGCCCATAGAATAAATTTCAAATTTATAAGTGGTTTGTTTGTACCACATAATTTATACATTTATGTAATTAATATTAAGTTTTTTATGCTTATACTAAGTATTTTCTATAAATCTACTACAAATTACTTCAGAAAATCGAATGAAAAATATACGTTTTTATTGCTATTTTATTTCATAGTGAGTTTATGATTTTCTTGTGAAATGCATTTTGAATTGAACATTTTAGTAGAAATTTTATTAGAACGGTACTTATTCTAGAGTCTACGAATAGAATATATGGATAAGAATAAGTAAATTTATTACTATGATTGTTTTTGTAAGACATTACCGTCAAAATAGGCCTAGTTTCGGAGGGTTCAATGAGGGAGTTCCCTTATTGTACATTGTAAAAAAATAATGAGTTACTGTAATATTTAACATCCTGAAATGTATAAAAATATAAAAATATGTATTTAATTATGTCCCAGTTACAGTTTATTGAGCAATCAAAATATGTACTATGTCAGATATTTTTCATAGTAATTGTAATTAGTTTTGCTCCAATCCTTGTTAGTACAACTGTTTTTGTATTAAATTTTTATGTATAATATATCCAATTACGTAAATAAAGCAACATTCACTGTATAGAAACATACATTTTATATTTATTTGAGTTTTAAAACAAAATATTAAAAAAGACGAAGTTTATGTGTTTGTATCAAGATTCCATTTATTAAATGAGTATTTTTCTAAATTCCATTTACGTCATCACTTAGGAAATCTATTCTTCTTTTTAAATATATATCACATGCATAGGTAGTACATAAATTATAACAATATAATTTGGAGAAATAAAAATCGCGGGAATCGAAATTAGACTGACAATTTTATAGTAGGTAACTGTAACTTATTTTATATCGGTTTTTGAATTAAAATTTTATATATAATGTGTGCACCTACGTAAATTAAGCAAATTTTACTATATAGAAACATAAATTTGGCCTTAGTTTAGATTTGCAATAAAAATATAAGAAAAAGTCGTGTGTTGTGTTAGGATCAAGATTTCTTTTATTAAACTAGTATTTTTCTTAATTCCAATTATATTATCAATTAGGAAATTTAATCACCTTTCTAAATATATATAACATGCATATGTTTTATTCACATTAAAACATTATAATCTTGAAGAAAAACACGACGGGAAACGTCATATGATTTATAGAGGTCGGTACTCCGTGCATCTGTCATGAGGGAATGAGGTCGTCCTCCTCCTTCCTCTCCGTAATGTGTGTGATGAGGTATCATTTGGCATGTTCCCACTTGAGTGTCAATAACGAAGTCAAAAGTAAACAATCAGTGCAAGTGTTTATGTTATTTGAAATGTTTACTTTCAAGTGGATAGGTACTTAATTATACTGAATCTAATAACTGTAATTTATAAATCTGTTTCTATATTACGTAATCACTTAGGAAATTAATTATATTTTTAAATATATACATCATCCATAGGTTTTATTTACTTATTAACATTAAAATTGCGAAAAAAAATCGCGAAAAAAATTGCGGGAGAATGTAAGGAAAATTAATTTTTGGTGGCAAAAAGGCCCGACGCTTGTCTGCATAAGCTGTCAAAGAGTGTCAAGGCGCTTGACAGGCTAAATAAAAATGCAGTTTAGGCTGGGACTATACGGCACCGGAATCCGTTGCTCCGGGGGAAAATCAATTCCGGTACCAATCCGTCTGTCAAACAATCGTATGAATTTTTCCTGCGTCGACTACATTGCCGCCGGGTCGGGCCGGGACGGAAATTTCCCCGTAAGCAACCGTCGGACGTCCTGGTTCTCGCCGGGCACCCGGTCGGAATTTATTCAGCGAAAGGGGTGGAGCTTATCAACATTGTATGCAGTTGTATGGAGCTGACTACATAGCGACGGAATTACGGCGAATTTGACGTGTGGCGACTGGCGGCGGCGCCATTGTGTGATGTGTCAACAAAACTCAAAATAATGCAGTGCACAATGGTCGATTCAGAATCAGAAAGAATAATATATTGTTGTGCAGAATTTTGAATGCTTGTGGAACACAAGTCTGCAGTATATATCTAAAAGTCTTTGCTGCAATACTCATAATTGATAATTCATAACAGGAACTTGAAAGATTCCTCCTGACCTGTCTGTAAAGAGCAAAGAGATTGGAACAATTTATGTGAAGATGAAAAAAATCTAAACGTAAGTATTACAATCATTTTATATTACACATTTACAGGTTTTATTAAATTACAGGCAACTATCCTTTAAACTTTAGTTCTCTATTCAGATATAACTTAAGAGACAGGAGTACTTGTGGAGACCAGATATTTTTAACCTGAGCTTCAAACTCTAAGAACTTTATTAGCAACTAAGTAGGTACATACCTACATCAAAATATATTGACAAATAAGTTGACAAAATTGAACCTATTTAAAACCAAATATAAACTTATGAGACTAGATACTTTAAATTTAAAGACACAGTTTGTATAGTACCTAGTATGTACTTATTATTTAAAGTACATAATATAATTATATTTTCAGTAAATGATATCAAAAAGCAGTGGAACATCATCAGAGACTATTATAATAAAGAAATATATCAACAGAAAAACGTTAAAACTGGCCAGGCTGCAAAAAAGCGAAAAAAATATGTGTTTGTAGATATTCTACAATTTTTACAACCCGTACCTAACTATAAGAACACAGAAAGTAAGTGCTTATAAAATTTAATGGTAGATTAAGTTAATAAAATGCTGAAACCAAGCTCTTACCCCAATTTTTTTGCACACAGTTACCTTCCAGATATTGTTTCTTACTATTATATTTCTTATAGATTGTGCCGTTATCATATGGTGTAATACCTACTTAACTTTCCCTATAATTGTTTTAGTACCAGTGGCAACTACGAAAATACTGAACCATAACCTGCAAGCAATACACTTGTTACCGATGTCAGTAAAGTAACATCATCTTCGACATCAAATACTGCTCCCAACAAAAACAAAAAACTTCAAACAAACTCAAGCAAGCAAGCAAAGGCATTCGAAAGCTCTAATAAAAAAGTTTTAGAAAATAAAGCAGATGATTTCATTCAACCTGCACCCGATAGAAAATGATCCTGATCTTATGTTTCTTCTATTCTTTGGTTAATACAATATAAGTATTTTAATATTTGTGATTAGATCTCATATTTTACAGTAAGTTTTACAAAGACTGGTTTGTACTTTTTATCATATTATAATATTTAGAATAAAATATAATTTTTATATACTTAATTGTATTAGAATATTTGTAATTTTAAATGTTAATAAAAATCAGTACGTATGTTATAGCAAAACAAATCACCCAGTTGTTAAATAAAGACATTTTATTTAAAAAGCATTACATAAGTATATTCATATTTCTGCAGGAAGTTTTACAAAGACTAATTTGTACCTACTTGTTGTCATATTATAAATTTTAGAATAAAACAATTTTTATTTGTAATAAAATATATAATTTAATAAATATTTATGTCATTTGTGTTCTTTTTTATCTAACCAAGAGTAATCCTAAAAATTTCAAGTAGGTAATCTAATCTGTCTGCGAGATTCTAGAGTTGAGACGCCACAACGTGAAGTCACAACGCAGTGTTGGGGCTTAAACCCTATGCAATAATTTATAAATTATACTACCTACCTAATTCTTAAGGAATTGACTGATATTCGTTAATATTCGAAAAATTTATCTTCATGGAATCTTATTTTGGGGTAAACAGGTATATTAAAAACTTAAACGGTTTTCAATAAATAAATTACACCAAACAAAAAAACGCAAAACAAAGCTAGGATTATTGCAAGATAAAATAATATGGCACTTGAAGTTACCGCGACCATATTATGAAAAATTTTACAATAAATTAATTGAAACCTACATAGAACTGCTCCATTTATTGCTTTTTCAATTAGTTTACATTACATACAAGTCAACTAAATCCTTCATAATTAATAATATATTATATTATTAATTATGAAGGATTTAGTTGACTTGTTACAGACCGTTTAAATCTTTAAAAAAAAAAAAGTAAATATATTTCTCGCATTCCGTCCGGCCACGTGTAGTCGATGGGGTGCCGGGAACTAAATTTTCCCGGAGCAACGGATTCCGGTGCCGTATAGTCCCAGCCTTACATTAAATCCTTTTCCTTCTTTTTTTATTAGATGGTATCATTCGCAAGACAATAGATACGCCATTACACATATTTTATGCTGAACACCGGATAATATTAAATTTGAAAATAGTTTTTATTTCTTACTTCATGTATCTCCGTAACTATGTTTTTATTATTTGTTTGATGATTTAACAGTCAAAATGGTGAAAAAAATGTTGTATATATTCTTGTCGAAGTGAAAGTTCTGCTGGTTGCAATATTTCGTTTATTAGTAACATTAGTAAGTTAATTGTTGATGTTAAAATAGTTATTCTAGTATAAAAGTGTTAACATTATAGCAACTGACGTTATTAAGAGTTATAATTGTACTACGTTTTGTTATAAACTAGTCAGTAGCGACTTGCCTAGAATCGTAGTAAGTACTGAGAAAAAAACGTGTGAAGTCGAGTAAGGCCTTTAATGATAATATAATACAGTTTTTATAGATTTCCCAACAATGAAGAAATGCGACAAAAATGTCTCAATAGTGTTTAAGTAAGGCAGAGAATTACATAAAAATCTGTTAAATATTAATGCAGCCGTCACTTCAAACCTTCTTGATTTTACACTATTCAATTAAGTCGACTTTTAAAACCTCAGCTGTATGTCATTCAGTGTTTCACAATTTGTCTTGTAGTTTACCACAGCAGAAAATATTATTGTCACCCTAATAAACTCTGTATCTAGGGCTCTTGGATATCGCCAGTGGCGCGGCGCGTGGCAGATTCAGGCAACATCCGCTCGTCTGTGTGCGATCAGATGTACGGTTTACGTTATTCCATCAGTTAAAAACTTTTAAAATTCCTCTCAAAAAAGAAAAAAATTGGGTGGTACGAGGCAAAGAGAATGTAAAGCTATACTACGTATTAATTAAGAGGTGGCACTCCGAATAAAAAAAAAAATTTCGAAATTCAAAATTATACCGTAGCTTTTTTACGTATTTATATCTTCTAAAGTGCAAAAGATTCAAGTCTAAAATGAAAAGCAAAAAAAAAAAAAATAAAAAAAAAAAACTATACGTAGGTTATTGTTTTCAATTTTATTTTTAGGACCCAATTATTAGATTAAAAAGGTAAATAAAACAATAAACACCAATAAAACGATCATTTTTATTGCATTAAAGAAATACAAAATTAAGGCTACATTTCCACGAGCGTTTTTATGTGACCGCGACTGATAAAACTACACTATACTTACATAGAACTTTGCGCTAATACGACACAGCTGAAAATCGTGTACACTTGACACTTCGATTTTCAGCTCTATTGTAGATTAAGTGCAGAGTTCTATTTACAGTGCAGTTTTTCCTGTCGCCACAAAAAAACTCTCGTGGATACGAGGGCTAAAACTTGGTAACCAAAATATTTCAGATTACCACATAATTATACGACATAGCCTGATTAACTTCAGCGGTTATCCTTTGGTGCAAAATAGATAGTTAGGTACATTTTATACGAATGAGAATCTTGAAATATTTTCATGTTGTCTTATTTATTATTGCGTGCCCTTGAAATTGGAATCCAATACCTGCAAATTATGAATTTATATTACATTTTACTTATTCCTTCTTATTCGCAATACTAACAAAGGTTAAACTAAATGTTAAAATTAGATTAATAAATATGCGGTAAAACTGTACAATAGTATTAAAAATAAAGTACCTAAGGTAAACACCCCAATGATGGACGGTTTAAGAAGAAAATCTTGCTATTTCAGAAAATTCACTTATTCCTGTGAAAGTTTTAACACAAAACGTAGTGAAAATTGGAAGTCCTATATTTATTCTATTTTTCTGCTTTATTTAATGTAGGGCACTTTAATAGGTTTTAATGTTATTAACAAATAAAAACTTAGATTTTTTTAACCAGTTATGGACAACAAAAATCTAGTTATGGACACCCAGTAATAAACAAGAACCAAATATGGACACCTAGTAATGAACATGAATCATGAGATGTTATATTAAATTAACTGTGGAATATTAAATTTGGAGTATAAAATGATGCAAACTTTTATTTTAATCAGCCTTTAATGTAACTGCAGTCGTGACTACATTCAAATTATGTACTAAAACTCTCTGAAATGGACAAAATCAGCTTCAAGTTCTGAAAACCATTTCTCACTGTCATCTTGAACAAGAGTAACTCTTGACGTGCATAAATTTAGAGCAGTACGTTCAGCAACCGTAGGTTGTCGTTTCATAAACGAGAAATACAATTTTTTGTCCGGTCTATTATTAGTGAAAGGAGTCTCCTGCATTTTTTCGACTATGAGACGTTGAACAGTATCTAATAATTTATCTTTGGGTAATGGAATATGTTTATTTGACATAATATATTTTATCCGATCTTCTAAAATGTTTTCTTCTTCCTTCGACAAAATGGTACTGGGTCCAATCGGACACTCTACGGTACTTTTTCCTGTGATTTTATTACGCAATGTAATTCTAGGCATGTTATTTTTTTTGCTGCATCAGAATCATTTGCGCCTTTTCTAACAGCTTCGATAGCCCACTGCGCAGCCCATTTGTTGAGTTGTAAAAATTTTTTGGCAAATAATCATTACAATAGTATATAACAAAGTACCTTTTTTGCCTGTCCCTTTGTCTGCTTAAATTTTTTAAATAACGCAACGGATTTTGATGCTTTTAGGTATATAATATGCATAACATAGTAGAGGTACACAGATAATTTTAGAGATTTTGCGCTTACATTGCAAACGCTGGCTGAACCCTACGAGATAAATCAAAATAATGTACTTACTACAGTTTTGTTTATCTTAAAAAAACCTACAAAAAAGTCCGCGGTGGCATATGTCTATCTCTTAGGGATAACCCACAATAACCATATTTTTATCCTTTACTTTAATTTAAATTTTATAGATTATTTACGAAGCGAGTTTAAACAATACAGCATTAATCCTTATCCAATTAAGTACCTTAAATACATTGTGTATTTAATATAGATCAATATGGTCCTTTACAACATTAAATTTAAATGAATATTTTCAAGGATAGTAGAGATTTAATATGCAGGGACACGTTTCGGCGACAATCGCTACTCGGTGCTCGCGCTTCTGCATCGCACTATCGAAAACGCTATTTTTTTATAAGAGGCTCACGAATATTTTGTACTGAATTTATCCATAGCATAGAATGGCAAATTAATTAATTAATCACTACATAGTTTAAAACAAGTCGCTTTATCTGTCGTATCGCTATATCAAGTCTGTCCCTGTGTATATTGTATGCTTAGATCTTTAAATCTACGCAACGGATTTTGATGCGAGTTTTTTAAAATAGTATTTAAGATATAAGATATCGTAAAATTTATATTCAAGCGTGATAAATATAATATTATGTATACATAGCTGGGCACCGTTAATCAAATAGTTAACTTCGTTAATCTTTAATCCGCTACAAAAAAAGTTAGCTTCGTTAAAAGTTAAAGCGTTACATTTCGTAAGTATTAACGCAAGTTAACGTTAATCGTTAATCCGTTAATATGTGTAAATCGATAAAATGAGATTGATAAAAAATTGCATTTTTATATCGTTGTGTTAGTGAGTGAACTTATAAAACCTTTTAGTTGGTTTAGGTTCAGTAAGTTAACAGGTTAGGAACAAAACAAGATACTTGTATAATTCAAATGTGATATTTAATCATCAGGTATAAGGTGCATATTCCCCTTCATGAACATTAACATGTTGTAGTCAAATGTGGCCATGGATTCTCATCAGGACCGCTGGAATCCGATTCCATGTCTTCCATGATATAGTTTTAATTACTACACTGCACAGTACACTTTTTCTATCTAACTAAATTACACTTCACTCTTCTTTATTAACGCCCAAATGATCACTGACAGTATTTAATTTATCCTATCAAAAACATAAATGTGAAATGAGAGCCAAGTTCTATAATATGACATAATATGCCTTGGTTATTGACTCCAACGACAAAAAAAGTGAGTTTTAAATGTGTGCCAAGTTCAATGGTCAGTCTTGAATTTTTTTTTATAACAACATAAAATATCATTTCTTCTCGTATATGTATATGTATAACTTAGGTAATGTATGTAGCCTAAGGTCTGACTTGGCTAGTTCTCAATTCTCATATACGAATTATTATATTCGATGGCTAGTTTCTACCACCAAGCCAAATTTTCGGAATACATAATAAAATAAGAAACGACAAGTAACAGGTTAAGAACTTCCGAAAGCTATCGCTAATGCATGATTGAGCAAGTTATAACTTGTACGCACCACCTCTATTGTACTCGACATACTTTTTTTTTACTTAAGGTATTGTTTTGATTCTGAATGATTAGGTTAAATTCGACTTTCTATATATATAGTTTGAATTTAGCCTCTATTATGTTGATTAATTTACTAAATTGACATGGTAAAATACGATTAGTGAAGTATGATTTGTACTTCAGAGTATATATAAATAACATATAGAATATTGATTTCTGTAATTTGTCGTCTCATTGGATCTGTAATTTGTCCGAGTACAAGGTACTCTTTTGTAAAAAATTCCGGACTATAGGGGGTCTCTATAATCCGACAAATTCGATAGTTCGACACTGCCCTGCAAAATGTTTGTCGGATTACCGGGGATCCACTGTAATATAATTCGTATATGAAAATTAGCCAAGTCAGACCTTAGGCTACAATATATTTTCCTAATTTATAAGAAGAAATCATATTTTATGTTGTTATAAATAAATTTCAGAACTGACTATTGAACTTGGCACCCATTTAGATCTCACTTTGTCGTTGAAGTCAACAACCAAGGCATATTATATCATATTATTGAACATATATTTGTTTTTAATAGGATATCATTACTTTTTGTACATAAATTATTAGTAGGTACTTATTTATAACAAAATTAATACCAAAATTAAGTGTTCCTAATATAATCAATTAAGTGAAAAATTATAAAAATTTACCAGTTTCTGATTTATTCCTTTGTATTCACCTAATTACCTATCTGCATGCCAAATTTGAACTTTCTAGGTCATCTGGAATTGGGTAAGAGTTTTGATCTATAGGTCAGTCAGTGATAAAAATTTCGATTTTTGGACGTTAATATCTAAATAACTGTTTGAGATGTGTTTATGAAATTTGAAGCACATATGTATCTCGCAAGTCTCAATATATGAGCCAAATTTGACACGTTTATGTGAAATAGTTTTTGAGTTATGGGGGGGTCAAATGTGGCTCCAAATGGTTCGTGTAATATTACACACGGTGCTGCTTGCCAGTTCTGTTACTTGAACTAGGCTTGACACGCTACCGCGTGTCTAGATCCGCTATCCCCAACCCGCGGCCCGCGGGCCGCATGCGGCCCGCCGGGCCTTTATCTGCGGCCCGCGTGAAATCTGTAACTTAAAAATCAGCCAAGGAAAAGCCATTTTAGGAAAAAAATAGTCAAAAATTGTATTTTTTATGAAAACCCCTTTTATATTAATTTTTATTTTGAATTATATTTTGGAGTAGAAATCAATTTAGTATCTTGTGAATATTTAAAGTATTGCCATCGACTAAAGAAAGGACAAAAAATCGCGTTTTGTTATCATAAAAAGGGCTTCTTCTTATATTATTTGTTTTAGGTATCTTGTTTTTTGGTATGATATTATGTTGTTATAACGGCATCAGAATTAAGACTTATGAAAATATCAGCTTTCTAGCTAAAGTGGTTATTGAAATACAGCCTACGATGTAATAACGATAGCATGCAGCGACAAGCCAGCTCCAGATAAAGTTGTGAAAAAGCGTTCACAATTCCAAAAATCTCAGTGAGTGAACATAATTATTATAATACATATTTGTTATTTTATTTTAGTTTGTGTCGTTATCTAATTAAGATGTTTAATTATTTAAGATGTTAAATGTTTAGTTTCACTCTTTTAACTACCTTGTGTTTTTCTATTATTAAATCGTTAAATTTAAACACCGTATCTTTTGTCCCTAAAAATTTTGGTTGCGGCCCGCGACACTAGGAGTACAACGGGTTTGTGGCCCGCGTAAAAAAAAGGTTGGGGACCACTGGTCTAGATAATAACAACAAACAAAACACTCGTCACTCTAAGCACCGGCGCTAAATAATGAAATGATCAAACGAAATAAACCTCTTCGCAGTTTTCTCACTCGTACGCGCCGGCAAAATATATTATCTAGTTTTTTTTGTTTCACTCGCTGCCACGCGCCGCCCGTCTGAACCTGTTTATCGCGCCGCGCCGCGGTGCCGTGCGGTAAATAGTCGGCATTGGATTAACGATTAACGGACTTCTGTTCATATTAACGGAAGTTAACGTATCCGTTAACATTTTTAAAAGTTAACTTAAAAGTTAATCCGTTAATCAAAATGTTAACTTCGTTAATTAACGATTAACGGATTAACGAGTTAATGCCCAGCTATGTATGTATATAAAGCGGTCGCGCATATCGTGTCGAGGTGATAAGGTCCCATTTTAACCATTTGCATTGGTTAAACCTAAAAACATTTTAATTATTGTATCAGAAGTATTGCTGTAAGTAAAGTTCTCCAAGAACACATTCCACGCGGGCGAAGCCGCGGGCAAAAACTAGTTAGCTAGCTAGCTAGTAGTTCTTAAATATAAAGAAAACTGTATTATTTTACTTCAATGTCCATAACTGGATTTCTATGTAATACCCAATAATGGACACAGGCGTCCATTACTGGTAGGCATCAATATTTTTATAATTATCAACTAGCTTTTAAAAAAGAATTTAAAAAGGAGTATAATAAATTCAAAATCTCAATCAACAATAAAAAAAACAAGTTTGGACATTTGTCCATTATTGCAACTATTCAACTTCAGTGCACCAGTAATAAACATTGATAAAAAAACGTGAAACATAGCGTCTCAAGAGTAAAAGCGTAGTACGTCTTTATGTCGATTTCATAGTCAATATAACTAACAAAATAGATTTTGTTTCAAATAATTCAATATTAAATTAACAAGTAAACTCTCTACCTAACTCACTAACCATTTCCGTAACAAAAGCCACTAATATGCATTTTCAATAACACGAGCACCAATTTACCTCACCCATTTTTTCTTATAAAACGGAAGTGAATGAAACATTAAACTTCGGCAGCTTGATGTCTTTTGGCTACCGTAAAATGTTACCAATATAATAAAATTGATTCCCGGCCTTATTCTAGCAGATTTGGTTATTTTTCGTCCATTATTGGTTCCTTGTCCATCACTGGTGCATTTACCTTACATACTTATTATTAGGTATGTACCTATTTAAAGTTTTTACTGACTGGCAGACATAACAAAATATATTAGGTAAGCAATGTGACTTGTTTGAAAAAATATTGCATGTCTTAATAAACATTCGAATCTTATATTATTTATAGAGAAACTTTACAATCTTAAATCTTAGCATGCATGTTAAAACCACTACACAATAAAATTCATTTATTGAAACAAATAATAATAATAATATGTATGGACGCTTCACACCACGTCAATCTGGCGCCGTGCTAAGTATCCGAAGAACTTGTGTTAGAGGTAGGTACCAGAAAACAGGAAGTATATTAATTAATACCATGTTAATACTATACTTAATTATATTTAAGATTTTTGTTATATTATACACAATTACACACAAATTCGAACCCGCGACCCCCGGCTTGAGCACCAAAGCGCTGAACTGCTGAGCCACAGAGGTCGTCAAACAAATATAATCTTTAAATGTCTCTTTTCAATAAAACGAGAAGTTAAAATATGGTAAAATTTTATACAAATACTCACCGATATTCTTTGACTTAAAGCATGTTTATATAGTGGTTATATACATGAACCTATTTTATATAAATCACTGTTTTATCATTATAAATATGATTTCAAGGTCACTTCACTAAAAATTACAGTTTTTTGCAAATAACAAAACATGAGTTAACAAATTTTGTAAAAGTTGAAAATAATTTTGCAAATTAATAGAATAGAATTTCGTAGTTTGAAATTTAAAATTAATCCTCTATTTCTGTTTAACCAATCACAGGTGATGTGTGAAAGAGTACACACCATAAAAGAGCGAGCAAGGTATGTGGTTTGCACAGACGATATTCAGGTAGGTATAGTTTTGGATTTCGAACGCCAATACTTACGATAGGAAGTTTCGACACCCTGGTATGGTCGCGCAACGGTTTATGAGCGCTCAGTGAAAGTGGAGGGGGTCGTTCGCGCATGTGACCAATAGCAAAGAATATATATTACTAACGTACCAATAGCGTGTCGGCAGCCACGTTCGGCATGCGTTCGGCGCATCCACACCTCCCCGCCCGAGCCCGCTACCGCCAAACACACCCAAAAACTGACTTCTGCGCATACCCCCTCTACTTTTGTCGAAAGATCTTAATTCGTTGCGCTACCTATACGAGGTACTGTTGTGTTGTGGGGTGTGTACGTCAAAAGCTGCATAATCAGAAGAACAGGAAAATATTATAAATACCTACATCTGTTAAAATGTATTTAAAATATTTTCCTGTCTGTAAATCTATGGCGATTTTATGGCGGTTTCAAGTTTTAGAAATTTACATTTGTTTTATGTTACGTTATCTATACTTCTATACTAATCTGTACTAATATAATAAAGAGGAAAAGTTTGTTTGTTTGCATTGAATAGGCTCCGAAACTACAGGACCGATTTTGATGAAATTTGGCACAGATGTAGTGTAGACCTCAGAGTATTTACTTGGTGTAGAACTGTAGACCACGGGGAAGGACAGTGTGCTACTTTTTATCGCGGAAACATTTACAGTTTCTGAGAAATTAGGTAACTTATGCGCGCACGAAGTGGCGGGCGACATCTAGTTTTAAATAATAATCTTTCAATGATTTTAATGAATAGGTAAATAAAGGATTAAATTAAACCCCCAAGGAAGCTAGCAGTACAAGCATTGCTTGTCAAACTGATGCGTGTGACTACGAAGAAGAGAGTGCAAAAGGAAATACTTTCTGGAGTTGGAATGACGATAGGAATGAAGCTTCGACGCAGACAAACATTTACATTGGGAAGCCTGATAAAAACGAGCGAATTATAGTCAAAGGGCTGAAAACCGTCGCCACTAAGTCATGCGGCCCTGACGATATCATATAATATTATGTTCACTTCTATGAGAAAAACGACCTCGAGTTGCCGCCGTCAACCTACTGATGGCGTTGCCATAGCTACGCCACGATACCCAAGAGCCCTTTATGCTTTGAATATACAGTGTTTTGTTCACGTCACACAAGTGACATTTTTAATTCGATTGAAGAAGACAAAACCCTGTGTAACTATTCAAAGCTCGTATAAGCTTTGAATAATTACACAGTGTTTTGTCTTCTTCATTCTGCGTTTATTAGTAAGGACTAAGGAGGCTTAAAGTTCTACACCGATCGAGCTGAAATTTTAGCATAATATATATAAGGTTCGGTAGAATCAATTACGGATATTTTGGGAATTTGATCTACTGCTTCTATTTTTTGCATCAGTCACATATCCGCGACCGTGCAAAAACTATATTTACGCGGGCGGAGCCGCGGGCAACAGCTAGTATTATTATAAAGAGGAAAAGTTTGTTTATTTGCATTGAATAGGCTCCGAAGCTACATAACCGATTTTGATGAAATTTGGTAAAAATGTAGAATTGACCACGGGGAAGAACATAGGCTACTTTTTATCTCGGCAAAATGTACGGTTCCGGCGAGATTTTTGCGCGGACGAAGTCGCGGGCAACATCTAGTAAGGAATAAATAAAAAGATGCGAATTGTTACTTATAAGAAGTACTTATTATATTTACATTATTCGTTAACAAATATCACGATTCAGTATCGTTTAGGCGTTGCTGAGTATCCAGTCGGTGTAGGAGGAGACGCGCACGTTGACGCCGGGGTAGAAGGGGTCGGCGCAGCCGAAGCCCCACGAGGTGATGCCGTTTTGCACGTGGGCCGCACCGTCAGTGTGAACGAGGGGACCGCCGGAGTCGCCCTGGCAGGCGTCCTTGCCGCCCACGTCCAGGATGCCCACGCACAGCATCTCGGGCGTGATGTCGGGCCAGTTGCTGTAGCCGGGCAGGGTCTTGAGGTAGGCGTAGCGGTCCGCGCACAGCTGCTGGTTGATCACGTTCACGTCCACGTGCTGGAGGACCTCAGATGCTGGGCCGTTGGACTGGAAATATTGCACATTTATTATGCTACTGAAGCTTGTCGTGTTGAGAATACGTAAATTAAGTTGCTATTTATTTATGCCTCTTTCTAAATCAATTCTAAAGTTGAAAACCGATGGATTAAAGTTTGTCACACGACTTTCAGGGTTTGACGCCGTTGAATGTATTTGCACTAAGTACATTTGGTAGTTAAGAATTAGTACAAATTACAGAGTAAAACATTAACGTTAAGAAAGCAGATCACTCATTTTGGGCTATTTTTTTGCCGGCCAAGAAAAAACAACGTTTTTATTGAGTAGTACTTAGCATTATAAACAATATATTTCAGTACGCCGAAGTTCTAGGTCAATTTTCTGAGAGTAAACAGGGTTATTACTTTTTGACAAGTAAGAAAAAATAATTGGATTATTTGAATTGTATTATTTGAATTGGATTATTTGAAGAGCACTTGTCGTTTTAAACGATATGTTTCAGTACACCCAAGTTTTAGGTCAATTTTCGAAGATTATACAGGGTGGGTTATTTCTTTTTTAGTTGGCCAAAAAAAGCATTTTTTGAATACTTTTTAGCATTATAAACCACATATTTCACTACACCCAAGTTCTAGGTCAATCTTTTTATATTATACAGGGTAAAAAAAAAGAATTTATTTAATGCGTTTTTCAAGATTGCGCCCTTACAAGGAACCCAATTATTGAAGAAAAAGATGTTACGTAACGCGTTGTTCGAACCCCTCTACCCTCCCATGTAACGCCATGTAAGTTCGTAACGTTTTACAAGACCCCCCTCTCCCTCCCAAATTGCGTTACATAATACTTATATAACGCAACTAACAACAACTAAATCTCCCTAAATATATGTGTTTTCTTTGCGAACAATATCATTCACGAGCAATATAATAGGAAACATAGTTTACCCAGAGTGTTCCCCATCCGATAGCGAAGAGCCGAGTGCCGTCAGGCACGTTGTAGTTCCGTCCGGCGATGCTGACGGTGCCGATTCTGGCGGAGAGCTGCGCAGGGCTGGCCAGCTTCACCAGGGCGATGTCGTTCTCCAGCGTCCTGCTGCTGTACTGCGCGTGGACCACCAGCTGCCGCACAGAGTGCAGGTCGCCGCCGGACGACGCTTGGGTGGAGCCCAGGCGTACGTTCCACGACGAGGCAGAGTCGCCACTGGAGAGAGAGAAAACTATCTCAATATGTTGTTAAATTTACGCCGGTTCCTCGCGCCGAGTTAGTTCCCGAACCGGTGGTAGGGACAATTCCGTAAGCGTTATTATTAGCCTTAAGCCTACTTATATAAAAATGAAACTTTTGAATTTATCTAAATGAAATTCATATAGCTAGAACTCTAGGTGGTGAACAAAGTCTACTTTGTTTTTTTGTTTTTTTATTTTTATTTAACTTGCTATACAATATGTATTATTAGTTAGGGTGGAATTTTGCAACTCCATGAATTGAAATTGAAATGAAATTTTGTGTTTTACAGTTTCAGTTTGGATGACAATGCATGGTTAGCTATGTGACGTCACGCGTCATTCTAAATCTAACATGGCGGAACATCCAAGATGCCCGAAAATATATTTTAATTCACTCCTACAACACGAGTATCAAATGAAAGGGCTTGCTGAGAATAAGTTGAAAAATAAAGTGACGCCATTTTTAATCCAACATGGCGGAACACGCAAGATGGTCGACATGTGTTGCCTGCGACCGACTTCGTGCGCGCAAAAGTTCATTTTCTGGAAACCGTATATTTTTCCGCTATAAAAAGAAGCCTATGTCCTTCCCCGTGGTCTACTCTATATCTGCCAAATTTAATCCAAATCGGTCCAATAGTTTCGGAGCCTATTCAGTGCAAACAAACAAACTTTGCCTCTTTATAGTATATTAGTAGATAATTATAGATATATATTTGTTTGATTCTTGACAAGCTTTTATATCATTAGAAATTGTGTTATTACCTACGTTATAAGTTGATATAAAAAAGTTTTAAAGGAAAATATTATTTTATTCTTTTAACGCATTCAAATAAAAGCTTGTTTTTAAAAAAGGTTTTTACTTTTAATTTATTTCAAGGTGGCGTTTGTGTTTCGAATCCAGTAAAGTCTACTAACATGGATATTATTTCAAGGTGGCGTTCGTGTTTCGAATTCAATAAAGTCTACTAACATGGATATTATTTCAAGGTGGCGTTCGTGTTTCGAATTCAATAAAGTCTACTAACATGGATATTATTTCAAGGTGACGTTCGTGTTTCGAATTCAATAAAGTCTACTAACGTGGATATTATTTCAAGGTGGCGTTCGTGTTTCGAATCCAGTAAAATCTACAAACATGGATAAAGTTTAATGCGGTATCTTATCTCACGGCGACGTGTCTCTCGAGAAACATCTCTCTTTAGAATGTCCCAACTCCCAGAAGCCAGGAGATGGATGCATATTCACGTTCCTCAGGGCTTCTCAAGGAGGAACCTACTTTGTATAGGTCTTTATTAATTCTATCTAAGTATCTACTAATAGTCAGCTGTTACCTACGCGGAGTTACTAAATTCCACCACCTCGAATGGCATATGACGAATTCTCGTGAAACATAATAATTGATCTACTGATTGATCCCAAGAATATTTCGTAGGGCTAGGTGGGGACGCACTAGCCTTTTTTTGAGGGATAACTATAAGTTTGCCATTTACTGTAAACTTCACCCAAGATATAAAAAAAGTAAAGCAATGTTGCCTTTCACCTCTTTTTTTGTAAACTTGGACAAATCTGTGTGAATTGTGTCTTATGCCACCTGCGAGACAGGCTCTGCCTAGTGCAGGGGCATAGCATAAACTTCTCTGTATGTAACTTTTTGGAAATAAAGAATTTCAATTTCAATCTTCAAATACTTACGCAAAGCAATGGGCAGCGGAGAGCACAGTGCCTGGTGTGATGAGGGCGCCGCCGCAGGACTGCATGGGCATTATGCCCCACCAGTTGAAGATCATGCTGCTCATGTACGGGTACCGCTCGATGGTGGTCGCCTCCCCGCCCACGATGCGCGATATGCGCTGGGGCACCGCTGCAAATACACGAGGTTGGGATTAGCCGCATGCTTAGGAGTCATATTGGAGATTGAGGATTCTGCTATTAGCGATAACATGACTCGACTTCGAGTCTATAGGCCCATGGGAAGTAGAGATTGACGTAAGAATTAAAGAAATAACGGTTTTCTTCAGTGTGAAAGAAGAAAATGTAAACCAATGTTTGCAATCACAATTTTGAATATTAAGTCATCAGCGAAATTACCACTTTATTAGATGATGGTCAAATCCATTGTTTAGGTAAAAGTAAAATCAACTCACCCAGAGCGGCTCCCACTAGGGCCAATAATATGATCGCGCGCATGTTGTCTTGTGTCGGAGTACGCAGTCGGCCAGGGCTGGTACAATTTATATCGATTCTTTATCACTTATCGCTCACCAAATCTTCACTAATTCTCGTGTTTAGCCAAGCGTCATGTAATTAGTATCAATTTATTAATTAGCTATAAATCATATTTTTATCTTCTAACTACTAGCTTTTGCCCGCGGCTTCGCCCGCGTGGAATATGTGCTTAGTATACTTGGAGAAAAAACTTCTCTCTCAGCAAATAACTCTACTCACTGCAACATACTTCCTATATAGGTAATATATAAAATATTGAAAATGTTTTTAAGGCGTCGCACACAAGGCCTTTTGTAAGATTTAGGTGGACAAAAATAATTATTTCTTTATAACACGCATAATGTATGTACTTATGTTTATTTACATATTACAACAACCTTTGACGATGAGCGAGCTGTCCTACTTAAGTTCCTGTCATTTTTGCTCAACTTAACTTAGTGCAGTACTGTGCAAAAAATGACCATGATAGCTCTACATAATTTTTTAATATGTGATGTTAATAATTATTAAATAAATAAGTAATGTAAGTATGAAAAGAAACAACCATTTAAACGAAATTATTTACTAATTAAATAATGAACAAAATACAGAGTATCGGTCGTAAGTATATAATATATATTATAAATAAAAATATGAGGTTTAGCTACAAATCGCGAAACTTTCAGAGGAAGAGGAGTTACAATTATTATTTATCGTCATCATCATCCTTAGCATAATGTCTACCACGATATGTTGATTGCCAGAACGGCAGGGTTTTGAAATAAGTTTGTCACCTCTTTCGCAAATGGAACTACCTCATGTTTTGGTTTCTCTCTGAGACTTGTTATGACTTATAACAGGATCTGAAGTAATTAGGAGAAGATTAAAGACGTTGGTATTTGTATTGAGTCTTGAGATCTTTTGGGCATGAAAAAGACTATAGTTTTTAAAGTTATTTGTTTAGACCCTTGAATATCTTCCGATAGTATTCCTATCGGAAGAGGCTGGGAATTTCTAATATCTGCACTATGTATTGTGTACAGTGACGCTCATGAAGTATCTACCAATTATATAAAGATGTGTACATATATATTTGCTGTTTCTAAGCAATATGTTTTGAATTCGTGAAATCTTGATTGCATACCAACTAGCCAGTGTGCTTAAAGTTATCGAAAATCGTGAAATCAGAGATGATGCAAGCCTTTGAACTAGGATTCTTGCATTCATTCCTCGTTTTCTTTGATTTACTCTTCATGCCTACATGTCTAGCCCATGTTCTCAGTTACAGCTTAATATTATAAGTGGGTATACTTATATAAAAATGTTGACCTGATTTTTGAATTTTCACTGAAAATTTTCAGGTACCTTGTTCATGACATAGTCAATCAGACATGATACGCATTGTGATTGTGTTAATTCTAGATATCAATTAGTTTGAAGGTGTAAAAATAACTCTTTTCGGGTGATTAACGTTTCATTACGCTGCCCTTCCCTCGAAGTTCCTGTTAAATAAAAAAAAACCTGCAAGTACCTGCAGCTAAATTATCTTGTAATCGATAGCCCACATATTTTGTCAAATATGGAAAGTAAAATTATTCTACAGCGGTCTTTACCAAAAACTATAGGGAAGATTGTGTTTCAAAAAGTAACCATTTTTATAGCGATCAATAGTAACTACGAATTATGGTTTATTAAATTATTATGTTGTGTTGCTTACAACAGAAATTAAAAGTACTTACCACAAGCTTGATTATCCATATAGATATTGTTTAATAATTCGGTTCCAACTACAAAATATTTTACTTCAAAAAACACAGAAAACAAAACCGCTCAGAATAGTCGTAAGAAATAACTAACTCAAACAAGTTTCTATCTGCTATTGTATTCTTTTCCGTGCGTATGGTGACTATTTTTTTTGTCTTTTGTATAGTCAAAAGTTGAATGAAGCCTTTGCTAAAGAAAATTCAGGTAAATTTACATGTACCTAAAATTATTTTTGTCCAGCTAAATACGTTAAAAGGCCCTGTGTGCGTCGTACCCAATGGGTAAAAACGGGACCCTATCACCTCGACGCGACGTGCGAGAACGCTTGATATAATAAATTAAAAGGAGGAGTATATCTATAATATTTAATATTACGTTTAGCCTTTTTTGATAGTGCGATGCAGAAGTGCGAAGTGCGAACCTCCGGCCGATCGCAACAGCAATGTCCCTGCATTTTAAATCTGTAATATCTTCGAAAATATTCATTTAAATTACGTGCTAGTAAAGGGCCATATTGATCTATATTATATGCACAATGTATTTAAGATTTAAGATACTTAATTGAATAAGGATTAATTAATTTCTTCAAATCGCTTCGTAAATAAGCCAATATTTCTCGTAAAAAGTAAAGGATAAAAATTGGTTATTGTGGGTTATCCCTGAGAGATAGACATATACCTACCACCGCGGATTTTTTGTAGAACTTTTTACGGGGTACAATACTGTAGTAGGTACTTTTACTGTTATATTATTCTATCTCGTAGAATTATTTTGATCTATCTCGTAGGGTTCAGGCTTCAGCCAGCGTTTGCAATGTAAGCGTAAAAAATAATTAGGAATAAACCTCCCCCCGATGGTTGCACGCCTTGTCGTGGCGGTGGGGCTTAGTAACCGTGGACTGGTTACCCACGGTGAAGCTAAGACGCAACCGGGGCCGGCATGTTTGCCGCCGGCTGGCCCGAGGAGGGCGCTCCCAGCGGGCTGAACATGTCCGCAGAGGACGCGCGTGGAGGTGGGACCGCAGAAGAAGAGGAGTGCCGGTATTACGGTGCGCCGTTCTCCCTATCTTCTGCGGCCGTGGAGGGATCGCAGGGAGAGTGGCGTGATGGTATTACGGTACGCCACTCTCCCTACCCCCTGCGAGCTGGCGGGGCCGTTCCGTCGAAACGGCGTTGGTGGGGCCGCAGAGGAAGAGGCATGTCGGTATTGCGGTGCGCCGCTTGCCCTATCCTCTGCGACCGAGGTGTGGTCGGTGGCAGAACCACAGGCCTGATCTGCCACCGGGTACCAGTTTATCTGGTACCCATGGCCTCCTAGTAGCAGACTCAGGGGGAGTCTGCTACAGTACTGGTGGAGGCCGAGGAGGGAGGCGCACCTAATACCATCTGGTGCGCCCATCGTGGAGGGCCTTCGGGCTTTCATGATGGAGCCGCTTGTAGGCGGCTGCCGCCGGCGGGGTCGCGGATGTGTGGATCATTCCCGTGGCCCCGTCAGAGGGCGGCGAGGAGGAAGATGGGGGGGGTTTTTAGGGGGTATACCATGAGTCCCACATCACCACTTGGGTGCCTTCTGCGCCTGGGTGGTATGCGTAAAGCATTTTCCCCCCCGGAAACAAAAAAAAAAGGACATTATAAACCTTCAAATTATCTGTGTTTCTCTACTAATGTTGTAGAGAAACAGATAATTTTATATACCTATATATAAACCTTCCTATTGAATCACTACCTATATCTATTAAAAAACAGCATTAAAATCCGTTGCGTAGTTTTAAAGATCTAAGCATAGGTACAAACACATAGGGACAAACAAAAAACCGATTTTGTTTTATACTATGTAATGATAATGATATAGATGTTATCGTTACAATGCTGTATAAATTCTTTTCACTGAACATTTGAATCAACTAAGGACCACTGACCAGCAGTGGCCAAGCCTTAAGAAGTAGGTACAGTATAAAACGGGATCCTCTTCTTTCGCATAATTTTATTTGTCATAATTTCATTTGGCATACATCACTTGGCATAATTTTAGTACGCATAATAATACTTTGGCATAATGGTTTCTTGGCATACTACATCATTAGGCATAAATATCATTTAGACTAATATTGTTTGTCCTAATTTAATGAGGCATAACTCGTAAGGCATATTTTTTCTTGTCATAATAATACTTTGGCATAATTGTTTTTTGGCATAAACTCGTTAGGCATATTTTTTGTCATAATAAATTCAAAGCATTCTGTCACAAGACACAAATATACATAAAATGGAACGACATAATGAAAACGCGGTTAAGGTAATTAAACGCATATTAATAAAATATTAAAAGCAGGTATTAAACTCATATACCTAGTGTAACATGTGTAACAGTAGGTTAAGTTGCGGCGGGGTGGCCCTTGGGCCACCCGTAAGCCGCTAACATGTTTAAAATAATTAGCTTGGCATGTTCTTAGATAGCAGTTCGTGTTTTTGTCCGAGTTTATTTCGTAATCAGTCGTAAAATTACAATTATAATTGTTATTTCGTCTTAACTCGCACACCCAGTAAAATTTATCATTCATATCATGTGAAAAAAAATGCTACAAAGATGTATGCGTAAATATAATAGTATGCTTAAATATCATTATGCGTAAATATATTTATGCTTTTTAATATTATGCAAAAAAATATTATTCTTAATGAACATTATGCGTAAAAAAATATATGCCTTACAATAAGTATGCCTAACAATTATTATGCTTTTAGTAATTATGCGAAAAAAAAAATATGCTAAGAAAGTTATGACAAATGAATATTATGCGAAACTACTATTAGGTCAAATGAAATTATGCCAAGTAAAATTATGACATATGATTTTATGCGAAAAAATAGGGAACCGTATAAAACAACACGTTGATATTTGATATCAATTAATAATATAAATAAAAAAAAAATACATAATTAATAATTATATTTTATTACTTCAAATTGTGACACTATTTCCGCTATTCGTCTCTGAAACGCATTACCCGAATCAATACAAAATTCTAAGTCTATAAACGTTTTTAATACTACTTAGATCTTTCAATTTAAAATTTAGTTTTTTTCTATTTAATTTTAATTTTTCAAAGTATATTCTCTTATATATATATGTAGGCGCGTTTCTACAATTACAAGATGTTGTCTGTTTTACCATTATTACTGATGCTGTTTTATCGTACGGATAAGCGTTGCCATGACGACGCTGGTATAACGTCAATCATATCTAGCTTTGGTACGCTCAGTTTTAAAATAACTAACGGCCGCCGGCAGATATTAAACGACGGAATACTTAATAAGTCGCGTACAAATTAAGGATTATCGGATTTATTGTGGAAAAGTTATATAGTGACGTGATCTATGATAATTCGTTGATAAATTTGATCAATTAGAAATAACCTACGGACTTAATCATAGCTATACGCCTAAATCAGTCCGTGGGATTCGAACTTTACGACCCACGAAAAGCATAAAAATGATGCTATTGCTCGGTTTTTCAATTTTCGGAAATATATTGACATTTTAAGGACATTTTTATCATGTACTTGTGCTAAATATGGATGAAGGAATAAAATTTTTACATGAGCATGTCGAGACATGCTGTGGAAAGAGATGGTACTACTAAACATATGAGATAGAAAGAGATAGATATGGTTTATGAACAGTTTGATTACAATTTGTGTGATGTGTCTGCTTACCGACTATGTCATGACTATGGTTTTTGTGATAAGTTCTGTTTTCTATAAAACTACAGTGTGAACAATGTGGGACCAGTGTAACACAGTGGGACAGTGTTTAAGAGCCAGGACTCCGCAGACTTGCGGTATAGCTGTAGTGGGCTCCATATTAGTGCTGGTCTACTATGTACGACCTAATGCAATAATCCTTCGTGCGCCGGGACGTGTCGGCGCCAGCAAGACGGCGGCAACACGACGGCGGTAGCATGACGTCGACGTGACTACGGCAACATGACGGTGACGTGACGGCGGCTGCGGCAGTGGCACGCTGGAGTCATGAACGCGGTGGTACTATGTTGAGAACGACGACTCAGTGGCGGCTGCACGTGACGTAAAAGGCTGTAACCCACTTTTTTATTACTGATATAATTTTAAAGACAGCAATACATTAGTTATTCCCCTGCTGTTTCGAGTGTCTGTGGGCGATAAATTGCTTTCCAATAGGCAATTCGTCTACTCATTTGTTCAATCAAGTTTAGTTTGGTCGCTTGTTCTCCTGTTGTGCTTTTCTATTCTCTGTGTGCAGATATTATGGTGGCTACATCATAAGCGGCGCGGGAGTCGCCTAGTGCCTACTGTGAACCGTCACACATGGTAGTGTAGAAGCACTTCGAAGTGAGTCTTGTGGAGGAGTTGTGTGCGACTCCAGTCCTCTTTTATTACTAATAGAAGCTTTAGGGTGAGTCTAACTGTTCTTTTTACAACTCTGCTGCAAAGTACTCGAGAAGCAAAGTTTGATAACTGTAAGTACCTAGTCATAGAGTAAATGGCCAGTATGGGCCATGTACTGAGTACAGAGCAGTAAAGTTGTACGTTATTTTATTTTATATTGGTTTTAAAAAGTCTAAAACATTTCTTAGATACTGGTGTTTAAGAGAATTTTAGTGTTTAAGAAGAAATATTTGCCAGAGTACATTTTGAATCTGATTAAAGAAAATAATCTATTTGACCGACACTAGTTGGTGTTAATTACTTTGCCTGTTATTAATATCGAGTTGAGATATCATAGAGATCGATTACAATTTGCGGTGCATAAAACCTATTTTTACTGTTTATCCAAAAGTCAAAATTGATTTGAGGCCTTACTTTTGAAGCATTGAAAAAATAATACGGCTACGTAGTAACCACTCTGTGCAACGTGCGCTCCGTGAGTATTATACCTGGTTCTGTGGCTGCACCTCGCCCGCCTGGGCGCCTGGGTCGCGCTGGGCGCGAATCGCGTAAACTTTTACAAAGTCGACGTCTCGATTTAGTGTTCTTGTGTAGGGCCTACCGTACCGCCCGTGCGGAGGCGCTTTCACCCAGTGAACGTGTGATATTGAAGTGACGTCACATATAGGTAACACAGAGGTCCAACGTCCAAAGTCCAAATTTTGCATAGGTATGACATAATTGTGACTATGTTTGATTTGATGTCATATGTATGACATGACCATGACCTTATATTGGCTGTCGACTCGAGCGCTATGTGCACGCGCGGTCGATTAGGTGAACTAAAACCTCCTACCTCGCCTAATAGATGGCACTAAGCGCGAAAAATGCAAACTAGCGTTGTTTTGTATTATAATGGATCACATACTATTTTATCAGCCAACACAGGCTAGGCTTAAACTAAATAGCCTAGCTTAGTAATAAGGGCGAAACTCTAGAAACACCACAGGTAGGTGTATATAGTGGTGTGAGAATTGGCCGCCCCTCTTATTGTGCCGCCCGGGTTTTCAAAAAATCGGATTTTGCATCCCCTAGATATATTATGAGCAAAGTTAAATCACATTGAAGTAAATTTGAGAACACATGAAGGTAAGATTAAGGTCACATTTACGTCATATTTATTACGTAAAAGTTTTATGTCAAGAAGTGAAATAATGAGTCACATGTGACTCAATCGTGACTTATATATTACGTAAATCCTGACGTAGCGCAATATCATTTTAACGTCACTTTGACGTAAACGGGTTTACTGGGCAATTCTTGCCTGTAGATTTAGAGTTGCAGCGCAGTGATTCATTATATTGTAAAAAGAAATAAACGACTAGATTTTCCTATCATCATAAAATAAGGATATTCAAATAGTAAAAAAAAAAAATAACTGTATTTCCGAGTGACAGGACCGGTGAGAAAACACGATCAGAGGATGTCACTTTTATAATTTCTTCCCTTCGGTTCGCGAACGATCTGGGCACTGGATAAAAATTAATCACTATTCACTGCGTCGCTCAGTCGTTCGTGGCAATTTTAAAACTAAACTTTATTAATTTAAATTAGTTTCGTTGCGGGTCCCAAGACGGCTTTGGCGTGTCCTCTGGGCGCTCCTAAGATCATGTTAAGGGGGTTTATGTGGTTGGTTGTCGCTGTCGATCCTGGCTGCACACGGGTTGCAGTGGTGGGGATTTGTGGTGGGCCATTTGCCCGTATATTTAAGTAGTAAAAAAAAAATCTAAGAAATTCCCCGTATAAAGGCAATACATTGCAGTGATATAAAGTTAGTTGCGTGTGTGGAGCACACAGAATTCAAGGCGTGCGGAATGGGTGTTCGATCACATTTGTGTGCGGCGCGCTGTGTCCAAAGCCATGGCGAGGTGCCGCCCCGCCCGCACTTTTTGATTTTTGCTCTTTGCACTTACAAGACAAATCGCGTTGTTGTGTTGTGACAATTAGGCATTCGGTCAGAATTGATTGGGGAAGGGTTGGGTGAAATGTTCCGTTGGTCTGTGGCAACATATTATGTGTGGATAGTCGTTCCGATTTGGAGTGGTTGTGACGGCCTCACTTTTAGGCGTGTTGACGGATTCTGGATGATTTCTGTATTCTGTGGTGGAGGAATTAGAAATCTTTATGACTTGTTTTATTACTAAACACACATTCTCGTGGTAATTTTTAGAAATGCATAGTAATCCAGATATCTACCGTAAGCAGATAGTAGCAATGACTAAAAAGATTATAATTGAGGTAAATTGCTTTGGTTCAGTACAATATAAAAATAAGAGAATTTTATCAAATTATGTTTGGTGGTTTAGACTCTGGTCACTAAATAGAGAATGTGCGTAAGTAAGAATATGACGTGCAGTACTTGTAGCTGGGTAAAAGAAACGTGTATTACACATATAATAAACGCGTTTTCATAAGATTGGTTAAGTATGCTGCGTGGAAGAGGACGATTATTAGGTACCGTCGTGGTGACTGACGTAACAATGAAATCGCTTACCTGTAATTTGACACCGATACACACTATAAGATGATATTCGAATTACGTTTAGTATGCCTAATGAAAAGCTAAATGCTTTCATACCTAGTTCAATAGTGATTTACGAAACGGGGTTTAGTATGAATATTGCAGTCCACGGGGACTCCGGCGAGCGGTCTAAATGTACCTAATTCATATTATGTGCTATCCACAATCCACATGGATGCTTGGGCTTCAGTTGACGTAATTACATGAGGTAGCAACTAATGAGGATAAGCCGTTACTATGAACACTGTGATGTGAGGTGTTCTTGTTGCGCAAAAAAATATATCTCTATATCGTTGACGAAACACTACTGCTATAGTCATAATAAAGTTTGTTGCTATCTAAGCAATCTAAGATCCGAGTTCTGGTACCTACCGAGTAAGTGGTGCAGCCTATCGGGGGCAAAGGTTTTGTTTCCATATAATTTAATGCTCTGTATTTTAAAAATAACACCCCACTTCCCGCATCAAGTTTTCTAATAGCCTACAGATAGCCCAAGCTACCTTCTGTAGCTACCAATTCTATTCTAGTTCGATTCTTTGAAGAGAAGTCCGAGCGCTTCTTTCGCTTCTTTCATTCCGCAAATCGTGTTACTTCGAACATGCATTTGGTTATCAACCGATATTAGTTTGCACGAAGTTCGGGAGAGATTAAAGAATATACTTACCTACATTGCGGGGATACCTGTCCCGGGGACGAGGCTCGGCGGGGGTGACCGCCTGGTAGTCGCTTTTGCGCTTATTTCGTGTCACAATGCATTGGTGTTAAATGTGGGCTGAGCTCAGCCGTTGGATATGGTTATAATATGGTAATTGAACGTCTGACCTGACAATCCTCGTCGTGTGTTTGGGTATTTGCGCGAAAATGACCATGTAGGCGATGATGGGCGATGCTATTGACATAGAGATGTTGACGTTAACTTATGAGGACGTAGAAGTTGACGCAGAAGTTGATGCTGAAACTGCGGTTGTGTTACATTTTGGTTATTGGTTTTGTGTGGGTGTTGTCTTCCGCTTTTGCGTTGCAATTGGAAGGGGAGCACACCAATGTGTGAAGTGTGTGGGGTTTGTAGACTGCGGCGCCGCAGCGCAGGAGCGATACAAACCTAGAGGATTTTGTGTGTGGGTGTTGCAAAGGAGAGCAAACCCAACATGTGAAGTGTTGTTGAGTGTTGTTGAGCTCAGGTAATTCAAGGGAGACGGGTGACCGTTGAGTCAGCGGGTTTAATCTTGTGAGATGGCAGAGTCTGTCATCGCGGAGCGATCTACAAATCGATGCAACGAATTTGAATCTGCCATCACAGCAAATTTGCCAATGCTGGTCGACACTTATCACCTGATCCATGCCTTTGAATCATTTGGCTCTTGTTAGCGAGTGGTGGAGTCTCGCCGGTGAGTTTGGTGGCATTTGATGACTTTTGTGATTTTTGATAACTTTTAACGACTTTAACTTTCCGTGACCTTTAACTTTCGTTGACCTTAAACTTATAATAAGTTTTAGTCTTCAACTTTTGATGACTTTTGTGTTTTTTGATAACTTTTGATGACTTTTGAACCATCGGACTTTTGAGAATTGAGAAGCTGCCGGAAACTACAAACGTTAAGATCACTCGTCAGGGTGGACGAGCGTAATGATTTGATAAAATGCATTGAGAGGTTCCTTCGCGCAGGTACACCTACACTCTACAGCCTATTTATTCGCCCGAGGACGTGCGATTGTCAGTCCGGCCGTGTAGGCGCGTTTCTACAATTACAAGATGTTGTCTGTTTTACCATTATTACTGATGCTGTTTTATCGTACGGATAAGCGTTGCCATGACGACGCTGGTATAACGTCAATCATATCTAGCTTTGGTACGCTCAGTTTTAAAATAACTAACGGCCGCCGGCAGATATTAAACGACGGAATACTTAATAAGTCGCGTACAAATTAAGGATTATCGGATTTATTGTGGAAAAGTTATATAGTGACGTGATCTATGATAATTCGTTGATAAATTTGATCAATTAGAAATAACCTACGGACTTAATCATAGCTATACGCCTAAATATAATACAGTACCTATGCTATAAACTATGACAGTTGTTTATTTATTACTATTTAATGTAAGTATAATGTAGAAATCTTTTGTTTTTTAATACTATACCTACCGCTACTTTTTAGGGTTCCGTAATACTTAAGGAACCCTTATAGTTTCGCTCTGTCCGTCTGTCTGTCTGTCTGTCTGTCTGTCTGTCCGCGCCTCTAGCTCCTGTAATTATGAATATAAATTGATGAAATTTGGTGTAGTTATAGATTGTGTATAGGTCACGGTTTCGGGATCATAAAAAAATAAAAAAATTATATTTTAAGGGTGGCTCTCCATACATGTGAAGTGGGGATGAAAAATATTTTTTCACTCTACCCCATCGTGTGGGGTATCGTAGAATAGGTCTTTTAAAATAAAGGCAAGGTTTCATACGTTACTTTTTTATAAAGTTGACCATTTTCGAGTAATCGGCCTCCAAATTAGTTTGTAAGTTGGTCCCCCCCCTAGCATTTTTAAACTAAAGGAGATAGAAACTTGCAAATTTCCATGCTGATAGATCATGCTAAAAACTCTTTAGGAAAACTATTATGAACCAAATCGGACAGTAACTTTTGGAGTAATTAAAAAAAAAAGCATATTACGCGTTTATAGTTACGGAACCCTCCTTAGACATGTCCTGACATGCTCTTGGTTAGGTTATTTCCTTTGTAAATTGTTAGTCTTAATTTCATTGTCAATTATTTTCCTTCGTTATTATTATTTTATTATATTAAAATGGATTCCAGGCAGGAAGAAACTGCTTCAGCAGTAAGGCCGCCAATTTGGACTTTTTTGTTATTATTCTTTTCTGTAAGCAAATTTTTTTAGTTTGTGTTCAAATAAATAATTTTTATTTATTTATTTATTGTGCTCTTCGGAAAAATTCGTTTTTTTTTTTAATTTATTACAAAAAAAAACATCTTTTACAGCCATTACATAAATCGCCAAACTGTGGAGCAGTTTGTTGGCGGTTGGACTATTCTAAATAACAAAATATTATTCTATTTTAAACAACACATTAAACAAGTGCCTTTTTGGTCAACTTTTTTCAGCAGTCTCCGAAAATTATGGTTGAGGTATCATTCGATTCGAAATAGCATCTAGATGATTTTTGAAAAAAATGAAGTTCCGCTTGCAAAAATTAACAATTAACTAAAAACAAAAACAGGGGCTTTAGTTTTTTGCAAATTTCTCAAAAACTAATAAAATGTTTTCAAATTTGAAAAACGATTCAAAAAGATTAGGATATTTCCTAAAAGAAGTTGTAACTCCCGGAATTGTAGGACAAATATTTAATTTTTCCCAAAGGGTTGAAAATACGCCCGAAAACGGGTACTCCGGCTTTCGCAACCTACGCCCCCTTCGGACCTTTAATGATATTTATTCATTTAAATTTATTAAATATGAAAATAAAAAAATGAAAAAAAAATAAAAAGGAAAAATTTATTTGTTTATAACAAATTGTATATTACATAAACAATGAAAAATTAAATAAAACTTTTTTTTATATATTATATCAAAAAGAAAAATAAAGAATGATTTAAAAAAGAAAATGGTTCCTTAATAATAGGTTGGGGAAAAAGTGAAAAGTCTTTTCGCATTATAGTATGTATGAACTTGTCATAAAATATCTTGGGCTATACCAATTGTATCTGGCTGATTTTGGTATCATTAAAAAGTTTTAATTTTACAGAAGACAATTCCAAATTCAAATTAGGTAAATTTGAGATTTTCATTTGTTTTTCTTATTGTTAAAATGAGTGATTCTTATGAAGAATTTCGATACATTTTAAAATTTTATTACAAAAAAGGTAAAAATGCAACACAAGCCGCGAAAAAAATTTGTGATGTTTATGGACCTAATGCAGTATCTGCATTAGGTCCAAATTTGGTTTAAGCGTTTTCAATCCGGAAATTTTGATATCAAAGATGCACGTCGCTCTGGTCGCCCTGTTACGGACAAAACTGTTGCCATTTTTGAAAAAGTGGAGCAAGATCGGCATATTAGTAGTTACGATGTAGCTGAAGAACTGGGGATTGACCACAAAACGGTTTTGGCGCATTTGAAAAAAGCTGGGTACACAAAAAAGCTCGATATTTGGGTGCCTCATGAGCTCACTGAAAGAAACCTAATGAACCGTGTACTCATTTGTGATTCTTTATTACGACGTAATGAAACCGAACCATTTTTGAAGAAGCTGATAACTAGTGATGAAAAGTGGATCACGTACGACAAGAACGTGCGAAAAAGATCGTGGTCAAAGGCCGGTCAGGCTTCACAGACTGTGGCGAAACCCGGGTTAACTCGCAACAAGGTGATGCTGTGTGTGTGGTGGGATTGGAAGGGCATTATTCATTATGAGCTGTTACCGCCAGGCAGGACCATCAATTCTGAACTGTACTGCGAACAACTGATGAGATTAAAGCAAGAAGTTGAGAGAAAGCGGCCGGAATTAATCAACAGAAGGGGTGTGGTTTTTCACCATGATAACGCTAGACCTCACACATCTTTAGCCACTCAGAAAAAATTACGGGAGTTTGGCTGGGAGGTGTTAATGCATCCGCCGTATAGTCCTGACCTTGCACCTTCAGATTTCCACCTGTTTCGGTCGCTGCAGAATTCCTTAGGCAGTGTCAGGTTGACATCACAAGAGGACTGCCAAAACCACTTGTCGCAGTTTTTTCATCAGAAGCCCCAAAAATTTTATAGCAATGGGATCATGTACCTACCAACAAGATGGCAAAAAGTTATCGAACAAAATGGCACCTATATACTTTAGTCACTTGTAAATAAACTTTATAAAAAAACCTTTTGAATTTTTATATAAAATGCGAAGAAACTTTTTCCCCAACCTAATATTAATTAGAAGTGAGAGAAAATAATTGTTAATCAACAAATGCGTTTTTCAGCTATAAAAATTGGTTTTTAAGAAACAGTTTTTTTTTTAATCATAATTATCGTTAAAGATTATGTTATCAAAAATAAAAAAATGAAATGATTTCATAAACAACGCATTTGTTTATAACAATTATTTCAACAAAAAGAGATAAAAAATATTAAAAATCATTTTTAAGTAGCTTCTGATCATAAGAAAACAAATCAATAATAATATTATATAGAAATATTTTTTTCAATGTTTAATAAAGATTTTAAATAATTTTTCATCTTAGTAAATTGTTAATAAAAAAACGAAAATTAACAATTTTTTAATTTTTCCAACGGGAATTTATTCTAAGACCTTTGAGAAATAGCTCCACGAAAGGAAAAAAATCTCAGATTAATAGTTTAACAAATAACGCACTTGCAATGTTAATGTTCATGCTACAAAAAAATGTTAATTAATTAATGGATAACTTATTGAAAAATCGCGATAATTTTTTTTGACCATGGATTATTGTTTATTGATCTGTCCTGTAGGCGCCTAAATTTTTTCAATTCTTAATTTTCATATTTAATAAGTTTAAATGAATAAATATCATTAAAGGTCCGAAGGGGGCGTGGGTTGCGAAAGCCGGAGTACCCGTTTTCGGGCGTATTTTCAACCCTCTGGGAAAAATTAAATATTTGTCCTACAATTCCGGGAGTAAGAACTTCTATTAGAAAATATCCTCCTCTTTTTTAATCTTTTTTCAAATTTGAAAATGTTTTATTAGATTTTGAGAAATTTGCAAAAAACTAAACCCCCTTTTTTGTTTTTAGTTAATTGTTAATAAATTTTGCAATTTTTGCAAGCGGAACTTCATTTTTTTCAAAAATCATCTAGATGCCATTCCGAATCGAATGATAACTCAATCATAATTTTCAGAGACTGCTGAAAAAAGTTGACCAAGAAGGCACTTGTTGCCTAGGCTAATACACTTCTATTTTAAACAATTTTTATCAAACAAAATAAAATATACCTATATGACAAAATAATAAATACTATTTATAGTTTCTATAAATATTTTAAAATATTTTTTTACTCTCATATTATACCTCTATTTTACTTATAATTAATATTATACTTATTTATTTCCATTTATTAGAAGATACTAGTAGGCTCTTCTTTAAAGGTGACAAGTTTATTTTTTTATTTTTTAAGAAATCTATTTTACTAAATAAAATTAACATTTTAAATCACTGCTGTACCTAAACTGAACTTTAATAGAAAACTTTTGGGTTAAAAGTTTCAAACAACAAATGGGCGGAGCAAGCGAGGAAACGTTTGTTTATAGTTAAAATTTAAATCCTTCTGAAAGTACATACCTTAAAAACTATAAAAATTAAAGTTATTAAAATTCGATGCGTTCATTTGTTATAATAGAGGAGGCATGTTGAGACAAAAAGAATCTCCAGTTAAATGGCCCCACTTTTGTGATTTTTGGGGCCATTTTGACATTTAAATTATTATAAAATATTATTGAGGTATGGTGAAAAAGATGACGTAATTTTTTCTTGTATTGAAGATTTGTTCTGTCAAATGTACGTCATAGCCTATCTTGAGCTATGAAATTTTTGTTTAAATGTCAATAAAAATGACAACATATAGCATCAAGAAATTAATGTATTTAAAAAAATATTTGTTTTATAAATGTTTCCAATCGTTTTGTTGCAATAACTTTTAGTATTGGATTGATAGCAGTAATCTGATATTTTATCGCCCATGATTTTCTATAATCTTTATCAAACGAATTGTAATAATTGATATTATGTTTTTTATTAAATAATAGTTATACAATGTTAAATAAACATTTCTTGTAATGTTATATTACATTTAGAGGGCAATTTTTTTACTACAATTCTATTTTAATAAGTAAATACTAAATATTGTAAAATAATGAATTTAAATAATAATTCGATTCTTTGGTATATACTTTAATAATCTGGAATGTTCTTAAAATACATATACAAAAATCCTTATTGTAAGCATTAACTTTTAAATAAATCAAGAATAATCAAAATACGTATAATGCACAAATCTATGGCGGTAAACAGTAATACTTTGGTTGATAACAATGTCCTAACGCGACCACTTACAACTAGGGGAGGTGGGAGGGCCGCCAGTACGGTCTGAAGTTTGGCAGTGCGTCGGCGCGCACGTCACGTGACACTTGTCAAACAACACGATGATAACTTCAGACCGGTTTCGTTACTTGGCGCGTACAAAGGTAAAACAAGGTGGTAAGGCCACATACATACATGTATTAAGAGTATCGCCGAATATATTCGGATCATCAATTTTTTCGGCGAAACTAGGTAAACGTGGAATTATTTCAACACTTTTACAACAAGAACGCTCATGACAATTTTTGAGAATTTTAGAAAAATATTTAATGCCTCATGGCAAAAAGAAGCACTAAAGTATCTGTTCAGAAATGTCATTCAACTGTTTGGTTTCCTTCTCTATTTTCATTGGGGAACTTCAGAATACTCCGATTATGTTAAACACAATTAGGAATTTATAGACCACATTCAGCAGGGATGCCAGAATTGTTCATAAAAACTATAACTTGACCTACGTATTTTATGTTTGTCATTTATAAATACTTAAACTGAAAATACTAATTACTGATTATATAAAACTAAATTAATATTAACAAACCCATATTTACTAATAAAGCTTCGATTTACGTTTAAAACTCTCAACGAAGAGATTCATCATATTTACACAAATTAACATAATAATAGAAGAAACTAAATTTTGTGGCTTTTTCTCGTGGCGTAGATGGCCAACTTCACTGTCATTTTACTCGGATAGAGGTTTGAGCTTAGTGCTTACCTAAATTTCTAAAAACAAAATATTAAATAAATATAAAATGTCATACAAACGACACAAAATTACATGTATCGGTTTATCTATTACAGAGTATAGAGAAGAGAGGAACTTTTAGGGTGCTTACACTCGGCGACGCGGTGCGGACTAGTGAAATTGTAAAATGTTGATAGACTTCGGACGCGAACATTCGGCCTATAATTTAACACATTATTTTTCGTTACATTATAAATATATAGTTATAAATTTTTCGACATTTTTTTACAATCTCGTTAGTTATTACTTATTTTACAATCAACGGTTTTTACAATTTTACGGTGACATATACAAATCGTACGACCAACACGTTACATACACTGTTCAGATACAATTCAATGTAAATGTAAACAAATACACAACAGGGCGCTAATCAATTCAGCAGAAGCACAGTGGCCCAATAATTTGGTCGAATTTTATCCTTTTGTTTACGTTTGTATGAAATAGAATCTGAACAGAGTATGTGGAGTACGCACCACGTACCGACTAGCTGCGGTACGCGTTACCGTAGTGCGTACGCCGCCGCGCGCCGCGCGCCGCGCAGCGTCCTCGAGTGCGTGCACATACATATTTATAAAGTAACATTTTATAGTACTAAGCGTATATTTTGTCAACTATAACTTTGCACTAGTAACAATTATTATATTTATACTGTAGAAAACATTATAGTAAGTGATTTCAAAACATTCAGGATTAATATTACTAGACCACTTTTTGGCGAATGAACTTTTTTCAGCCATCATTAATAAAAAACCGGTCAAGTGCGAGTCGGACTCGTACACGAAGGGTTCCGTACAAACGGGTTCAGTAAAAATCACGTTTACTGTATGCCCTTAAATGTTTATTTTATTCTGTTTTTAGAATTTGTTGTTAAAGCGGCAACAGAAATACATGGTGTTTACTGGGAAAGTTTCAACTGTCTAGCTATCACGTTGAGGACCGGAGGTAAGTCTGGTGACTGCCTGGAGACAGCGAAGTCTCACTAATAGGGACCGTTTTTACTCTTTGGGTACGGAACCCTAAAAATAATAATTAAAACCACATCCTATAGTAGGTTAAAGTCTTACAGAAATATAAAATGCAATTGACATGTGTGTTTCATTAACTAAGTCAGTGAATATTATGTACTTATCGCTTACGTATCAAAGAAGTAGATTATTTAAGAAATGGCAACATAGACTTACTAGTACAATCATCGTGAGCTTAAAAATATATCAGAAATATATCGTAAAGTTAAAAATTCTGTAAAATACGTATACTCCGCACTAGAACAAGCATTATAAAAATTTAATACGAATCAGACTGTCAAATCAGAGAGGCCTTACACTTTTAGCTAAATATATCAAAAACTTTTACATTCATACAAAACTTCGATGAATATGCACATACTTACATCATACACAATATAGTAAATACAATATTATGTACTTGATATCCAGTCAATGAAAGTAGAAATTAAGTATCGCTCGGTGCTCGAATGTGGTGGCCCACGTGAGTCTAGTGCTAGATTACTAGCTACTCCCTAAGTGCACTGGTTAATAATACTAAATAATAGATGGCGTCGTGACGTCACATCAGTTACAAATGATAGAGGTTGATTTATTTAGATAAAAACAATCGGAAATACCGGAAGCATTAAGTTCAACGACTAACGGCCGAAATTAATAATGTATCTACAATCTTAGATTGATTTCAATCTTAAATTCTCAAACAAAAATTGACGTAATATGAAGTAAAGTCAATCTTAGGATCGTTGAAATGTATTGAAATGTTGATCTCAGATAGCTAAAATGAGATCAAGATTGATTATTAATTTCGGGCGTAAAACAATTTGGAGAGATATTCACTAACCCCCTTACTAATAAACGCTGTTTAAGCTTTGAATAGTAACACAGTGTTTTGTCTTCTTCAATCGAATTAAAAATGTCACTTGTGTGACGTGAACAAAACACTGTATAACTATTCAAAGCTTGAACAGCGTTTATTAGTAAGGGAGTAAGTGAGCTGTCATTCCTAGTTTTGTAAACTTTGTTTAAGTAGAGTCAACAGTAGAGAGTTCATTTGAAAGAATAAGGAATATGTAGTCAGTGTTTATAACTTATCAGTGATTACATTTCTATTTGTTCTATTAATCGATTATAATAAAATCAATGATAATAATCAAATATAAGAGGCCTCCTATTCACAGGCTGTTGCTGTCTCTGCTAGCCGACATGACGAGGACAGCATGCGACTTGAGCATCACTTAACGTTACTAGTTACTATCATTAAATTAAGTGACGCTCTTAGATTATTACGAACTAATACTAATGTATATTACATGTTTATTCTATTGTATGTTATTATGTGTGTTTAATAAAGAATTTGAATAGCTAGCTACTACGTCATGATTCGTTCAGAGAAAACTATTATGACAATTCATATAAACGATGAATGATTTTACAATTCTTCCTAACGACAAATAATTTGAACAAGATTAGATTTGAATGCGATAGGTCGCGCATTCGTATCCTATCTCGTTATTCAAAATAAAAGTATCGCGAAGAACTATATACTTACATATATAATAATAAAAATCCTAAAAATTCTCCTGGTTTAGAAATGCGAGTTCATAAATATTTAGCACTTAGGAGTCCAATTCTCGTAACTTTAAGTTTCAACCAATAGGATGGCTCCAGCGACAGTGCATGCTATCTCATACTCACACGTGTCAAATAGCGAGCGCGAACGCGATAGCATACCTTGTCTCTGGAGACAAACTAATAAAAAACCGGCAAAGTGCGAGCCAATATTGTAAGTGTTATGTCTTTTCTATTTCGTTATTTCTGTACGAAGTTTTCCAAGTAAGCGCATTTTACAAGTTAGGCCTCTATTACTCCTGAACCAACAAAGTTATAATATTTTAAGTCGTTATAGTTTTCCTTCAAAGTTATTTTTACAAAAAAAAATGCGTTTAAAAGGTGAATATCTCGCAAGCTGATAAATCATCATGTGAATTACGGAACCCTAAAAATTGCCTTTTAATAACGACTTCCGGGAAGTCGCCCGCCAGACGTGGCTAGAGAACTTATTGACATGAAAGTTTTTCATTCATCACTGCTATACAACATTTTTCGATAATTTTAACAACGTATCAACGTACAGCTAAGATATATAATAAATTACTAGATTATTTTCTGTTTCATAATGAATTATTATAATCCGAGCGTTAGGTGTTATCTGTAAAATTATCGTGTTCAATCGTAAGCTGTTATTAGTTGTCCGAATAAATAAAAATAAAAATAAACACTCTAATGCATGTAGTTTATAAACGAATTACGAAATGTCACGTCGAATCTAAAAACGTGATTTTCAATCGCCTCGTCTGGACAAACTGATACTATTTTATTATTTTTTTGTCAACAATAATAACCAACAATCGTAAACTACTATAAAATGAAGGATCATTTTCGTCATTTAGTCAAAGGAAAATACTTTAAGTATTGCAATAAAAGAATAAGAAATGGCAATATAAGTAAAAAAAATGCATTAAACAGATGGTTCAACCAGGGAATCTAATTCATAAGCTGACTGGTGTCATAATTTGTTCGTTTTATATTATCATTACGATATCAAGTTGACATGTCATTGAAAATTATATTGGGACTGCATGCCATCATTATATTACAAATAAATAATGAGAGCACCCTACCAGCTTATGAATTAGGTTACCTGATAGTACCTTCAGAAATAAAGACCACCTCCTACTAACACCGGTATCACAACATTCTATATACTTAAGTATTTACTATCATACCTAGAACTGGTATATAAGCCATAAGGGCCTTACTTATAAACTTGTAACAACTTCAGCTCCAGTCTATATTAACTAGTTGGTGTTCACCTTACAGCCTTACGCTAGACGTGAATAAATAGAAGCTCACAAAACGTACTACGCCCTCACAATAGTAAGTGTGCCGCCGGGCCGCGTGTGTCTAGTGTTACTTCCCTAAATCCCTACCAACCTGGGAGGCTAGCTGGAACATTTCACAGCGGCGTAAACGCAACGTTATCGAATTTTTGTATGGGCGCTGTCTTGATTTTGTCAGATTTTCATACAATTCTCATTCACTTTATTTTTACGTCGCTGTAAAATGTTCCTGCTAGGCCCACTGCTTATAGCGGTTGACGTTTGTGGAACACTCTTTTCGAAAACTATTTTTAGCGAATTTGCACGTTAAATTGTATAAGTAAAGAGCGTTGATAATTACGGAACCCTCCCAAGACATGTTCTGACATGCTCTTGGTTAGGTTATATTACTTATCAGCGACGATATTATATCACACGTATACACGTACACGTGTATGGTGAAGTAACAAACATCGTAGTAGCGATAATAGTCATAATATGTAAGTACGTATATGGCGTACACAGTAAAAACTCTTTAAATAAATAAAAAATCATATCGTATTTTAGTAACCTTTTGTCATGGGTTTGCGTTTAACAATTCACTTGCAAATCCCCATGGATTTGCTGGTGAATTGTTAATGTTTATGATGTTAAAACAATTATACGCGACTATCTAGAGACCAAACACGCCCGGCGGCTACCAACAATAACATATAACCGTGTACAGAGCCGTAACAACCTGCGGGCGCGCGCCCAAAACAACATACACTACCGAAAGGCACTAAATTCATAAGATACAGCGCGTAACAATTGTCGTAACACGTTAATTCATTCTTTGGACATAACATTATAATACAATATGTAACAGATGCGTCAAGATTACCGGCTTAGCGCGATAACGTCGGCCGCTATCGGCTTTCGGCGACTATCGCGGCGATCGGCGACCGTCGCGGTGTCGGCTAATCCTCCTACGTCACCGCCGCGCGCCGGACCTGCAAGTGTTGTGGCCTCAGTTATATAACTCAAGAACTCTCCATTTCGAAGCTCCCAGATAGCGAAGGGGAAATAACATTCAACACTACCCTTTAACGGTTAGGGTTGATTTGAATTAATTGACATAATTACTTAGTCAACTTACATACGTTCTTCCTTAGTGAAGAATTTATTTCCCTGACTTATTTATTATGGCAATCTGATTTTACATAATCGGTTACTGTTGTGGTGTGGGAGTAGAATATACATAGATTGTAAGCGTGTCTGAGTATAAAATGTGTATTTTAGATTTATTACTGCCCCATCAATGTAAGACAATATTGATGGGGCAGCAATAAATCATACTATAATGCAGTGTTTTTCAACCTGTGGGTCGCGACCCCCTAGGGGGTCGCGAAGCTTCTGTAGGGGGGTCTCCGGAGGTCGAGAGAACTTTAGTAAAAAACAATAAAGATTAAAAAGATTGATTTATTAAGTAAGAGAATTTTAACAAAAGGATATACTCATAAATCGATCGTCGATATCATCGATGTATGTAATTGTAAAATAATGTGTTTGACGTAGGTACTTTAATATGTACTTATATTCGAATAACAGCCTCCGTGGTCTAGTGGTTAGAGCATAGGCTCTCGACTCGGAGGTCGTGGGTTCGATTCCCGCATTGGAACAACAAAAAATGTTGTTGCCAAGTTTGGTTAGGACAATGCAGGCTGATCACCTGATTGTCTGACAAGAAAGATGATCCATGCGTCGGATGGGCATGTAAAAAGTCGGACCTGCGCCTGATTAGCACATTTTGCCACAACACTATAAGACTTGTTTTGGTAGTGGGTTCGCTACTCAAACCCTCTACTTCGCTTTTTTGTCGCTTTTTCTACTTTTCTGTTTCTACTGTTATTGCCAGTACTCTTTTTATTATTTAAAGAAATTGACACTGCAGCAAAATAATAATAAATAAATAAAAAAAAAAACCCAGATTACTTACAAACTAATTGAAACATTTTAATAACATTAGTATGTGTAACAGAGACATCTAGTGTTCAAGCTGTGTAAAATCACATCAGATAAGATAAATAATAGAGGGCGCTGAAATTAACTCGCATAAAAATGTCATGTGAAAATCTATCCAATCAGAACATCACATTTAGAAAAAAACACTGTTACAAATCTAAATCAATGGATCTTGAAAAAACTTTCCCATCGCTAAATACATCAGACAGTGAAATTTACGGCAGAAGTCTCGATTTATCAACGGGTTTATACAGTGGACTGATTGACGAACTAAAAAGTGAAATAAATGATCTAAAAATTCAACTTGAAAGCACGCGTGAAGAACTAGACAACATATTATTAGAAAACAATGACCTAAAGCGTATAATTTCTCGTCAAAACCACCAGTTAAGCACTTTAAAAAATATTTGTTCAAGTCCTCGGAGCACACATAAGAAACAAATCCTATCCTCCAGGAAAAAGAACAGAAGATCAATACAAGATAACTATAGAAAATTAATGACCGAATGCAGCGAAACCTCCTTTTTTGATAATACGGATAATGTACTAAATTCATCTCTACAAAATACTGAAACAGTTCCAGACCCGGTTCCATCCGTACCCGAGGTTATTTTAAGTTCCTCAGAAAGTTTACAAAATAGTAGCGTTAATCTCAAAAGTGATATCCAGCCACCTAGCTGCGAGAAACTGAGCCTGAACTTGAACCAAACAGTGCCTACCACTTGCCAAGAACCTGAGAAGAAAATAAGCCATTTGATAGAAAACAAACAAAAATATATTTATGTCATAGGTGGTGAACATTCTAAGAAATTTGCGCAAAATTTGATTAGATCGAGAGACAATAACCGACATCGATATAATGTTACATCATTTATCAAACCGGGAGCAACCACGCGTGAAATTTTAAATACGTGCTCACAATTTACTTTTACTCAGGATGACCGCGTTGTATTACAAGTCGGTGAACACGACAAAAACCCCTCGGAAGTGATAATAGAGCTTAGTGCTGCGTTAAAGCGTATACCGTGTCCGACATTTATCATGAGTGTCGTAGAGAATAAGCATCTAAATGTTGTAAAATTGAATAACACACTAAAAGGTATCTGTAACTATTTTCCTAAAAGCAAATTCATTGATGTTTATAAAAGACTGTATGTAGAGAATTATTACTATAACTATTATTATTACCTAAATGTTTGTTGCCAGTATATTAATTATGCAATTGATCAGTTTGACTACGATGAAAAATACTATTTTTGTAAATACTCTAATAACAGATATGTCAATATTTATGACTGGAAAAAATATTCTATGTATAAAAATACTCCACATTCTAATCTACAGGACTCTTTGACAGTATTACCGACTCTGCCACTAAAGGGAACAATACCGTATTATTTCCCAATTATTGTTAACAAGGACAATACAAATAAGTTTTTTCATTCCTAAAGTTACAATTAATAAGATAAACATTGATTCAAATAGTTCACATAATAAAGTAACTTGCAATAATGCTACAAAAAAAGAATCGTTAACCATCAGACTCTTACACCAAAATATAGCAGGGCTTCTTTCAAAACAAGATCTCATTAATGTCACGATTTCGGAATTGAATGATATAAACCAGCAACCCGACATTCTCTGCTTCACAGAAACATTTTTAAATTCAGCTAACGTGCAGAATGTTAAATTAAATGGGTATCGTACTGTGTCTAGCTACTGTAGAACAAGTAACAAAAATAGAGGCGGTGTGTGTATAAATATAAAAAATGGATTACTGTTTAAAGAGTTGACATACATAAAAAGTAATTTTGGAACAGATAATATCTTTGAATGTTGCGGAATAGAAGTCCCAATCTGCAATTCCACAGTTATTTGTTTGTATAGGGTTCCAAGTTCTGACGTGAATATCTTTCTACACAAATTAGATACAATGCTATTTTACTAAACTAGCTGCAAAACAAAAAGACATCTTAGATTTACTTATTATAAAAATAAAAGTAATAAAAATAAATCGAAATATCAAATATATTCTAAAATATTACGTAAAAGCTTCAACATTGCACAAAAAATATTTAATAATGACCTACTAACAGCCGCCAAAAACAAATGTAGAGCATCGTGGAAAATTATAAACAGTCAAGTTAATGATAAATTACATAATTTTGACCTTATTAATGAAATTAAAAATGAAAATAATGACATAATATGTAATCCTACTGACATTGCTAATGAATTTAATAATTATTTAATTAATCTGACAAATATACAAAATGCAACTTTATTATCTAATACTAATAATACTTTTATTCAAAACACCATCTTTCTGAACCCATGTACCCACTTCGAAATAAATACTATAATTAGATCACTTAAAAATACCAAGTCGGAAGGATATGACGGAATATCTACTAAGGTTGTAAAATATTGCAGAAATGAAATAACACCCATAATTACCTATCTGACTAATCTTTCTTTCGAAACCGGCACATTTCCAGATATTTTCAAAACATCGGTAGTAAAACCGTTGTATAAGAAAGGAGATAAGTCACTTTTACAAAATTATCGTCCAATAACACTCATTCCTGTTTTGTCAAAGATTTTCGAAAAAGTAATGTGCAAGCGACTAACAACGTTCATAGAAAAGCATAATATAATTAAACAAGAACAATTCGGCTTCCAAAGTAATAAAAGCACTATCACAGCAGCATCCAAATTAGTATTAAATATAGTTGAATACTTAAATGACAGAAAGCCAACAACTTGCATCTTTTTTGATATGTCAAGGGCTTTTGACTTCGTGTCTCACGAAGTGCTGCTGAGGAAATTGAGCAACCTGGGTATCAGAGGTCTTGCTTTAAACTGGTTAGAATCATATCTATCTGATAGAGAACAGTATACTGAAATTATGACTATTATTAACCAAAATATTTTAACCACCGTGAAATCTACATGTAGAGTTAATAGAGTAGGAGTACCCCAAGGGAGTATTCTTGGCCCACTCCTGTTCCTGCTCTACATTAACGATTTTCCTGACATAACAAATTATAATTGTACCCTTTTTGCAGATGACATATCCATACTAATAAATAATGACAATAACAATACTCACCTTGACATGCATAATTTAATTAAAACTGTAATCACCTGGATGACTAACAATAACTTAAACATAAATTTAAATAAAACCAATTTCATTGAATTTAAAAATTATAGGACTAAGCCCGCCATCTGTGGGAAAGTTACATATGAAAATGAGAGTATTGAAAAGGTGACACATACAAAATTCCTTGGTTTATATATTGATGAGAATTTGAATTGGAAGGCCCACATACAATTCGTCTGTAGTAAAATAAATAGATTTGTATTTGTACTTGGTAAACTCAAACAAGTGGCATCGATGCATACAGTCCTATCAGCCTATCATGGATATGTAGCATCAGTCCTAAGGTATGGCCTATTACTGTGGGGTAATTCCACGGATATGAACAAAGTTTTCATCGCTCAAAAAAAATGTGTAAGAGTTATTTGTGGTAAGCCGCCATATGAGTCCTGTAAACCACTTTTTCTAAAATTAAATATAATGACTTTACCGAGCATGTACATTTACGAATTAGTGAATCATGTAAAAATAAATAATAAAACCTTTAAAAAGGCACGTGACATATACCCTAGAAATAAGAGAAATCCAGACAGGCTAGTGCTTGACGTCATCCCGAAAAATTCATTATATCAGAGACAATATTATGCCATGTGCATTAAAGCATATAATGCTATACCAAGTCATATAAAAAATCTACCATATAATAAATTTAAAAAGGAAATTATTAAATGGTTAAAACTTAAAAACTTCTATTCGGTAGAGGAATTATTTAAAAAAAATAATAATCATTAGCATTTTTTATATAATAATAACATAATCTATGCTGAATTAATCATTAATTGAACTTCAATAATTACTATTTACTGTGACATTAACATTATAATTTTATTATTCTGATTATTATTTTTTAAATGTGTTTTGTTTGTATTTTTTTGTTACTGATTTATGACATCTATTATAATATAATCCTGACATGCTATTATAACTACCGACAAAAATGTACTCGATTGACATCATCATATGTTATGTACTGACTAATATTTTGCTAATTTTATTATTAATTTAAATGTGCTATGTGTGATTTTCTGTTTTTTTTTATTATTATTATTATTATCTACTAAACTTCCTAACAGTTTTGACATGTAATTATTAATGAAATGTAAAATGAAATAATTAGAATAGGTACAGAATATAATAATGTCAATAATTTATAATAATTGGAACTTAAATTAATGTGATAAATATTTGCATGCTATTTGTATATAGCTAAAAGTGCCAGAGCCCATAAATTTTGTTACCAACTATTGTTACTTACCACTTTTAGAGCAAATAAACGAATTGAATTGAATTGAATTGAATTGATCTCTCGTCAGTCGTGTCGGTTATCCGTCCCACTGGATTATGAGAGTAAAGGAAGAGAGAGAAAGCTCTTGTGTACTGCGCACACACTTGGGCACTACAAAATTACTCCTGCGCAACTGGCCTAGTTTCAATGAAACCGGTCACCGTCACCGATATCGGTGTGGGGAGTTATATACATATATTCGAATCCTAAATATGGATACGTATAGAAACGTCGTATGGAATGAATATTTGTAACACTGTAACATACACATAATATATAGATGATAAAAAAGCGAAGGGTCGAGGGGGTCGCGTAATATTTTTTCATACAAGGGGGGTCGCATCATGAAAAAGGTTGAAAAACACTGCTATAATGGATCAAGTCGCGCGCCGACTGCCGCTCCGGCCGCCGCAGATGTATGTGTGTGTGTGTGTGTGTGTGCGTGTGCGCGCGTAGTTACCGGCGGGCTGGCGGGCTAGTGGCGGTCGACGGTGCGCTTGAGCCACTGCGTGAAGTGCCGCAGCTGCCACACAGCGCGCGCCGACTCCTCGCGCAGCCGCAGACGTATGTGTGTGTGTGTGTGTGTGTGCGTGTGCGCGCGTAGTTACCGGCGGGCTGGCGGGCTAGTGGCGGTCGACGGTGCGCTTGAGCCACTGCGTGAAGTGCCGCAGCTGCCACACAGCGCGCGCCGACTCCTCGCGCAGCCGCAGACGTATGTGTGTGTGTGTGTGTGTGCGTGTGCGCGCGTAGTTACCGGCGGGCTGGCGGGCTAGTGGCGGTCGACGGTGCGCTTGAGCCACTGCGTGAAGTGCCGCAGCTGCCACACAGCGCGCGCCGACTCCTCGCGCAGCCGCAGACGTATGTGTGTGTGTGTGTGTGTGTGCGTGTGCGCGCGTAGTTACCGGCGGGCTGGCGGGCTAGTGGCGGTCGACGGTGCGCTTGAGCCACTGCGTGAAGTGCCGCAGCTGCCACACAGCGCGCGCCGACTCCTCGCGCAGCCGCAGACGTATGTGTGTGTGTGTGTGTGCGTGTGCGCGCGTAGTTACCGGCGGGCTGGCGGGCTAGTGGCGGTCGACGGTGCGCTTGAGCCACTGCGTGAAGTGCCGCAGCTGCCACACAGCGCGCGCCGACTCCTCGCGCAGCCGCAGACGTATGTGTGTGTGTGTGTGTGTGTGCGTGTGCGCGCGTAGTTACCGGCGGGCTGGCGGGCTAGTGGCGGTCGACGGTGCGCTTGAGCCACTGCGTGAAGTGCCGCAGCTGCCACACAGCGCGCGCCGACTCCTCGCGCAGCCGCAGACGTATGTGTGTGTGTGTGTGTGCGTGTGCGCGCGTAGTTACCGGCGGGCTGGCGGGCTAGTGGCGGTCGACGGTGCGCTTGAGCCACTGCGTGAAGTGCCGCAGCTGCCACACAGCGCGCGCCGACTCCTCGCGCAGCCGCAGACGTATGTGTGTGTGTGTGTGTGTGTGCGTGTGCGCGCGTAGTTACCGGCGGGCTGGCGGGCTAGTGGCGGTCGACGGTGCGCTTGAGCCACTGCGTGAAGTGCCGCAGCTGCCACACAGCGCGCGCCGACTCCTCGCGCAGCCGCAGACGTATGTGTGTGTGTGTGTGTGTGCGTGTGCGCGCGTAGTTACCGGCGGGCTGGCGGGCTAGTGGCGGTCGACGGTGCGCTTGAGCCACTGCGTGAAGTGCCGCAGCTGCCACACAGCGCGCGCCGACTCCTCGCGCAGCCGCAGACGTATGTGTGTGTGTGTGTGTGTGCGTGTGCGCGCGTAGTTACCGGCGGGCTGGCGGGCTAGTGGCGGTCGACGGTGCGCTTGAGCCACTGCGTGAAGTGCCGCAGCTGCCACACAGCGCGCGCCGACTCCTCGCGCAGCCGCAGACGTATGTGTGTGTGTGTGTGTGTGTGCGTGTGCGCGCGTAGTTACCGGCGGGCTGGCGGGCTAGTGGCGGTCGACGGTGCGCTTGAGCCACTGCGTGAAGTGCCGCAGCTGCCACACAGCGCGCGCCGACTCCTCGCGCAGCCGCAGACGTATGTGTGTGTGTGTGTGTGTGTGTGCGTGTGCGCGCGTAGTTACCGGCGGGCTGGCGGGCTAGTGGCGGTCGACGGTGCGCTTGAGCCACTGCGTGAAGTGCCGCAGCTGCCACACAGCGCGCGCCGACTCCTCGCGCAGCCGCAGGTTCTGCCGCTTGAGCCGCCGCACCTGCGCACGCGCACGTCTTAGTATTATGCAAAGTATCAAGAATGTAGAGAGAAGCTTTTGTATAAAATAAAAACAAGTCGTGATACCTACGTGGTTTATATTCTGTAAGAGGTATAAACACAAAAAGGTTACGTGGTAGGTAAGGAGTAAATTAAAGTACGATTTGTAACTCCAATCAGCAATGACAATGACATTTATTCACTTTAAGTTTATTTCTTTATCAGTTGGTTGGAGTTACATTTCGGCTGTCATTAATTTAACCGATTAAGATTAAAAATCAGAGTATAAACAGTCGTTTTTAGCCGTACCTCGTCCTCCAGCTGTCGCTGCTGCGTGTGCGCGCTGGCAGCGTCGGCTTCGAGCACCGCGACGCGCTCGGCTAGGCCGCACGCGCATGCTTCCAACGCCCCCGTCGGTGACGTCACCGCGCCCGCCGATGACGTCACCTCCCCCGTCACCGTCGCGGTAGACTCCTGCACGCTCGCCGGCGTGCCCGATTGCGACTGGGGTTCGTCTCGCAGCTGGTAGCAGAAAAACAGATTGAATGACTCGAGTAACTACTCACTAGTGACATGTTAGCGATAAATTTTGATCACTATTATAATTAAGTCTATTTTTCGTTTGCTTTTTAGATTTAGAGAGCTCTGGGTTTACGTTTGAAATTAATATAATACTTTATTTCTGTCGTTTGAAGAACTGCTTGTTCCTAAACAAATAAATAAAAAACATTGAAGTAGCACAAACCGGCACGTCCACCCAGGAGTCCTGCGTCACGTCCGTCACGGAGTCCAACGCCGGGTCGGACGCATCCAGCGATGGGTACTGGTGCTCCTCGCATATCTAAAAAAATATTGAAATTGAAAAAACTATTTCAAGAGAAATAAGGTTTATTAAATAAATGAATAAAGGTTTATTAAGCGCTTTGAGAGTGAAATTTCAAGGTCGCGTTACGGTATTAGCACACTTCGTACACACGCTCTGTTTTTTATAAAATATAGTTGGATGTTCCAGTTTGAGTCGGCTGTAATAAATAATGTTCGAACGCAACATGCAGTTGCAGCATGCTGTGCAGTCGTACGCACCTGCAGCATGGCGCGCGTGGCGGTGTGCACGAGCGCGGCCCAGTCGAGCGCGGTAGCGTCGGGCAGCGGCAGCGGCACGCCCCCCGCGCCCACCTCCCGCCCCCCCGCGCCGCCCCCCGAGCGCAGCTCGCCCAGCTCCGCGTCCATCATGCGCATCAGCTCCTCGGTGAGCGAGGAGGCGTTGGCGGAGCGCGGGCGGCGGCGCGGGGAGTCGTCGTGCGAGCGCCGGCGCACGTCCGTGGCGCCGCCCGCGCCCGCCGGCGACGCCGCGCTGCGCCCCGAGCCGCCCGTCCCGTAGCCCTCGCTGTCGGACCGGTGCGGCGAGGGCGGGCGGCGGCGCGGCTGCTGCTGCGCGGGGTGCGCGCGCGCGCACTCGCACGGCGCGGGCGCGGCCAGCAGCACGGTGACGGGGTCGGCGGTCTTCAGCAGGTCCACCAGGTGGTCGTGCGGCAGCGCGTGCACGGCGGCGCGGCACACCTCCAGCAGCCGCGCGCCGCGCCGCACACCCGCGCGCGCCGCCGCCCCGCCCCGCGACACGCCCGCCACCACACCCTCCGCCGACACGTGGAATCCTAAATAGGAGGAAACTATATTACTAACTTGACATTTTTTAGAAATGTGTTTTAAAATTTAGAAATGTTTATTTTATACCTCTTGCTTTAAAACTATCTCACCAACAAACCCACAAGCTACCGAATATAACATAATATTTTATAATTTATTATCATCTTTTTATTATATGCCTGCGTTTCGGGATCTCGATCGCTGAGATTTGTAAACATGCTATTCCATTAATTTAAAAAATGAAGTCATCTGCTACTGTCGTGTGACGTTACCGAGCTCGTTGGCGGCGCCGCGCGCGAGCGTGATCTCGTGCAGCTGGCGCGCGTGCGGCGGCGCCACGGCGGCCAGGCGGCGCGGCAGGTCGGCGGCGGCGCGCACGCGCACGCTCTCGCCCACGTGGTAGTAGATGCGCGTCCACCCGCCGCTGCTCACCCACCCTGTGCGTATTACGAGTATGTAAGAAAGAGAATACGGCTAATAGAGGGTCCATAATATCGACCATACATGTGGGGGTTCTCGCGGATCTCTATTTCACAAATTGATTACGTTGAGTAAAATCAACTACGGATATTTTGGACATATGATCAACTGCTAATGTATAGACGTTTAAGGCAGAAAAATAATTGTTTTACAAGAAAAAAAAATCTTCCTTTATAAGGGCGAGTTTGCGTTCCGCGAAGATTCACCCATTACGAGATGATTTTTTTACTTTGAGTATGACAATTTTTTTTGCCTAAATGTCTTTATATCAGCAGTAGACCATATACCCAAAATATCCGTAGTTGATTTTTACCAAACATTTTAATATATTATAATGTTTGGCAGTGGCGAAGGCTGGTTCTCTTTCATAGGGAAGCCGAAGGCTGGTTCTCCTTCATAGGGAAGCCGTAGCCTGTATAATAGGTAGGAATTTGGATGAGGGTCGTCAAAAGGTAAGCGGTAAGGGAGGCCGATAGGAATGGAGTTATAGGAACCCTTCGCCACTGATGTTTGGTAAAATCAACTACGGATATTAACAACTAAACACTCCGTACCGAGCAGCGACGAGGTGGGCAGCACGAGCACGATCTGTCGCGAGCTCTCCTCCAGCAGCACGAGCGTGTCCGCGGACACGCCCAGCACGCACTCCAGCGTGCTCCCCGCGCCCTCGTCCTGGACTTGCACCTGCACCACCATACAATTATATTAACGAGAATGGTAAAAAACAAACACAAGATATTAAATGAAAGCGAATCTGATAAAATCTGAAACTTAAAAATTATAGGTATTTAGTATTTTCAATATGAGTTATTTCGTAATAAAGACTTGACAACTTTTAGTAAAGGATAAACCAAATGTAAACAAGAGGTAGGTAAGTATTATTTCTACACGCATAATTTACAACTACATTTACATATTGTCCTTCATACATAATATACAAATTAAATATATTGTGTATAATATAATATAATAAAAATCTTAAATATATGTATAGTAATAATAATAATTATTATTATTATTACTAGATACATATATTTAAGACTTTTTTATTATTATAATGGACGCTTCACACAAGTTTTTTACGTGGTAGAGCCATGCTTCGGCACGAATTGGGCCGGCTCGACCGGAGAAATACCACGGGCTCACAGAAAACCGGCGTGAAACAGCGTTTGCGCTGTGTTTTGCCGAGTGAGTGAGTTTACCGGAGGCCCAATCCCCTACCCTATTCCCTTCCCTACCCTCCCCTATTACCCTATTCCCTCTTAAAAGGCCGGCAACGCACTTGCAGCTCTTCTGATGCTGCGAGTGTCCATGGGCGACGGAAGTTGCTTTCCATCAGGTGACCCGCTTGCTCGTTTGCCCCCATATTTCATAAAAAAAAAAAAAAAAAAAGTCAATCTGGTCCCGTGGTAAGTTCTCGAAGAACTTGTATTACGGGTATCAGATAATGGAAATATATTTAATACTTTTATACTATACATATATTAAAAATTTTTTATTATATATTATACACATTATATCCATGACCCAGGAACACAGAAAACTTTTTGTTCACCTGGCGGGATTCGAACCCGCGACCTGCGCCTTTAGCGCCAACGCGCTAACTACTGAGCCAACGGAGGTAGTCAAATAGTATAAAAGGATTAAAATTTAATATAGTTCCATTTGTCTTCTAACTGTAACACAAGTTCTTCGGTACTTACTCAGTACGGGGCCAGATTGACGTGATAATATTGTTACAAGATTACGGTCCGATATTCGGAGTAAAACGCCGGTTTCCTCTGAGGGAGTTCATTCGCCACGAATATCCACACTGACAGTCTGGTCTTCCAACACACCGAAATGTCCAAATCGCAAGCAGTCGTAATCACAATTCGTAGCGGGAGTCGTAGAGAGTAATCGCACTATTCACTTTAGGTATCGCTCGAAATTAACATGATGAATACTCGGCGTAAACTGAACTGACTGCGATCTTTTTTTTCGAATGGGTCTATGCTAATGACATTTAAGTCGCTTAAGCTAAGTCGGATTAGTGACTGCCTTTTGGCTAGTCTTTGGGCGACAGCCCCTTTATATACTGACGACACGAGCTGTACATTCCGTACTGGAGGCTTTGGGAACATTCTACTTGTTTTTGTTTATTTCAAATTGTAATTGTAAACAACTTTGTTTTGTAAACATCGCGTCATACTAAACTGTTCTATACATCGAAGCGCCGCGCCGTAACAATACGAAGCATCATAGATATTATAATAGGCAAGCGGACTGTTTTTTTTTATTGCATAAATTAATAGTACTCTTAAATATGAGTAACTTCTCAGAAGAAACCGTATATCAAAAGTCAATATTTTCAAAGATACAGTTAAATGTAATTAATTATAAATACATTTAAAAAGTACAAAAAAAAATTTTTTTTTTGGGTAATTGGTAAACAAAACCTACATCCATTAGTTTACTTACATTATATACAAAAACATTCATTATTATAAGTATGAACTTAAACGCACAAATATCGGAGATATTTACAAATATGTTCCTGCAGCCGTATATTTTATACTTACTTATTACACTTTAATCCAATAGTGACGTCATTTGTATGGTGATTTTAGTATGGAGCGTTTTTACGAGACTCGCGAAATTTTGTATACAAATTGCTGTATCTTTGAAAATATTGACTTTTGATATACGGTTTCTTCTGAGAAGTTACTCATATATTTTAAGAGTACTATTAATATTTTATGCAATAAAAAAAAATCAGTCCGCTTGCCTATTATGACATTGTAAGTACAAGAGGTGTGACTGTAAGCACAGACCTGATAGCAGAGCGCGCCGCTGACGAGCACGTCGGTGGTGCAGTCGTCGTGCCGCGCGGTCGGCGTGCCGCTGTTGGCGTTCCCGCGGCTTGGCAGCAGCGACGAGAATATCGCTGGAAGTGGAACACACTCAACATAATATGTAAGGTTCGGTAAAATCAACTACGGATATTTTGGGCATAATATGATCTACTGCTTATAGATGTTAAGTATCAGAGTATATATACGTTTCCCAAATATCAGAGTTAAAATTTATGTTAGATATATGTGGACTTCCTCCACTAGTGTTCGGAAAGCTTATATGTATATTTTTAAATAATGCTTAGAAATTCGTAAAATCAATAACAATAACACACACTAACTCAGATTATTAGCACACGCTACCGTGCACTTGTTAATCATATTATCATAAAAAATTGTTATGCGTTGACGTTTCTCATTATTTACATTCTTTTATCTAATAGGCAACCCTAACAAAGTTCAAAATTTTAAATCACATGAATTTTAATGAGCGACTTCGATTACAGGGTCTTTAGTGCTTAATAAAAACTAAAATTAAGAATAATAGATCCGGTGCGACACTTTTGAACCTTATTTACCAAGTAATAAGATCGAAAAGTGGTACACTCTTTCTGTCGGCGACCGTACAATGTTTGACTGTATTTCACACTGAAACAGTTCAACGGCTTTGAATAAAACTTGGCAAATAGATAGTTTGTAACCAAGATATTTGTTTTGTTTGAACTTTGATAATTTGTTTGAACGTGTACAAAGTGTCTTACAGAACTTCTGCTGCGTGTCGAGGGGCGTGGCGGTGACGTAGTTGCGCGCCAGGTCCTTGAGGTACTCCTGGCGCGTGCGCGTCGCCATCGTGCTGAACTTCGGCGACTGGATCGCCGCATTCTCCGCGTTTATTATCTGCAAACGTCGCGATTATATTTTAATTTCAATGGCCATAGATCTACAGCATTAGCGTTACATGAGCTAGTTATTTAAGTGTCGTCTCGTTAATTCGTCATGTTTTGTTTTATTTTCGCAAGAGTTATGTCGTTAATAGGGCGAAGGGTCGTACCTTGCTCAGGAGCAGGTCGGTGAAGGCCTCGCCCTTGGCGTAGGTGGCGCCGGGGTCGAGCGGCGGGCCGAACAGCGGCACCTCGCGCGCGCGCGCCACGGCCACGCGGTAGCGCGCGCGCGGCGTGCCCGGCTCCACGGCGCGCACCACCACGAACACGTGCTGGAACTGCGAGCGCACGCGCCGCGGCGAGAACGGCGCCGCGCCCGGCTCCTGGAACACGATGCTGACGATGTCGTTGCCCACGTGCCGCTTGCGCAGCAGCTGCTGGCGGTCCGGCGTGTACGGCAGCATCGTGGACACGTGGAACATGATCTCGCAGTCGCGGTGCGCCGCGTACACCGAGTACAGGCCCGTGGAGTCGGTGCGGTTGTCGAGGCCGGCGCGGTATTTGTCGAAGTCGCGCAGGCGCACCGTGCGCCCGAGCGTCTGCAGGAACTCCACGAAGGCGGGCCCGGCCTCGCGGTTGTTGTACATCTCCTCCTCGGTGCTCTGGCCGGCGCGGCAGTACATGACGCCGACCTTGTACTGGCGCGTGAGGCGCTGCTCGTCCAGGCGCAGCAGCTGCTCGTCGGCGGCGGGCGCGGCGAGGCGCAGGCAGGCGAGCTGCAGCTCGGGCGCCACGTGCTCGAGCACCTCCTTGGTGCTGAGGGAGTCGGAGGAGTGGCTGGGCTTGGCGGCGGGCACGGCGTCCTCCAGCACGGCGCCGCGCAGCGCGTGCAGCTCGGCCGTGCGCACGATGAGGCGGTACTGCCAGGCCAGCTGCGAGGCCACGCCCCCTCCACCCGGCGCGCCGCCGGCCCCCGCGCCGCCGCCGCCGCGCCGCAGCTCCACGCGGTCCTTCTTGATCGAGATCGCCACCGGGCCCAGGTTCTCGTCCATACCAAGCCAATTTTGATGCCCTATTTTGAACATGTTTTTATTAATAAATCATTAGGTATTTACACTCAATTATTATAATTTCAACATTTGGTTAAAAAGTGATTCCTTACTTTGTTTGTAGAAGTAGTTTCTATAATATAAAGCACCAAGGTCTTGACTTTCGATGGGCAGGGGGTTCGCCGACTTGGTGAAAGGACATCCACTTTGCCAATGTGTCTTCCCCGGTGGGAACTCCAGTACTGAGAACCCATACGCCGCTCGGGGTCGGTGCCAACCACCTTCCTGACCACTTAGAGCTCCTTTTGCAGTGCGGTAACACAGGGACACGCAGCGCTCTTCTTCACCTTGTTAACAAAGAACATTTAACTGGAAACTGCTGACCAGCTAGATTAGGCATTAATATCTATAAAGTTTTGTTGTTATTCAAAACATATTTCCTTCACATTTTAAAAATTATGTAAACTTAAAACAGGCTTATAATATTATTACAGAAGGAATTTCATTTTTAAATAAGTAATACAGAATAGACTACTCAGAATTACTAGATAATAGAACAAGGCAATACTTTGCAGAAATCTATAAAGTGCGGTTGCGGAGCACGTACAATATCGTTCTTGACTGACTCATCGCTACTTGTCTCTTTCATTCATTGTTGCTTGCATGGTGGTGGTTTGCACATTCCTGTTTATGAGTGCACGCAGCAGTATGGGAGGAGGGAGGTGCTTTACTCAGGCTTATGTGTGTACTAACAGATTTGCTTCCAGGTTGTAGGTATTTTTCACAGAATATTGCTTTATATAATATTAATTTAATTGTGTACTCAGAATAACATTTTACTATCTAAAACTGAGACCAGCTCTTGTCAGTGGATTAATTTCTACTCTTCTGGATTTTTACAAATAGATGAATACAAATAGAATAGATGACATTTTTATACCACAATATTTTGAAATTAAGAAATAAATTGCAAAGAAGCTAAAATATGCTTTTAATAGGAACATAAAATTGGAAGTTAAATATATGTAGACTAGAGGAGTTAACTGTGGTAAGTGGTAGCTACTGTGAGTAAAGACAATGATAATAAGCGCTGTGGGAATGAACCCATACTGTTGTTACAAAAAAAGCATTCCATTGAAACCATAAGTTATAGGTACAGACAATTGGAGCAACTGTTTTTTGTACAGGAAAATTACAAATAAAGTTTATGTTTATCTGTAAGTGTGTTAGCTACTGGGGTATTCAAAAACTTACTTTTTTAATTTATCTAAACCTAAACCTAACATTTTATCAAAATAATATGTCTCCAAAAATCAATTATGGATGCTTGTGTAAAGACGAATGAAGAAAAAATATTTGTCATACTCAAAGAAAAACTAACATCCCATGTATGGCCCATATAAAGAAATAAGTAATATTTTTTTCGAGTAGGGCAATTATTTTTCTGCCTAAGCCCTAAACTTCTTCAGATAACTCCTAAACGAGCCTAAACTCGATGGAGTTATGTGGTTTATTGTCATGCGATTTATATATTCATACAAAATTTCAGTCTTTAAGCAAAAAGTCAAATGTAACTTGCGAGATTCCATTACAGACAACGGGACAGGAAAGTAAAAAAAGCTTGTAAAATGGATTGTAATTCTTACGTCTAGTAAAAACTTAAAAACGGCTTGACTGATTTGGCTAATTTTGGTGTTGAAATAATTGTGGAAGTTTAAGGAAGGTCAATGGTGATAAATATTGGAAAAATTACAGGGAAAATACTAAAAACGATTATTAAATTTTCCCATATTAATAGGCTACTTGACTCATATTTAATTTCATACATTGAAAGAGTATTTCCTTTAGTACTTGGCTTAGGAAAACATATTCTAGCGATATCATCAATTAAAAACTTAATATTGGTAAATAAAGTTGATATTAAAATATTATTATGTAGTAGTGAAACAGAACATGTTTCTGTAAATTAATAGTTCATGACATCTAAAGTCATTGTTTATGTATTTTGTTTCCTCTAATTCCATGCTGTACCTTTTTTATTAGCTCAAAATGGTTTTCCTGTATTCTTTTCCATGCTTGTTCTAAAATTCTGGACTTTTTAATTACTTATTTTTATGTCAAAACATCAAACGGAATGCCACACCGCTATTTTACTACTACGGACTATGGCACAGATTACAAATAGTACTAGTATGAGGGCACAGCACAGATAATAATCTATCAACCAACATAGCGAATTGTGTTTTCGTCATTTTTTTTTTAATGTTTTGGCTTCAAAATAATTTACTTTTATTATTTTTTTGTGTAATGAAACAATTAAGTGTTTGGGACATAAATTGAATAAATGGCTTTTTCATTTATTATTTTGTTCATTAGGACTCAAATAAAAACTAGATCAAGTAGCCTATTGTTCTCTACATTCAACTTGAGTGACAAAATATATTTATAGGTGTGTTCAGTGTGCCCCAGTAGGTTGGTAGTTGTAGATCTAGGTGTAATTTGCAGGTGTAGCTGTGGGTTGTAGTTGATGATGTAGGAAAGTTGTATGTGTAGTTGTTTATTTATTTCACTTCATAGGTAGAACACAATATTCCTAAGAATACAATAGAATAAGTAGTTTTTTAAGAATTAAGAGATTACTTAAATGTATTTAACAGATGTAATTTTATGTAAATTGAATGCACTTCAACAATAAAGATTTTTCACAAAATAATAACTCACAATATTGCTCATGTTATTTATGTAAATTGTTAATGCATGACTGACAATATCACAAAAACAGGTAAACTGCTGATTCGCACGCACTAACTTAATTATACCAATGATAGTCAAGTCATTTAAAATGAAAGTTATGTATTTTAAATAAAATAATTACACTACTAATTAGTGACAACATTTTCTATGCATAAAACTTACTTAGTTAAAAAAAAAGTTAAGTAAATGAATTTTATATTTTTACATAAAATCTCAAAATAGGTGTTTTATTTTGTTATGAGGCAGTAAAAACAAAAACTTTCCATTTTAAATGTAAACAACATTTAAAATGGAAATATTTCACTTACCTCCGAGCTCATTTCTGAAGAAGGGGCAGCTTTCAACGAGCTCATTAGATCGTCCGTCACCAGTGTCAGGTACAGCATCTTCCCCGGGAGGTAGGCCCCGAGATGCTAACAGGGATGCAGCCGAAGCTCCTGTAGTGGTGTTGCGACGTCTACTCAGCAGAGCACCACGGAGTTCGGCAGCATAGCTCAAATTTGCTAGTAAAGATTGACAATCATAGTGAGCAAAATTTTTTCTCTTGTTGGTATCGGACAGGCTAGAGATTAAAGATTCTCCGTCGCTCCGAGGCGTGATTGGGGTGGTACCGCCCCACAGTTTGTTCAGTTTCAGCCGGGGCTTGGGGCTGACGCTGGCTCTGGGGGTGGGCCCGTCTGCATGGTCGCCGGTCAGCACCTCTGCGAACCTGTCGGAGATGCGGGTTAGGCCGCTCGGTTTGTCCGGGGTGGCAATGCCGTTGAGGTTGTGCACCATAGCGGGAAGTCGCTCGCCTGCTATGACGTCGATGGACCCGTGGCTGCCATACTCCCGCCGCAGGCCTGTCGCTGAAGGATGCTCGCCGTATATCAAATCGAGGCTCGAATTGCTGCGATACATAGCATCTCTGGCTTCCTTTCTTTTGAGATGATCGGGAGCATACATGGCATTATTTTGACATTTACCGGAATCACAACTCGGGATCGAACACTTTATTACTAAATAATGTCAACTCAATGAATCACTTTTCACAATAGACACTCTTACATCTGATTTGAAATACTCTTTATTATCAGTACTTGTTAATTGTTATTCCTAAGATACAGTTACTTTTTAAAGTAGCACAAAATCCAAAACACTGTATAAACTAACGTGAACGAGAGTAAAAATAACTAAGTTATAATACACTTTTCAGTGATATCTTCGACGAAACTACAAAACTAGGGAATATCGTCGCTTTTTCTTCCGCAATTTATTTTGAACACTCATTTTAGCACAAAGTTTTAGTACAAAAGATTACAAAAAAATTGCAGGGAGGAATGACTTATGACAGATTTTTTTTTTCACATCTGACATCACCGAACGGTGCTGTAACATGGCAAACGTTAAAAGATAATAATTATACTGCGTCTAACGGAAAAATCTACATTCGATTAAAATATTTTGTGAATTCAATATTAACCCTATTTTTAATATAACATAATATCTATTATATTAACAATATTAACCGGAGCTAATATAGTCCCAGCCTAATGACAGCTATAATTATTAGTACCGGTGTTGGATTTGCAGGCTGGACCGTGTGTAACGCGCCAGGCCCAAAGACTTAAGGGTCATACGCACCATTCAGCCTGCAAACCCAAGGTTATCCAGCACCGGTACTAATATGCCGGCATTAATGTCAATATTGTCAATCATTTAAAAAATTTGCCTACAAATCCGCGGTCTTGAGCTTGCAGGCTGGATGGTCAGTATGGCCCTATAAAAGCGCCTTACTCACGGTTCAGCCAGTCCAAATCCGGCACCGGTACTAATGGCTGTCATTTGTGTCTAAGTGTATATTTTGCTATTGAAATGCCATTCCATAAAGGGTCATACTGAACATCCAGCCTGCAAGCTCAAGGTCGCGGATTTGTAGACAATTTTTTTAAAATAATTGACACTATTGACACTAATGACGGTACTTTAGTACCGGTGCTGGATATGCTGGATGCGCCGTGAGTATGGCCCTTATCACAAATTTTTGCTGTATGAATGAATTAATGTAACAATCATAGATGTATTATATTAAAATGAGGTAGATATGTTATAAGCGCGTAAAAATTATGACTCGCATTAGCCCGAGTCGGGCCAATTTTGGTTAGTATGCAACGAGCCTGTCAACGCGTAGCTCGTACTAGGCGTCACGTGCACCTTGAACTAAATTCGATCGTGTGTCTATAAAAGCTGTAAAAACAATGATAAAAAAGCTGGTAACAATCAAAGAGAATATAATCACTACGTAACAATAATGAAAAATGTCACGTACAGAATGTTGCGGCACTGAAATATTGTCAGTTTTGTAAGGCTATTGACCTTAATAATACATCGATCTATGTTTTATTCAGTGAAAGGTCAATGCTTTAAGTAAGATCTTCAATAATTTAAAATTTTTCTTCAAGTCCGCGGCCTAGAATTTTTAGGCTGGATGGCGAGTACCTACGGCGCGGGCGCTACGATTTGACAACTCGACACTCGTGTGTTCGATTTTGAGCTCTAATGTATATATTGCAGGCTGAAATTTGCAGCTGTTCTATTTAAATCAGGGTTTCTCAAAATGGGGTACGCGAACCCCTAGGGGTTCGCCATTCGTCGGTAGGGGGCTCGCGGCAAGATGACGTAATAGCGGCTTGATGACTCAAGAGTGGATTTTCAGTTTCCACACTGGTCATGATGCAAACGAAATACAGAAATCAACTTGATGCCGAGTCAGAATTAAGGTGGTTCGTTTCCTATACAAAAAAACAATGGACATTATTTAGGTAATTTCATACTATTACTACATAAATTTATATGCACATCTATTTATTCTGCAATACAATTGTCGCAAAACATATTTAAAATACTTTATTTCACACAGAAGTCACATTTTTATTGAATTTTCGACAAAAAGTGACATTTGTAACTTATGTCCCTTTTTGTAGTGTGAAATAAAGTATTTTAAATATGTTTTGCGACAATTGTATTGCAGAATAAATAGATGTACATATAAATTTATGTAGTAATAGTATGAAATTACCTAAATAATATCCATTGTTTTTTTGTATAGGAAACGAACCACCTTAAGGTTAAAACTAATATTAAAAAATATTTCTTTTGACACTGTTTTTGTTACCTTATATTGAAATAAAAACCTTTTTTTCTTCAACAACCTTGGGGGATATAATTGATTAGTCAAGGGGTTCGCTGTCATCTGGAAACTTTAACAGGGGTTCGTGGAGCCAAAAGTTTGAGAAACCCTGATTTAAATTATTGCTGTTTTAAATATTATTTGATTGACGACGGACGACGGTATAATATATATATATAAATCACTGGTGAGATGCCAGAGGGAAAAGGTTATAAAAACTCGATTTTAAAATAGCATTGTGACGTATCTATTTATTTTAGATAAACTAAACACATTCGGAATTTTTCATTAATATATAAAAATAAAATAACTACATTTTACCTAATAGGTACATATTTATGAAAAATTATATTAAATTATTATCCTCCATAGTGCCTTCTTTTCTTGAACTAAAGGATCCTCGATCCGATGAAATCAAACTCTGAAATTCATAAAGTTATATTTTTATAATATCTTAGGTCTTTTTTAACAAGCACACCAATTACCACGGTGATGAAGTTGGGGCATAATGACTAAATAGACTAAATAGTAGGCCAGCAAAGCACTTGCAACTCCTCTGATGTTGCGGGTGTTCATGTGCGACGGTAATCGATTTCTATCAGGTGATCCGTTTGCTCGTTTGCCCCCTAGTTTTATAAAATAATAAAGGGCCACCAGGGCCACACTGACCATCCAGCATGCAAGCTCATGGCCGCGGATTTGTAGGCAATTTTTTTAAATAATTGACACTATTGACACTAATGACGGCTATTAGTACCGGTGCTGGATTTGCTGGAAGTGCCGTGAGTATCCAGGCCCTTAATAATACTAATGTTTGCTGGATGTGCTTTTGATTGTGTGAACGCTACAAGGTCATATTACTGGACGCGTTGTGACCTTGAGCGTAACGTACAAAGAGGTTTCATAAACTTTAAAAAAATGTAGGCCCTGCCGGTTGTTGACACTTGTACATGTAGGTTTGTACCTCAGGTTTCCGCACGACGTCAACGCGGAAGGCGTCCTCCAGCTCCAGGTGCAGCTGGCGGTGCTCGTCGGCGTCCACGTGCTGCGCGCGCAGGCACTCCACCGCCGCCTGCACCACCTCACGCAGGTCGTCATCGGCACCGTAGTTGACACCGCAGTCTGTGTCACATAAAATACCTTAGGTCAGACCTTACCGTCTCGTTTGTAGAGTTACCACGGCATTATATTAAACCGACACAAAATACTTAATCTGCGTTGATTTCCTCTGATTGAGTGAGGGTAGCATGTATAGTGTACCGAAGGCACAATAGTTTAGAGTACCTACCTAGGCGCTAAAGACCGGTAACATACCTACTAGGTATAATAAAATGACGTCTACCTATGTCTATGACGTAAGTGACGTAACTACCATCCGTTTTCTAGTTTGCCGGTTAATTATTTTACAACTTATGTTTTACCTTTAATATCTTGCACCACACTCGCGACTTGTATGTTCTCTAACGCTTCCAGCGTAATCTGCTGACCGACCGACAGCGATCTCACCAACGCCGTCATAGCCTCATCGCCGGCTGTTAATAAAATCAACTTTATAGTTCCACTTTTTTAAAGCTACCAGAGATTAAACAAATTAGCGGACATGTCTGTAACGTTTTCTTCAATATTTGCCTATTAAATTATAGGTGAAAACCGCTATATTTAGTATATATCTAATAATAAGACGTCGAAGCTGGCAACACTGGTTACTTATGTCCTCCGGTGTGGTAGTGTGCAGGAGCGTGGCTATGGCGGGGCCGAGGCGCTCGTGCAGGGGCAGCTGCGGGTCCGTCATGTCGCTCATCGCGCGCTCCATGGCCTCCATCGCGTGGTGGGAGGTCGGGGCCGCGCCCTCTATCACGTCTATCTGTAAGTTGTAAAATTGATAATGTAACTTTACCCACAATATTCTCCGTTTTTGAAGTGAAACTTCTCTAGCGGCAATGAGAGTTAAATTTCAAGGTCGCACACGATTTTTAAATAATATTTAAAAATCGTGTGCGACACCGTAAAATTGTAAAAAGTCCAAAGACTGCGGATTCGAATAATATTCTGCTTTTAATTTAACACATTATTTTCGTTACATTACGAGTATAAATAGGTATATAGCAAAGAATCTTTCCATAGAGTTCTACAATCTCGCTAGTTATGTTACAATCTAATGGTTTTTACAATTTTATGGTGACAGATATAACGCCAACTGTCGGAAGTTACATAATATAGGTACTTCTTACAGAATAGGTAGGTAAGTTCATTTTCTAAAGTACGGCTGTGTAGACAGATGGTGTAGACATTTTAATTTTTTAGATTCTATTTTGAAGTGATGTGACATAGGCACGATGAATTTTCCAATTTTCCACGTTTACTCTGTACACGAAATGTTTTATTTGTCAGAATTTTAGAGTGTAGTCACGTTACGTTAGTAATAAGTATATATTCTTTGGTCACGTCAATTACCTACAATTTGTGATTTAATCCTGTTTGAGTCCATGCATCAGTCAATCACGCAGGAGAGACGCGTGTGTAATTCGACACCGCGCAGACCGAAACAGGATTATGATCACAAATCAATTCACACCGCGACGATACGCGACGAGAGTGGCGCTTTCGACATAGACTTTGATTGATTTGTCATTCAAACTCTTGTAACGAAACGTATTTTCTTGTGTAGTAAATAAAGTTTAATTTTGAATAGCTATCTTCAAAATTCAGCGCCGCGTCGCGTCTCGTCGCTGGATGAACTGACGCTTAAGAGACTCGGGCTTCACTCTCGGGTACTAACGTGTTGCTGTATCATCTTATCAGCCAGTTTGGCGAGCGCGTCGAACGCGCGCGTCTGGCGCCTGTACTCGCGGGGCTCGCCGCCGTGCCCGCCGTGCCCGCCTGCGCCGTGCCGCTCCACCCACTTCTTCACCCACCCCTCCACCACCTCGAACCGGGACTTGTTCCTGAAAGATCATCTCGATTAATGTCCAATCAGAAACGAGATACTTTTTCAGTAGTAGCACTTAGCAGGTAAAATGAGTCTATCACGAGTACAGTCAATACCTACTCTTAAGTATAAATAGTATTATGTTTTGCAAACTACAACGTAATTACGGCACTTTCAGGTATATAATTACATGCTTAAATAAGCTTCGAGTTTCAAAATATTTATTCTGCCTAAACGTTTTTACAAAGGCAGTAAAACATATACCCAAAGTATCAGTAATGATTTTGCATAATAAACATTACTTAATATATGTAGTTAGCTAGTTAGTACTCACCCAGCGACGACCTCGGGCAGGTCGGCAGTGAGGTCGCGCAGCAGCTGGGCGCCGGCGGCGGGCCCCGCGCCCAGCGCGCGCACGCACTCCGCCACCAGCGCCGCCGTGTGCGGGTCGCAGCCCAGCGTACTCGTCGAGCCCAGCGGCGTGCTGGACACGACACATCCTACACGTCAAATACATGCTAGGGCCTCGGCAAGAGGCTCGGTGAGAAAGGATTCCCCCGTGGAATATAATAAGGAGGCTCGGCATATATGCGCCATATACAAGGATTGCTAATATTATGATTTCTTTGGCAACAGTAGGTACAAAGTACAAACTTTACTACAAGTACAAAGTACAAACGGTCGGTCGCCGACAGACCCGGGTCTCTAGTCAAGATGCATTCGATAATTTCGACGACGAAGTTCGAAAACAAAATATATTTATATTATTGCATCGCAAGCGACATGTCACATAACGATGACTTATGTCAAATTCCATACATTTTTGATTTCGAAGTTCGCCGTCGAAATTATAGAATGCATCTTGTTTCTTTCTTTCTTTCTTTTTTTCTTCTTTCTTTCTTTCTAAAGGCTCAAGGTGTACCATTTTCGATCTTGATACCATGGCATAAGTTTCGAAATTGGTACACTGAATTAGTTGGTGACTGTACATAGGGAAGTATTTCTTGTGCGCGTATTTCGAGGAGGGCCGGAGCGGCTGGAGCGCGGGGCGCGCGGGGGGCGGCGGGCGGCGCGCGGGGGGCACCACCGCCGGCGACAGGGGCTTGAGACGCAGGGACTTGCTCTCCTGCTCCAGTACCTGTAGAGAGTCGTAGAATAATGGGCAGAAAATGCATGGCACGGTTGGAAATCGGCCAAGCGAGACATTAAAAACGAAGTAAATGAACTCTCTAAAAGAGTCAAGCCAGAAGCATCAAGTGAAAGTGCTTTAGGATTCGCTTCAATAGCGGCAAGCCCTGTGCTTCAACTTTTATGGACAGCAGCATTACTGTAATCTGTTGCAGTTGTCTCGCTCGCACGATGCGCAGGCGCACGACGTCACGCTCGTACTGCTCCTGCTCGTACCCGCCCGCCATGTCGCGAGCTTCGTGTAGCTTCTGCGAAAATTCAGCTCAGTAAGCTTACAAAAACGGTGGATAAAATATAATTTCAGAAATTATTATTAATACAATAAAAAACTATTACTTAAAGCGTTCGCTCGTTACAAAGTCTACGAAGTAGGTACCTTGTGCGGCAACACGTCAGCTTGCAACGCCGCAGCTAGGCGGAGTCGATTCGAGTAATGATTCAACAAATCCAAATATTCCTTCTCCAGCCGGTCGTGTCGCTCCTGAAATCATCACAAAAATTGATGAAGACGTATGTACGGTGAACAAGACACCTACGGTTATGGCTTTTCAACATTACGATCGATACGAATTTAGGTCTAGTGTCTGAACATCATGACTGTAGACAGAAGTGGTCAATCTGTGTAGTGTGCACCTTCCACTCCCGTATCTGGCGTCTCAGCGGCGGCAGCGCAGCGAGCGCAGCACGGAACTTGTGCCGGCGCGCCATCTGCCGCAGCAGCTCGTCCAGCTCCCGCTCGGCGCGCCGCGGCCGCCCGAACGTGCCCCCGAGCTTGTGCGCCAGCGCCGTGCGGATGGCTGCGCCCAGCGCCCCCGCGCGCTCCTCCATCGCTCGCATGTCCACGCGCATGCGGAACACGTGCGTGTGGTTCACTCTACATGATACCATCGTATTACTTTATACTCCGTTCGGATTCAATTTAATCTAAACGTATCAGTGATCATAATACTACCAATTTAAATGTCACTTATTTATCGCTTAGATTAAATTGAATCTGAACAGAGTACTAATTATTTAAAGGACGATTTTTTAAGTTGGCTGTGCATGCAGACTTAAAAAAACCGGAAGAACCAGAGAAACGTCTTCGGTATAACTCGTAAAATTTAGACAGGGGCTGGGATAAACGACGACGTCATGACATGAATGTGACATACCGAACTTATCATGATAGTATGTAGATGGTTACAGTGCCACAAACTTATCTGACCCGGTGGCCTAAAAAAGAACTAACGACGCCATTTTGAAATGTCAAGTTCCAAGCCTACCAATCATACGTCGACCTGCTCACCCACCTTATTGCAAAACATGTTTTTATTGGCCCCAAATGCGATAGCAGCGACTCTCCCGCCGGGCTAGATAAGTTTGTGGCACTATATATTTGAAAGTGGGACGTCACAAATGAAAGCATTCGTCTTAGTTCATTTCTTTGTCTGAAACTAGAAACACTTCCGGCCAATTCAATTTCCTCACGGAAGTTACGCTCACTTCTGCCTCTGTCGCTGCTGCTGTATCTCGTCCTGCAGCTCTGTCACGCGGTGGCGCAGGCGATGCAGTGTGCGGGCGGGGAACAGCACGGCGCGCGTCAGCCCCGCTGCGCCCGCGCAGCTGCGCAGCACCGTCGCGCGCACCTGCGCGTACCGCACGACCACCACCTGCGAGATCTCGTTCATACAGCTCTGCTTCTCCATCTGCAACATCACGCACAAATCACATACTGACCCTACCCTCAGCAAAAGATCGTCAAGCTATATTGTTGGGATGGTTTCTACTCCAGAGTCGAATAAAATTAAAATAATTAATATTACCATAAACTCTTTCAAATCGCTCTTCCTCTGTTCCAGCTGAAGTGAAAACTTTGATTTGTGCTTGTTCTGCGTCTCGATGTCCTTGTTTAGAGCTTCTATCATGTGATCGATCTCTATGATCCGCTGTTCATGTGCGTGTCTAGAATTTAAACGTTATTTATTGGCGAAGAAGAAAATACTTCTAGGAATTAACTTCCATTTGATTTGTTCAATTCTAGATTAAATACTAAAGAACAATGAAAGTTTAGTAAACCACAATTATTTTATGACAACAAAATGATAGGCTTTCTAGGCAAACATAGCAATTATTGAATTTTGGCATAAGAATTCGTCCGTAGCAGAATTTGTTGAATCTATATAGTATATTCCGTGAAGCCAATGTCCTCTTATATTATGTAAAGGTATGATCGAGTTACATTGGTCAGGTTACCTACCGATTGTTCCTCATATCGAAGGTCTGATTGTAGAGGTCCTGGTCGCAGCCCTCGGGGCACACGTTGGGGTCGAGGCGTATGGGCCCGATGTCGCGGCTGTCGATGCTGCCCTCGTCCTCCTCACTCGAACTCGACGATTCAGATTCACTCGATTCTTAATAAGAGTCACAAATTTACACTTGATCAAGTATTGTTTGTTTTACTACTTTGATCCCTCCTAAGGTACAAACTAAATTTTTATATTTTATAACGATCATAAAATACATTTTTTGGCTCATCTACATTCATTTATTATGCTCAGCGGTTCCTCGTACTCCCGATTTGATATGTTATTTTTAGTTTCAAATGACAGCCAAAGTTTTTTTGTTTTTATTACATCTTTTCGACTTCTATCCGTAATTTTCGACTCGACACTACAACTGCAGGGTAGTAGACCCTAAGACTTTATCTTACCCTCCTCGTCTGGATCTCGGGGCGGCCGATACTTCTTCTTGAAGATCCTGCGCAGGAAGTCCGCGAACTTGTTGTCCTGTATCAGCTTCTTGAACTGCGCGTGTAGCTGCTGACACTCCGTACCCAGGTTTTCCTTCTCCATCACCAGTTCCTCTATTTGATTTTCGAAATCTGCTATGATCTCTTGAACACCTTGGACCTTAATTAATAAAATAAATAATATAATGTTTAGGAAAAATGTTTGCCTTAATTTTGTATAGGTATGGGTATGTTATAGAATAAGTTAATTACTTTTCTCCTTACAAAATTTTGGGGCACACATTTCACATTTTTAAAAAGTAAATTTTTGAAATATTTTCTTAGCGTATTAATAACCTACGCTACCAACACGATTTAAACTATCCGTCTAAGTGTTTAGTGGTTTGAATTATGTCCGGTGTTAAGTAAATGAATAAGAAATTCAGAATAAAATGAGTGACCTGCATTAGTTTCTGGTACACCTTTTCAGCTAGGAAGTCCTCGTTCGCTTCGAACCTGTTGAGGACGTTCATCTCCTGGTGCAGCTGGTACAGGTGCAGCTCTAGCAGTTGATTTCTCTCCTGGGACATAATCATTAACGTTTATATTATTTTCTTTTTTACAAACATAAAACTATATTGAATTATTTCATTGGCCAGGCCAGAAGAGTTATTAAGGTCAGTGCTTCGAATACAGTTATTTTTTTAAATTTATATTACATATTGTTTTGATGACTTACCTGAACACGTATACGTTCCCGTTGCAGCACCCTCAGCTGGGAATCGAACTGCTGCACCAGCTTCTGAGCCTCTGCTAGAAGCACGTCTTGTTCGAATAGATGACTAATATGCAATGAATAATAAATAATATTAAAAAAATGGCGGTATTAAAATGTTTTATGTTTTTATGTTGTACTAGTTTTTGCTCGAGGTTCCGCTCGCGTATATAAAGTATCCCACGGTAACACGGTCCTTTTTCGGGATAAAAAGAAGCCTTGTTCTAATCTAGAGCATAAACAACTACCATATAAAATTTCATTAGTTCAGCTGTTTTTGCTTGAAAGAGTAACAAATATCCATCCATACATCCATCCTCACAAACTTACACATATACAATAGTAGTAGGAGCTGTGACATACCGTTTCAGTCGTCTCTCGCGTATTTCTATTTCGATAGCAGAGGGCTCTTCATCAGGACTCGGTTCCAGAAGCTCCCATGAAGCAATAATTGGTTTTGATTCTGCAATATTATGACTTACTTTTTACTGACAACGCAAAACCTTGCGCACTTGGATCAAAAGTTGTTTATGTAGAAACGTATTAGAAACATCTTGCAATAGATAAAAACATCATATACCTTCGTATTAAACCTGTGAAGATTTGAAGAGCTTCGTGGCCTAGTGGGTAGACCGTTTGGTTTGCACTCGAGAGAGTGCAGGTTCGAATCCCAGATTGTTGCGTGTACCAATGAGACTTTTTCAGATCTCAAGTACATTATACGGACGCTCTAACGGTGAAGGAAAACATCGTGAGGAAACCCGCACGTAGTTGGCCCCAGACGTATTGACCAGTCATTCCTATGGACTAGGCTGACTATGTTGTGAGAATGCTTATGTGCTTGGGCAACCATACGACATTTGAAAACCAACTGTCCCAGACACTACAGTATTTCAAGAGTGGTTACTTCGCTCGGAGAATACTGTATAAATCATCCATTAACGGATGAAAAGGCCTAAGTAAGTATATTACCTGTGATGGGCACAAACTTGGGCACCCTGGGCGGGCGCGAGCGCGGTTGCGGGAACAGGCCGGAGGACTTGCGGTCCGAGGTCTTCTTCGTCGTCCCGACTCTGTTGCCGGTGACCTGGGCCGGTACTGGTACATCTGGCTTCACCTGTCACATGGAAATTGTTACTTAAAACCGCAGAATTATCAAATATTTTGCAAGCAGAATGTAATGAAATTGTATTAATGCCTACGAATACACTATCTTTTGATCAGGGCTTCACGCGTGTTACTTTAATACATACTTTAGACCCCGGCCCCGTATCACACGCCTTACAACTTAATAACTATCTGCGTGCCTAACACAATCTGTTTAGTGGGTTGAGTTGTGCTAATTTCATTTACGATTGCTTCTTAACCATTTGAGCAAGTAGTAACAAATTATCTTATATACGTACCCTACGTATATAAGATTTGTTTCTCATAAGAGCTTCTAAACAAGTTCGCTTAAAATGAGTTACACAGCAAAAATATGTCTCCCTCATACCTCTAGATTTTTCTCGGGGAACTCCAGCTCGTCATCGATGCGGGGCACATGAGGCATCTCTCGAACAGTCTCCGGCGGCACCTCCGCGTGTATCTCGGCCAGGCGCTGCCGGATCTGGCGGATGCGCGCCACCAGCGCCACCTTCTGTTCCCGGAGACGGACTACTTTCTCGTTGAATTCGTGCTTGTTTTGGTAGATCTGAAGAATTTTGGATTCAGTGTAACTTTTTAGGCCTATTAGAATATGATGATATATTTATTATGCATAAAATATAAGATATTACGTTACGTGTCTAAAGAAACAAAGGGATTAATGGACCCTTTGTTTCTTACTCGCAAGCTCACAATTTCGCATGCTCGAAGTACAATGCGGGGTTTCGTTTTGCGCTTTTATGGCGCCGTAACACTCCTTTGCCTTTTAGTATGGCACAGGCAAGAGTTTTACGGCCTCATTGAAGCGCAACAAAAAACGTCCATCTGGAATGCACGCGCGCGTTTCTTCCTGAGCTTGTAACGAGGCCGCAGTGTGTACCTCCTGGCGCGTGTGGCACAGGCGCAGCTGCGTGTTGTGCGCGGGCGGCGCGACGTACTCGGGCTGCGTCTTGAGCACGCGGTTGCCGACGGTGAGCTCGGCGTCGCGCAACGCCTCGCCCGCGCCCGGCGGCAGCGCCAGCGGGTCCGGCTTGCGCAGCAGGTGCTCCTGCCACTGGAGTTAGCATGCGATATTGTAACAAGCATACTGTCGAAGACACCTTACACACAGGCACACAGGCCGACGACACGCGACGCGGCGCGGTTTTTAATATAGCTATTCAAAATTGAATTTTATTCACTACATAAAAAGAATCACGTTTCACAACTTTCACAAGTCATCGCCTGAGCAGCGCGGTGCCACTTGATATTCAAAATCTCACACTGGAATGTATATGATCTTCTTGTGTACCTAATGAATAAAGTTCCCTAAAGATGGATCACAATGATATACGTGACTCACCCTTTAGGAACGAATTTAAATAAACAAAAAATGTTCAAAGCCCAATCGCTTGGGCTGGGGCAGATGTGTTAACAGATCAGTTAGTAACAGTTCATAATAAACTTTGGCGGTCAACATTTTGCAATCCTTGAACGCTAAGCATGACCACCATAGAAATGCGTTTTTGTACTTAAGAATAGTCTTTTTTCAATTATTCCGTAGAATGAAACCGGCGGTTTCTACGGCGGTTGTGGTGACCTAGTCTAACCTCGATGAACTGCATGTGGTGCCTGTTCAGTCGCTGGTGGTAGTTGCGCAGCGCCCTCTTGAGCGGGTGCGGCGGGCGCGGCGGCAGCCCCAGCAGGAACGACGCTACCCTGGGCGGGCCCCATGTGCTCTTGCGAGCCAGGGTCCGCCGCATGGCCGTCTCGGGCCGCCTGTTAAATTGTTTAGGACACTTTATGGTAAAGAATTTAATGTGAGGAGGATTATAGTCTACCTAGATAGATAGCTTTTGCCCGCGGCTCAGCCCGCGTAAATACCACCTACAGTATCACATGGGAACACTGTACTTTTTCGGGATACAGATAGCCTATAGAGATATTCTCCTATACATCTATATAGCCTATAGATATATTCTCAGAGTCATAAATCACCTCCTGTTAAGTTCTATTCGAAAAACATCGATTATGTTTTAAATCATACTTACGGTTCCACCTGTGCTACTGATTCCAGTAAATTCCTGAGATCAGCATGAAATTATTTAAAGAAATTAAGTACAATATTTTTCTAGTTACGCGAACCAACGACACTTTCTTTAATATTTTTAAGGATCAATTCACACCGAAACAAAACTCAATGTGTAAAACTCATTTCACGTCAAGCGGATAACCAAAAAAAGGTGAGGTCGTGAATTTTGTTCATATTCTGGTCAGTTATACTTCTAGGTGACGTAGATGTGTACACACAATATTTTTTTCGTATCATACTTTATTGCTGAGTTATGAGCTTTTAAAAATTCACTAAGAGTGAAGTCCGTTATTTTTGGATGCTTATTAATTGTATCAATTTTAATGTAACAAAAACTAAAAATTATTGTTTGTTGTAGTTAAAAAGTTTAATTTTTTTTTTTTGTCGAATTCTACATTTGAATTTTTTTGCGTATAGTAAACCGGAAGTGAAAATTTCAAATCGATATTTGATTAACTTCGACCATTTTTAAATTAAATATTTTTACCTTACATTAAAACCTTAAATGTACAAATTCATCACAAAAAAAATTTGAAAGTGATCTCTAATAGTTTAAGACTTAGAGCATATTATACATCCACATAGCTTTACTAAACTGTATAATATAACTACGTTATTTTTGGATGCTTAATATTTTCATCAATTAATTTGTAATAAAGAACAATAAGTAGTGTTTCTTATAGCTAAAAAGTTATAATTTTTATTTTTTTTTTATCGAATTCTTAATTTGAATTTTTTTCGTATAGTAAACCGGAAGTAAAGATTTCAAATAGATTTTATAAATACTTCGACCATTTTAATTTTAAATATTTTAATCTTGGATTAAAGCTTTAAATGTACTAATTCTTCACAAAAAAAATTTGAAACTGATCTCTAATAGTTTAAGACTTAGAGCATATACAGTACATACACAGCTTTTAAAGGGACTATTTAAAAAAAAAAAGGTATTTAAAGTTAAATATCTCGCAAACGGATACCATAATCAAAAATCGGCTTAGATACCTCTCAATGTTTATAAAAGACCTTTCTAATGATACCATATTGCCGTTTTTGTTAGTATTGACTAGTATTGACTTTATTCTGTATGATATTTGTATGTGCGGCTAGCCATACAGATGTAAAGTTTCACAAATAAAATTATTCTTATTCTTACCTCCCCTGCTGCGCGGCCTCGGCCATCTTCTCGTGAACCTCGTTGAGCTGATCGTAGAACCGCTGCGAGAGGTTCTTCTGCCGCAGGGGGCGGAGCACCACCGTCGGGTCGCTGCAATGGGAAAACGTGAAAAGACAAGTGTTTGAAAATTATTTAAGCCTGCGTGAATGTAAAGACCATTCAACAGAAATTCTAAAGGCACATTGAAGTTTACCTACTGTTTTATGCCTATTTTGTTTGAGCGCCGAATGAGGCCAAAATGTCCTTGAAGTTCGGTTCCCACTACTGTCGTTCGTACGTCAAGTTTACACGCACCTGATGGCGACCAGCCTGAAGGGGAACACGTCCAGCTGCACGATGTTGCGCGCGTGCATCTTGCGCAAGCGCAGTTCGGCCGCCTCGAGCGGGTGCGCCAGGCGGCGGCGCGTGAGCGCGGCGGCCGCGTCCAGCTCGTCCGCCAGCGCCGCCAGCGGCCGCGCGTCCAGCACCACATCCACCTGCTGCGACCACGGCAGCGTCTTGTTGCTGGGGATGTTACATCCTTGTGAGGAGCTCCTGTTCCCAAAGACTTTTCAGATGTTCCACTGAGCACATCCTTCAACACAAGGTCGCAAATGGCATCAGCAGCTGACACTCGACAGACACATGCCAGTTTAAATAATGTAAAAGAGCATATTAATATTATATTTCATCCCCATTTGGTTTGTCCTGTTTAATGAAAATGACGTGAAATACTTCTATCACACCTCTAGCTTTAACCTACTGGCTACTGCTAATAAATGTGAAAGCTTTTGATGTACTCGTATGTATGTATGGATGGATGATTGTAACTCTTTTACGTAAAAACTACTGAACGGATTTCGATGAAATTTGACATGATAGTAGTTTTAAAAAATAGGCTACATTTTATCCCTACAAAGTACAGTATTTTCATGGGATCCCCAATACTATATTTAAGTGGGTGGAGTCGCAGGAACAAGCTAGTGGTTCTATGTTTTGAGTTTTGGGACTTACGCCTTGACGATGTTGGTGTACTGCGCGGCGAGCTCGGCCAGCCGCTCGCGCACGCGGCGCCGGTGCGCGTTGGCGGCGGCCACCAGCTTGTCGTGCTCCTCCTTCCGCTTGAGCTGCTCGTGCGACAGCAGCTCCTCCACCGTGCTGGGCTCGCTTATCTTCTTTATCTCCTGACACAATTAATAGGGAGATATTAAATATGACTATAACTAGGAAATCAAGGGATGGAAGTAAATCTACGGATCTGCAGTAACGTAATCGTTAAAACTAGCGGTCGCCCAGTGGTACATAATTCATAATTAATATTTTTATTATATTTTTTTTAAATTTGAACTGTAAAAGGGTTCTTTTGCCTTACATACGAAATAATTGTTGTTTAATGAATGTGAAAAACGGAATTGAAAAACGTCAATGTATGAAAAAATTAGGGTTTTTAAATTCATGACATCTGACAGCTTTTTGACACGTCAAGGACCGTCGGGCTACCGAGCGCCGCCTGGTGACAGAAACAGAATCGAAAATTCTTATTGACCGTTTTTAAAACCACCTACGTCACCAGATGTCGCTTTGTTTCCGTTGGGTCTGCCCCCTAACGGCAGAAAAAATATCAAACACCCTCATTGTATCAAACGCATGGACCATGTTAGTGTGAGTTATTACTTATTAATGTGATGGATGTAATGTGTGTTTATAAATGTAATGAAATTTTAAGCATTATTAAAAATATATTAATACAATTCTCCTCTATAAACAAACGTTAACTGTACCAAATTTCATACTCCTCCGCTTGAATAACTTTCATAAAAAGTGGTTCAAAGTTATTGCTTCATTAAAATAGTATAGTTATTAGACAAGTTCTGTAGCTTAGTGGTTGAGCGCGTAGGGTCGGAGTGCTCAAGTCGGAGGGTCGGTTCGCATCCGGCAGAGAGAACAAGAGAGACACAGCGTTTTCCTGTGCCTAGGTCTAGGATGTCAATTAAATAACTGTTATAATATAGTAAAATCTTAAATATGTGTATAGTATAAAGTATTGCTTTAATATACTTATGTTGTCTGGTCCTCCGTAACATAAGTATCGATATTTAGCACGGGGTCAGACTGACATGTTGCGAAGCGTCTATAGATTTATAGATTTAAATGTTACAAGAGATTAAGTAGGTACGGTATCGGGAATTTAAATGTTACACTCGTAGGCCGTAGTTAACTAACTACAGAGACGTATTTGAATGTAGCAAGCTACGAGCATCCGTAGCCATCTCGTAGTATGCTACGACTATCGTAGACGAGCATCCGTAGCCATCTCGTAGTATGCTACGACTTACGTAGACGAGCATCCGTAGCCATCTCGTAGTATGCTACGACTTTCGTAGACGAGCATCCGTAGCAATCTCGTAGTATGCTACGACTTTCGTTGTCGAATCAAGTCGTGATTCGTGCTACGTGCACAGTTTTTCTTTTAAACTGTGCACAAAACTTTCAATACAGTTTTACGAGAATTATGCAACTGGAATAGAATGAAATTTTCCACTAAAGTAAATTAAAGTAAAATATATAAAATTAATGAAAATAACAACAAGACACACTACCTAGGATTATAAACACACACTAGCGCGCGTTTGATTGACACATTTTAGTTAAACGTTTATAGAAGGGTATGAAGTTCAATATTATCATGGGCCAACTTCAATCACAGGGCGACCATTTGTTTATTTTATTGTATTAAATTAATATTATTGAATTTAATGATATAATTTCGAAATGAACACATTACACAGTGCTATACTTTCCATGGTATGTCAACATAATATTTTTCGTACTGTAATACGAAAATGTTCTCACTGGGGGTATTTCAACGAAACGCGCAGTAGTCCTGGGCACCAGCGGCTCCGGGAACTTGACCTCGTACGAGAAGATGTTGCCGTCCGCGCCGCTAGTGTACATCTGCCTGCATTATACATCCATATCAGACGTAGGGTTTCTATAACTCTTGTGTGATGTGTCTAGGAGTAGACGCTTGGAGATGTGACTTAGTGAGGCCACATTATTCAGGGTAGATAGAAACGTCAAGTCGATTGGGGATCCAGTTTATTAATAATCAAAATACATTATTATTAGGAACAAACATAAAACGAAACAGTTACGCAAAATACACAAAATGCTGACCTAAGAAAATATAAACCCAGAATATTAAAACACATAGAATATTATAAAGATGATCACTCGCGACACTACACTCTATTTCTATTAGCTTCACTTACCACTTACCTATCCATTAAACAGGCTAGAGCTCCGCTATGAAGGAGAACCAGCCTTCGCCGCTGATCCAAATCATGTAGCAAAAAAGTCCAAACTAGAGGCACACTTTTCCGGAGAAATACCAGTGTAAAATAAAGACTGCTTTATATTCCGCCGAGTTTTCGGATTTTAAAGATGAGAAGATCGATTCTGCTAAATAAATCCTGTATTAATACATTTACGATCCAGTCCAAAATGGTAATCTCAGAAACGTCAAATCCCTTTTGATTGGTCCAAACTCCAAAAATCAGTTAATGCAAATATCAAGACGATTCATTTATAATTTAATAGAAGTTGTGAAGTTGTAAAAAAATGAAAGTGTAAGTACGAGAATTCGGATTTAGGAACGCACTAGTGACTTCTCTGGTGTCGAGGCTGTTCTGTGGCCAACGGTATTTGCTTTCCATCAGTAAAGCCGTATACTGAATTGCCTTTCTGCCCCATAAACAGGAATTAAGCATCCGTGAACTGGACGCACGGTGTGGGCTGAGTCTGGTGGAGGAAACTATATTATACTGACTTGCCATCACTGCTGAACTCCAGCGCGGTGAGCGCGCCGGTGTAGCGGTCGTGCATGGGCAGGCAGTACGTGTCCGTGAACTCCACGCACGGTGTGGGCTGAGTCTGGTGGAGGAAAAAAGAGTTAAGAACGCACCTCTTAAAAAATTGGGGTGTGGCAGTGTCATGGACAAAGCGATTATTGAAACTGAAAACGTGTTCGTGTAACGTGTTGTCTGTACCAATGTTCCTTGTTCAGATATTATACAACTAATGTCAATGTTACAATTAAGAACTTACATTCTGTTAAAAACTAAATTTTAAAACGCGTAAAGACTGTGGAAAAATCATCTCTACTCGAAGTTAATTTTATAGAGAGTATCTGGGAGGCAATCCTCGTAATGATTATCTGTTAAAGTGTCAGATTTTCAGGCTGTCCCACTCGCACGCGCACGATTTACCGCGTATACGAATGAGTCAACGTCTTGACCGAACTGAGATTGTATCGATAATAGTTACAAGAATTGGGCTTCTGAGTAAAGTGACAATAATGAGTCTCACATCCTCCTTGGCTAATCGCCTGCCCTTGAGCATCTTCTTGAGCTTCTGCTGTGCAGCGAACCACTTGGCGTGGTGCAGCTCGGGCGTATCCTCGTCCGTGGTGGGCAGCCGTACCGCGCGGATGTAGCCGTTGTCCGTGCCCAGTACTAAGTAGCGTCCGCCACAGCTGCACAGCATACATTCTAGTTATAAGAGTCCCGAGCTTATTGGGACACCAGTGGTGGCTACTCCAGTAACGTGACCCTAAAGCTATAAAGCCTGATAGTATTGGCCTTTATAAAGGAAGGGTACTAGGCTAGGCTAGGACCCATCATTCAGCCTTCCTTTCTATTAGACATATTAGGACTCCTAGCGTTACCTAGGAATCACTATAAATTTGATACCGGCAATCCAGCCTTTAAAACAACCATATTTTATCCTTTTCCTAATAAAACCCAGACATTCCTCAAAAGATGATCAAAACTCACATGAATTTGGCCACAGTGATGCTATCCGGCCAGGCGCCGGGCAGCGGCGCGTACTTGTGCACGCGCGCCGCGCCGGGCCGCAGCAGCAGCAGTGCGCCCGTGCCGCGCTGCGCCAGCCACACGTCCCCCGGGGATCCGCAGTGCCCGCCTGCGCCCGCGCCGCAGTACATAGCCCATGTGACTGACCCGCCAACCGCGCCCTCCTCCTCGACTGCACGCAATCATGATACCCATATAGCAGAAGCTAGCAAGACTTCAAGAAAAACAATGTAAAGAAATGGCAATGTGCGTTTGTGCGCGCATAGAGTTGTAAGTATGGATCAAAGAGAGTTTTGTTCCCTTGGGGGTTGCTTCTTGGGATAAACTAAGTATTTATGTATTTCTGCCTTTGTATATTATATAGTATGTATTTCGTATTATTTCTACGTTATGAACACAAGTAAACTACTTAGCAGAGACTCACTGAGCTGTATCTCGCCAAACCACTTCTCATCCTCATCATCCTCCTGCTCGGCCTCCTCGCGGGCTTTTAGCGCCTCCTCGTCTATACTCGCCAAGTCCTCCTCCGTCGGGAACGGTCGGTTGCGGATACTAAATTAAATAGCATAGGTTAACATCATCTTTTGGATTTAAAATGAACTGAAATGTAGAGCCTATGAGTTAAATGGCAGTTTATCTTACTAGTGCATCCTTAGCACGGATTGCGTGGTGGCCGCGAAGTCCAGCTTGAACGTGGTGAGCGTGTCGTAGTCGCGGAGCGGTACGTGCGGCAATTCCGCCTCCACCACCAGCCCTTTTGCACCGCACATCAGGAGGATACGCTCCTGAAACCAGCGTAAGATTCTTAAATAAAAGTTTAGGAGTCAATTGTCAAAAATATTCAAAAGAAGTACCGGGCAACAGGTTACGAACATACCTCGTCAGGTTTCCACGTCATAAACGCTATATTACTAGGCGTCTCTATGAACCCGAGCCGGTGCAGCGTGAACGGTGTACCCCGCTCGAGTCTGTACATGAATATGGTGGCGTCGTCTCCACTCGTCACTAGTAGCGTACCGGGCTCGTTGATCGATATCTGCCTAATTGCCGCCGAGTGGGGCTTGACGAACTGAAAGATACAATATTTTTGTCGGTGTATATATCACCGTATAATTGTAAAAACCGTTAGATTGTAAAATAACTAACGAGATTGTAAAAATATGTCGAAAGATTTATATCCCAGTCCTACATTTTTTGATTTCCTATACTGCAAATTTTTCCTCAGACTCTCAGACCTCTATTTTGTGCAATCCTGACTTCATCGTTTGGATCACCGACAGGATTGAGTCCACCAAGATCTCCACCAGCGCAGTCTGCTTCTCCAGCAGGTCCGGGTTCAGGAGCAGGGACCTCATCAAGTCGATCTCTTAAACTCACCAATATGAGGTTGATGACGTCATCCGGGCGTTCCTCGCTGTGCACCGACAGCGTGGAGTCTGCCACGATCTCCAACGGCGCCGTCTGCTCCTCCAGCAGGTCTGGGTTCAGGAGCAGGGTCCGCATCACGCCGTTCTCGAAACCCAGCAGAATGATGCTGGACGTGGGGTCCACCTGATTGTGATCGTCGTTATTGACGTTAAATTATATGCAAAACAGACAGTCTCATGCGATATGACAATAAAGAGTCAACACGCATGTGTACAAATAAATCAATATTTCACAATGCCGAAAGAAAACGTGAAATATTAATATAAAATAATATATCCACGTACTATCCATATAACAAAAAATAATATTATAGTTTAGACGCTGAATCGTGACTCGTGACAGGGTTTCCAAAAGTAACTTGAAACTATAACTAAACTAAACTATACATAATTTATGAGGGCGATCGCTTACACCTTTAGAGCATCAAGTTGGTTCAATGCTCTAAGACTTAGCTTACACCATTACTTATCGGAAAATAATATACTTAATTCTTTTGAAGAATACATACTTAGAAATTTTAAGAGCTATTTTGAACAGTTTGTGGAATCGCCTGATCTTAAGCGATCCCATAAATATGCGTTAATCTGTGACGAGTTTTATTTCTCTATTTTTGGTGAAGTCATGGTATATCTTCTGTCTATCCGGTCCATTCGCTCCGAGGGCTCTCCCATGGTGTGGTCGAATAATGTAGCCCCAGGCCTGAGGCCCCAACTCACATCGACGGGCGGGTACAGCATGCACGTGATGGGCGCGTCGAACGTGCACCGCACGAGCAGCGCGTGCGTGCGCGTGTGGTACGCCAGCAGCGCGCCGTCCTCCCCCGCGCTGAGCAGCAGCGGGCGCGTGCGCAGCGCCGCCAGTGCGACCACGCCGCCCGCGTGTGACGTCACCACGCGCGCGTGCCGGCACGTGAGCTGGTCCAGCTCCAGGTCCACTGTCCAGATACCGCCGTTGCCGTCCTTAGTACGACGAACAATAAATACAACTTGTTAAACAAGTGCAACACAAATTAACATAATAAGTGACTTAATCTCGTGTATAATTAACATTTCGTGTTGTCAAGACTTTGTATGCTGGGACGTTTATGTATGATGGGTGAACGTAAATAAAATTATTTTACTTACTTGGGCATACCAAAAATGATCCTTCTGATATTTCAAGCACATTATTTGGCAGCCTGGCACCTAAACAACGACGAACAATATAGGTAATCTTGTAATTAATAAGACGTATTTGAAGGTCAAGGATTTAAAATGAATATGGATAAAAATAAAAATTGCAGTGACAAAACTGAGGGAGTTAAAAGTTACCCATTAAGAAATATTTTCAAAATGTTACTCAGGAGTGTCCTAGGGTCATGCTAAGGGCGTGAGGCGCCTTGGGAGCCGCAAGGATTTTTCTTAAAACAGAGGAATCAAACAGCTGAGCATCATACGCAGGTCTCGGCGACGGGGTTGAGCTCGACGTAGGGGTCGTTCTCGGGTGGGTCGGCCTGCTCCACCGTGTCCCAGTACCACGCGCGCACGCAGCCGTCGCGCGCCACCGTCGTCACCTCGTCGCCCGCCGCACTCAGCATGAACTGGATCTGTGGATAAATAAAGCGATCCACAACTGTCATATTTTGTTTGAATAATCATAACAGGAGCTTCCAACGATGATAAAGCCGTCATATCGATAACTCCCAAAAAGGATAGCAAAGCAAATTACTTATTGTCAGAGAAGAAAACGAAAGACCTTACCGAGGACTTGAAAATTCTGTTCACTAGGACTTAATACAAACTTTATAATAAACTAGATGGTGCCTGCTTCATTTTTCTGCAATAAAAAGCCTATGTCCTTTCCCGTGGTCTACTCTACATCTGTGTCAAATTTCATCAAAATTAGTCCAGTACTTTCGGAGCCTATTCAATGCAAAACACAAACTTTTCCTCTTTATTATATTAGTATAGATAACTTTTGTTGTGGTAATGTATACTCACGATAGGAGCAGTGTGGCAACTTTTTCTCCCTCTCCGTGTCACCTCAACTTTGACGAGACCCGCCTCCCATACCAGGATGTTCCCCCATTCGCATCCTGACAAAACCTGCGAACATTATAGTACAGACATTAAACAAATTTCGGATCAGTTCAACATTTACCTACAATGTTGTTGGTTCATACTGCTGTGGAAAAATATCTACATACATAATATTATATTAATATACCTACCTAGTTATAGTTATTAAAGAATACCTTTTCATCAGGCATGGGGTAAACGCCAACCACGTCGCAAATCTCCGTCTTGCCAAACCGGCCCAGTTCACCTTTCAGCTTTAGTCCAGTAAACGTACGGGCCATCTTCCAAAACTTTATGTGAGCTGCTCCTGAATTAACATAATCATTTTTTGAGCCAGTTTTGAGATATTTCCATAGAAAGTTCCATTTTCCTCCTAGTAGAACGTTTTCACATTCCGCGGTGCGATATGGACAATGCAGGCTGATCACCTGATTGTCTGATAACAAATAAGATGATCCATGCGTCGGATGGGCATGTAAAAGGTCGGACCTGCGCCTGATCTCTCGCCAGTCGTATCGGTTTTCCGTCTCACTGGGCTACGAGAGTAAAGGAAGAGAGATTACTTTTGTGTACTGCGCACACACTTGGGCAATATAAAATTACTCCTGCGTAACTGGCCTGATTTCAATGAAATCCGTCACGAAATCGGTGTGGGGAGTTATAAATAACTTATGATGCGACATACGAAGTCGCACCACGTAATGTCTTATACTTAAACACTCTTACACTCCCACGAGGTGGTCAGTCTTGAAAAATAAAAAAACCGATTATAAGCAGTTCCCTACTAACTAACTATAAACTATTTCCCTGCCCCAATGTCATCTTAATGCTTCAATTTTCGTGATGAATGACTCTTAACATGTCATAAACCTTACAAAGATGCAAGAGGATCAATCTATTTTCGTAAAGCCAAAGGAACCTCTAGGCATACCTGCACTGGTAAGCTGTCCCGGGCAGTAGGGTGAGAACATGACGGTGTGCACGTCAAAGGTGAAGGCGCTGGTGCGGAGGAGGATCCTGTGCCGCCGCCAGTTCCAGATCGTGATGTTGTAATCTGGCTCTTTGCCTACTGACGCCAGGAGCTCGCCGTCAGGGCTGAAAAAGTTAGGGGACAGCAATTTGTAAATGATAGCTAGTAGGTACATGAAATGGAATAGTAATCTGTCAATGTCGGTGTTGGGTGCCAATATATTGCATTACAGCAGTATCGTCGAGTCCTACATGATGCCTACCACCGGTTCGGAAACTAGCCCGGCGAGAAGAATATTGAACTCGTAGCGACTAGAAGCTGCAAAATCTGCTATTGTCTGCTGTCTGCCATCCGGCATAAAATACGGAAGGCGAACAAAGAGTAACGGAAACAATACCAAAGTCTGAAAGTCAAGAATGTGTTAGGGTTCTAATAACGTTTACGAAATGCAATTGTGAAGCCTTCGGGCGTGATTTCCCGCTTAAGTAAAGGTGAATAGACAAAATATCGTCTTTTGATATTTTGATATCGGATGATTCGTACATAGGATTCGTATAAAAGCTATTATTTATTATTATCTTATTATCTAATTATTTTTCGAGTTTGGCAACTATGTTCTGCCTATTACTGCAATAAGTATAGGCACTTATGACTTTATAATTCTTAACTTACCTAAAGTCAAGTATAGAATACGCGTTCGTGGTTCCATCTCGGAGCACAGCGTCAGTCTCCATCTGGGGCCAGGTGTACAGCAGGATGATGGGGTCGTTGCACCCCTCGTTCTCCCCCGCCTCCGCGATCGCGATGCGGTACCGCGGGTCGTGTCTGTATGACTGCAAAAATATAGGTTAGTTTAGTCAGCCGTTTGGTTGACTGTCAGTTAAAGTAACAGGAGGATATTCGTTTCCTTCCCAAAATCGCTAGAAAAAGGTCGACTTATCCTAGGACGACCTTCCAACTGCCCAGTGACAACTAGGTGTCTAACGGCCAGTTTCAATAACCTATCTATCTATAACTATTTGTTAAAACGACGTCATTCAATCATTTGCCGGTTTTTCGCGATAAAAATTTGACGTTTCTAACAAATAGTTAAAGATAGTTAGGTTATTGAAACGGCCAGTAAGTCGATTTGTTAAAACGCGACATAGCTCTGGAAGAATGAGCTGTGTTTACTCTTGGTGTTAGGAAAAACAGAAATTAGGACTCTGCGCTAATACAATAGAGTTGAACGGCAGCAATTTCACAACTCGACGCTCGTGTATTCGATTTTCAGCTCTTAGGTATTATAATTTATAATACATTAGCCGACGGGTAAAATCGCTCGTAGGAACGAGGCCTTAAGTAATTTTTTGACACATTCTGGACTCTCTCACGCATAATGCGGTGAAAATTTGTGTTAAGGGGGCAGAAACTTGTTTCTATGAAATCAATAAGTAATTTCCTATGTGTTAAGTTAGAGTATACTTTCCTCGTTTAACTAATTACTAATAAAAATAATTGTTTACAAACGGATAAGTTATTTAATACCCAACCGTTGTGTAAATATTTTAACTAGTAAGGGGGCTATTGTAGGTATATCAGCTATTACCCAGCTATTACCCTATTTGCAATGGGAGTTACCGTGATAGCGCCAACAGTTCCACCGGTGGTGCTTCTCCGGAACCACGTCTGTTTGGTATTCACGTCCATAAACGTGACGACACTGCCGGCCGCCCAGCACACGACCGAGTCGTCGCACGCGCACAGGTTGAAGTGCTTCAGACAGTTGTAGCCGTACGAGTGTCTTGACTTCGATCGGAAATTACTTCGATATATATTTTTGTGCGGATATTGCGGTCGTATTTAGTTAACCTCCCTTGCGGCCGTACTTGGTCGGGACTATATTGTCCGGAACCCGTAAGGCCGGGGAAAATTCAGAGCATTTAAAACAAAAACTCTAGACTGATACGATAGAGCTGAAAATCGAACACACGAGTGTCGAGTCAAACGTCAATGTCATATACCTATCGACGACCTTTGTGGCTCAGAGGGTAGCGCGTTAGCGCTCGAGCAGGAGGTCGCGGGTTCGAATCCCGCCAGGGGACAAAAAAGTTCTCTGTGTTCCTGGGTCACGGATGCGTATTAAATGTGTGTTATATAATAAAAATCTTAAATTTATGTATAGTATAAAAGTATTAAATACTTGTATAGTATAAAAGTATTAAATATTTTCGTTGTCTGGTACCCATAACACAAGTTCTTCGAGAACTTACCACGGGACCAGATTGACGTAGTGTGAAAGCGTCCATAGATATTATAGATGACAGCTCGACACTCGACATTTCCATTTTCAACTCTATTGTACAGCGCAGCCCGCAGAGTTCTATTTACAGCGCTGACTTTTCCCGGGCTCGCCGCATTCCGGATCACATTATGCTTATTCCCAGCCTCAAGGATGTTATATATGGAATATATGTCCCGGAATCCGGAACGCCGAGGAAAATTCAGAGCACTGAAAATAGAACTCTGCGCTAATACAATAGAGTTGAAAATGGAAGTTTCGAGAGTAGAGCTGTCATACATGACATTGATATTTGACTCGACACTCATGTGTTCGATTTTCAACTCTATTGTATTAGCGCAGATTTCTGTTTTTCTCTACGGCCTTCCGGATTCCGGTGTGTATAGTCCCAGCCGAATTCTCGTTAAGGAGTCAGTAGATATTTTGACCAAAACTGTATCCATGGACCTCATGTCAAATTCTGTACTATGCAGCCCTGAGTGCGGCCGTAAGTTATGTTCTCCCTTTTTAAAGCTCTTCCGTAAAAGTCATGCAGCATGCTTCAGCTCCAGTCGGCAGGCCCGATCGAAGGAATGCCATAGCTCCAAGGAACCCGGCATAAAAGACCGCTTACGTTGTATAATGTATTACGCTTAATAGACGGGGGTAGGTACCGTCACTGCAGGCCAATTGTCAGTTACCATCAGGTTTAATCCGTCAGATCGTTTTCTATTTTTTTATTTATTTCAAAACAAGGATTCGAGTGGAAAAGGATACTCAAACTGGAACAGGTTGACCGGCAGCGTGGAGTCCAGACTGGTAACGGCGCCGGACACGAAGTCGTCCGGGTCGTACTCCGTGAGGACGGACTCCTCCTCCATCTGGTCCTCATAATCATCCTCAGCAACATCCGTTTCCTCGTAGTCGGCTTCTAGTAACGAATTATTATTTTAACAAATTTAAAAAAGCACCTAGTTAAAGAACGTTCGTGTGCTTAAAGCTTATTAAAGCTGCGCGTCCACTGCATCGGAATCGGAGCGTCCGCAGCGGACGGAGCGTCGGCATTTACAAAATGCCGATGGGGTGCGTCCACTGCATTCGGATTCAGCATCGGCAATTTAGTTATTTTTAGTCCGTCAGCCTGAACGTGCATTTGCATTATGGAGGATAGTGACGAGGATATTGTTGTAATTAGCTGTATTTTATCAGAAGAGGAAAAGAGAAACAAGAGGAAACGAAAGATATGGGTTCATAAATCATAATATAAATTCAAAAATATTAATTTTTGGAGAATTTCATACATTATATTCTGATTTATTAGAAGATGAAAATAGATTTTTTGGGTACATTCATATGACTCGAAAAAAGTTTTTTGAACTTCACTATATTCTACAATTTTTATTTATTATTTGCCCAATTTCATCCCAAATATCGTCTCTTCTCAGTTGGTTATGATAATGTTGATGTTTTAGATTGTAAAGTTCATCATATTTTTCCACTAAAGTAATTAAAATATCGTCATTCATCGTGAATAAGTATTTATGTATAGCCGTCGCGTCGTCGCAAACACGTCAGAACTTGAAGCGTTCGGAATCCGAATGACGGGTTCACTGTCGATGACGTCATCGGCATAAATTCCGGTCGCAGGCGCAGAAAAACCGATCCAGTGGACGCAGTACCATAGAAATCCATACAAAGCAACAAATCCGTACGCTCCGTACGCTCCGATTCCGACGCAGTGGACGCGCAGCTTAAAGGGTCAATGATTCTATTGACGATCGCATACTATAGGAATAGGATTAGGATGCAGGTGGCTGCAAGACTGCTTCTATGTACTATATGTATCTGACTTTTGTTAATATTATATAGACTAAGTTTTCATATCGTAAAAAATTATTATATTTTTTGTAAAGATCAATTTTCCATCTTTTTTCTAAAACATGGCCCGTGCGAGTTTCTTACGCCGGTTCTTATCGCCGGATTAGTTCCCGAACCGGTGGTAAGCATGGGTTCATAAATCATAATATAAATTCAAAAATATTAATTTTTGGAGAATTTCATACATTATATTCTGATTTATTAGAAGATGAAAATAGATTTTTTGGGTACATTCATATGACTCGAAAAAAGTTTTTTGAACTTCACTATATTCTACAATTTTTATTTATTATTTGCCCAATTTCATCCCAAATATCGTCTCTTCTCAGTTGGTTATGATAATGTTGATGTTTTAGATTGTAAAGTTCATCATATTTTTCCACTAAAGTAATTAAAATATCGTCATTCATCGTGAATAAGTATTTATGTATAGCCGTCGCGTCGTCGCAAACACGTCAGAACTTGAAGCGTTCGGAATCCGAATGACGGGTTCACTGTCGATGACGTCATCGGCATAAATTCCGGTCGCAGGCGCAGAAAAACCGATCCAGTGGACGCAGTACCATAGAAATCCATACAAAGCAACAAATCCGTACGCTCCGTACGCTCCGATTCCGACGCAGTGGACGCGCAGCTTAAAGGGTCAATGATTCTATTGACGATCGCATACTATAGGAATAGGATTAGGATGCAGGTGGCTGCAAGACTGCTTCTATGTACTATATGTATCTGACTTTTGTTAATATTATATAGACTAAGTTTTCATATCGTAAAAAATTATTATATTTTTTGTAAAGATCAATTTTCCATCTTTTTTCTAAAACATGGCCCGTGCGAGTTTCTTACGCCGGTTCTTATCGCCGGATTAGTTCCCGAACCGGTGGTAAGCATCACGTAGGGACAATTCCGTAAGCGTTGCTTTTTACCTTTAAGCTGCGCGTCCACTGCATCGGAATCGGAGCGTACGGAGCGTACGGATTTGTTGCTTTGTATGGATTTCTATGGTACTGCGTCCACTGGATCGGCATTTCTGCACCTGCGACCAGTATTTATGCCGATGACGTCATCAGAAGTGAACCCGTCATTCGGATTCCGAACGTTTCAAGTTCTGACGTGTTTGCGACGACGCGACGGCTATACATAAATACTTATTCACGATGAATGACGATATTTTAATTACTTTAGTGGAAAAAATATGATGAACTTTACAATCTAAAACATCAACATTATCATAACCAACTGAGGAGAGACGATATTTGGGATGAAATTGGGCAAATAATAAATAAAAATTGTAGAATATAGTGAAGTTCAAAAAACTTTTTTCGAGTCATATGAATTTACCCAAAAAATCTATTTTCATTTTCTAATAAATCAGAATATAATGCATGAAATTCTCCAAAAATTAATCTTTTTGAATTTATATTATGATTTATGAACCCATATCTTTCGTTTCCTCTTGTTTCTCTTTTCCTCTTCTGATAAAATACAGCTAATTACAACCTATTCGGTCTGAGATTACAACAATATATCTCGTCACTATCCTCCATAATGCAAGTGCACGTTCAGGCTGATGGACTAAAAATAACTAAATTGCTGATGCTGAATCCGAATGCAGTGGACGCACCCCATCGGCATTTTGTAAATGCCGACGCTCCGTCCGCTCCGTACGCTCCGATTCCGATGCAGTGGACGCGCAGCTTTAAGGCCCTCCCCCGAGCAAAAGACCTTGAGGTGGTCAGCCGCATAACTCAGTTGAAAATTTTTCACATAACTTAGTTCAAAATTGACCAAAAAAAAAATTTAAACGGCGAATATCTAGCTTATGAAATTGCCTATCTATTAGTGTGTGTCCCAAATAAAGTTTACTTGTAAATACTATGGAGACGCTGAAACTATAATTCAATGAACATTCAATTATAGTTTCAGCGTCTCCATAGTATTTACAAGTTAATTTTATTTGGGACACACACTAATAGATAGGCAATTTCATAAGCTAGATATTCGCCGTTAAAATTTTTTTTTTGGTCAATTTTGAACTAAGTTATGTGAAAAAATTTCAACTGAGTTATGCGGCTGACCGCCTCAAGGTCTTTTGCTCGGGGGAGGGCCTTAAGGAAATAAAACTTTTCTAATTTTAAGAGGCAGCAAGATTTTATACGATACGACACGAGACTTGATTATTCATGTAGCCTTCATTTGTCTCAGTTTATATTGTTCTAGCTCTATGTTCCATATCAATATTTAGGTGAGTTATTATAATTAGTAAAAAAAACACGAACTCGAGGTCGTTGAGGTTGTTAAAGCTCACCTAATTATTTGGAATAAGAATTAAGATCTATTATTGAGTGAATTGATTCTAAAAGATGAATATTGAATGTAAATAGTTAGTTGATGTTTCAACAAAAGAAAATCGGTGTGTACCACGGATAAAGGGCTTGTCAGCGCCAAAGAAAAAAGAACACTATCGGCCAGGACACGTTTGCTACCTTCAATACTGCTAACATAATCCGTCATTTTGCTTAAGTTTTTTTGTTAGCGCTATTTTCCGCGGAACACAGCCAATTTAATACCTACACAGTAGCGGCGTTAGGGCAAAGGGGCGCCGCAGGCGATTTATTTTTTATTAGAGTATATAATATTAAGTAATTTTCTTTTTCTATAGTTCATCAATTTAGTAGACCGTACCAGTTTTATGAAAAAAAAAAAGACTCGGGGTATGTATCCCTCTGTGGCGGACCAATTAGCGCACAGTCCTGAATCGCGCTATCGAAGTTTCTGAAGTTCGGAACTATATATACGACATCTGAAATATCAAATGTACATACAAGTGGGCTTCGGCCTGACCGAACATACCACCTCGCTCGGTCGGAGATCTCCCTTTGGGGCTTGCCACCTCCTCACCACGCCACACCTCCATATATTTTATAATATATTTATACTAATAAAAATAATTACATCAAGAATAAACGACTAAAAGTAACAGTATAAATAGGTAAATAGGCAAAGGAGTAAAAAACTTTAACATCAAACAATCGAAACACATAATATAGTACAAAATAGCATCAAAGTTCTATTTTAGGCTGTTGTTTTTTTTTCCTAAAATAACTTCAAAAAATCATCTTTCAGATAGGGTTAATGGGGCGGCAAAACATGTTAATTGGCCTGGGGTGCAAAATTTATATATATGGGTCAGATCTCTGTATATATCAGCTGGCCCATTTCGGGGGGGTTTGAACCCCCTAAACCACCCCCTGGCTACGCCCATGCCAGGCAGTAAATGTATGGTGACTTGCCGGATATTTTTTTATACATTTAAGAAATTATGGAGACCGGCGTCGTATGCTTAATAGCATATTATTTTGAACATAGATATATATTATATTATTAAAAAGATTTGAAAAACAATTCACAGTTAACATACAAAGTGCCTACCTTCAAAATCTTCTGGTTCTTCGTTAGGCATTTTGCTTCTCAAAAGTAGTTTTTATAAATCCAAGTTTTTATAAACTATTATTTTTTATAATTTTCTTCAATATACGTTATATAAAAGAAGAAAATAAATAAGTTATTTATAATTTAGTAACTTTTACAGATGCCTACCTAGTCCGTAGATAATAATAGATTAAGCAAAATATCTGTTGCTAAGTAACTAACAAAAAGGTTTTATAATTATTTATGGTAGCGAACTCGCGACACTTTATAGTAGGTAGGCGTATTTGTACCTTGTATTTACAAAGAAATAGGAGTTATGTAATTAGGTATGTACTCTGAGGGTATTTACTCAGAGCATCCTTGATTCTCAAACCCTCTTACTAATAAACGCTGTATACAGTCGGACAAGGATCTTTTGGCACTTGGATGGGGGCGTGAGTGTCGCAAATAAGAACAATATTTATTATTATAAAAGTGAAATTATTTTACAAGACTAGTACTGATTTTATCCACGTGCCAAAAGGTAAGTGTCGCAACTACAAAACAATACATAATACTAAAAGTGACATTTTACAAGACGGCGATTTTAGTTCTGATTTTGTCCACGTGCCAAAAGATCCTTGTCAGACTATAAGCTTTGAATAGTTACACAATGTTTTGTCTTGTTACTTGTTAGTCATAATAGTCAATAATATTATGTAGAGATATCGTTAGGTACGGTACCCAAAATTTTCTACGTTTAATAGTTTCTTTAAATAAACCATAATTATTTAAACGTGCACAAATTTTAAATTTTAGGCCAAACAACATGTTATTTTATTTATTAAATAAGCGCTTTTAACTTTTACAAAATATAAAGTAATAAGGTTGCAAAATATTTATCTTGTGTGTAATAACTATTAAATTTTTATTAATTTAAAACAGAATCTGTTTGACAAAATAACAATTATGGTATTATATCTAATAGTTAACTACTTAAAAAATATTAAAACTAGAAAAACTTAAAAAGCTACAATAAAAAGAAATCTCCCAGGTCGTCCCCACCAGGCAGAGTACCTAGAAGGCTCAAAGAGTTTCTCCGCTGGATTGCGATACTCACTCTTTGGGCCAGATAGGTGCCGGCTCTGGGGTCTCGGGTGGCCTCAATTAGTTTTTTGGAAATCTCTCTGAAAAGTTTGTGCGCACCCGGACCCCATGAACCTAGGGTTTCAACTCCAAACGGTTCAAATATGAGATCCCCACTAAGGTTCTCATATTTGCGCCGCTTGAAGTTCTCCGCCTGATTGGCGGCCGCACCTGCAGTGCTCGAGGTGCCCTGGACATGGGACGGAGCAAGAGTATCGACGCAAGTAGCGTCCCATACAAGAGCCCGTCCTACTCTCCAAGGGACCACGGTCATACCGTCTGGTCTCTTGCCATCGTCGCGCGCCAAACCAGACGGTTCCAGCACAGCTGGTACTCCGGCGGTGACAAGAGCCCGACGGATGAGGTCGTTCAGGCAGTGATGTCGGGAGATGCGGCCTGCGCTTCGCTGACAGGACAGACCGTGGTGTCCGAGGCTGTCCACGTTTGCACCACAAACGCAGCACGCTGGGGGACGACGTGGGGGGTGCCAAGACGCAGGGAAGTGGCTATTCGGAAAGCGGTTCGATCCAGCAATGTGCCCGTATTGGGTGACGGCAATGCTTGTCGCCAAAGGCCCGACTCCCACTTCTCCGCTGCTAAGAGGCGAGCCTGCTCCACAGGACTGGAGGACGTATTAAGGAGATTATTCCGTACCAGTCTGCAGAGTGGCTCGTCCCAGAGCCTTTGGAAAAAAACGTTGTCAGGCAATTCGCTACAAGCACTAGTTGCGCTCCAGACGTCCTTGGCCTCAGTGGCGGACTAAGCCCGTCAGGGGCCCGGGGCGACAAAGCCAAATGAGGGCCCCCCGCTTAAAAAACCGGTCAAGTGCGAGTCGGACTCGCGCACCGAGGGTTTCGTACAAACGTGTAATAAAAAATAATGGTTCACGGTTTATGCATAAGGTTTATATATTTTATATGAAATTACATGTTTTTTTATATTTGAGTTGATTGAATGAAAGGTAAATTGCGGTTAACGATTTAATAATATAGCCCTTTATTTCCATGCTTTACATAGTTTTTTTTTAGTTTTTAAATTTTTACAAGCTAAGAAAATTTTATTTTAAAATTAGTCGGTACATATTGAATAACTTATAAAATGTTTCTTATGACGTATTAGTTTTTTTTGGCATGGCTCCTCTTCGTATAAAGGTCTCCTCCAATTTTTCCCATTGTTTTCGGTCTGTTGTCTTTGTCATCCATTCCTCGCCCGTTATGTTTATGATTTCGTCGACCCATCTATCTTTAGGTCTTCCTTTGCTTCTCTTTCCACCTGCGCCTTTCCACTTGGTGACTCTCTTTGTCTGTCACACAGGCAACGTGGCCAGCCCATCTCCATTTAACACATTCAATGCCACAACATTTTCTAGTAAACTCCCAGCGATGCCGCCGTATAAAAAACGCAAACATGCTAGGTGTGCTCTCGGCACTGCAGGATGAAATTACGTAGCACGCTAGGCGTGTTCACTGGCACTGTAAAGAGGTAAAATCATAAAAAGCGTTATTTCGACTTCAACTGGGCTTATTCATAAGTCCTTCTTGAGTTACTGAAGAGATATTTTGTTTTTAGAAGTGTTTGTGGTTTTGAAGGTTTAATTATGGCAGTAAATAGATTCCGAGGTAAGTATTTATCGTAATTTTGATCAGTGAATGTCAACCTTTGGTTACTTATTTATGATTTTTTTAGAGAATAGAAAATATGAGCTGGAAACGGGAATATGATAATGATGCGACGCAAGCAGATAGTCCCCCATCAAATAAACGTCCAAAAGAGGTGAGCCGATAACTCATATTATGGAGATACGCAAAAAAAATTTTGAATCAAAGTTGGTTCAAATCAAATCAAATCAAATTTTCTTATCTCCAAAAAATTTTGAGATGCTTTACAAAAAGAAAAAAATTGGTTGTTTACCTGAATATATCGGTAAAATATAAAAAAATAGGGGGAAAAGTTTGGTATAAAAAAGATTTAAATATAAGAAGATATAAAAAAGAAGAAGAAAGAGAAAGAAGAAATTTTGTCCTCTACAAAATAGATCTCTTCTGTTTTTAACGAAAAACTTACCGTTACGACTGAAACGTTCAATCAAACAAACTCTTCAGCTTTATAATACTACATATACATATATGTAGTATAGATACCGGGCAGTGTTTTGTCTTCTACAGATGAATTAAAGGTGAATGTTTTATGTAATTTATTTTATCTTTTTTGTTCAAATTATAAAAAAACATTATATTTTATTGTTCGTATTATAAATTTTGTAAATTGACCAAACAATATAAAAGGTTGAGAACGCGTGTAGATGAACACGCCTGGCATGTTCGCGGCATTACATAATAAATTATTTTCGATAACATAAAAAAAATATTAGATCACGGAACCACTTAAGAATTCATTAGCTTACGGCACAAAGTTTATGCTCTGAGCGTTTCGGTGAAAAACACTGTCTTATCTTTGAGATATTGATGAAAAACGGAGAGCACGCCCGGCGTGCTCGCGGCATGGATATAAAGATTAGTGTGGACACGCTAGGCGTGTTAGTGGCACTGAATGTGTTAAGTTGTTGTGCATGTCGTTCTGCATCTATGAGTTTTGTATTTTTACGAATAACATTGCTATTTTGTTTATCGATAAGTTTGATACCCAGTATGCTTCTTTCTTTTGCGCGCTGACATGTCCAAATTTTCTTTTTGTTTTTTCTTGAAATAGCCACGTTTGTGCTCCATATAATAGGCATAGCAATAAGCAGGAGTCCATTACCTTCTTTTTGAGTTTCATAGGGAATTTGGCTTTTAAAATTTCTTTGAAACTCCAGTACTTTCTCCAAATCATATTAATACGGCGTTCTAATTCATCTTCGTGGCGCGTCTTCTCAAAGGATATTTATTTTTCGAGGTATATAGTCCACATATTGAATTTGTGTACTGTTTACGTATATGTCGTTTTTTACACTATTTGTCGCTACTTTTGGTTTTGAAGTGTTCATTCGTAAACCGATTTTTCTGCTCTCATAATCTAACTCACTTATCATTATTTGTAGTTCTTTTGATGTTTTTGCAAAAATAATGATATCGTAAGCAAATTTTAAATTGTTAACAAACTCCGTGTCTACTTTTATTCTTTTTTACGATTTTACGATTTACGATTTATGACGTATTAAAAAAAATTACTTACTAGATCTCGTTCAAACCAATTTTTGGTGGAAGTTTGCATGGTAATATACATCATATATGTTTTTTAGTTTTATCATTCTCTTATTTTACAGGACACACATTTTACCACTTTGGAGGTGTCTCTCACGCAAACTATTCAGTTTAGAAAAAAATGATATTAGAAACCTCAATATAATTTTTGAAATTTTTGGTTTTTTGAAAAAAAATTTTTTTGACTTTCAGTTCTAAGTATGGGGAACGCTCAAAATTTATTGCTTTTTTCAATTTTTGTGACAGATAGACAGACAGACTGACATGACGAATCCATAAGGGTTTCGTTTTTTGACATTTGGCTACGGAACCCTAAAAATGTAGTTTTTATGTTTATTTCGTTAAAATCTGGCAAGTGAAACATACATACCAAAGATTTCAACTCAAGATAGGCTATCACGTACATTTAGCCGAAAAAATTTTCATACAAGAAAAAATTACGCCATCTATGTAAAATCAACGGAACTTCGATGTTCCTTTGATTTTACGATTTTACCATTCCGATGGAACAGTCGCTAGTCGTATGATATAACTTTGTAAGGGCGTACAACGCATACATTTTTTTTAAATACATATCTTGACTAAAGAAATGTTAATAAAATTGTCCGGCGTACTTAATATAAGTTTAGCTCGCATTAATACTGGAATTACTAAAATATTAGCAACAATAAATCAATAAGGCTTACAAACAAATATAATTTTTACAGGTACGTAATGTAATTTAAATATTTCATATTTCTTATTACATTAGTCTCATTATCATAAAGCATAGACGAGGCGTGTTAAGGCAAAAAGTGTCCACACTTAAACTGCCCCATTTTTGGGGTTTTTGGGGCAGTCGAGGTTTCATATTTTGTCATCTTGACATTTCGACATTTGGTTTCCGCAGATTTTTCAGTCCACATTTATTTGAAAAAATCTTCTGAAATCAAGATGGCGTAACTTTTTCTTATACCTACATTATTTGTCAAATGTATGCCAAAGATCAGGAACGCACTTTTAACTCCTCTGGTGATTAGTACCCATAGATGACGATAATTACATACTAGAATATTATACAGATATTATATCGGTGTAATAGATTAGTGCAATGGCTAATGGTGTATGCATACTAGATATTTTAACCTAAGCAAGATATTTTAAAGGATTTTACAAGAATTACAATTTTTTTCTTCTATACGGCGTATGGACCTAGACCAGACAACAAATTTGTTTTTACATATGTGCCGTAGCTCCAGCGGCGCCACAGAAGGGGCGGAGCCGTAGGAGCTATGACGTTTCACAGCCAGCGCTGCAGCAAAAATTACATACAAATCCTAGCGCAACAGCACTTAATATTCCTTTATTACCTAGATAAATAAAACAAGACTCATTAAAAACAAAACTAATTATATTAAGTACCATAAAAAGAATATTGAATTATAATTTATAAAAAGTTATACATATTCTAATTCAGTTTGAAAATAATAATCTACATCTACACTAATATTATAAAGAGGAAAACTTTGTTTGTATGTTTGTTTGTTTGTAATGAATAGGCTCAAAAAGTACTGGACCGATTTCAAAAATTTTTTCACCTTTCGAAAGCTACATTATCCACGAGTAACATAGGCAAAATTTTATTTTGGAAAAATAGGGTTCCGTAAGATATTTGGGTTTTTCGGACACAAGGTGTAAAAATCAACCACAAAAGTTACTTATTTTACGTACGCTGCCTAAACTATAAAAGATAGAACCATAAAATGTTATAATTAATTGTAGATCTTATAAATATCTTCAAATAAGTCCGTGACACACTATACCTATCTATGTCAAGTGAAGCATAACAACCATTTTTTTATTTAGAAATCTTGAATTTTTTTTGGACTATATTTAAACGCATTTATTTTACTCATGCTATTAATCCTTATCAAAATAAATTATTTCACTACTAAGTACAGTTTATGTAGATAATATTAGGTCTTTGAATTATTCAAATTGGATGTTTGGTTTTGAAGTTATGGCGAAATTAAAATATTACGATTTCTGCTGCACGGCCCGTTGCGAAGTGGGTGTCACCAAGGCGCGAGCGGGAGGGGAGTTTAGATCAATGAGTAACTTTTTTGTTAGGCTCATTTCGTTGTTCTCGAATAAGGCGAGTCCAAATCTCTTTGCGCTCTGGATTATTGGGAAATCTGTAATTTAAATACTATAAATTTCTGCGATGTTTACAACAAATGTTCACTAAATTAGACAAAAGAAAAAAATAATAAACTAAGTATGCCAAAGTACTCTATTTTGTGTAACTATTATACACTGTTTCTCTTGAAATGGATTAAAAAATCACTCGGTATAAAGGTGCTTCCAGTAACATTTCAGAAATATTGCTTTTTTTTCTCCAAAAGTGCATAATGTTAAATCGGCTGGCCCCTGAACATTGTAGGTGGTTGTTTAGGAGTAGAATAGATAGTAGGTGCAGGTTATAGGTGATCTACATCTAGTAGATGTAGCTTGTAGGTTTTTAGTGGGGTAACTACTGTTTACCTACCAACCTATCACCTACCAACTATAGGTATGTAGTAGGTCTAGATGTAGGTTGTAGGTGTAGGGTATGACTTATGGGTGTAGCAACCTACGCTTACAACCTTCAAGTGTTGTTATTTTTTATTCAATTTCATAATTCACAGAACAACGTCTGTCAGGCCAGATAGAAAATATTTTTTTTAATATAATATGTAAAAATCAAATAAATAGTAAGCATTAGTTTCATTTTATTTAAATTCATCAAAAATGTGAATACTGACGGGTAAGGTTAGGTTTGGTTAGGTACTGAAATAAAAAAAAACTGAACCTCTTATTTCTGTAATAAATCAATAATAAAAATGACGTCCCTACAAAGTTACCTTTTCACTGTTGCGCATACAATAACCAGTGTTATATTTCATAGTTGGCCGCCATTTTTTGAATATTTATTTAAAATTCCATAGGTAAGTATTTTAATTGTAACAAACAATATTGTGATAATTACCTGTGATAAGATATCCCGTCTATCTTTTTTACACGTTTGTCATAGTTTTTACAGCCTTTAATTACGCAACTACTCGGCATTTTATGAATTATATGCGGACTGGATAAACTGCTTATATAGCAAATGTAGAAATGGTAAGATCACAAGTGCCAAACCTCAACTGTCAAAATGGCCCCAAAATTTAAAAATTGGGGCCATTTTTTTGGAGACACTTTTTGCCTCAACATGCCTCGTCTATAATATACGTCTATGATACATACCTACAATATGGAATGGATATGGGTGAGGAAAATAAAATACAAATCGATAGATAAAATAAATAAAATAAAAGATAGTTTTTTTTGTAGCTTATGTGCTTTCGTGCCTTCAATTTACTGAACTCCTCAATAGCTTATGTGAAACCGATTTCTTTAGAAATTTTTCTTTCTATTGCCATTTGACTATTTTCCATAGGACTTGTAGTTTTGCCGAAAATTGAGATAAACCGTCTTCTACCCTTAAAAACTCACCCCTTACACTTCCCAACCTCAAATCGCCCGTAAATTACTTTTAATTTTATTTTTTATATTCTCATCCTTTTCAATGGGTTTCATACTATATTTTTTTTCTCTTTTGACCATTTTCAATGGTAAAAGCCCTAGTCTATAAGCTTCATGATTGATTTGACGATATAGATATACAAATGTACAGAGACTTTGCCATGTTGAGTCTTACGATGAGAACAAGTACATACCTACGTCTCTAATAAACGTGCACTACAATAATATAAGGACCACTCGCAAAATGTAATAACTGAAGCAATGTACTCGTAGGTGCATGTTGACTACGGATCATAAAATTCTTCGTATAATTTTGCCTAGAAATTATTTCTAGGCTAAATTATACGAAGAATTAGTTACTTTTTTCAAATACTCGAAAATGAACTTACTCAACTCTGAACTCATTTACTTTTATTCCGCACCAAAAATCAAAAATACTATTACGCTTTTTAATGAAATTACTTTGAACGGATAAGATCGCGTTTATTACTTTACAATTAAAAAAAAGGCTTATCTGTTCGCAAAAATATCGGAACACACTAATAAACTATTAAATATCAACGTAAAGAAATTTAATACCTATATTTTAAATGAGGCCAATGTTTATTTTTCTACGTAAACAGAATGTAGTGAATGTAAATGTAGGCGTAAAAGAGGAAATTATTTGCACTCCATTCATTCAGGGATTCCTGAGGAACAGGGGCGTAGCTACTGCCGTATCTGCCGTATCAATTATACGAGGCCCCCGGGGCACGGGGGCCCCCAACGTGCAAAAATTAATAAAAACTTCCCAAATTTCATCTTTATTTCAACTATAAATGATTTAATAAATCAGTTTGCCGAAAAAAGGCAAGGAGAGTGTATATTTAAATTGTAAAAACTTTGGAAAAAGTGACAGATTAGCTAATAATTATGACGAATAAATATTTCTTTTAATTTTATGCAATTTTTTTTATTTTGTGAGCAACTTTACCCTTCCTAAGGGGCCCCAAACAAATTTTTTAACGGGGCCCCGCCAAGGCACGCTACGCTTCTGCTGCTGAAGTACCCGGTACAAAGACGGGAATTCCCCCAGCGTATGTATTGGTCGCGTTCAGTAAAGTTAAATAGTATTAGTATTAGTACCGCGTAAAAAGTCTAGATAGCTGTAGTGTTTTGATCTTGATGAAATTATGTAGTAGGTATCAAGCACATTTTTTAAGTCTTGTTTAGGATTTCATCAGGGGAACGCGGAGGCATTTGGGGGCCCCCCAAGACCGGGGGCCCGGGGCGGACCGCCCCTTCCGCCCCCCGGTTAGTCCGCCACTGCTTGGCCTCGTCCAGAAAGGGAACTATAATGGAGTAGGATTGGTGCTCTAGTATTTTGAAGATGAGTCTATGGTTGGCGTGGACTGAGGACAAGTAGGCCGGGAGTGATATGTCGGAAGGTTTTCGAACACCCAGGCCACCGAATCTTACTGGAAGCGTTGCCTGAGTCCATGAGCGGTCATCAAAATTTATGTTCAAAATCGTGGAGAGCGTATGTCTTATGGTATCATCCAACTGTTTGAGAAGTTGAGGGAACTTCCACAGTTGACAACACCGCAAGACATACGTAAATTTTGGTACGAAAACGCAATAACGGATTAGGGTGAAGGCCATGTGACAGTTAATTTGGAGGAGGCGGTCTAAAGTTTCACTAAAATTTTGTATTTTGTAGTGTGTAATAGCAAATGCATAAAAAATAATTTTGTCACTGTCAATGTCATAATTGACATTGTCACTTGAGTTTTGACAGCGCCGTGTGCGGTGTGAAGTTGAAGTTTGCATGAAACTAACTCCTATTTCTTTGGCTAACACAAAAGTCAAAAGTAGTCAAAACTGTTTTGTAACTTTTAGAGTTTTTCACAAAAGAAATAGACTTTAAACTTTACTTAATACTTTTTACTTATTAATAAGTTTATCGAGAGTGATAGAAATGTCGCAACCCCATAGAAAAGCTGCGTTGAATCTGTACAAAACTGTAAGTTTCTTTATTAGGTACTGAGCAAGTTTTCTGACGAATTTAGTAACTATTTACGTAAATAATATGTTGCAAAAATATTCTTATCATTTGCAGCTGTTATTCCTTGGTAGGGACTGGCCTCAAGGATATGATCTGTTTAGGAAGAGATTACATAAAGTGTTTTTAAAAAACAGTGATGAAACAGACCCAGAAAAGATACAAACCATGCTCAAACACGGAGATTTTGTTGTGAAGGAGATCGAAGCTCTGTACAAGTTGAAGAAGTACCGAACCATGAAGAGAAGGTACTACGACGACAGCTAAGTTGTAAAAACTATTAATTCAATTTCTTATAAAGATTTTATATTTGTTATGCTCTTGTAAGGTTACAATTTGATCAAACAATGGTGCTACTCGTAAGTATATTAGTAATTATCATTTATTTTAAAGAATGTTGAGTCGACAGTTGAGTAGTAAAGGAATGTAGTTTTTAAAGTTGTTGATATGTATCACAAAAAGTTTAACATTAACATTTATAATAGGTAATATTTTAAAATGCCTGTGATAAAAAGAGAAAATTGCACAATATCAAGAACAATTTGTATACACTTTATTAACACTGTTGAATAATACATTTAATGCACTTTTTAAATAACTTAAACTTGTGATATTATTGTTCAACACATTACACAGAATACTGTTCTTTTTAGTTCCTTCACACAATGTAAAACTGTTAAAAGGGAATTAAAATGAAAAAAACTTTATTTCTATGTAATTATGTATTATAGACATTTTTATAGTTTACATAATACATTACTGTTATAAACTAGATAAATAATAACAGTTTGCTTAAAGACATCTCTAAATAATTTAACACAATGTTGGAATTGTTTTCATTAATGTTGCGAGTGATATGATTATATTGTGATTTTTTAAATCGAAGCTATGTACATTTTATAATTTGTATTATAGTAATAAAATGCAGTTTCAAATGTATTTTATTTATATTTTAAAGCAATATAAATAGTTGTATATAAAATGTACTTAATGGTTACTAAAATTTGACCGTTTAATCCTGCAAACCAAAACTTTGCAATGGGTATTTGAAATATATTTGTAATATATCAATTAAAATCTTCTAATATATTTTCAATAAATTTGTCGATTATTTTTCTTAAAACTGCACCGACCCAAGATTATAAATTTAATTGGGATATAATTAATCGAGCGAACAAAAAATAATTTGGCGGCTGCACATGAGCATACTGTATTACTGAATTTGGCAGCAAATTAATATGTTGGCGACTAAATTACTAAACTGGCGAGAACACTCGGGTGACAAAAAATTCAAAAGTCAGCAGATAAAAACAGGCGAAATTTAATCCAAATTAGCACCGACATTTATAAGTTGGTGACTTAATTTCCGAATTGGTGACCATTATACCATATAAGCAGCTATAAAACCTGATTTGGTTGATAAATTAATGGCTGCTAAAAATTAAATTTGCAGGCTATGGAAAATCCTATTTTTGGATACTGTTTATTTTAGATTTTTGTTATTAAAATTAATAAGGTCGTCCTTTTCCAGGTTTCTGGGGGTTCTGATTACAAAATTGTCTTCCAATTTCATTTTCCAAAATGGAGAATATTCAATCTTCGTAAAATGAATATGAATACTAAATTAAAAGATCTTGGGGATGCTAATTAGGATTGATGATTATTATTACACTATGTTATGTAGTTCAAGGTACCAGCTATGTATAGAAAATTTTCAAAATTCAGGATTCATGAATTTTTCTGCCATTCATGAAGAAAATATGCGATTTCTAGGTTAATAAGGGGGAGGAAATTTTCATTATTTTTGCAGTAGGATGGACCGATAGAAGCGACTATAGAAAAAAATATGGCAATGCTGTACTGAGATACGAGGGGTGTATAAATCTATAGAAATGTTGGAAAATTCAAGATTTTCGATTATTTTTTCCTAAGGGGGACGAAATTTTCATTATTTTTTCAATAGGTTTTCAAACGGTGCATCGTTTCCGAGACAGAATCAATTTTATAAAAAAAGAAGTAAATGCTGTACATTGAGATACTAGGAATGTATAAAGCTATAGAAATGTTGGAAAATTAAGGATTTTCAAATTTCTTTTTCTCCCATCATGAAGAAAATATGAGGTTGCTAAGGAGGGTTACTAAGGAAATTTAAAATGGATGACTTTTTGAAATCAGCACCTCCAGAAACCAATAAAAGGATACCTATATTATTTTTATAAAATTAAGTATGTCCGCCATATTGGAATTTCAAAACGAATGTCATTTTCGTATCCAGCACTCCAAAAAACCTGGTATACGACACCCATATCAATTGTACGAAAAATAAATAACCGCCATTTTTTACTTCCAAATTAATCTACACAAAATCCAAAAAGTTTTATTTCCATATGGGTTACAAAGTAACGCTTAAAGAATTGTCCCTACTTGATGCCTACCACCGGTTCGGGAACTAACCCGGCGAGAAGAACCGGAAGAACAATAATCTACAACCCCCTAAAACCGAGAAAAATAAAAAATTGGGAATTTTGTACGCTCCTTTATGTTTTTTTTTGTGTGCGCTCGTTTTGCTGCTTGTATGTTTTTGAGTTACCTACATCAGGGAAAATATAGGTGCCTATTCTTAAATTAATTGTGTACCTACTCACAAATTGTCGCCAAGATGGTTATTTGTTCGCTAAAATATAATCTGTCTGCCAGTTTGGAAAATTCAGTGGTATTATTTAGTCACCAGATTTGTAATTTTTTTGTTCCTTACATTCTTTCGCCAACTTGGTAATTTAGTATCCAATATTGGGTATTTTCACATCCAAAATTTAATTGTTTTGTCGCAAGTTTAAATACATGCCAATTTAATTCTACACTTAATGCACAAATTATAGGAAATTATTTTTACATACAAATTATACAATGTTGCAATGTTTGCAACCATTACTGCCAAGTATAGCAAAGTTGATAAACAAATTAAAAAATTAGAGTAGTCAATAAAGGAGGCTGCTTAGTGGTCAAGGGTGCAGTGAATTAAAATAATTTTAAGGTAACAGTGTTACTTATCAACATAAGTATGTATAACTGAAATAATTACTATGTTGCACATTTTCAGCTAACTTTTTGCCTACAAACAACACCAGTCCATACAGGAAGCCTATTTCTCTACCAAATTGGTACATTTATTCTAACATTGCTTTTCCTTCATCGTCATAATTATAATAAACACCATAGCTTTCTTAAATATGAAAATAATTTCAAATATATTTAAATATAACTATCAAATTCGTGAATAATTCTGTGTTACAATCAAAACCATTTTCTTGGGGTAAATTTTTATGTTCGTTTTAAAATGTTATGCTGCTTCCAGCTAACATAACTCGGGTTTGAGCTTTCCTAACATGTGGGACCGATCATTCTTCATGAGAGAATATTTCATCATATTCAGTTTATAGGTACAGGACTCTTTACATAATAAATGAAGGCATCAGCCCCCTACATATTACAGAATAAGGTTTAACCACTTGCCCCTGACGTCGTGTTTAAGTATTCAGGGTCAGGACTTTTATGAATATAATATATAATTCTTATTATACAAGTTAAATTTATAGAATTAAATATTATTATCTATATTATTGAACTTTATTATCGATAGAATTTTAGTTAACTAGTGGTTAACTAATACAAAATATGCAAAGTTAACATTATTATTATTTGTCATATCTCGAAAGACGCTGTGACACAACAAATGTGTGTGCACATTCTTGATTAAAAAAAAGTAAATTCAAGATAAACCACTACCAATTTTGCATATCTGTAAGTTTTGGTTTTTTGTAGAATAGGCATCCTTTATAGTGAAATAAGATTACATATAAAATGTAACAAAATGTGGAATGATAGGTACGGAATCAAAGCGAATACGGCGATTTAATTATAATGAAGACCTTAGTCGAGTAAAAACCTTAACGTCCCTATAATATACGGAATGAACCACAAGTCTACTGTCGTGTTGGTGCGCCAAGCCCTCGTCTACCCGTCTACCCTTCTACTCCCACTACTCTATACGGTGATCGGTAGTTAACACATGATTATATACACAATATTATGTTTGAGATCAACAACAGTCAAGCGATACCTAGTCCTCATACACGATACTCACACCGAACACTTTCGTTACGTCAGATCACTAACTTTAGTTATAACATGTCAGCAATATCCCGTCTCGAATATAGATATACATCGACAGAATACGTACATTACGAAAGTAAATTTCAACAATAACATCAAAAATAGATACAGTTGTATCTCCATACACCTAGAGCCTATATGTCGTCCGCGTCGTAGTTCTAAAGACCTGAAATTATTAGTCGATTTAGAAAGCCTAGGTTATCGCCAAACTTCAAATCTTTAAATTAGACGCGCACAGTTTTAACGATACAAGTTTATATTGTAGCAAACGCTCGTAGCAACAAGATATAAACTACAGAAAGTACGGACTCTAAAGGGTTTAACTGCTTAAGTTAGTAACCGAACATATAGGTAGTTAAATGGTGAACTAAAAGAGAACTTAGAATGAAACGGTAGAGTCTACCTAGTGAACGAATAGAATGACTCGAAACAATTTTAGTACAGTTATGAGTACATCGATAGGCCAAATTGTTCCTCGCAAGAAGAAAGAGAGAATAAAACAAACAAAATCTCTAAAGGGAAACAGATAAGCTGTAGGTATCTACACAAGTCCAAGTCTTCTCGTGAGGAACACGATTTACATAGAAGGATATCATAGTTATAACAATTACGTGGTAGTAAAATAGAATGTTAATAAATTTAACAGGATTTAACTTATTTACATAGCTTCAACTCTATAAAATAAACGTAACACGAACATAGTAATCGTAGTAAGTAGGTACTTACTTAACGAATAACGTAGGTAAATTTACTATTTATCAAAACTGATCAACTAAAACTAAAGCAAATGACTACTTGGAATCGGTAGAGAACATAGTATTTACAAATCACAATTCAATAAAACATAAAACAATAACTGGCAGACAAAATCTACAATAACACGAAAGTAGGTACTAAGATCTGAGATTATCGAATCAAAGAGAATTTGAGATCAATATACTCTTCCGTCAATTTTTAAGTAGAAGGGAGAAGTGGGAAAGGTAACTTTAGTTATGAGAGTTCTTGAGTTGATTTTAAGTTAGATCTGAATTTAACGAAGTTATCTATTTTGACGTAAGAATATACTTGAATCTCGTAAATTAGCGTTGACTAATTAAATTACACAAGGCGTTACTTCGATCTTCAACTCCGAGTTGTCTCCGTCTTCAGCTACAAATTAAATATTCAGATGTTAGATCATATTCTAAAATCTACGACAGCGACTAAGTAATGGTGGATTTACACATGTCAACAAACCGTCTAAATGGCGGCGAGTTCGCAATTCGCAAGTGACCAAATTAGATTCATCGATTTTTGCCGTTCGGCTATCATCTATGTGAATTTCTACGGGTAAAGGCGTGACTCCTGTTCGAAACATTACACAGAAAACATGAAACATTGGGGCGTAGCTATACACATTTGTCTAGGAATAGACAATGTTTTTGTTTTCGGAGACGGACGAAAAACATTCCCGCGCGGGTAGAGAGGGGAAGAAATCTTTCATTTCTTATCTAGTATTCACATCGTTCACATGACACCTAGGTACAGGTTTTTTAGGGTTATAGTTTTGCTTGTTGTGTTTTTTGTGTTTGTTTTTGTGATCGCTCATAATATATGGCTTGACTTAATTAAAAAACACAAATTTTGTCAGTTTTCAAAATGGCGCACATATAATATTTATGAATTAAAAAGATAGTTTTATGAAACACCTAAAGTGGCCTTTTCAGAACCCTCTTTTCTCCTAGATTCTACACCTACAATCACTAAAACTGTGAGCGCTAATACGTCTTCCTCGTCGGAACTTAGATCGTGTCTGGACAAAATGTTTTGTTTCGACCAAAAACATTTTCTGTAGCTGGAGACAGCTTGTGTATGAAAACAAATGTTTTTGTTTCATGTTTTCTGTGTAATGTTTCGAACAGGAGTCACGCCTTAAGACATTCATCATTATAATCATTATTGTCTAGAATCTTGACTAAAGTCACTAGAGGATTTGTCAGATGACCTACTGGTGAATGGAAATGTAACCGTAGGTTTCTTGACTAATGATTCTGATGTCAACAGAAGGTCGATTCTGCTAATTAAATCCTGAAATATCTGTAATATTACAATCCAGTGTCATATATTATGTTAAAACTGCAAAATGGCATTCTCATAAACGTCAAGCCAATGTCAAACCCGGTTTGATTAGTCCAAACTCCAAAAACCTGTTTATGATGTTAAGACGATTCATTTATTCAATGAAAGTAAAATAAAAGTGCAAGCTAATTACGAGAATTTGAGCTCAGTTCAAAAACACGGCTCTACATTATTTACATCGAGGTCAATTTACCTTCGTGGATCATTTAGTCCTTCTTCTCGCCGTCCTCGGGGTCCTTGAGCGTATGCCACTGCGCGATGGGGCGGCGCGGGCTGGCCAGCATGTCGGACCAGTGGCGCAGCTCCGTGCCTGACGCGTTGTAACCCAGCACCACCTTACCAATAGGCTCTGAGGTGCCGATGCGGTCGTAGTCCACCACGGTTACCACTAGATTCACCTTCTGTTGTTTCGGAAGAAGACATTAAAATGATCTCGGAAAATGATTATGATAACTTGTCGATTGGATTATGAGAAACTACTGCAGTTATGGGAATTTTTTAATTGAACATAAAGTTTCTTGTTGATTTATACTTGGGATAATTTCAACATAATCTAAGGGGCACTAAACTTTCTGCTACATGGTTTAGGCATTCGACACAGATGCGGGATACTACATTAGGGTTGGGATTATACTTACAATATTCCGTCTATCAGGGATATAACTAGTAGTATAGGAAGAAATTGGTATTTGGAAGATCAAAATGGGGTGTTGAATACGGAATGAAACCTGAGATAAGGAAAATAAAAATAAAATGGGTCGAAATGAAACTCATAGAAGATTCACAAGAAGAACAAGAGACTGGGTTCTTGAAGCCATACAGAAGGTAATTACAATTTGAAGTCACCAAATTGTAATGCAGTTACGAGGGGAGATTAGAGACACCACTTAGAGTTTGGACGAGGAGAATTGACAAAGCAAACTTGGTGCACTTAGAAATGTCCCAAAGAATGAGAATCCTCATCCGTGAAGCTTCAAACAGAGCGTCTGGTCACGGGTGAACATCAACAGTCTACAGGACGAGTCTAACAAGTTTAACTTTCTCAATAAGATTAGTACGGGATGATTAGGTATAGAAGGAAGCTTTGGCTGTCCTGCTTAATATTGCGTCAAATTTCTCTCAACAGAAGTCTGTTTAGAAAAAAATGTTTATCACTTTAGATCTTACGTTTTTGACGCAAGTTATTCAAATTGCAAAAATTCAGTTTCCAATAATATGAACATGGTAAATTTTAACCTTATTACATTACGAGTATCCCTTACGAATCAAACATAATATAACAGCCAAAGAACAACACAGGTAACAAACATGGGATTATAGGCACAGTAGATATGGGTTTAGGTAATTGTTTGGGCAGGTAGGCAAGGAAACAAGTGGTGGTCTGCATTTTCACAACATTGACACACAACATCAATTCGCACAATGTCAGGACAATGGAAAAGATCTAATAGTGGTTTTAAAAACATTACAAAGAAGAATGATTTTTTTTTGGGAAACATTGCCATGACGGTGTGCGGGAACATCCAATTCTGTTGCAATCTCGGCTCGTACCTGTATTTGTTCGAATGGTACTTCAAAAGTAAATGACTCGTTGTAATATGGATTCAATGTGCATTTCTTGATACTCGTTTTCTTCTTCTTGAGACGTTTGCCGTTTTGCATGAGTGCTATTTTTACGTACGGATCTGTGGAGCCGCGCCGAGACAGGATATGAAAGAAAAACATGTCAAATTAGTAAATTATATTTGAAAATATGTTAAAGAGGTCTACATAACATTATCAACAGTAAATTGTTAAGTGTTTCGTGTGAATGCATCTAGATTGCTAAGCCCATGGATGTTCACCATGTGAAGATATTTACAAACTCATGCGTCTGCCTTATAATTATTAAAGAGCTTTAGTTTAATTGCAACGTTACTTAACGTTAATTTTAATTATAATAACTACATGCTCCGATAATGATTCTATTGGATCAAAAAAATCTACTTTCTTGTTAATTTTTTACATTGTATGATAAGCATATTCTAGCAAAAAATTGATTGCGCAATATAAATGTCAGATAATAATAGTTTACGCTTTGTTATTTAATTGGTGTCGATTTTCTAGCTTCTTATACAATACCTTTGTATATCTGACTTTTTCATGGTAACCGCAAGGAACTAGAAAATCAAAACCAACATACGGTCACCGATAGATCCGGTGCACCACTTTTCGAGCTTTTTACTTGAAAATGAAATACAAAAGTGGTCCACTGTGTTTGTCAGGTCCGTACATAGTTAAGAATGTAATTATTATGAAATGTATAAATAAGGCGGTGCTAGATAAATGAAAAATTAGCTGCTCTATTAGTTACATTGAAAAAATCGGCGAAGAAATGTATGCATGCAATACCACACTGTTAAAGTCACTAAACCCGTATTTATTTCACAATTTATTAAAGTATTAAGAACACCTGTAAATAAATCGTTAGTAAGTTGTGTAAAGAGTAAGACATTAAGAGAGTGCAGTAAGTTTTTCACCCTTATTTCGTACTTACCTGATAAGCCACCGACGTCCATTTTCTTGAGGTTTTTAGCTTCCAGGATGACTACAGTCAGTTTTCCAGCGGTGGGCACGTATCGGAGCGAGAAACATATGTCTCCCAACTTGTTGTCCTGTAACACACGTCTGTAGTTACATCAAGAATATGACCACATCACACTTTCACTATCGCAAACCTCACCAAAAATATCATTTAGATTTACTTCTTCTAAGTTAAGCAACCTTTGTACTTCTAAGCATACGACGTCAGTATTTTGTCTACTAGTGTTTCAAAGAGTGTTGTAATTTGTGTCGTTTATATTATTATTCTGGTATCGGACTGTGACTATGAGATACAATAAGGGAGGTGTTTAGGGGTGGTTTAGTAGAGGGTCATAAATAAAATATGGACTAGCGCGGCTCAGGGCGGACAGGGTTTCATTTGTTCGGGAAACAATAACTCAAACAAAACAATAGCTTCGTGTCACCTAGAAGCAGTTATATGGTTATCGGGGTATCGATGTAGCTTATCAGTAACTAATTAACGATGTTAGTGAAACTGATTGACATACTAGGAAATTTTCGAATAAAATCATGAAAAAATAATTCACAAATGGTAAAAAATAAGTATATCGTATTAATCACAAGTTATGTTGTACTGATAAACTATATCAACTCGTAGAGGATACAGCACAAAAAAATTGTCAGACAGGTAGCCTATACTTTGCAACTATTCGGGGTCATAGTCATTGCGTTTTAAATAACGTTTTAGCATTTAGATGACATCTCATCTAAAACAGAACACTTTACAAACACCTCGAACACAGGACACTAGGGGACGTGAAAACAAACAAATATTCCACTTCAAACCTACATTACACAAAGCGTAACTGTCTTCAGATATCGGGGCGCAAGTATTACGATCTGTTGCCGAAATGTAGCCAATTGTTGTAACACCCAGCTCAGATCACACCGCTCCTGACTCCTGCGTGAAGCGGCCCTAGATGCGTGCCTGCCGTTCTCGTCGGAACCCATTTTAGAAACAGATCGCAATTGTCTAGCTCAACATGTACTAATAATTACACAAATCGTGCAAACACATACAGGTCCGCGAGGGAAGGCGGTGTTTAGCGGTTCCCTGGCGGACCGTCGTATACCTACGTCAGTCCGGGGCACTCCACAGCAGACACTACGTAGAGTCACGCAACAAGTATCGTGAATTGTAACCTACTACGATCGGAAATCACTTCGAACTGCATTGCTCTTAATGCTCTTAGAAAGTCTACTTAAAAACAGTAAATTAAAGAAATATATCAGACATGACTATAAAGTAGTTTTTCAGTGAATACGTCATAATTTAGATATTATTATTAAATTTAAAGGTAGTTATGCCATATAGGTCATAGATTCTGATCGTTGTAGGTCTAAAATTAGTAACAAACACAAAAATAAAAGCTAAGCTGTGTTAAATAACATTGAAGAAGTTGTAAAAAACGTTCTTGACATTGTTCAAACTCGTAATGGTCCAACTAACAATCAAAGTCCAATTAACAATTATTATTCTAACGATTTAAACGCTTTCTAAAATAATATTTTAAGTGATGAAAACTTTAAAATGCACCATAATCCTCATCTTAAAAAGGTCAAGAACGCTTAAAGCTTACAGCCAGCTATTTAATATAGAATTTACTGTAGTAGATATTTTAACATTAATATAAACAGCAAAACAAATACCACTTTAACATTTGAAAATTATTGTAAATGAAATTTCTTAAGTATATAAACTTAAATTACATAATATTATGTTCAAGTTTCAAAAGGTAAAAAATATAATAAGTATAATATGGAATGAGTTATTTCAAGGCACAATCTTCCTTTGTTGGCCAGAAGTGGATCTGTAACACATATTTTGATAAGTTAATTATTTAAATAAAAAACCTTTATTAATGAATTGTATTCAAATGAACTTTTACTTCTAACGAAGATCACATCGATGATTGTTACGAATTTAATTTTGAGCCAATCTCTTTTCAAGTAGCGCATACAACTGAAGCGAGTACTTGTACTGCCTACACAAATACGCAAGAGGCTGTAGCCACAATATACAATACAAGAGGTACACAGAGGGATACAGTGCTGTGGTGGACAACAGTCAACACGTGAGACGTCACAGTTCTGTCCTTGATTAGCCAATCGTAATGATAGAGTTAAATAATGACCAAAACTCGATGGCGCTTCAAAGACATCAGAAGAATAACCGAACATGCAACATTCCCCAGCCGCTATGTAAATCGTGTTGGATGGATGAAAACAATATAAACAAATAAATAAGTGTGATACGATGGATGATGACAGGTTAAAGGTGATGACAATAATAATTACTGGATATATCATGTATTATTTTACACTTATGCTGCCTACGATTGCGCCTTTTGGTTCGGATTGACGACCAATTTTAATTATTATTGGGTGATTGGCCGAATATTTGTTTTGATACGTAACTTTTAATAATATAATACATTTTGATGTGTCTCAAAATAATACTTACGTGAATGATCATTTCGTTTTTGAAGCGGCATGCAAGATTGTTCGGGACACAATCAAACACAGCCAAGCAGAGCAGAGAAAATATGTAGAAAAGAGAAAAAACCAAGTAAATACATTTTGCTGTTAAAATTAATTCCTTGAAAAATAAACGATCGACTCAATCCACAGCGAGGCATCTTGACCGTTTGTACGAGGCGGGCCGGCCGGTCCAGCAACATCGGCAACGTCAAGAATCCTCCGCTTATACAAGTGCAGTAAATTTAAAAAAAAATTACCCATCCTTTTGGCGAATTCCAAACAACGTTCATAAAAATAATAAAATGGAAAAGTTCTAAATACCATTTAATAAAACAACTTCGCTAAAAGAATGGAAAATAAATAATGCGGTGCTGCTAAAACACTGCTCTTAAACGGATACGATTCTCATGTAAATACTGCTCAATGCCAAGTTCCACTTAATGCTCTGTGTTTTAACAGTCCAGTCTAAGCTAAGAAAAAAGAATGAAATACTTTCTTCGAATTATATCTGCGGACCTAAATAATAAGATATTTGCAACATTATGTTAGATATTTGCTGTTATAATCAAATGCGTTAATGTGCATTCATGAGAGTAATGTTCGTCACGATCATGTACGTAGATGATGTGTTAACCGACTTTGTTGATGTGACCTGGGTGTAACAGTTACGGTGGTGAAGTGATTACTTCACCGAGATTTTTCATCGATATACCAGGGTATATCCATTTTTTGCTATCCTATATTTTGAGATCAGACAATATTGTCGCAACTACGCTTGATCGTATTTTCTTTGTAGTCAGCTGAAAATAAATTGCTGTAGATTATTTATTTCCTTAACATTGTTTAGGACTTATCATAAAATATATTTCAAAGTAGTGTTAAAGCGAAACTGTTCTACTATAAGTGTGATGTGTTGCAGTAGTGTGTGTGTCAGTTCTCGCACCTGGCCGCCTTCGCCCTCCACGCTCTGCAGCTCTCGCCACTCCTCGATGGTCTGCGCGAGGTCTACTTGACACAACGGTACCTTCACCTCACCGATCTGGTCGTGCTTCGAGAACCGATCGAAATCGAAGATGGCAAACACGAGGGTTTTGTTCATCGCATCGGCGTACGGCACGCTCTGGATAAAGTTATTAATTAATGTTTTTATACTGTGATGTATTTTAATGGCGAAACCCATAAGATCAAAAGCTTACCTTAAATACGAAGGTTTCGTTGAAAACGGGACTGAGTGTCTTTCGATGCACTTTGGTTTCGAACTTCTTCTTCTTGTCGGGCAGAAGGTAGACCTTGACGTAGGGATCGGAGGTTCCGCCCATGTCCAGAGCCGGCAGCTCCTCGGCTTGGATAACAGTCACCGACAGACTGTTACTGTTAAAGTCATATTCCAGCTGGAAAGGCAATCTAGTGTCAAATAATGTATAATGGCAATATACATACTGATGAAAGAGGATGACTAATGAAATTGCGAATCTTTCCTACTCTAACTATGAATGTAACTACGGGAGATTACAAGATGATAAAACTAAAAATTTTGCAATGATGACTACAAATCGCATTTGGAATACAAAGGAGTACCTTTTGGTTTTCGCAAGTTTCGCAATTACACAACTCATTAAATCCCGCCCGCTGTTTGCTTGTGCTTTACCTTGTATTGGAGCTTCCCTAATTTCTGCTCCTCTTTTTTCTCCTCGCCGTCGTCTGGCTCCTCAGCGTTCTCGGTCAGCTCCTCCATATCCGGCTGAACCTAAATGCACGTCCGGCGGCAAATTTCACATGAATAAAAGAATTCTTAAAATTAGAGAGTTCTAACACGTACTTCATTTATAATATTACGTCTTATGAGATTGTACATTTCAATGATGTCTACTTCGATGACGGTACCTTTTCTTTGTATGCCGACCCTAGCAGTTGGACGGACTTGAAGTCGACACCTTTCATCCCTTTCTTGCCATCCTTGGAGCGTCGTTTGCGGAAACATCGTCGGATGCAGCAGAAGCACACTCCCAGCACCACTACTCCGACTCCTGTTATTGTGAATAATACTCTCTTACTTACGCCCGAAATTAATATAATCAATCTCAATCTCATTTTTGCTATCTGAGGTCAAGATTTCAATACATTTCAACGATCCTAGGACTAACTTCACGTCAATTTACGACCATTTTTGTTTGAGAATCTAAGATTGAAGTCAATCTAAGATTTAAGATACGTTATAAATTTCGGGCGTTAATCATCCTTAAAATGTTTTGGAGTCACACTTTAATAATAATAATAATATCTATGGACTCTTCACACCACTTTATTCTGTACCTACCCTTATATTTTTCGCTATCGTTTGTTGTAATTCATTTTCTAAGTTACCATTGGAATATTTTCTCTTTTACTCAATTGGTATGGTTCTGAACATTATTTAAGGATATCTAACCAGTATGGCGACGAGCTGCCATATCTCCATGTTCATGTTATGGGCGAGCTCTGCGGTCTACGTCACTAAAGTCGACTAATTTAAGGGTCTCTGATGACTTACCAACAAGTATGGCGACGAGCTGCCACGTCTCCATGTTCATCTTGTGGGCCAGCTCCGCGGTTTTCTCGCTGAGCGACTCTTGCGTGGTGGTGATCGCGGGTGTCTCCGTCGCGCCAGAACTTGCGGTCGACGATGCTGAAATTAATGTTTAGAAAAAATTAAATAAGACATTTGAAGACGCAAAAGGAGATTGCTCTTAATTAAATATAAAATTAATAAATAAATAGAAGTAAGCATCTCTTGAAAGGTAAGCGATGCCACTAATGAAGTACAGTTGTTTTTTATAACACCTGGAGATATTGTTTAGTTTTACCAAGCTTCTTAAAACTTTTAAACGTTCATCAGTTTTTTATCGCAACTGAGGAATATCTAAATATATAAAAGGCAAACCTGACTGACTCATCTATCAACGCACAGCCGCAACTACAGAACGGATTTTGCGGAACGGAAAATTCGTCCCCTAAGGGGGTAAAATTTTAAATAGAAACCGAACTCCACGTGGACGAAGTCGCGAGCAAAAGCTAGTGCCAAATTATAACCATTGTATATTATCAAAAATATCGAGCTAGTATAAAATATCGCTATTAGGGCGGTTATATAAATAAGGTCGTTACACTATATTAGTCCTTTAGCCCGAGCCTGGAGTATTATAACTATAATCCTGGCGCGGCACGTGGCGTTTGCGTAATTTGCGAGCCGTAAAACAGTGTCAACAGAATTTTCAAGACTTTACCGCAACAATGTAGGTTCATTTATTCTATTCAAATTGCTCGATTCAGGTAACTGGGACCACACTGAGTTATTCAGCGTATTTATGACTGTTTAGTTTCGGGCTTATATGGGACTGTAGGATGGATGAGAACATTTAAATACATGATTTGTATATAAAAGCGAGAGCTGAACCCATCCTAACTTTAGTATCATTACGTGATGGCTTGATGAGTTAAGTGTTGGTACGTTTGCGTTTCTGATAGTTTTCGGATGGGAGAATATTCGCTAGTTGCCTTTGGGTAAGGAATGTTCGCTAGTTACCTATGGAGGAATGTTTGCTAGTTACATGTGGTTTGGAATATTGGATAGTTACCTGTGGGCGCAGCGGAGGGGCCGGCCAGCGTGGAGCTGGCGGGCTTCTCGGTGCTGGCCTCGGCTTCGCGGCGCCATCGCAGCTGCGGCAACACGGGCGACATGCTGGCTGCCAACACACTTATGGAATTAGGTCAAGTGTCTGCAAGATTGGGGCGAATATCTGGTTTACTTCAAAATAATATTACCACATTGGGTCAAACACACAACACACACTATAACGTTGGGTAAAACTCGATATAGCAATTTCAAATTAGCTTTTAAGTAAATTGTCTGAAAATTCAACATTTCGAAATGGCGTTTATTGTAAAAAAGGGTTGGATTTATTGTAAAAAAGTTGCAAGTCAAATTGCCAGAACCATACCAAAGTGAAAAACCTAACTTTATTAGCTTTAAAACGTTTTAGATTTGAAAGGGACAAGTAAGTAGGTACTTCCAAATTAATTATAATGTCAAAGTGTGTTTTGTGTATAGTGTAAATACTTATCACACTTACTTATCACGTTGGTAAACAATTAGAAATCTCAAGTGTTTGCTAAAAGTCAACAAAAAGCATAATATGCATATTAGAAACGTGAAAAAGAAACGTGAAATACGTGAAAATTTGGAGGAGGTTTTTAATTTATTTTCCATTTTTTTTATATTGTTGGATTATAGGTATTTGGCAAATTTTTTAGTTGATTATGTCTTCTATCTTTGGGTATTTAACAAATTTGGGTTAAAACAAACAAAATAAGCTATGAGCAGCAAAATGATCCTAAACGCGACTTCTTTTTATTGGGTGAATAGGTTTCGGAAGTTTGTTTTTAATATACTTAAAATTGTTTAAGTTTACTTTTAACCATTTTACAGATAAATAATTTTTATATTTGTGACAGTTGTTACTTTTTTAGGATTTGGTTCCATTTGGTCGCAAAATCGACTGAAAAACACCAAATTTTTGCCAAAGTTGTAAACGCGTCCTTAAATAGTATTACGGAAAATAAATGACATTGAGTTAAACTGTACGCGAATCACGCACTTCCTGCACAGAAATTCGGTGAACGAGCACACTGATTACGACCTTATCAAATTGGCATTGGTGGAGAGTGAAATATTATAAAGATACAATTTTTTTTATTATAATTTACTGAGAACTGTGGAATAAGTAAAATTTTACGATATACTATTATGTATTACCTATATTTGGTGCACTTCTGTTAGGTACCAGCACAAACTAATAACTTATTACAAAATATCCGTACCTAATATTGCTTTCTTACAAATTCGTTGTAAAGAATGAACCTCTTGAATGAAATGAAAATGGAATGAGTTGAAAATTCATGAAATCTTATAAACTAGCGACAAGGGCGCGCGGTAGGGCGAATTGTATAGAAAATTAATTAAACATTAGGTCAGCTAAGCGATAGCGTCAAATTATTCAGGCATTCATTATTTTAGAGAGATAAAGATTTAATAAATGAATAGAAAAGAGAGATAAAGATTTAATATGACGACTTCTGTGGCTCAGTGGTTCAGCGCGTTGGTGCTCAAGCCGGGGGTCGCGGGTTCGAGTCCCGCCGCAGGAACAAAAAGTTTTTCAATGTTCCTGGGTCATGGATGTGTATTAAATATGCGTATTATATAATAAAAATCTTAAATATATGTATAGTATGAAAGTATTAAATATACTTCCCGTTGTCTGGTACCTGTAACACAAGTTCTTCGGATACTTATCACGGGGCCAGATTTACGTGGTGTGAAGCGTCCATAGATATTATTATATATTATTATTATTATATTATTATTATAATAAATAGTAATAGACAGTTAGGCACTTTCAAGTTATTAAAATTATTTTTTATTTGGTTAAGTTATTTTACATGGTATTTATTTACGGCCCCTTTTCAATAACCTCATTCTTTTGTCAGTCAATCATTTGCCGGTTTTTTGCGAAACAAATTTGACATTTTTAACAAATAGATAATGGATAGATAATGGAAAATAGATAAATTCAGTAACCTATCTAAGTATCTAACTTAGATAGGTTACTGAAACGGGCCGTTAAATATTTTCAGTTTACTTGCTCTACATTTAAGATGCAATACTACAAGAGAAAAAGCTTTGGATTATTGCCATTAGGTGGAATTTTGCCAGCAGCTTTTATTGACACGGCATACAGAGTGGTTATCGAATATTATCATTGTTTTGTTATTATATTATTGATTTATTGTTACCGTCAATATTACTTAAAAAATATATACTTTTACAGATTTTGCTTATCCATTTAGCAAACAATAAAAAATTAAATGAATGTTCTGATACTTGCTAATGTACCCCACAAGTAAATTCGGCGCAAAAACTAACGGCTGCCCTACATTTTACAAAAACGTACTAAATATCGCATTGGAGATTGTAATCTGCTCCATTTTACAATCCTACATAGCTTCAGTAACCGAATAAAACATTTTTAAAGCCTCTGTTCTGAGGCGACGATAAAATCTACAAGGCACCGATAGAGTTTTAGCTGGATCAAACGCGATAATTGTTTTGGAAATAAGTGTGTGCTCAAAAAATGTAATTTCAAATTGTTTATTTCCTTGTATGTTCATTTGTTTAAGGTTTTTATGCTCCATATTTTCTTTAGGGAACCAATATCGTGTTCACTGATATTGGTTCCCTAAAGAAAAGTTCTAATCGCGAAAATTTCGTATTTATTATTTAAGTGTTTACTTAATATTTTTTTAATAATTAAAATTATTAACTCTACCTATTATTTTGAAACAAGATGTCGGTAAAAAGATGAAAAGTCATTCACTACTGAACTTTAAAGACATAAATCGATACAGTAGCGGGGGACGGACCGGATATCTTCAGCGTTAAGATGCCAAAAGGTCAAGTTTCATTTTTATCTTATAAACAATTATTTTAACACAATTTGTAAAGAAGTTATAATCAATTTGTAAAAAATGATAGACATTGCACTAAGATATTATGCATTTCCCGTACTATTGAATAAAATTTTTGGATTACGCTCCCTCTAAGTATTCTCAATATCTACATAACGAGAACGATTTTCAATGTTCACGGCAATCAGCAGTGATGATGATCACTTTTAACATAGGTGGAGGCACAGAGATGGTCCAAATGTACAAGAAGGTCAAGTGTTTGTGGAGTGTTACAAGTACGCGTACCTACTTACCTACATCCGAGTCGGTGGCGGGGCTCGGCCCCTACTCACTAACCTGCTCTAGGTGGATCCAATCACAAATTCCCAGTCGGTCACTTAGATCGGGTTTGTTTCATTTCTGTCGTATTTAATATTCGAATGGAGGCTTCGGTCTGTGCTGAAGCTGGATCGAGGGGGGTGCGCGCGCAGCCGATCGATTCCGCTGCGCGCCCGAGCCCGCCTCACTCGTTCGCCGATGTTTGCGTCACTCGCCGACACTCGCCGACATTCACCTACTAGTGACAACGCCGACACTCGCCGACACTCCCCGACACTCGCCGACAATGCCGACACGGCGCTCAGCTGAAACAATTAAAATGCGTACATCGTAATCTTTGTTTACTAGGCTTATGTCGAAGGAAATCGTATGGACAAATCGAAACTAATGGAGTCTTTTATTATCCATTTCAATCAATATTTCCACTATGAAGTATCTAACAAAGCTAAGGTATCATACCTGCAGCTAGGCGACCAAATGTAATACTTATTCAGATTGAGGCCGATTACGTTAATCGTGTTCAAGGGTCAATTCATACCGAAACTAGACGCAACGCGACGCGACGTGACTCGACGCTGCATTTTTATTTTTCAAATTCAAACTCTTGCAATGAAATGTGTATGTTATAGTGCAGTAAACAAGGCTCAATTTTGAATCGCTATCTTAAAAATTCAGTGCCGCGTCACATGTAGTCGCGCCGCGCAGCCGGTCGGCGGCGGCGGCCCAGCTCCAAATTCGAACCCATATATCTACCATGAAACGTGTACCTTTTTGCATGGTGAATGACTTTAGATACGCCTCTGCACTGTTAGTGCGTGACTATGTCAAGTTTTTGGATGCTTTTGATAGATTTACACGATTTATACTTCGATAATAATGGTAATCGGTAGGTACCTATAGCATTTAATATTGATAGACACGTAGCATTCTATAAGTAATTCTTTCACTCGTAACTCGTAAGTAGAGTAGACCTATCTAATGCTTGTTGTTTAGCTACGAGTACATGTGACTATGGACAAAATGCTAAAGTTTCATCGCAATGAGGATTTTTGATAATTTTTCTGCCGTTAGAGGGCAGACCCAATGCACATAAAGCGTCATCTGGTGGCGTAAGTGGTAACAAAAACGGGCAATAAGAATTTTTGGTTCCTTTCTGTTACCAGGCGGCGCTTGGTAGCCCGACGGTCCTTGTCGTGTCAAAAAGCTGTCCGATGTCATGAATTTAAAAACCCTCATAATTTCTGCCCTAGCACCATGAAGCATCAGAATATTCAACAGTAGGTATTATTCCTATTATGAAGGGTCCGTAACCCATACCACAGACAATATCGCAGCTTATCCTGAAGTAGAGTATTCGATTCGATTCGAGTTTTCAGGTCATAATGGTTTATAATAGTAGGATTATGGGCGAATTTCGACTACAGGGCGGCCTCTAGTAACAATAAAAGGACTAATAAACAACAGTCAACTGCTTACGAATTAGATTCCCTGATAAGTGATAGTATAATATGTCTGTGATACAGACCACATCGATACTACAATAATTGGACTCAGGCAGCGGGCTGAGCCACATAACAAATAGAGCCTGCCAATTGAGCGGAGTGACTGACGCAGACGTAACGCTACATAATACCTTCGTAATACGTTGAAATTAAACTTCAGATAGTATAAATAAACATTTTATTTATGAAAAGTTATTAATTAATCAACCAATCACATTTATAAGTTTAATATTAACAATCACAAAAAAATTAAGTCTACCTACTGTTTACACCGAAGTTTCTTAGCTCATTTTTAGTTTCATTTTTAGTGTAGATGAACCTCTATTCTCGTACTTTAAGTAGTCTTTCATTTTACTTTAATTGTATTATAAGCGAAGCGGCTAATTGTTATCATACACTAATTTTATGAAGTTTCGACCAATCAAAACATGTTTTACGTTGGTTTAACGTTTACGAGAATACCGGTCTGGCAGTATTAGCGTATCGGGACTTGATTGTAATTGTATTAATGCAGGTTTTATTTAGCAGAATTGACCTTCTGACCACAAGCGGGATCATTGATAAGAACTAAATCTCTACATCATCTCTACATAGTTGTTTTAAACAGAACTTGTTGAACACAGCAAGTTACGAAAGAAAATGTCATAAAGGGTGTGTTCCGATATGCACTGCGAGCACTGCATAGTGCATAATGCTATCACTGTTGAAAAATTAATTCCGTTATGGACTGCCAGTATATGCAGTATACTGACGCAGTACCCTATGACATCATAAATCGCCGCCATATTCTACTGTGAGCACTGGTTTTTTCGAGCTAAGGTACTCGCAGTACTTTGATCACGTGATTAAAAAGTTCAAACGTCAAAATGAAGACCATTCCAAGTTGTCAGTTGAAGTCCATAAAATTAAGTAATAGGGCAGCAGTATAACTGGCTATAAAGGAACGGCTTCACAGTATGTATACTGAATTGACGGCACACAGTACAGTGGTCGCAGTGCATATCGGAACATACTCTTAATTTATCACGGACCGCCTACGCGACAAAATGATACTAATTACTGCCGACGGCTAAACAGCTGGAAATATCCATGAAATATACCTACAAATATTCCTTCTTCATAAGTTGGTACAGTGTGCGATAAAACGCCCAAATTCTCTAATAACCCGTTTCAACAACCTATCTACCAATAACTATGTGTTAAAAACGTCAAATTTGTTTCGCAAAAAACCGGCAAATGATTGAATGACGACGTTTTAACAAATAGTTATAGATAGATATAGGTTATTGATAAAGACCGTAACGCTACAGCTAAGTGAGGGGCTTCTAAATGACAGTCACTGTCTGAATGAATGACAAGAGGACCGCACGTGAATATAGGGTCAGCACACTCCGAAACGCGATGTTTGGCATTTTTTATAATTTAGGGGTGGCTCTCCATACATGTGAAGTGGGGATGAAACCCCATTATACCCCATCGCGTGAGGTATCGTCGAATAGATCTTTTTTATTATTATTAGTATTCGTGCTGCCCAAGGTACCTGTTTCTGTTCTGTTAAGTGCTGGACAGTCGAGGAGAAGGTGGATGGTGGTGAAGATGGTGGAGGACTTACATACTAGACTTCATACTAGACCGCCCGAATCGGTGCAAGCACACGTACTAAATACGTCTACTGTGACCGAACTGTACAGTTTTGTTTTAGTGGTTTGAAGCTGGATTTGTCTTCTTATTTAAGAATCGTTTGTGTATTCATCCGTTGGAGTGAGTAGACGAAGCTTGTATTGTTTTCCGTTATCCTTTGAAGTTGAAAAAACCTCTGCGGATTCCTCCTTTACTTTTTCTTTGTTCTTGTTTACGTCATTGTTTTCTGCAGTCCTATATTTTTCTTAGAATTGTACCGAAAAATGCCTAAATCGAATATTAATTCATAGTAACTTAATCTCCCACAAATTATGTTTGTTACTTATTAATGATCCGTGGCCTAGTGGGTAGACCGTTTGGTTCGCACTCGAGAGAGTGCAGGTTCGAATCCCAGGTTGTGGCGTGTACCAATGAGACTTTTTCAGATCTCAAGTAGTACATTATGCGGACGCTCTAACAGTGAAGGAAAACATCGTGAGGAAACCCGCACATAGTTGGCCCCATACGTTTTGACCAGTTCATTCCTCTGGACTAGGCTGACTATGTTGTGAGAATGCCGTATGTGCTTGGGCAACCATACGACATTTAAAAACCAACTGTCCCAGGCACTACAGTATTTCAAGAGTGGTTACTTCGCTCGGAGAATACTGTATAAATAATCCATTAACGGATGTAAAGGCCTAAGTTTTTATTAATGATGCAAGCTGTATTACACTTATTATTTTAGATATTATAATCAACATGAATGTGTAATTTTAGCTTTTAACAATGTTTGTTCCTCGTTGGTTATTTATTTAATAAATAAATATTAAAATCAAACAGTTTATTAAGGCCGATTTCAATAACCAGTAACTATTTATTACAAACGTCACCTTTAGTATCATTTGACAGTGATCTTACTGTCACAGACAAACAAAGATTCAAATCCATAACTAAGTTTATTGAAACGAGAAAAACCGGCAAATGATACCAAAGGTGACGTTTTCAACAAATAGTTATTGGTAGATGAGGTTATTGAAATCGGCCGTTAGTTATCTACTCGTAGCTAGAGATTGATACAAAATTTTGTATTTTACTGGCTCATTTCAATAAAAAGTATGCAGGTATTTGCTTTGAGAAAGTTTCTGCAGCTTTTCCTTTTTGACTATATTATTTGAATTTTAGTTTTCTAATATTCTGTAATTTGTTATAGCGGCATCAGAAATACATAATTTTCACATTTCAACCGCCTAGCTATCGCGGTTCTTGAGATACAGCCTGGTGACAGACAGACGGACAGACAACGAAGTCTTAGTAAGTCCCGTTGTTACCCTTTAGGTACGGAACTCTGAAAACGTCTTCATAAATGAACGATAAAAATAACTTAGAGGGAAATCTAAGATAAGCATGACGTCGCGTCTCGCCCGACGTCTCGTTAGGTACCCCTACCTCCTCACAAATAGAGCTCTAGATATCGACTAGGACACCTACGCGCGATTATTCTTAATTTAAAACCTTAAGTCGCTAGGGACCTAATACTCACTTTTTATTTATAGCTTACTTTATTTTTTCAAACAAATTCTAAATTAAGATGGAATGGACTTGTACAACTGGTTCGGAAAAGTTAACATGACAAAGGACTGAAGCCTTTCAAGGTAAATAAAGGTCCACCAGAGTATAAAAACTAATGCTATAAATGCGAATGTTTGTTTGTTCAATAAACTTTTCGATTTGAACACCTTTCATTATGACATCAGAATTCAGACCGGTTGGAGTAAAAAACAAAAAAGTAACTATTTAAATATGTCTAGTATTAAGTACATTTAAGTTCAGAAAGATAGATGTCAGTTTAGTAGTACATACTTAGTTACATATTATAACAGCTATAAACCAATAAGGACGAAAACGGGATACGGGATAGAAGGTTGCGCGAGATCCACCCAAATCCTTTTTAACCCTTGACAAAAACAGAGAGGGTTTAACGTTTGACGAGTATGTATGTGTGTGTGCGTGTGGGCGTGTGTGTGTGTGTGTGTGTGTGTGTGTGTGTGTGTGTGTGTGTGTGCGCGCGTGTGTGTGCATGTGTGTGTGTGTGTGAGTGTGTGTGTGTGCATGTGTGTGCGTGTGTGTATGTGTATGTGTGTGCGTGTGTGTGTGTGTGTGTATTTTTGTGTGTGTGTGTGTGTGTGTATTTGTGTGCCCATCAGCTCGTTTATAGATTGACAATGACGGAGGTTACTTATCATTTTTGATTTTGTTTATGAATAGGCACATAATGTACCTTTGTACCTACCATCTATTGTTTAGTAATAATTGTAATAATTATTATCATGGAAGTTAAATATTTAAGTATGGAATCCATAACAGTTTATGTTATACTGTGAACAGTGAAGTGAGGTACACATTCTTAGTTACCTCACAAGTGAGGTAGGTACAGGTACACATTTAATTTTTATCTACATCATATTTGTATATATCCGTCACGTAGTGGGAATCACCCATAATAAGGTGCGAAGTATATAGTTCTATACCTCAAAACACAAAGATCCGATGCTATGACAATATTGATAAAACATCTCTCATAAATAAATGTTTTCTACAACATACCGAACATCAAAATAAAATAAAAAAGTAGCGTTTTAGAATGTAATTATTCTAAGATGGGGTGGGGTTGCTTAAACTTTTACTCCTCGAACCTCGGTTGTAATTTCCTCATGATAATTAACACCTAATTAATTGCATAGAAGATAATTAACTATGTGACCGTTAAAGAAAATAAAGACTTTATTTCAAATAAAGCAAACAAATACATGCAGTGATGGATTGTTGATTGTCGCAAATTATATTATTGAGTCAATTTTTGGTTGCTCTTTCCGCTCGCTCGTGTTTAACTTTAACATAATTATAAATATTTTTTTTAGTCAAATGCACAGCCTCTCAAATACATAGGCTGCACTAAAAGTATCGGGAATGGAATATTTCCACTGTTCCTGTCATATTAAAATATTTTTAATTTAAAACTTCTTGGTTTTAAAAATCGAATACCGTTTATTAATTTAAAAAAAAGATTCTCGGTCTTGTCACAAGGTCTTGTCAAACTTGTTTAGTCGTTTAAAAAAGGGAATTGACTCGAGAAAATTCTAGAGTGATGATTTATTATGACTTTCGAAGTGGTTTAACACAAAAACAGTGTGTTGACCGGATGATTTCTGCATTTGGTGATGAAGCCCCATCCAAAACCACAATTTATCGCTAGTTTGCTGAATTTCAACGTGGACGTGTCAAGCTCAGTGATGATCCCCGTCAAGGTCGTCCAAAAACTGCAGTCACCCAAGAAAACGTTGATGCTGTGCGTAAGCTGATTGAGGAAGATCGGCATGTGACATACTGCGAAATTCAGGCAACTTTAGACATTGGCATGAGTCAAATACCTCTTTTTAATAATATAATATATCTATGGTCAAAAACAAATAATCTTGCATGAAGATTAGGTGTAAAAAAGTTGTTTTCCCGATGGATACCGCATTTGCTCTGTGAAGAGCAAAAAGCGGCTCGCGTTACGTGTTACGTGTGCGTCAGAACTCTCGAAAGATTTCACGCAGGATCCTCAAATGCTGTATACAACATCGTATTAGGTGACGAATCCTGGATATACGCGTACGAACCCGAAACAAAAAACCAGTCACGAGTTTGGGTGTTCGAAAATGAGTTAAAGCCAACAAAAATTGTTCGTTCATGGAGTGTTGCAAAAAAATGGGTGGCCACGTTTGTCTCCAAAACCGGCCATGTTGCGACTATTCCTCTTGAGGGACAAAGAACGGTTAATGCAGAATGGTATGCTAACATTTGTTTGCCACAGGTCGTTTCTGAACTCCGTAAAGAGAACTACAACCGCCGCATCATCCTCCATCACGACAATGCAAGTTCTCACACCGCACACAGAACAAAAGAGTTTTTAGAGCAAGAAATCATAGAATTATTAGACCATCTGCCGTACAGCCCCGACCTAAGTCCTAATGATTTCTATACTTTCCCTAAAATAAAGAATAAATTCTCACCCCCCAAAGAAAAAAAATTGAGAAGTGCGTGACCCGCAGTGGCCACATTGTCCATAATGACCCCTATCAGAAAACTGTGACGACCCAGTGGTCGTCACAGTTTTCTGATACACTGACTGACTCCTAGGGCAGTCCCTAGGAGTTCGCTTACCCTACTTTGAGAAACAGTTTGAAAAGACAATATTCGGGCCCGGGAATCTCAGCCCCTCATAATATAATGCTCCTCACATCGAGGAGAAAGTGGTAACGTTGGTCAGTGATGATGATGAATGTGATAATTACCTACGTTCACCAAAACTACTCGCAAACAAGGATTGCAGTGCAAACACAATAATTTACAACGAAAGATAAAAATACTCGCACATAATGAGGTATTTATTTAGATCGATAAAAATGTTTTCAACAGATTACTGGCTATGCAAATAACTATTTTATTTGTAACTTGAATTTATTCAATTGTTTATTTATTTTAATAATTAGTCGAAATGTGGCCCGTGGAAAATGTTCCCATGGTATTCGAAGATATTTTTATTGTTAGTACTGACAAAACATGCTACATAGGAATTTTGTATTTAAAAGTAACTACGTATTAAAAATTAATGGATTGCTAAGAATATTTGTAATGCAATAGATAAACATGTGTAATATAAATTAAAATATTATATTACAAATGAAAACAGCATTCATATTAATTGAGAAAACTAACATAATGTAAATAGGTACACAACTCTCACTTTTCATGCGTTATCACTTATCACCTCCTGCTCCTATCAATCCTGTTTCTACAATTTACACTATTATAATTACAGTTAAACACTAAAACATTATAATACTACTTACCTAAATAATATTATATTAATTATTAAATTATTTTTGTGCCGTGCAAATGCCGTGTCCGGTCACCGGTGTGTGTGAAACACGCGCGAGTCGGCGCGTCGCGAAGTCAACTGTTTTACGTTTTGTATGTAGCATTGTATGTTACATTATATGTGCTGTTTATATGTAGAAACAGTTTGTGTTTGACTTATAGTATTCGCAGTACTGTTATAATTAATTGGGAGGCACCGAAAAAGTTGTTTTTTTTAATATAAATTCTTCGCTGATGTTATTTAAATTTTACGACAATAAGTGAGCGTGCACCTACTTCATGAAATAATCTAACATTTTGATTATATTAAAGCCGAAGTATATAAGAAACCCGTATAATAAACTTACTTTCAGCTAGTACTCGTAGTTGTAGTAAAGTTTGAATCAGACCAAATTATCCACAATCAGAGAATAGGTACCTAATAGGTAACCTACTTATTTTTAGCGAGTGGTGAGGCCACCTCTACTACCTGTTATTCAAATGCTTTTATTAATAACTAGGAACCGTACATGTAGTATATTATGTCATTCCCCGTGGTCTATTCTATATCTGTGCCGAATTACATCAAAATCAGACCAGTAGTTTCTGAGCATATTCAATGCAAACGAATAAATAGACAAACTATAAATAGGTAAAGAATTCGTTTATCAGTGTAATGTAATTATTGTCGCGTTTTGAGTTGTTTGTGGAAACCAATCCCAACTCTAAGACAACTTAAAACAAAGGTGTACCATACCTCCTTTGTAATATTTACTATTCATTAATCTTACACAATTCTAAGATTGTCTACTGAAAGTTTTAGATAGATATTTTACATGTTTTGTCTCTGTCACTCGATATAAAGTAAACAACGACAAAACTTCCGAATAAGCTATTCGACACTTATTAGAATATTGTGAGCAGGCCCTATGCCTAGCTCTACGATGTTTAATAAAAAAGCTTAGGCCTTTTCATCTGTTATTAGATGATTTATACAGTATTTTCCAAGCGAAGTAACTACTTTAGGAAATACTGTAGTGCCTGGGTCAGTCAACACAGTCAGCCTAAGCCTAAGAGGAATGACTGCTCAATACGTCTGGGGCCAACCATGTGCGGGTTTCCTCACGATGTTTTCGTTCACCATTAGAGCGTCCGTATAATGTACTTGAAATCTGAAAAAGTCTCATTGGTACACGCCACAACCTGGGAATCGAACCTGCATTCTCTCGAGTGCAAATCAAACATTCTACCCACTAGGCCACGAGCTCTTCTGATCTTTATAAGCTTTTTAATAAAATAGCTCTATGGCTTAATTTTCTATACTTTCCTAAAAGCGCTCAACAGAATATTGTGAAACATGTCGTACCCGTGTCGTAATTTATTTAATTCGTATCGTAATTTATATTAATCGTCACCAAATTCTATATCGCATTATCAGCATGTCACTTGTCGTACAAGAGCTACGGCGCTGCCAAACATCGATTTTTATACTGTGGGGAAACCTTACAATAGTACTGGAGCCGCGCTTGGCTCACTGCCACCAACCTCCAGCCTACTTATGCAGGCTCCGCCTTGGGTAAATTATCTTTAACGGCAAGAATACTGGATAAGTAGGCATTATTTTTTATTGAAAAGCCAACAAGATGATTTTTAAGATTAATATTTTTACATTCATAAAATAATGTAATTATTACATAACTTTTTCTGTCTGTAGCATTAACCTATTTATTAGCTTAAACATCTAATCTTGTCAGTAGTAACAAATGAAAAAAGTGAAAACAAAATGAATTATTAGTATTATATATTTTTAATTTAAGTGGAATATTAAGCCTCAGATCACTAGTATAGACGAAAAACTTGTGATATGAGAAATAGGATCAACACTCGCCCTCTGTATTTAACCTCTGTACTTTTACAATGTTATACTCGTAGACTAAACTCGGCTACATTATTCAGAAACGTACTCTTGATTTCTGTTCCGTGGTTGTACCAACGCACGGTTTTGAGAGACATCTATCGCTAGTCACTGGAAACAAAACATGTCCGTTTTCCTCGGAGTTCGGATTTCCCTCGCAATGTTTCTGAAATATTTTCCTTTTAGTTTCATTCTGTAGCGATAGATGACTCAAGGGTTTTCATTTACGAATTAAGGTACAATAAAATTAATAGTGGGTGCAAGGTAGAGGTACTATTGGGAAATCTTATTCATAAGCAGTTGACCGTTGTCATAATTTGATCGTATATTTTATATCACATTGAGAGCTCCGTGGCCTTATGGGTAGACCACGATTCGCACTCGAGATAGTGCAGGTTTGATTCCCAGGTTGCACCAAATTTTCTTCATGTGACTTTTCAGATCTCAAGTACATGAAAGGTACGCTCTAACGGTAAAGGAAAACATCGTAAGGAAACCCGCACATGGTTGGATCCAGACGTATTGACCGGCCATTCCTCTGGACCATGAAGCATAGATACCAGGAGTCCGAACGTAATGTTAAAAATTAAATAATGGTCTCAATTACGGGGACAGATTTTTGCCGGTAGAGCGCGCGACAGTCCGACAAGCACTCGTTTGAAATTACGCGGGAAGTTTAAATGTTTCTATTGACAGCTCTGGAAGAAAAAATTAAGAGAAACGTGGATTTAAATCTAATTATATAAACGTTTTAGGAAATTCTTAGAAACTGTTCTCGAAAAATAGATAACGTAGAACACGGAATTGCCTAACGGTAATTTAAAAATAATTGTAATAAATAATAGTATTGGCAACACTCGGGACTCGTCGGTCTCGCACAGCTAGCGGCAGAAAAGAGAACTAAGATCTGGTCCTATTATTGTGTACATAATTACTATGGAAAAGCCTATACCGTTCGGACTCCTGGTATCTATGCTTCATGCTCTGGACTATGCTGCTGTATCCATGTAATTAATTAGAAGCTATATACAATATACATAGATAAGGTCAAGTAGGGCAAATGCAACTATGGGGCTATGGCAACTCCCTATAAAAACTCATTTATTGAGTCTCTTTTAATACAACTCCACCTATCATTCCATAAATGAACGATTAATAGACCTTACAATTGGTAGATGGCAATACTGGGATGAATACTGTTTGATCGACAGCTCATCTTATCAATCCGCTATTTTGAAAGTGTTGCGCATAAAATCACGTTATATTATAATATTTCCAAGTGGTTTTAGCAAGTTTTTGTGACTGGATACGATTAAATACAAACCGGAAGTGATATTGTTTATATTTTTCAGTGTTTTTGTTGACTCTTTCTAATGTAATGGATGCAGTTACATTTTCCCCACGATAATCTTGCTATGGGGTAATTGCAACTTAGAGGTTAGTCACAATAGCCCCATATATTTTTGTATGAAACTGTTTACACTAGTGATGTGACAGTGTCGACATTTTGAATGTTTTTATTGATGATCAAGTTAATTATTGTTATTTACTATTTATTTAGTTGGTTATTTACAGATGGTGCCCAATTACAAACGCAAAAAAGTAGATAGCCATACGTAATCTAATAAAAGCACTTAAAGCTGTGCCAGGTGCACGTTTTCACAATCAGCTAGCCTTCCAATTAGTACACTCACTTTGATAGACCACTTGTTTTCCACAGACAATTTAAGAACTTGGTCCAGAGAATTGGGTCAACTTCAACACTTAAAAAAACTCAAACCAAAGAACGGTTTGAACTGGGAGTGGACCAGCTCACGTCAGCCTCGGGACATTCTCCTAGAGTTGACAAATTAGGACTTTTTATTATCTTATTTCTGAGATGGCCGAATTAAGATTTTATCGAATAAACTGTTGTAAAATATTCATCTATATTATTTAAATATAGAACAATATTATTTTTAACAACTGCCACGGATATTTTTGCGAGATAGTTGTGATATTTCCTAATCGCTATTACAGGTAAACGTTGTATAAGGATCTAAAGTAACATTAGATTTGCTGTGTTAATACAGGTAGTTTCACATGAAACACCCATACATTCTTCCATCCTCGCAAACTTTCGCTTATGTGCCTTATATCACACGGATTACCAGCCACATATAATAACATTTTCCTTTGGAATATTTTTTGTGTTTTCTGTATTTTCTTATATTGTTAGTGGTAACATGGCGAGGCTGTCAGCTATAACGAGATCGACGGAACCCGATCACACATCAGCCCTCGATCAATGGCCAATAGGCGTTCCCTACCGAGTACCAGTGCAAGTTCCCCTACTCGTAAACCCTTGGCTTAGCGAGCCTCGTGATTGTTTTCTCACAGAAATCTTTATTTTCTTTTGTATTTCGCCCTACAGGAGTCACGGAGTTAAATAAGAAAAAGCTGAGTAGGTATATAAATGTTGAATGATTTATGGTTGCAGATATTATGTGTATGAGGTTCAGATAAATGTAAATGACAGATTGTGTAATTGATAATATTTTTAACTTCTGTTATAATGTCTGTAGGTACCTATTATTAGCTGAATTTAAATAAGTAGGCAACGCATTGGGTCCCCCCGATGGTTACACGCCTTGTCGTAGCGGTGGTAGGGCTTCCAATCCCGCGGCCTGAATTCAATCTCGGTATTTGCGGGACTACGAATTTTCAAACCCGCGGGATCTCGGTATTTACGGGGTCCCGCATATTGAAAATATTCACATTTAAGGCAAATAAAACAATGAATTTATTTACGTACATATTACTATTAAAATGAAATCAATCAAATAACATCAATAACCAAAAAAAAAACACATTTTAAACTGATAAATTATTACTTAATTATTAAGTAATCTCGTAAATCTTCAGAAGTTACGAAAACACTAAAGGGTAAGCCGTCTTTTGAAGTGATACGTGAAACTCTCTCTTTCATTGAATTTGCACTATTTTTAATTGGAAAATGGTGATCTTCATTCGTTTTGACATCGGACTAGGCTGTAATTCTGGAGATAACACACGGAAGGATGAACTGGTACTTGCACTTGACGACGACGCTGCATTTTCGTTTTTGCTTAAATTATCTATATGATGCTTAGAATTCAAATGCACTTTTAATCCTTTGGTTGATCTAGCGATGGTTTTAAGTATAGTATTGCACAGTTTGCATTTTGCCGTTAACGAATCATTAGATTTGAGAAAATGCGCCCAAACATAAGAACTACCAGAAAAGACACTATATTGCACTAGACTTGACATTTTTATGTATAATTATAGTATTATAGTATCACTTTATCAATAAACTTCACGAAAATAAGAAACAGTTAATAACTTGAGTTATTAAGAATATTTCACGCAGATTATCATATTTTGTTTACTTTGATTGAACCTAACAAATGACACTCGCTCGCGCTCGTTCCTAAATATCCCTACCACGAGCCATGCCGCACGACGTGAGCGAACCGTTCCGTTCCTTCGCCCAGTGCGCCGGCCGTCAGTCACCACTCACCGAGCGATCGCGCTCGCGAGACATCGCATGCACGCTTTTTTTCAGTCCCGCAACTCCCGCGGATCCCGCGAACGTAATCCCGCCTCACGCGGAATTATCCAATTCCGCGTGAGGCGGTGTGGTGCGGGATCCCGCAATACCGAGATCTCGGTATTGCGGGATTGGAAGCCCTAGGCGGTGGGGCTTAGTAACCGTGGATTGGACACCCACGGTGAAGCGAAGAGGCAACCAGGGCCGGCTTGTTTGCCGCCGGCTGGCCCGAGGAGGGCGCTCCCAGGGGGCTGGAGGAGTCCGCTGCGGTCGCGCTAGGAGGTGGGACCGCAGAGGAAGAGGAGTGCCGGTATTACGGTGCGCCGTACTCCTTATCTTCTGCGGCCGTGGAGGGATCGCACTCTCCCTACCCCCCTGCGAGCTGGCGGGGCCGTTCCGTACGGTTAACGGCATTGGTGGGGCCGCAAAGGAAGAGGCAAGTTGGTATTACGGTGCGCCGTTGCCCTATCCTCTGCGGCCGAAGTGTGGTCGGTGGCAGAACCATAGCTCAGATCTGCCACCGGGTACCGGTTATGGTGGATGGTATCCGTGGCCTCCTAGTGGCAGACTCGGGGGGGAGTCTGCTACAGTACTGGTGGAGGCCGAGGAGGGAGGCGCACCCTACCATCTGGTGCGCCAGGGGCCTACGGGCCGTGGATGGAGCTGCATGTGTGCGGCTGCCGCCGGCGGGGTTGCGGATGTGTTTACCGTTCCCGTGGCCCCGTCACAGGGCGGCGAGGAGGAAGGTGAGGGGTGGTTTTTAGTGGGTATACCGTGGGTCTCATTAGCCTATACGGGAGTCCCACATCACCACTCGGGTGCCCCCTGCGCCTGGGTGGTATGCGTAATGCATTTTCCCCCCCGGAAACAAAAAAAAAAGGCAATGCATTGGGTGCATACAATGTAGGGTAAGGTTGGTAAAGTCGTACCTCCTAATATAATAATAATGTAACAGCCTCCGTGGTCAAGTGGTTAGAGCATTAGCTCTCGACTCGGAGGTCGTGGGTTCGATTCCCGCATTGGAACAACAAAAAAATGTTGTTTCTAAGTTTGGTTAGGACAATGCAGGCTGATCAACTAATTGTCTGACAAGAAATGATCTATGCGTCGGATGGGCATGTAAAAAGTTGGACCTGCGTTTCATCTATCGTTAGTTGTGTCGGTTATCCGTCCCACTGGATTACGAGAGTAAAGGAAGAGAGAGAGTGCTCTTATGTACTTTGCACACACTTGGGCACTATAAAATTACTCCTGCGTAACTGGCCTGGTTTCAATGAAACCAGCCACCGTCACCGAAATCGGTGTGGGGAGTTATTACTATAACATTTAATGCCATTACAATAAAACAAAATCTTTTGCATTAACTTTATTTAATTGTCTTTTAAAAAACAACCACAGAAATTTTAAATCTAAAGTTTCTATGGTTATTAATAAAAAAATCAAAATCGAAAGTATATTTTTGAAAAAAAAAAACGTACAAATACCTACCTGATTTTAACGTTTTTCAAAAATATACTTTCGGTACTGATATTGCTGGGGTTGGACATAATTATGCCGTGGTAGGTCTTAAGCAACCTTACCCTATATAAAATTATTCTGCACATAGGTAATGATAGTAATTTTACAGTGTATCCCGACAGCTGTATCGGAGCCTTTAGTTGTAAAAAATGTGGCATTTTTTTATTGACAAATTGCCTCTCAAATTTTATTTTTCTCTCACGTTTGTAAAATGGCAGCCATTTTGTTTTTTGGTAACCAAGACCCGGGCTCTCGTACTTATTCGACCACCACTACTCATGTAAAAAAGGTTTCATTTGATACCTAAACATACGGAGTACGGACAATAATTCACAACCACTAACACACTAACACACCAATAATACACAAAAAAACTAAATTTTAAAAAATTATCTTTTTTGTTTTTTTCTGTTCAAAGAAAATTAAAACATAGTTGCAATTTGTCGACAAAAAATGCCATATTTTATATAATACATTGTATAGTAACTTTAATTCTAATGTAAGTCAAATATGTTCAACTCGACGCCAAATAACTTCCCCTGTACGAGTGTGTGTTGTCACGAATGACTACTGATGTAACAAATTAATTAGGAATGTAACTTTACCATCCATAATTAAATCTGCTTAAGCCGAGCTTAGAGTTTATGCGTAATTTATTGGGAATATATTTTATAAGAGTGGCTGGAGTAAGCGCTAAGATTAATTTTGATCCCACTTCTCGAGCGGACTAAAACCTAATTTCGTTTCGTAAAGTTGCTCGCAGCTACGCGGCAGACATTTTGTAGACATAACATCATGTATATTAAGACGGTGGCTACTAATTTTTTATGATAAACTCTTGAAAATAACTTAAATAAATAATCCTTTGTCCTTTCCCGAGACTCAAAGTATCTCCATACAAATTTTTATCTAAATTATTACAACGGCTTTAAAATAGGGCAAAATACATGTTCAATCATTTTTAGGGTAAAAACGGGACCATGTTACTAAGGCTTCACAGTCTGTCCGTCCGTCTGTCTGTCACCAGGTTGCATCTCAAGAACCGCGATAGCTAGACAGTTGAAATTTTCACAAATTAATTATGTATTTCTATTGCCGCTCTAAAAACAAACACTAAAAACAAAATAAAATAAACATTTAACATTTTATTTAAGTAAAATAACAATTAAAATAATACAACAAACATAAAATTAACAACAAAACTAGAAACAAAAAAAAAACTAAAACATTTAACGAAATAATTTAACATTTAATATTTCTCAGCCTCCCATACAACAAACGTGATTTTTTGCCGTTTTGTACGGAACCCTTTGAGCGCGAGTCTGACTCGCATTTGTCCATTTTTTTTGTATATATCAGCCCGGATATTTAAATTAATAGAAATCGGCGAAGATTTCAAATTTTTATCATACAAACTATCAGCTCTCAGCTCCCATGATAAACCCTGAAACATATCGAATAAATAGTACATTACGATACGCGTAACCTAAGTGCTAAACGCCGTGCAGTAATACTCTTAGGCCACAAGTATCGTATATTATTTTATAGCAAGTGTGACAAAAACCCGCACTTTACGTACGCTGTGTGCGTAAAGTGTGGGTTTAGGTCACGCTGTGCTATAAATGTATTTAAGAGCATGAATCTCAATTTTCATCGAAATAGGTCCAGATTTAAAGATTTTCCATACAAATTTGTTTTGCTCCCCTTTTTACTCCCTTTACGTGTAGAAGTTCGGAAAACCCTTTATTTCGAATACCAATATTATACTGAACTGGACTGTCTATGGCGAAACAATAAGCGCCACGATTCTGAATCGCGCTATCGAAGTTTTCACAGCTAGGCGCCTCAGATCAAATAAAAAACCAAGATAGCGCATGGCGTTTGTTTGAAGTGAAGCCTAAAAAACTACGCTACTTCAATTTTACACACGCGCTCACGCACACACAAGCAAAAAAGTACTTTACTTTTTGTCAGTATAGATTAGTCGTCGCGACGACTCATTCGATACTGTCGAAAAGTAGCGTACTTTTTTGCTTGTGTGTGCGTGAGCGCGTGTGTAAAATTGAAGTAGCGTAGTTTTTTAGGCTTCACTTCAAACAAACGCCACGCGATATCTTGGTTTTTTATTTGATCTGAGCTAGGCGCTATATGTACTACAACACCCGAAATGCATACGAGTGGGCTTCGGCCTGACCGGGCATACCATTTCGCTCAGTCGGAGATTTCTACAATTTCCACAAGGCTGTGCGTTGATCCGTCAGTCAGTCACTCAGGACAAAGCATTTTATACTCGTATGTATAGACTAATTTACTTACTTGCTTGCAAAAACTATACGGCCTAAGTAAAAAAGTCAAAACTTTTCACAAACTGAGAATATAAACTTAACAACTTTTCTCGCTTCATTATCATTAAAACATAATGATAATGAGTATTAAAATGACGTTGAAAGTTGAGTAATTATAAGTTCAGTTATTACTGTAGTTAAACCGAAGTGTAGTGTCGCCGTCGTCGGTAATGAGTGCTGTTAGAAAATTCTTTTTATACTCAACTTATAGTTTAAATAGTGTTCGACCGAAACTGAAACGGAATTACGGCAACGGTTTCAGGGCCTCTAGTCAAGATGCATTCGATAATTTCGACGGCGAAGTCCGAAAATAAAATGTATGGGATTTGACATATTATGGCATCGTAAGATATATGTCACTTAGCGATGACTTATGTCAAATTCCATACGACATTTTTATTTTCGAACTTCGACGTCGAAATAATCGAATGGACCTCCATTCAATAATTTCGACCAGCGATAAAGAAATCTATCATCTTTCTTTTGATCGAAGAAATTTGATACAAAATTGGACGCGTTGCCGGAATTCGCGATCGTGGAATATAATTCGCGCGAATAAAAGCCGCAGTGCGGACATGTCACTTGCCCTTAATAAGCCATTAGCGCTTGTCACACATAAAGTTCGAACCACGGATCGGACTGTGTTCCAAATCACGGAGGGATCTGTGCGGTTTGGACTGCGGATCGAACTGTTGTGCTAATTACGATGCCAAATTCGTCCACGCTTTGGATTGCCCGTCTCTTTATAATACGTCAAAATGCGTCATAGGTGGCTAAAACTGTGAAAAATGCACTGTCATCGACATGTCAGATCCGACTGTCGGCACCGCGCATTTATGTACACATTCGTTTTGGAGCGCAAGTTGTAACTGCGCGTGCAATTTACCGCGAACCGAACTGTACGTGTGCACACGCTATTGTATTTCTTTATTGCACGGTATATAACCATGATTTTTAAATTGGTAGCATTATATTGGGTTCTGGTAGTTCCTTTTGTTTACTTTAAGATTAGATTGGATCTGAACGGAATACACTGCGGCAGCTCCGCAGTCTCGCATTCCAAGACTCTACATTTTAATTGAAACGTAGAAAATGTTGCTCAAATTCAGGTATTCGTGTGCAAAAAATATATAACCGGATCAAAGAATTCCCTACTTTATACTCGGATATAAAACAGGAGACTAAGTTTTTTACTGCTAGAGGTGAGTTGTTTCGCGTTCGGTTAGCGTTATTTTGTCGTATCTGTTTTAAAGTTTTGCTTACCAATTTAAAAATGTTTGACAGATCATTTAGTCTGTTCAGAATTTATGAACAAAAGGAAGCTAACAGATATCTATAAACTATGTTATATTGTGATGTAGGTAAACGAATTACTGTAGGTAGGTACCTATTATGTACACTGGGTAATACAGCCATTTTCGAACAAAGCAGAAACTATATACATACGCATACCAAACTGCTAATTGGATTGACCTAATAGAGTCGACATTATTGATATATTGCTGCACGACGAAAGAAAAAAACATACTAGGTAGCTAGATCGATTTTTATCTCCTAATACCACAGAATAAATAATAGTACCTACTCCCTGCACTCTAAATTTTTATGGTAATACTTGCAGCCGTTTTCGAGAAACCGATTATTTATTTACAAGATTGTCTTGTTTAATAAGATAACAAAAGTTAACCTATTTCTTAAAAAATAAATAAGTTAGTTAAAGTCAGTTTAAATCAGCAACCCGAATAATCTAAATTTGAATACTCATAGAACTAGTGGTGTGAATTTGGCTGGAAGTCGTTACACCTGCAGCTCTCCGTGTAAAGCAGACAACTGTGGAACTAATTACATCCCTGTGAGTACATTGTACAAGTTGAGAAGTGTTACATTGTACAAGTTGAGAGAGAGAAAGAGAGAGAGGGGAATGGATAAAAACAAAATATTGTGTGTAGTTCATACGCGGTAGAAGTAAAACCTACAAAAACATGTCTTCTACTATCTCGTACAGTTTGTTTTATTTATTTTTTATTTTTATTCTTCATGTAATATTAACAAAGACATATTAGATGTTGTTACAATACATTGGCGTACTTATCTCTTTAAGAGAGCTCTTCCAGCAAATCTATAATTGTGGATGGAAGTAGAGTACTATAGGTCAGTTCACTTTAAATATACAAAGAAATCCCACGGAAACCATCCTATGTTCTTTCCCGTTGTATACTCTATATTATATCAGAGCCAAATTTCATTAATATCAGTCCAGTAGTTTCGGAGACTACTCAATGCAAGCAAACACACAAATCTTATATATGCAAGTTTCATCCGAGAACGTTACCTTTACGCCGCTGTCAAATGTTTCTGCTAGGCCCTAAGTTTTATTTAAATTAAAACGTTGAATATTTTGACACGGTAAAACAGTTTTCAGTTGGAGGCATCAGCTTGTAATCTTGATCGTCTAAAAATGTGTCGCACCTGCGCCCGTCGTTAGTGTTGAGTGCCCAATTAGCTGCGCTGATGACAGAACTATCGGTATTCGGCGGTTGATCACCTTCAGACCCTCAAAAATGGTTAATATGAGGGTGAAATAGTTGATGCTGTTCATTTTAATGTTGCAGAGCTGTGCTCTCGAAACTAGAGTATGAAATTTAGCTGGTAAATTAAAGATTTAGCTGGTAAATGGAGGAAGGTGGCCAAATAGCTGATTTTTAAATTGTGCTTATGTTAGAAATACATAAAATTAATAAAAATAGAACCATTGGTATACATTTTGACCACATGGTGACCTCTAGTCAAAAATATTATAATGATTTATCAAAAAAAAAAGCATCGTCTATCAAGATTATATATTTTTCCGAAAGATATATGACTCCGACGACCGACAGTAATAGATTGTCTATAGTCTGCACGGTACTTCAATTCAAGCCGCGAGCATTCTACATTTTATTAAATCAATGGCTGTTTCATATAATATTTTTCTGCAATACGACTATAAAAGTGCAGTCGTGAAGAACTATAATTTCGTACACTGACTCATCGTTACTTGTGTCAATGTACGAAATTCTACGTGCCCCGCGATCGCACTTTAGTAAATGTAAAAGACGCGTTTAAGGTTCTCATTTTGCACAAAATATTCGGTAAAAGATCAGTAAATGCATAAATGTGATAGCTCGAATGAAGCGAACTCATTTGCGTTAGATACATTTTTGTAGATAATTCGTATGAATTTGTATGGGATGTAATCAGCGCACTTCAGCGCTGAATGGGCCGTCGTAACGAGTGGGGTTTACGTACCGTAGTTACAGTGTATTTACATCAGTATTACGTGTACGCATTTTCATGATTAGGAACTATTTTTATTCGACTACGGCAAAGCCAAAAGTAATAATTTTGGCAGTCTATGTATGTATGTATGTTGATATTTTTGTCCACTCTGGCGCCTAAACTAATGATTCGATTTTATATTTATTAATATCATGGCCAGTAAAAGGTTCAAAAGATTCGTAATTATGGCCCCGGTAACATACGGGGACGTGGTCGGGTTAAAGTTTTTATTAAAAATGTAGTTATTACTGCATAATATTATAGCTACTAGTATCCAAAAACCGTTGCAATGATTCTTTTACTGACATTCCAGAAATAACTATGTAAGTTTTACACGGTATCAAAATAATTTTCTTTCGAACCGAGCAGAAAAACGAAATCCTGTAACATATTTTGTCAACTTTTAGGCCATTTAACATGCTGGCTGGCAAAGACAGGGAATCAGCTAATTTGTTTGAACATCGTCTGTTATCTTTGTTTATAGGTCCTCGTCCCAGGTCACACCCCGGTGTCCGCCTCCCCACCGTGTCCCGTACTCCCACTCACGTTACCCCCGCGCCTGCCTGCAGCTGATGCAATTGTCTAACAGCTAACTAACAGCGTTACGAGCAGCCCAGGGCGCGGCAAATCATGCCGAATGTGTAGCTACCGTGTGCTGTCGTGTTAGTATACATTATTACATACACTATACTGCCTATAATGATAACGCTGCAGGCTTGATCCAATCTGCAGTTCGTGCATATGTCACCGTAAAATTGTAGAAACCGTTAGATTGTAATATATCTAGAGAAATTGTACAATGTTGAAAGACTGCGGACCCGAATGTTCTGCTTATAATACACGCATTATTTTTCGTTACATTATAAATATTCGCTAGTTATTTTACAATTTAACGGTTTTTACAATTTTACGGTGACATATAGGTATGTACCACAAACGTAATAGCCACAGGGGCGACACTTTATAAAATGACAGCCAAAAGAAGAAGAAAAACAAGAAGTATAATTTGCAAAGATAATTTCAAACATCACGTCAGACAAAAAATATATCATGAGAGTTGTCTAATGATCGAATTAATTATATCAGCCCAAGCCCACTGCTCAAGATGTTTTGTTTAATCGTAAGATTAGGTTTACAATAATGTGTCTCGTAGAAAATACTTATTCATATAATTATACATTGATTTTCTGTACACTTTAGCACAAGCTTGTCCTGCAATGTGGACATTGTAACCGGAGACCGAGCACTCGGCTGAGTGCAGCGGAATGTCGAGGGAAGAGCTTCAAGTGCGTTTGGCAGGTGTCGGGTGATAGTTGAGGGGACTCAATCACTTCGATTGGCTGAACATACACACACAAAGTATATACATATTGAGGCGATAATTATACGCATGCCTAAAAGGGTCAGATAGAGATAAGATATACTTTATCTATAGTCTATTCGCGTTAAGAAGTCGGTGAATCATGCGTGCAAATATCAAAATTGATTAATGACGCACAAGCCACTCACATTAATCAATTAAAATAAGTCATTTTGATATATGTACGCATGATTCACTGACTTCTTAACAGGAGTACTCTAGTAAATACCTATTTTTAAAAGTACCTACTTCTGTAGAATTCAACTACTTACATTAGGTAAGTGTGTAACTCGTAAGAATTTCTGGTTTGAATAAAAAATACTGCTTTAGATAAAAAAAAAAAAAACAATCCAGTTTCCTATTTGGTCACTTAGGGCCAGTTCATACCGAAGCGAAACGATAAGCGACATGGTGCTGCACAAAGATGTATTATATTAAAAAGAGGTAGATATGGCATTGCGGGTAAAAAGTGAAGAACTAAATTGGCCCGACGTCGGGCCAATTTTGGTTAGTGTGCTCCGCGAGTAATAGCGTGTTTTGTGTTACTATGCGACGTTGACACATTGACATTTGACACGCGTCCCATGTCAATGTGTGTCGTGGCACAGAAATATTGTCAGTTTTGTAAGGATATAACGTATCTATTTAATAATTAATCAAAGGTGCTGCACTTTAAGACAGCTATTCAAAATTGAACTTTGTTCATTACACAAGATACACGTTTCATTGCAAGAGTTTGAATGTAGAGTGACATAGCGGCATAGCGCATGTGCAGTGCATGTCTGATGTCATATGAAACGTGTCTCTTATTGTGTAGTGAATAAAGTTCAATTTTAAATAGCTGTTTTAGAAGTACAGCGCCGCGTAAAGTCGCGTATCGCAATTACAATCAAGTCCCCAATACGCTAATACTGCCGAACCTGTATTGTCGTAAACGTTAAACCAATGTGAAACAGGCTCTGATTGGTCCAAACTTTACAAAATCAGTTTATGATAACATGTCGCTTAACTTATAATACAATCAAAGTAAAATGAAAGTCTATTTTAAACACGAGAATTGAGGTCCTGACATCGTCATTATGGCGCAGACATCCGCTAAAAAGGTATTTAGAAATTTGTCCCCCACGGGGTTGCAATCGTCCACGCGGACGAAGTCGCACGCAAAAGCTATAAAGTATACTATAAAATATAGAACTCTTTTTAATATTATAAAATTCTTGAAGTCATAGGATCATAAAACAGTTGCTTTAAGAGTTCTCATCTTGATATATATTTGAAGTATTTACTTTTCTCGTAATATTTTTATGGGTTAAACTTTACACATCTTCCACTTATTTTCTACACTCAATCTGAATAATATATTATTGTACTAGATGTATTATGTAGCACGCAACTTCTTTCGCGCAGAAAGCCGGGAACCGTACATTTCCCCGCGAGTAAAAGTAGTAAAGAAAGATGTAAGAACATAAATAATATTCTTACTTCTTTCACCAGATCTAGTTTATGCCTCTACAAAATATTATTTTAACCCGTTTAGGGGTGATTACATAATTGTTAGATAGAGCACCACACCTTTGCATTTATAAGGATGAAAATGTTTTTAAAAGTCAAAATTTAAAACATCGTTTACGACCTTACGTCTTTCAATTATTTTCTACCCCTAACCTGATTATTTTAGCGATCTTTACAACACGTACGCCATTTAACGAAATATGCCGTTGCCTCAGGCGCAATAATGTATGCCAATATAAATTTGATTCAAAACATATTATTACGTAAGATATTTCCCGCGACATCGCGTGCGCAAACCGAAAACTCGAGAGAACCGTACATTTTTCCGAAAGAAAAACTTGCCTATGTCCCCGTGGTCTTTTTTTATATCTGTGCCAAATTTCATAAAAATCGGTCCAGTAGTATCGGAGGCTATTCAATGCAAACAAACAAACAAACCATTCTTCTTTATTATATTAGTATGTATATAACGTTATGTTAAATTATCATTTACAGAAAATATAATGAAGAACCTCTCCCTCTCACACGTTCTATGGTGGCTCGTCAATTTCAAAATTTTATATCTGTTTGTTTTCGCACTGAAACTGATTTGAATGAAATTGAACACATATAATATATATTATGTTGTAGTAACACTTAACACATAGGCTACTTTATATCCCAAAAAGTGTAGAGATCCGGTTGATTAATATATTATCCTTTCTCACAAATTCGCGGGTAACCTCTACTGTAATAAACATTTATATTTTTTCAGTACGTACTCGTATTTAGCTAAAAGCTATTCAACGGTTTTGGAGTTCAGGTTCGGTTCCCGTGTTTATTCGCTGTGAATACTCTATGGGCTTGTACACCGAACCAAAGCAAATAGCTGCGATTCTAAAATATTGTATGCTTGATTTTATTATTTGTTATTAATATCTGAAGAACGCAATATTATGATCCACATCACTACTTTGTTAACATAATACCTTTGATATTGTTGAAATTTGAAAGACTCTGAAAAATCAAATTTTAAAAATAAATCTCCCGAATTGTCAAGCAGGGATGCGAGCATGATGCAAGCTAGCTGATGATGATTAATTACAGCTCAGAATACTCTCGATCATGTCAGTCTTTAAAAAAAATTGTATTGTAGTAGTAGTAAAAATACACAACTTTTTTATACACTTTTCCACTTTATTTGACAGGTACATGACAAATAATGTGGAAAAGTGTATAAAATCGTGCGATATTATTATGAATATGAATTTCCATCAAGAACTAACAGTACACTTCACCAGTTATAAAAAATATAGATAAAAATTGGTTCATCCATTTGGGAGCTATGATGCCACACACACACACGCACACACACACGCACACGCACACGCACACGCACACGCACACGCACACGCACACACACACGCTTTGTTATTGTCGGGGGTTAAAAATGATAACCAAATCGCCAAAGGCAAACGCCTTGTTGCACGTAATCGCACCGCTGCGCGGAGTAATTCGCGTCGCAGTTTTCTGCGTTGCGGATCCGCATCGCGGTTTTGTGTAGAAACCCTGTACTGTGTGGCGCGTCGGTTCACTGATTTTTATATTACGGCTCCAGGACCTTTTATTTCCTATGTTCACTGGATTTAGCGAGTCCGGGAAGCAAAATGGTTTCTGATGTCGTTGTTAAGGGCGAGTTATATAGTAGGTATAGGGCAGAGGTTCCCAAACCTATTTCGTCTAACGCCCACTTTGAAAATCAGTAATTTTATAGTGCCCCTTTTTTTTCACCTATAAAACATTAATAACATATTAGTCTCGCCTGGAGAGTACCTTTTGTCTATTCAAAATTAACCAATAATCAACATTCAACAATAATAATACTACTCACATCAGCGCCTCCGAATTTTTCTGGGCCCTTTAGGCCTCCAGCGCCCACAAGGGGGCGTTATCGCCCACTTTGGGAAAGACTATATATAAGGTATAGGGGATCGTCAATGTTTGATATTCGTAGTTAATATTGTAGATTCACAACTTTATCAATCATAGGGTTATAATTTTCTCAAAGAGCCAAAGAATCTACGCGATGCGAGATACAATATGTCTACAGTGCGCCGCACCATCGACAGTTTTCTCGGACCTTAGGGTTAGTTCACACCGCATCAATACGACATGGCGTTGCAATTTTTAAGATAGATGTTGAAAAAGGAACTTTATCCATTAGGTACACATACACGATTTAAGAAAAACGACGACTCCCGAAAGCTATTAAGATCGTGGTCGTACTAAATCTACGTACAATGATGTAGCTTCATACATCTTTACGAGTACAATTTTAAGACCTTACTTTTCAGTCGAAACCCGGCGTCTGTTCGTTCAAAAAACTATTAATCATGGCCGTAATAAAATAAGACGCGCGTGATATAACACGTACTGTTGCAAAGGTTTTATCGTCCATGCCACAATAGTACCCCCCATGGGCAGGGGGACCCCCGGTCATGGGGGTGCCTAGGAGAACATGTATCGTATACTAGCTTGTGCCCGCTACATCATACGAGTGGGGCTATTAATGGAAACGGAATACTATTTTCTTGAACGAAAACCCTGAAATAAAGTAGTCTAAGTTACTCCTTATGACATCAGCTATCTGCAATGAAAATAAGGTCGAAATCGGTCCAGCTGCTTCAGAGATTAGCTGTAACAAACAGATAGACAAAAAATAAAAAATTAAAAGTTTTTTTGGTGTAGGTAGCGTATATATAAACTGTATATTATCATACGAATTTAGTGCAAAGATGTTTATTTGAAATTACAAACAGACACTTCAATTTTCTTTATTTGTAAGTAAGTAGGTATGTATATATGTATGTATTCAAGCAATAAACGCACCCATAAAACAGGACGAACACGTACGAAATGACATAAAAGTTATATATTATGTAATCTGTTATCTGATATACATCTGTGCCTTTTTCAAATACTCTAAGCTTTTTCACCTGTGTGCGTCATTTGATTGTATGGAAACAACTTAAAAATAAAACCAGAAATTAAATTAAAAAAATAATTCATACCATTTAAGAAGTTTACATTTCTCCTTTATTTGAAATTATATTATTAGTAACGAGATGTTTCCCGCAACTTCGTCCCGTTCCCGCAACCTTAACTTTTGTCGCAATAAAAATTTACTTATGTCCCCCTGGTCTACTCTATATCTGTGCCTAATTTCATCAAAATCGTTCCAGTAGTTTCGGAGCCTGTTCAATGCAAACAAACAATCAATATTTCGTCTTTATAATATTATGAGTATACACTATTATATACAGCGCTTAAGACATTTCAATATCAAAATATAATAGGCTTAATTTTATCGACATAACACCCCCATTTTGGGGGTCGCAACCCTCACCTCATTCCCCGTCCAACAAGCAATTGAATATTTTATGTATTTGGTAACCTTACATTGAATAAAACTAAATAATTAATTTTATTTATAACCTACACACACTCATTTGTAGCTTAAAATATTTTTTTATTACTTTCTAAGATAAAAAAATCCAAAAAATCTCAAAAAACATATCTTTTGCTCTTACTTTTTATTATTATAAATATTTTTAATCTAGCCCGTTTATCCAATTTTTTTGTCGATACTATAACCTCGAGCCGACCGTTGTATGTACCATTACTATATACATGAGACGTTATATAATTACAATATTCTTTAACAGCCTCCGTAGACCAGTGGATTTGAGCTTGTTTCTCAAGTCGGAGTTCGTGGGTTCGATACCCGCGTTGGAACAACGAAAAATGTTGTTTCCAAGTTTGGTTAGGATGGTGTAGGTTGATCACCTGATTTTCTGACAAGAAAAGGTGATCCGTGCGTCGGATTGGCATGTGAAAAGTCCTGCGCCTGATCTCTCGCCAGTAGTGTCAGTCCTTCGTCCCACTGAGTTACGAGAGTAAAGGAAGAGAGAGTGCTCTTGTATACTGCGCACACACTTGGGCACCATAAAATAACTCCCGCATTGCTGGCCTGGTTTTAATGAAACCGGCCACCGTCAGCGAAATCGATGTGGAAAGCTATTATTATTATTACAATATACGTTAAACTCTTCTAAATCAGGTGGATAATATTTAAATCCAGGAAGGAAGGACTAATATCTGAGTCATATTATCATATTATGATAATAGAGGGAGACGGGAGTCCTTCCCATAGCCATAGAATGGTCCCCGCTGGGGCATAATGTGACGGATGCGCAGGCCGCAGAATATACTGAGACAGAAGACGAGCCAGTGTATGCATGCTGTATCAGATCTATTGGAAAAGAGACCCAGTGTCACATATAAAGTATGTTTCTTTAATTCTTATTTAATTCTTTATCATTTTTTTTTGTGGTCGATGACAGACCACATTTCGGTCTTATAACTTGGCAATAGGGTTCAAAGTAGTAGGTATAATATCGACAAAGTTCCTATTCGATCAGTTTCTAAACATTTTCCTTTGCAATAGGACCCCTTAAATATTTAAACGCATAGGAAGTGACCGCAAGGACTACTACAGACGTGATTGAACTACGTATATTTTATAAGTGAGTATGTGTGCGTGCGCACGGCGACTTCTTCGATAGTATATAAAGATAGTATCTACACTCCGTTCAGATCCAATTGAATTTAAACGTAAACAAATAAACAATAGCATCCTATAATATGCTAACTTATAAAATGTCCTGCTGGTACCGAGCACCGCTCTGCACAGTGCATGTGCAGTGCATGACTGATGTCATAATAAGAAACATGTTATATATTTTTACATACATACATACATATAATCACGCCATTTTCCCGTAAAGGGGTAGGCAGAGACCACTTTTTGCCACTTGCTACGATCCTTACATACTCGTTTCGCTTCGTTCACTTTCATTATTACCATCCATTCCTCCTCTTACATTCAACGTAGCGAAGCGGCTCTCCATGGTCCGCTTTTCACCTCCGCGAGAAACGAGACGTGATGGGTGGCGAACCACATCGCCGCCATTTTGGATAATTAAATTATTTTTATGATTATCCATTGCGTTTCCACAGATTGTTGGAGAGGGTAGGAATAGGGATAGGGAAGGATAGGTGGTGTGGAAAGGAAGATTGGTAAATTAGAGTGGGAAATAGGAAATGTAGGATATTACCGTCCAGGAGGGCAAGGGATAGGACAGTAATAGCTAGGGAAGCCGGGGTCGCATACCCGTATACTATACCACAACTACCGGACAGGTAAGTTGGGATGAGTATCCCATGACATATATATTTTTATGTAGTGAATAATGTTAATTTTTTCTATAGTTATCTTAAAAATGTATTATTGCGTATCGTGGCGGTGTGACCTAGCCCTCAATATTTTTGTTTAGAGGTCACGTCGCGTCGTTCGAGCACGGAGCGTATGAAGCTAGTCTTCTGCCTTTGCTTATTCTGTGGCTGCCGTCTGGCGCGGATCGCTATGTGACGTTTGCGAATGGCGCCGTTTGGCCTATCATCGGCAGAGGCCAAACTAGGGCACTTTCTTTTTTATGTATATAGCTAGAATTTAACTTCTAGATTTTTCTAGCGGCTCCACTCGCGTAAATAAAGTTCCCACGGGAACGCTGTATTTTTGTGATAAACAGTAGCCTATGTTTTATCTAGAGGCACATAATAAATAATAGCACAAGCTAGAGGGTCAATTCTGCTAAGTAAAACTTGCATTAATACAATTACAATCAAGTTCCGATACGCTAAAACTGTCAAACGGTATTTTCGTACACGTTAAGTCAAAGAGAAATGCGTTCTGATTGGTCGATACTTCATATAATCAGTTCACGAAAACATGTCGATTCACTTACAATGCAATCAAAGTAAAATGAATGTGTACTTTAAATACGAGAATTGAGATTCAGAGCTCTTTCATATTACTACCATTGCAAAATTTTATTAAAATCGGTTCAGTAGTTTTTGCGCGAAAGTATAACAAACATCCATCCGTCCAACCATCCTCACAAACTTTCAAATTTATATTAGTTACTACTAGTATACATAATATACATTTGAAAGTTTGTATGTAAATTTTAATATTTTCATATCAATACATAATAAATTACAGTTTATAATATTATAGGCATCATGATGGGCTAGGTTCGGAAATACCTATTGATGAGTCGCCATCATCTTCTCGATCTCAGTGGCTCAGTGATTGAGCGTATTCGTGCTCAAGCCGGGGGTCTCGCCGAAGGAAAAATAAGTTTTTCTGAGTTTCATAAAAATGTTAAATGATATAGGTATTAAATATAGTTCCCCTTGTCTGATCCCTGTAACACAAATTCTTCGAGTACTTACCACGGGCAAAGAATATATATTACTAACGTACCACGGGGCAAAATTGACGTGGTGTGAAGCATCCATAGACATTATTAATATTTTTATTATTAATAATATTATCACCGTAATTGTAACGCCTCTCGAGGACTGAGAGCGGCCCTTATGATGAGAGGGGAATTAATCTGTGAGTTGGCAACATAATTATATTTTAGCATTTGCAATTTTAACATGCACGAGTATAAAGATGGAAATGGTTATTAAATGAAATAAGAATTTACCTGCTATTTCTAATAGCAGCTGAGTTGTAGTCCTAAAAGCATTGAATCAAATGAGTATTAAAAACCAGCCAAGTGTGTATCAGGTCACGCATAGAGTAGGGTTCCGTAGTACCCGGAGTACCCTTAATGAAAGTGGATTTAGTAGGCAAACGTTTGGTATTTATTACTCTATGTTAGGCCTCTATAACTCCTGAACTAACAAAGTTATCTAACTTGTTATAGTTTTCCTTTACAGTTCATCACGTCATGTATTATTATTACATTTTTTTTGTTTTTTCGAGCCAGCCGTTTAGATTTTAGAGGGGGGAAGACAACAAGTGTGAACAAAAATGCACTTTAATGTTGAATATTCGCAAACGGATACCTAAATCAATAAATTTACTTCAAACTTCGCAAACTCTATGGGGTGTAAGTATAAAAAAAGTAAAATTAAAAATTTTAAAAACCCCCCGACACAAAAAATAAACTCTAAAAAATAATAAATAATATTTTAAACCTATTATAATTATATTATCACATATAATATTATGTAAGTTGAAATAATTTTATTTTCCAATCGTCGCCTCGTCGGGGGACCGCTAAAGTTTATAAAGTTTTTTTACAACAACAGCTAATTAATTATTACGAATTACATTTAAGTAGATATGAGCAAATTTTTTCGGAGTAAATTCTTTTGTTCATTCTGCGACTACACGTGTTTTTTTCACATAGCGGTCCCCCGACGAGACGACGATTGGAAAATAAAATTATTTCAACTTACATAATATTATATGTGATAATATAATTATAATAGGTTTAAAATATTATTTATTATTTTTTAGAGTTTATTTTTTGTGTTTTTTTTTTTTTTTTTTTTTTTTTTATGAAATAAGGGGGCAAACGAGCAAACGGGTCACCTGATGGAAAGCAACTTCCGTCGCCCATGGACACTCGCAGCATCAGAAGAGCTGCAAGTGCGTTGCCGGCCTTTTAAGAGGGAATAGGGTAATGGGGGAGGGTAGGGAAGGGAATAGGGTAGGGGATTGGGCCTCCGGTAAACTCACTCACTCGGCGAAACACAGCGCAAACGCTGTTTCACGCCGGTTTTCTGTGAGCCCGTGGTATTTCTCCGGTCGAGCCGGCCCAATTCGTGCCGAAGCATGGCTCTACCACGTACAACGTACGTTGTGTCGGGGGGTTTTTAAAATTTTTAATTTTACTTTTATTTTATCCTTTTTAAAGTAGGTATAAATAATGATTACCTTACCATATACATACTTTCAAGTTCAACATCATTGAAGTAACATGGTAGCAAATTTCGAATCGATAGAACATATGGACGATGTCAGATCCCCTCATCAACTAATAAAGAAAAGATGATCTTCAAACGGCTAATCAGGTCATGGTTACCTTACCATGTTCTTCAAATATTGTTGAAGTAACACGGTACCAAATTTCGAATCGATCGGACATAAAAAAGTTAGTCAGATCCCCTCATCAACTAGAAAAGAGCTGATCATCTTCAAACGGCTGATCAGGTCATGGTTACATTAGCATGTTCTTTGAATATCGTTGAAGTAACATAGTACCAAATTTTGAATCGATCGGACATTGGAAAGTTAGTCAGATCCCCTCATCAACTAGAAAAGAGCTGATCATCTTCAAACGGCTGATCTTCCCACCACCAATTTTCTCATCAAACGAAGCTACGAACACTGTCGATTAAGTCATCAATATTCTCTTTCAGTGCGCTTTCATTTGAGACCTTACTCGAGTATATTTGCACATTCGGATTTTCCCCCGCTTTCACCCCCCACAAATTTAAACGGCTCAACCGATTTTCATCAAACATGTCTAAGAACACTCGCATGTAAGTCACCTTTAATACAAAAGAAACTAAATTGAAATCGCTTCATCCGTTCGGGAGCTATGATGCCACAGACAGACAGACAGACACACCCACAGACAGACAGACAGACAGACCGACAGACTTCTTCTTGACTTGACTTCAGAGAACACCCCTCTTTTTGCGTCAGGGGTTAAAAAGAAACAATCTTTATGTCTAGGGAATACAAAAATTTCTCGATATAGTAAATACATCGATATAGTAAGTACATCCGTGTAAAGTTTCATTTTTCTAGCACTAACCGTTTGGATGATAAGCTGAGGACGGACGGACGGATATGACGAAACTATAAAGTTTCTGAAACGTGTACCACGGAACCCTACAAATGGAACTTCTATGTACAAAAGCAGTACTCGTAAAGTCTGTATCTGACATTATCCACTCTATAAAAAAGGAATTCTATCACAGGTTAAATGTTAAAAGCACTTGTACCGCTTTCATGTTGTTAAAGAACATAATATGTATGAGAGATACACAAAGTACTTTTTAGGTTAAGTCCTTTTTAGTGCGCGCATGCATTAGAGACTTTAGCGAGTGCCATCGACTCTTATTTAAGTTATTAAGTTCATAGCTTAATATAAACAACGATATACGATAGGAATTATGCAAACTTAATTTAAAAATAATGTATTTGTATGCGCTTGTTTGTTACTAAGGGTCAGCCTACTAAAAGTCGCGAAGCTGCGCGCATATTTTAAAAGAGCGATTCAAAATTCAACTGCATTCACTACTATCGATAGAGCGGCTTTGCACAGTGCGGTGACGGACAGATGGAAAGCGAAGCCTTAGTAACAGGGTCGCATTATTGCTCTTTGGGTTCGGAATCCTAAAAATTATTGTCACTATTGACGGCCAATTAACACTGCTGGATTTATAGGCAGGATCGTGAGGATGGCGCTTAAGGGTTCCTCAGATCACAGGCCAAATGGCAAGGACAGCAAGTGACTTCAGAACCTTTTAACTTTAAGAATCATTTAAAATTTTGGACATTGATAAAGCTTGCTCATTTTGATTGAATTTACCTTACAGTGGTGCGAAATATACGTGATGCGTCGCACTGTCTGTTAGTGTATACTGGAAAGAAAACCGCCGTCCATGGACATTCGCAACACTAGTTACACTTGTAACTCCTCTGGTACTACGTACTTGCGTTTCTGGTCCTTAAATTCCCCTTGGGCCTCCGGCGGTAGCCTCACTCACTTGGCGAAACAACGCATTATTTCACGCTGGTTGTATCTGAGGCCGTGGTATTTATACGGTCGAGCCCTTTCGTGCCGAAGCATCGCTCTCCCATGTTTACACCGGTTCTGTCGACGACCGTACAACTAATGATTTGTACAAAAAAAAAAAAAACGATGTTATATATTTTCCAGACAGCTTCGAATAGCTTAATGGTTATTTGAAACTTAAATATAAGGTTCGTGATATTTTCATCCCAAATCGCTCAGCTAACAGCCAAGCCGAGGAACTTCTGTTGCCATCCATCAGATTTTTGACATTAAAATGTCGGAAGCTCATACATCAGGCTTTTGACTCCATAAATTGCTTATAAAAACCTTTCATTGCTTCATGTTTTTATTTTCGTTAAGTTTTTATTCGTTTGCCGATGCAGGTTTACGAAATTGGTCGATAGGATACCAAGCGGATGTAGCCTTTAAGGGAATGCTTACCGCTGTTATAGTTCCTAAAATACAATCAACTTCATGGGCACAAGAGAAAATCCCGCGGGAATCATATATTTTGCCGCGATAAAATATAGCCGATGTTCCTTGTATTACACAATTTCATCAAAATCGGACCAGTAGTTTCGATGTTCATTCAATGCAAATAAACGATCAAATATTATCTCTTTATAATATTCATATCTGGAGACCTATTTTATATGGTTGTAATGTAATGAAACTATTAAAAACATACAACGTATGGAATATTATTTTGTTTTACTTCACTAATACCCGATTTGTGATATCGCTTTTAATTGGTTAACGCGTTTCTATCACCCAATAAAAAGCGATAATGAATAGATAAACTACCGACAAAAAACGTCAGAAATTGGGCATCAATGAGGTAGATAAAGCTAATCTAGCGATACATAGACGAGCATTTTGTCACATGTCGCTCCCTATCTCGGCGAGTATATTTCAATTAATCTAGCCGTAATTTGTTCACGTAATTTATTCAAAATATGCATGGGTAAACGTCGAGACAGGTCTAAATCCTATTGCGGATTATGTGAAGGTCTCAGCAGTAGCTGTGTTGACAGCTCATTTATGTGATTACGCGGAGGAATGGAGAGTACTAGATTTTACTCGCGGCTCCGCCCGCGTAAATACGCTATGCCACATTCACACTGTATTTATTCGTGATTTGCCCAAATTAATATGTCTTTGCATTTCTTTATTGCACAGTTAATTTGTGACATTTATATTGGAAGCATCATAGTAGGTATATAATATATTTAAATATTGTTCAAAATTATATGTCGAAGAGGTTAATATTTTGTTGCTGAATTGACAAGCAAGTCAATAGTACGGAAGTATAATAGACGGGAACACTAGCGCGAGCGCCATGTTATTTGGCGTTGATAGAGTCCAGTCGGACTAGCTTGCGCGTTCGGTGTGGTGGGAGTTGTGATCACGTTTTCCCTCCAAGGAATGATCATAGAACATTAAGCTAATAGCCGTCATGGCGAGAGGTTCGGCTCGGGAACTATCGGTGTTCTTTTAAAGTGATAGTGAAATAAGTGCAGAGTCGTTATTATTTTAATAGACAGTGAAAAGTAATTAAAACAGTGTGAAGTGCTTAGTTTTAGTACTATTGAGAGTAGGGGTGAAGTAATGCTGTTTCTTCTCTTTTCATTTTGTAACCGACATTACCCACATTAAGCCCACAGTGTTAATTTGAGAGCCAGTACCTTAATATAGTACGATGTTTGGGGCATGCTTATCCCATGTCTTCTACATATAGATATTTTGGACATAAGTTATGAGCAGCTTATATTATGTGAAGATGTTTAGGTGGAAAAAATATACTAAATAAAATAACATTTCGCTCTATATTGGGTTTTGGGGTCAATTCACACAAACAAAATTCAAAATTGAACTTTATTCACTACACAAGAAGGTACACGTTACATATGACATCAGACATACACCGCACATGCGCTGTTTAGCGCGGTGCAACTTGTTACAATTAACATTCGAACTCTAACAATGAAACGTCGATCTTATTGTGTAATGAATAAAGTTCAATTTTGAATAGCTATCTTAAAAATGTAGCGTCGTGAATTGACCCTAAAGCTCAATATAGAGCGTAATGTTATTTTTTTTTCTGTCTAAACATCTTTACATATTATAAGCTGCAGTAGATCATAACTTATAATCTACTGCAGCTTATAAGTAGGGTTGCCATTTCTTACATATGATAACCTGAACAACACGCTTGAAAACCCCGGATTTTGGAGTACGAAACCCGGACAGAGAACAGTTTTTACCCGACTACGGCGATGTAAAAAGGAAGGAAGATTTATTATTACTGTAAATCAAAACAAAATGACGCCTTCCTAAATCTGCCTACAAAAACCCAGACAGCAAATAAAATCCGGTCCTTTAAACTAGGACAAATCCGGGGAAACCCGGACGGATGGCAGCGCTACTTATAAGCAACAAAAGACTATTATGGTTCCAATATAAGTGTCACTAATTAACAGTGCAATAAAGAAACGCAATGACTTTGGTTCAATTCCTTTTTAGGGTTAAGCAACCCTTATAGTTTTGCTCTGTCTGTCCATGCCTCTAGCTCCTGTAATTATGAATATAAATTCAGAAATTTGGTGCAGTTATAGATTGTGTAGATCACGGTTTCGGGATCATAAAAAAATAATAATTTTATATTTTAGGGGTGGCTCTCCATATATGTGAAGTGGGGATGAAAAATATTTTTTCACTCTACCCCATCGTGTGGGGTATCGTAGAATAGGTCTTTTAAAATAAAGGCAAAGTTTCATACGTTACTTTTTTATAAAGTTGACAATTTTCGAGTAATCGGCCTCCAAAGTAGTTTGTAAATTGGTCCCCCCTAGCATTTTTAAACTATAGGAGATAGAAACTTGCATATTTTCATGCTGATAGATCATGCTAAAAAGTCTTTAGGAAAATTATTGTGAACCAAATCGTACAGTAACTTTTGGAGTAATTAAAAAAAAAGCATACTACGCGTTTATAGTTACGGAATCCTCCTTAAACATGTCCTGACATGCTCTTGATTAGGTTAGTTTGTTTACATTTAGCTCACATTAAATCGAAACGGAGCAAACTCTATATTAATAGTGTATACTGTATAGTCTGTGCTTTGATCTTTAGATCTGGTAATGGATGGATGCCGCGACGCCGCTTAATGGTGCAGAAAAGCGCCACTAAAGAATATCCATTGATCAAATATCGCTTTATGAATTACACTACCCGGCGCGGCGCGAGTATTAGCCTTATATACGGTCTTATAAGCCCTATATACATCAACTAGGAGTACGTGTTATCCGCTCTGGTCTCCTAGAATATGATATTATTAGGTTTAAGTTCAACTCTATTGCATTAGTGCAGAGTTCTATTTTCATTGCTCTGAATTTTCCCCGGCCTGCCGGATTTCGGACAATGTAGTAAATAGCGATAGCAATAGCCAGCAATAGCGAGTTTCTTACGCCAGTTCTTCTCGCCGGGTAAGTTTCCGAACCGGTAGTAGGCATCATGTAGGCAGGACAAGTCTATGTGTTATATTTTAATATCCTTTAAGGAAATAAAAATTTCGGAGTTTGAGTATGAGCGACGGGGAATAATAGACAGTTTTCAGAAGTTTGTCTATTTGCTAAACACTATTTCCTTGAATGTACTATCGAACAAGTTCCCGCTCGACCAGGCATAAGATGTAAATTGCCCAACAACGCCGTTGAATAGTGGGCTCGCAAACATACTCACGTGTAAATACTTAGTTCACCTCGTCTGCAGTCGTTGCGGTTACTTCCTTTGCATTTACATATTTTGAGGCGTCCTAGTGCAAAGGTGAATGTTTAGAGACTGGTCGAGCGGGAACTTTGTCGGTGGTACCTACATTGTACAATATCGGCAAAGGTGCTGCTCGGCTAATTTCTAAACAATTCCTTTGCACTACGCCTCAAAATATATAAAGAGGAGAGGTTGAGGTCCGTATTTACGCGTGTTAAGTGATATTGATCTTATGTCTGGTCGAGCGTCATCTTGTTCGATTGTACATTTAAAAACAGATTTGGCGAAAATATAATTTCCCCGCAGAAGCGGTGTGTCGTAAGCAATAACAAACAAAACATAAAGTGCACATAATCGTAAACAGTAAAACACGCACACGACTGTGAGCTGCGAACGGCTTCTATAATAACATTTCACTGTACAGTGTACACTCGTAAGTCGTAAACCAAACAGGAGACAGCTTTTTCGATAGTAATTAAATCCTACTTCTGTTTATGTGGATGGATGCATGTTTATTCCTCTTTCATACAAAAAGTACTGAACGAATTTTGATTAAATTTTGTTATAGCAGTAGTTTGGATTATCAAATAGGGAACTTTTTGTCCCGAAAAAGTACACTGTTACGTATTCAGGCGGGTGGAGCCACCGACAAAAGTTAGTCAACAATAAAAGGTTATGAAACATGGTTACAGCCATTCTTATAGTTAAGGTAGTTACTAGACTAGAATTTAAAATATTAGGGTTAGGAAATTGCCAAACTTTATTGCAACTGATTTCATTAATAACAGGTAGGCACTATAGTGATAATATAGTATCAGATGTTGCCCGCGACTTCGTGCATGCAAAAGGAAATTCTACGAAAACTGTGCATTCCCCGTGGTAAACTATAACATCTGTGCTAAATTTCACCAAAATCGGTCCAGTATTTTCGGAGCCTAACAACAAACAAACTTTTCCTCTTTATTATATTAGTATAGATATAAAGAATTTTATTTGTGAGAGATACAACTGTTAGGTTTGTTTTCCACACCTACAACCTTTACCTTATAGAAATCACCAGTGCCATGACACAATACATTTTCGCGTGCCAAACAAAACATAACATCTACATACGTATGTCGTATGTCGCATGATATACGCCACGAGCGAAGGAAGCTCTAAGATTATACGCCTGATTAAATATTTTCGCTCCAATGCAAATAAAAGCCAGGGGGAACATTCCCAGGGAGATTTCTGTATTCATACCCATAATATACTGAATGTCTACACAGTTACATAGTCTAAGAAATACTTCTTCGATAATTATATTTAACTGTTTGGTATAATGGGGCTATACTAACACCATTGATCGTTATAGTGGTACCTCACAGACCTCACAGAAAACCGGCGTGAAATAACGCTTGCGTTGTGTTTCGCCGAGTGAGGTTACCGGAGGCCCATGGGGGGAATTGGGGATTTTAAGTACCAGGAACGCAAGTCGCAACACCAGTTACAAGTGTAACTCGTCTGATGTTGCGAGTGTCCATGGGCGGCGATCCGTCTGCTCGTTTCCTGGTTCATTACATAAAAAATAGCTAATGTAAAATCTTCTTTATAGTTAAAAAAATGGATTTCAATACCAATGTCTCGCTAAAATCCCAGATCCCAGAACCGCTGGACCGATTTGGCTAATTTTGGTCTTGAAATAATTGTGGAAGTCCATGGAAGGCTTAAACGGTGAAAAATGTTGGAATATTGACTGTTCTTAGCATTTGAAGTTGCAGCCACTCTAGACTTATCATTTTAGTGACGTATTTTTCTCGTCACGTTAACTGAGTGTATATTGGTATAAAATATGACAAAAAACTGTGACGCGGCGTTTTTGAAAAGGGTCGGAGGGTTATTGTTTAACCGTAAAAAGGTTGGAAAGTAAATTCGTTAGTGTTCAAATTCATAAAGTACCTTATCATTTAATTAAAGGCGGACTTCTCATTTTATTTTTACCTTATCACCAGCCCATCTACATCGAAATGTTCTTGTTTCAGTGTTCAACATAATTATTTTGAGTATTAAAATAGGGTTTGAAATACGATTTATGTTAAATACCTACTAGAAAATAACGCAAAAAGGTGAAAGTAAAAACTTATAAAGTTTTACACAATTAAACTTTAAAAACTTTAATCCGCATAAAAACTATTGATTTAATTTTCTTGAATGCGAAAAATTTATGGTCGTTAGGTACTATATTAAAGATTTATATAATATGTTGCCCGAGACTTCGTGCTCGCAACAAAAAATCCTGCGAGGACCGTACATTTTGCAGTGATCTTATGTCTCTCCCCGTAGTCTACTCTATGTCTGTGCCAAATTTCATCAAAATCTTTCCAGTAGTTTCGGAGGCTATCCAATGCAAACAAATAAATATTTCCTCAGTATGATATCAGTGTAGAAGTGTAGACCACAAGCTGGAACTGCATTTTACTGCACGTTGACTGTAATAATTGTGCTACACAAAGTTGAAATATCGTTCTTAGAAATGTCTTTTTCTTTTGCAATAAATATGCAAACGCCCATCATCGGTCGTTGAAGTGAGAGCTATTTATGGTCCTATATTTGAGGATCGACGTGTATATTACGAGTGAAATATTATAGAAATAACGGCGCGATATGAAGAATGGCTCCATCGATAAAAAGGAAGTGACGGCAAAACAAATTCGCCCATCGCGCGTCGCCGATGACTAAATAAAAACATCAGTTAGGATAATCAGTCACGACCTCTACGTATAACATATACGCGCACTTATTTGTGTTTTGTCGGTGTAGGTGTAGGTTATTGGAGTAGAAACCGTACGCAGGTAGTAGTTATAATTTATTAGGTTCATACATTAGACAGAACAACTTCTTTCAGTTTAGTCTTAGTTTTCTTTATTTTAATTAAATTTTGAGTGGTCGTTAGGTTTTGAAAACACTATGAAACCTCAAGCAGAACTTTATTAAAATATCTGCTTATTTAAAGATTATGTAGCTTAAGATTTTAATTTAATTATATGTAACGGGAGAGCCATACTTCATCATGAATGGACTAACAAGAAAGTTTTCAAATTACAATGTTCTTGTACGTATAGAACATAATGGAGCTGATTGAATTATAGAATTAAGAGACGATGAATAAATAATTTGTTTAATGTGTAATGTGTATAGATACTTATTGATTATTATGTGTTATTATTATCTATTATTTGACTAAAACTTACTCTTTCACTCAAAAACTACTGAACGGATTTCGATGAAATTTGGCATGGTAGTAGTCTAGCCTCTGGATTAAAATATAGGCTACTTTTTATCCCGAAAAAATACACTATTCCCTTGGGATACCAAATACTAACACTAATACTATTTTCGTTGCAGACAAGTTTCAGGTCATAATAAACTACGCGGTCTTTATATCGTAGTACATTACAGAGGGTCATAATCGGTAGGTCGATAGATCGATATGTAGATTTTTTTCTGAATCTCACGAAGATTTCGGGTAGAGTAGGGGTAGGAGGAAGGGGGGTGGTGGTTCAGGTATGGGTGCGTGGGTTTTTGAGCTATTTATGGGTTTTCGTTGGGAATATAAAATATGTGCTTTGGGTGTGCAGGTATTAGATTGATTTACTATTACTTTGCATAATATCCTGAACGTTTATTATTTGGGACTAAACTTTTTGTGTATTGTGAACTCGTGCTGACGTATTGCAAATGCATTTCAGAATAATTACTTAATGCATTATGTAAATAATATTTTATTGTAATCTGTTGTCAAATAACTTCAAACGGTTGCTTGGCGACCGCACTGTAGAGATAGTTACATACAAGCAAGCAAACAAGCTTACATACAGGTGAAGTTAATATATAAGCGTGTTAAAAAAATGAGTTAAGTCAATACTCATCAATATCAGTAATCCGAGAACAATAATTATCTATTGTTGTTACTTGTGGTTGAAATTCATCTATAATTCAATTAATTTTTACGTTTCAACTTTAACAAAGTTTAGGGTGCTTACTCAACGTAAAATTTTCGTAAAATAGAGTATAAAGTTTTTGTTTCACGTATAATTTTTATTATAATTATAAAATTGTATAGTTAAATAAATCATAAGAATATAGAGAGTAAGTACTTAATTTATAATATACTCATTATTTACACACAATATAAAGCCTGAACAAATTATAGCCTCCAGAAAAACATTTATTTGGAGGTATCAGGTATATCATCAGTGGAAATGAATCAAAACAGCACTTAAGTTGATGGATTCCTTAGATACATGTGTTTTACGACTCGAATCAAGTTCCCCGCGCCCATGCGTTATTATATCACAGGTTTACGAGCACACTCACATTTTATTGTATCTTCTATAGAATATAAAGTAATGCGATAAGGTGCAGATATTTTTATTGCATTCTCAGATTTAATATTGCGATTTAGGGCAATACATACTAGTGCAAGAGGCGAGGAGCCGTGAAGCGTCAATCTGAAATTATATAGCAAATTCAGTCTTATGTACACAGTGTAATGCACATATTCCTTTGGAAATAAAAAAAAGTGTTGGTCGTGCAAAAGAATGAGATTTCGCGCGAATTCAAGCATTTTCTTTTTTAACCCCCGAGGCAAAAAGAGCGATGTTATAAGTTTGATGTGTCTGTATGTCTGTCCGTGTTTAAGTGGCTTTTCAGTTTCAGCTACTAAACGAAAGATCCGATTTAGATGCGGTTTATTTCGTTTAAAATCTGATGTGATTGGGAGGATTCTTAGCGATAATTCATCATTATCAACTCGCCCACTGCTTTGTAATTCGTTAAAAAATACTAAGATTTTTTTGTTTATTATCTCAAAGAAATATGTGCATTACATTATGGACATAAGGGTGAATTCGCTACATAAGGCTTCAGATGCTTCACTGCGCTTCGACTCTGCGCTTGTACGAAATTACCCTTATTCGATAGTCGATACTTTCGTAAACGGATGGAAGTCGAACTTCGCAGTTAGAAACAATTCACCACCCTGCGGTCTGCGGTTCCGGATTTGCTAAGGAATACGGAATTTTATCGCTCACAAACAACGTTTAAACATTAGACGTTAGTAACCCAACTTTTTAGATAGTTGATTAAACTATTTTATCTATAATAAACAGGTCAGATTTGTTTATTTGTTTCTATTGATTAGATTCCGAAACTACTGGACCGTTTTTTTTAATTTGGCATATATATAGACTACGAAAAAGGACTTAAGCTACTTTTTATCGCGTTAAAATGTACGGTTCTTGCAGGATTTCCTTTTGCCTGCAAAGTTGCGGATAACATCTAGTGGTAAATAAAAAACGTGTCTACTTGTTCCAATAAGTTGTATTATCTTATGTACACTACTTGGATTCTAATAAAGTCTTTGAATATCTAATCAGATACCCTTATTGTCTATTTGTGGAAATGTCTTTGTAATTTGCTAAATTGTGCTTTGTTTATTTGTAATTTGCTAAATTGTGCTTTATTTTAGTTCAAGAATAAATAAATAAAAGTTAGTGTGAACTTTAAACTGATGCGCACATCGAAATTATGCATTGTCAGATGATATTACCAGCTGTCAGCACGATAGTTTATGAGTGAACATGGCCAATTCCATACAATTGACTCTCTTATCCCAGAAATAATAATACCCTTCTTGGCAGTCGGGTAAAAAAATAGATATAGGCCCACTTGCCCTCCCCCCGATTGTTGCACGCCTTGTCGTGGCGGTGGGGCTTAGTAACTGTGGACTGGTCACCCACGGTGAAGCTAAGAGGCAACCGGGGCCGGCCTGTTTGCCGCCGGCTGGCCCGATGAGGGCGCTCCCAGCGGGCTGAACATGCCCGCAGAGGACGCGCGTGGAGGTGGGACCGCAGAAGAAGAGGAGTGCCGGTATTACGGTGCGCCGTTCTCCCTATCTTCTGCGGCCGTGGAGGGATCGCAGGGAGAGAGGCGTGATGGTATTACGGTACGCCACTCTCCCTACCCCTTGCGAGCTGGCGGGGCCGTTCCGTCGAAACGGCGTTGGTGGGGCCGCAGAGGAAGAGGCATGTTGCGGTGCGCTGCTTGCCCTATCCTCTGCGACCGAGATGTGGTCGGTGGCAGAACCACAGAGCTGATCTGCCACCGGGTACCAGTTTATCTGGTATTCCCCCCCGGAAACAAAAAAAGGCCCACTGTCCCCTAGCTAACCTTATTGAAATACAATTTCGATGCAATTTGGCTTTTAATATAATTATTGACTTAAAATAAACTACGAAAATTTAGTATTCGAGCACAACTAATTATGTCATAACAATTAATATTATAAAAGTTAATTGCGGTAGTTTAGCCTCCTGATACTGACGATCGAAATATTTGGGACACAGTAATTATCATAAATAATAATAGGTCTAAATTAATAATCGTCGTGCTCGTAATTCAATGAAATGTTACATTATGTCGGACATAACGAGCGGCAATCTGCGCTTATTCGCCGGTTTATTAAACACTTGCACTAATTTATTCGATGTAATTGTTCAATTAAATGTCTAGTAATTGATTCATATTTATATTGCGAATGAAAAATAGCAGTGGCGCTCGATACTCGATACTTTGCATCAAATTTAAAAAATTCAACTGTCTGTCATGGTTCAAAAGATACAGCCTGGTGACAGACGGACGGACAGCGGAGACAGGGTACGGAACCCTAAATACAGTTTTCTGAATTGTTCATTAGCTTGAGTAACAAATCTGTTTTTATCCGCTTAAAAATATCATGTGTCAAGCGCTAGACGTTATTTGACCAATGAGGGTTTTTGATATTTTTCTGCCGTTAGGTTGCAGACCCGCACACAAAGCGTCATCTGGTGGCGTAAGTGGTATCAAAAATAAGAATTTTCGATTCATTTTCTGTCACCAGGCGGCGCTCGGTAGCCCGACGGTCTTTACCGTATCAAAAAGCTGTCAGATGTCACGAATTTAAAAACCCTTATTTGCTTAATAGTTTCGAATGGCACGTATGTCACTTTGGGTTGTTTGAATTATGAATTATTTTAATTTTGACACATTATTTTCATTGCCTACCTACATTCATAGATATATAATATTAAAAAGAGGCCTACATTAGTAACTAATGAAGAGGAGGAGGAGAGGTTATTTTTCTCTCTCATGGTTTTTACTTTAGAACAGCATGTCATAGGTATGAAATCAGCATGAAATAAAATTAGTTATATTCGATTTGTAGGCATTCTTAAGTTTAAATTTTACTGGCAATATACCTGCAGATATATATACTACCTGTTTTTGTTTGAATGAGCCAATGAATTACTATTGTGAATAGAGATAAGAGAGACCTCTTGTGGAATTCTGATTCGTGTCAAAGTCAAATAGATATTGCACCGTAGTACAGAGTGTACTATAAAGTCGGTTAAATAGTCTAGACTTCAGACACTAAAGCTGAAGCTATGTATAAATGTAAACACTAACGCCGTGTCTGTGCGTGCCTGGTCTGTGTTTGTCGAGTTTGCGCCACGCCAACGGAGGCACTCGGCCGTTTGCGCCAACAATAGTGTGGGTTTGACGCCTTAGAAATGTCAGTGCTTATGGAACAACGAGTGAACGTAAGGATGACTATGCTTTATTTCATAAATTACTAATTTTATAATATAATGTCTACAAAATAAATATGTACGGAGCATTATTAATCATTTGATTCTCGTTCCAAAAATATAAATAATATGTGCCCTTAAATTTTGACTGGATTATCCTATATTAAACTAAGACTTAGAGGTAGCGCACCCGCGCTATCAGATACTTACATTCTATATTCATAGCCGCGTAAATGTACTTCGCGGCGGGCGTGTGACTTTCAAAGCCAGCACGTTTTACGGCAGTGTGAGGTTGTCCATGCGTAGTGCGAGTTGTTAGAAAATGTTAATCATGTTACTTTGCAGTAAATTACGAAAATTTTTAGATGAGAAACCGTCATTACTTATGCAATATTTTATAATAATATCTAAAGTATTTCTCGTATTTAAAGTAGACTTTCATTTTTAACCCCCGACGCAAAAACGACGGGGTGTTATAAGTTTGACGTATCTGTCTGTTTGTGTGTGTGTGTGTGTGTGTGTGTGTGTGTATGTGTATGTCTGTGGCACCGTAGCTCCCGAACGGATGAACCGATTTTGATTTCGTTATTTTTGTTTGAAAGGTGAATTAGTCGGGACTTCGGGAGTGTTCTTAGCTATGTTTGATGAAAATCGGTTGAGCCGTTTAAAAGTTGTGGGGGTTTTTTTGGGGAAAATTGGGGAAGAATAACCGAATGTCTGCAAATATACTCGAGTGGGATCTCAAATGAAAGCGCACTGAAAGAGAATATTGATGACTTAATCGAGATTCTTAGCCATGTTTCATGAAAATCTGTTCAGCCGTTTGAAGATTATCAGCTCTTTTCTAGATTATGGGGGGATCTGACTGACTTACTTGTCTGATCGTTTCGCAATTTAGTGCAGTGTTACTTCAACAATATTTAAAGAGCATAGTAAGATAACCATGACCAGATCATCCGTTTGAAGATCATCATCATCAAGTTCTTTAATAGTTGATGAGGGGATCTGAATTCCTTCTATACGTCCTATCGATTCGAAATTTGGTACCGTGATACTTCAATGATATTGAAAGAATATGGTAAGTTAACCATTATTTATACCTTCTTTAAAAATGACAAAATAAAAGTAAAATTAAAAAATTTAAAAACCCCCGACAATAAAATACAAACTCTAAAAACTAACAAATAATATTTTAAACCTATTATAATTATTATCGTCACATATATTATGTAAGTTCAAATATTTTTATTTTCCAAGCGTCGTCGAGTCGGGGGACCTGTAAGTGAGAAAAACAGGTTGCAGATTGCAACAAAAGAATTACTCCGAAAAGAGATCGCTCGTACCTAAATGTAATTCGTAATTATTAATTAGCTGATGTTGGAAAAACACTCTATAAACTTTAGCGGTCCCCCAACGAGGCGACGCTTGGAAAATAAAAATAATAATATATGTGACGATAATAATTATAATAGGTTTAAAATATTATTTGTTAGTTTTTAGAGTTTATATTTTTTTGTCGGGGGTTTTTAATTTTTTTTATTTTTACTTTGATTGTATTATAAGTGAAGCGACGTGTTATCACTGATTTGTGACGTTTGGGCCAATCAGAACGCATCTCACGTTGGTTAAATGTTTACGAGAATACCGTTTGGCAATTTTAGCGTATCGGGACTTAATTGTAATTTTATTCTTGCAGGTTTTAATTTATAGTGCCAAATTGTGTGTGCAGTACACAATTATACCCTCTCTTCCTTTGTGCCTAGTGGGACGGATAACCGACACGACTGGCGACAAATCAGGCGCAGGTCCAACTTTTACATGTCCATCCGACCCTTTTTTTTTCCGGGGGGAAAATGCTTTACGCATACCACCCAGGCGCAGGGGGCACCCAAGTGGTGATGTGGGACTCGTGGTATACCCACTAAAAACCCCCCCATCTTCCTCCTCACCGCCCTCTGACGGGGCCACGGGAACGATACACACATCCGCGACCCCGCCGGCGGCAGCCGCCTGCAAGCGGCTCCATCTTGAAAGCCCGAAGGCCCTCCACGATGGGCGCACCAGATGGTATTAGGTGCGCTTCCTCCTCGGCCTCCACCAGCACTGTAGCAGACTCCCCCTGAGTCTGCTACTAGGAGGCCATGGGTACCAGATAAACTGGTACCCGGTGGCAGATCAGGTCCGTGGCTCTGCCACCGACCACACCTCGGTCGCAGAGGATAGGGCAAGCGGCGCACCGCAATACCGTCATGCCTCTTCCTCTGCGGCCCCACCAACGCCGTTTCGGCGGAACGGCCCCGCCAGCTCGCAGGGGGTAGGGAGAGTGGCGTACCGTAATACCATCACGCCTCTCCCCCTGCGATCCCTCCACGGCCGCAGAAGATAGGGAGAACGGCGCACCGTAATACCGGCACTCTTCTTCTGCGGTCCCACCTCCACGCGCGTCCTCTGCGGGCATGTTCAGCCCGCTGGGAGCGCCCTCCTCGGGCCAGCCGGCGGCAAACAGGCCGGCCCCGGTTGCCTCTTCGCTTCACCGTGGGTGACCAGTCCACGGTTACTAAGCCCCACCGCCACGACAAGGCGTGCAACCATCGGGGGATGCCCATCCGACCCATGGATCATCTTTCTTGACAGACAATCAGGTGATCAGCCTGCATTTCCTAACCAAACTTGGAAAGAACATTTTTTTGCGGTGGAACATTACTACATCATCGTTCTCGGTGTGAAATAACCTTAAATTTGATCTTAACCGAAGACTGAAGACGGTCGGCGACTACCGCGACCGGTGTGTAATTATATCGGACCTGGCCTCGGGCCTCGTAATGTTGCCCTCTGACAAATTACACGCCAGCTGACAAATTACATCCACAAAAAGCTGACTGATGACTGACTGACATATTTTTTGCGGTGCTATTGAAGACTCGCCATTCAATGGAAAGCTTGAAATCTATTTAAGGTGGACTTGAAAAGAAACGGGAAAAATGTTGTGTCGCAAAATATATTATGATTGGCAGTTGTCATTATATCTAAATGGTTCTAAGCACAGGATTAAAGAAAGATAAACCAGATAAACAGCTAGTTTTATGAAAGATGATTCACGTAATGAATATAATATAATGAATATAAAATATTTTATACTTCTTGGTTCTAATTTTAAAGCAAGTGTTAAATAAAGTCTCCACTGTTATAAAAGACGGAAATCTTCCTGTAGTTATTTGATTTTATGTAAGTATTAATTTATTATTATAGGCTAGACATATCGAGGCAAAAACTGTCCTTTTGGAGTTATTAGGGGCAATAGATGTTGGACATTTGTGATCTTGACATTCGATGTAATCAGTCCGCATATAATTAAAAAATCTACTGAAATCAAGATGTCGTAACTTTTTCTGGTAGGTATGAAATTTTTTTTCTGTCCCATTCTTAATATTGAAATCTTTGAGACGTTACGAAATTTTCAATTCTATGTATCATATAAATTGCTTTAAAATCTCGTCTCGAATACTTCGTAGCCCTAAAAGTATATTTTCAACAAACATTTTGTTCAACAAATCAAAAGTATAAACTTATTTCCCCCAAAGCCTCGCAAAATAAAACTGTATCAGTGAAGTTTAGTATTAATTTGGACAAATAATCAGGCTCGTCGGTAACTTCGCTAACTCTTTCCACTTTTCTCGAGTGTATTATGGGAAGTTGGTAACTTTAAGTTTCCGCTTTTATTTTCGTTCCTCAAAATATCTTGCGGCTCCGCAACATTATTGGCGTTGGTTAATTGTTTCGTAGATTAATTAAATAACTTTTAAGTGTATCTGTTTGTTACAAAAAGCGGCCGTATCATTAAACGCTACTTTAATTAAGAGGCTCTCAAGTCACATTTTATCCTTGTCTTTATACGAAACAGAAACTGTACCGGCCTGTGTAGTAGGTGGACCCCAATTTTAAGCAATGTTCGAGGATTCGGTTGTATTAAATACTATATTGTATCTAAACGTGAAGAGCTTCGTGGCCTAGTGGGTAGACCGTTTGGTTTGCACTCGAGAGAGTGCAGGTTCGAATCCCAGGTTATAGCCTGTACCTGTAATGAGAGTTTTTCAGATCTCAAGTACATTATACGGACACTCAAACGGTGAAGGAAAAAATCGTGAGGAAACCTGCACATAGTAGGTCCCAGACGTATTGACCAGTTCATTCCTCTGGACTAGGCTGACTGTGTTGAGAGAACGCCGTATGTGCTTGGGCAACCATACGACATTCTCTCAACACAGTCATTACATGTCCCAGGCACTTACAGTATTTCAAGAGTAGTTACTTCAGTCAGAAAATACTGCATAAATCATCCATTAAGGATGAAAAGGCCTAAGTATCTAAACGCAAGCAAAAAGATTTAATGCCACCAAATTGATATGTCACTCTCACTGTATTTTTTTATTGCACGGCAAATAAGTGAAATTTAAATATTAGTGTGCTATTCTCTTTTTCTTTACGTTTGGATTAATTTAGATACTACCGGAGCTTAGTAACTGCCTGACCCCCAGCTTGTGGGACAAGTTTCAACTTATTGTACGACTTACAACATTTGCAAATGAATATTCTAATTGTCATTTGATTATTAATTGTAAAATGAATGAGACAAAACTGTATTACTTTTTTATAGAAAAGTGGAAATTATTGTAAAATGAATGAGACAAAAATGTATTACCTTCCGATAGAAGGGTGGAAATTTTTGGCACAAGTTATATACATCTCCACAAAATATATACCTCTAGAATTTTGAAATAAAAAAAGTAGATGTATTATTAAATATTAACTTTTTTACCCTAAACTCACTTCCTTCCACTTCCCGACCTCAGAACGCCCGTAAATTATTTTTCCTTTCATTTTTGTTACATTCTCTTCCTTTTTAGGGTTCCGTACCTCAAAAGGAAAAAACGGAACCCTTATAGGATCACTTTGTTGTCCGTCTGTCCGTCCGTCCGTCTGTCAAGACCCTTTTTCTCAGGAACGCGTGGAGGTATGAAGCTGAAATTTATATCAATTACTCAGGTCTACTGTCCCTTGAAGCTGTGAAAAAATCAAACTTCTAAGCCAACGCAATCAAAAGATACAGCCGTTTATGCCGCAAATTTTCGACACTTGCAAGGGAATCAAAACCTACAGGGTGCTTCCCGTGAACTCAGAATCTTGAAATTTGGTACGAAGCAACGTCTTATAGCATAGATAAAGGAAAAATTACGAAAACCATAAATTTTTAGTTACATCACATAATATATATTTTTTAATAATTTTAAACTTACTACCCATTTCCTCATAAACGCGTCATTTTGCAATAAAAATACCATAGTTATGACTCGATTGTCGTAATGAACGAACTTTGTAAACCTTGCAGGTTTGTACGGAACCCTCGGTGCGCGAGTCCGACTCGCACTTGGCCGGTTTTTCCCGTTTTCATAGGCTGAAGCCCTGGCCCAAAATGTTTAGAAACGCATTAATTGTATGATAACTGCGAGGTTCGTCAATAATCTATTTCCTACATTTTGAAGTATTTGATATCTTATCTAAGCTATCTTCATTTAGCTCTATATTTGTCTAAGGTTTTTATATAGAGCCATAATGCACTCCCTAGTACTATAAGAATCGAGCTTACATCTTATTATAAGTAGAGTTAGTGAATTGCAAATCCAATACGCGAGATATAATGGAGTTCTGCTCTAAACCTAACAATTTACATGAATATTACTCAAGTGGCACTCTCCGTTATAGATGGGCACGTACCCGGGTATTTACCCACCTACCGGGTAAATACCCATACGTACCCGGTAAATACCCATATCTACCCAAAATGCTGGGTAGATAAAATTCAACATTTTGTAACAATTTTTGAGCATATACTTAACTACTTCTGATTAATGTTGTACCTATTAGATATTAATCACTAATATTCCACTTCTATAGCTTTTAATTATATATTTATAGAGGAAAAAGGCTTTTTTATATTTTTTTCTTTTTTGTTCTTCATACATTCTTTTGGAATTTAATCTTTAAATCAAATTTTAGTAAACATAATAATGTAATGGTATGTAAAAATCGTACTGAACTTTGGTTTTTACAACCAAGCGCATTTGTTATGTTGGTAATCAAAATCGTACTGAACTTTGGTTTTTACAACCAAGTGCATTGGTTAAATTGGTTAGTATTTGACTCGATCTACTGTCTTTTACGACCTAATCGTATATAATATGACATTACACCAAATAGTCAAAGCAATATCTATATTTTGAATCTTACATCATACATTTCAACAAAAACTATGTTGAGATGTTGAAGTCATATAGCATTTTTTGCGAATTTAAAAGTGTTACATGCACCAATCCATGCCGGAGTAAGAATAGCACCTCCCCATATACTATCTCTTCCCGTGGGTGTCGTAAGAGACGACTAAGGGAAATACATACCGAAAATGGGCAGCAAAGTTTCCGCGAACTTTATTTATTCTTCTTATCTTTATCTTGTTCTTCTAACAGTCCCAAGGTGGAATCGGGTTTTTCGTCCACAAGTCTTTGTCAACCACATCGTGGCCATCGAAAGTGTGTCGAGTAGGGATGCGTAGTACGTAGAGGTGAAAATTTCGGAATGTTTCCGAAATTTTGGAAATTTTCGGGAAAGTTTCAGGAAGTTTACTTGAAAACTTCCTGAATACTTCCTCATGAGGAAGTTTTCAAAACTGATCATTTATCTTATAAATACAGTTGGTTTAAATGCAAATTACACTAATATTAGCTAGTTTTTATAGTTTCGATTCAATTGAACACAATAAGCACGATTCCTTGACTCAACGCCATCTATTGACACCAACAGTCATCAACGCCGAGGCAAAACTACTGAAGCTAGAAACGTAAAATTAGGACCGTGGCTTCCTTTTGTGACGTATAGGTCCACTAAGAAGGGTTTTTGCGAAATTCATCCCCTAAAGGGGTAAAAAGGGGTATCAACGTTTGTATGTAACTTTTTTGTTTGTGGTCAGATCTCTTTAAAATTTTGTAGGATTGCTCTTTGGCATGATTACCTAAAACTTTAATTCAATATTTTCTTTAAGTTCGATCTTTTAAGGGCTAAAAAGGGTACTAAACTTTGTATGGGTAAGTTTTTTAAATGAGCATTGAAGCTTGGAACTTTTGTAAATGTAGTCCTAAAAGAAATTATTTAAGCACATAATATTTCATAATTTTTCGATATTCAACCCGTAATGGGATGAACGGAGGTATGAATGTATTTTTTCAGTCATCAGACTCATACTCATACTTGACCATTTTACTATGTGTTGTACATTTTTGGAATGGTCTCTTCAAGATCTTTATTTTGATACCAAACACCTTTAGCTGCAGCCAAGTAATAGACAGCCAAAATCATTATCCTTCCTTTTGCCTTCGCTGTAGTCGGGTAAAAAGGGTTTCGTTTCTATTTACTAATTCTACGCAAACGAAGTTGCGGTCACCAGTTAGTAGTTAATAAAACAGTTTACAATAAAATTATTGATACATGAACTCACTCGTATAGGTATCTGGTTAAATTTGCCTTCACAATGAAATAATGTTATTTACTAAGATGATATAGGGGGAAGTCCCGTAGCGCCAGACGGCATCTAGCGACGGACACTCGTACTATCTCGACAAATGTCAATGTGATCTATTTATATATCGGTGAAAGGGGTGTGGGGGAACATATCAATACAGGATCACGCTTCGCGATTTGCCAGTGAGGTGCACAGCCGCGGTGGGAGTGGTGGACAACTGTTTTTGGCGGGAAATCGTGGCGTCACGCACGTTTAAATGAGTATTACTGCTATCGTTTTATCTTTAATTGTTTTTGTTATTTGTTAATAAAGACAGTGTTTCATTATAATTATTATATCGTAAAAGTTTTTATTAAATACTTTAACAGTTTTAGTATAAGATACATAATTTTGGACATTTCCTGTCCTCTAGTTTCGGACACAAAAGTGTCCCTTACCACCGAACAGTTTATAGATTGGCTTTTTTATTCAGCATGTGTACGTATTATAATGATGATTGTTTGTTATTTTACAGCATAGAAGGAGGTAGATGTTTGAAAACGGAAAAGACAAATAACCTAACCAAGAGCATGTCAGTACATGTCTAAGCAGGATTCCGTAATTATAAACGCGTAATATGTTTTTTTTTTTCAAATTTTTTCAAAAGTTACTGTCCAATTTGGTTCCGATTTTCTTAAAGAGGTTTTAGCATGATCTATCAGCATATAAAATTGCAAGTTTCTAAGTCTTATAGTTTATAAATGCCAGGGGGGGAGGGGCAACTTATTAATCACTTTGGAGGCCGATTACTCAAAAATGGTTAACTTTATTTTAAAATACCTATTCAAAGATACTCCACACGATAGGGTAGAAAGAAAAAAAATTCATCCCCACTTCACATGTACGGAAAGCCACCCCTAGAATAAAAAATATTATTATTTTATGATGCCAAATTCGAGATCTCTACACAATCTATGACTATACCAAATTTAATCCATTTATATTCATAACTACCGACACTAGAAGCGCGGACAGACATACAGACAGACAGACGGACAAACAGAGCAAAACTATAAGGGTTCCTCAAGTATTAAGGAACCCTAAAAAGAAAGGAAAATGGGTTCAGCAAAGTTTAAAAACTGCAATGGACAAGATTAAAAACTACTTGTGTAGTGTGTTTGGACCACGACGAGGACTGGATACAATGCTCCAGCTGCCAAAAATGGGCTCATGAACGTGGAGATACCTACATATTTTGTTAGAAGCACAATATTATAGAATATCCGGCGCTTGGGGTTTGAAGATTAACCCGTCCGGTACTAGGTGCCAATGTCAAAGACTTAATTTTTTCTTACTCAAACTTAATTAACATTCCTATATTTTGTTTACGTTGAAGTTGTATTTTTGTTATTTGATTTTGATTAGTGAAGTTAAGTAATTCATAAATAAATACATATTTCTCGATGTACTATTAATTTTATTTCCTGAAACCCTTATGTGTCCGCCACTAGGGGACTTCCCCCTACGTAAATAATTATTTACTTAGAAATTAGAAAATAAAGCTATATATTCTAAGGGTGAAATTGAAATCACTCGACAAAGAGGGTGTGTTCAGACAATGAAACTGTCAGACGTAAAACAAAATATACCTACTTAAAACTTTTCATACTAAAGTCAATCAGCTGATCTGATCTAATCTCAATAGTAATTTATTATCATTTTTAGTCGTGACGAGTCGGGGGTCGTTGTAAAAACAAAAATTTTGGTGACGAATCGAAGGAGTGACGAGTCGGGGGTAACTCTTGTATGGAAAGACACATTTTTATTTAATTTTTCCTTAGGTAAATTGTTTAGATTTTTAGGTACAATCATCCCTGGTAAGTTATTATTCACATATATTCTACAAGTCATATATTTTGAAAACTTCCAAATTTGGAAATTTTCAGGAAGTTTTCAGGAAGTTTTCAGGAAGTTTTCCTTAGAAAAGGAAACTTTCCAGGGAATTTTCATCTCTAATGCGTACCTTATACTCAGAATATCTCAAAGATATTCGTTGAAGGTCATACAAGTTTATGCTCCTACCTCGCCTCACCCAGATGAAGAAGTAGAGGTTATATGTATGAGGACATATCTAAGGTCATACATAACTCGAAAACTCACTTCAATGTTGTTATGGGAGATTTCAACGCATAGTTAGGCAAGCGAGGTGAAAACGAGCTGAAAGTGGGAAAAATTGGTTTTGGTCAGAGGAATCCCAAGGGTCAAAGGCTGGCTGATTTTATGGAAAAGGAAGAACTGTTTATGATGAATTAATTCTTCCAGAAGCTACCTCACAGGAAATTGACCTGGATGAGCCCTGAGAGACAAAAAATGAGATAGACTTCATCATGAGCACCCAGAGATAGATATAAAAGGATGTTTCCGTGATACACCGAGTGAAAATCGGCAGCGATCACCGAATGGTGCGAGGCACATTAAACTTATATATCAAACTCGAAAGAGCTCGCTTGTTAAAGTCTACGCTCCGACCGTCTCAAACTGGAATTAGAAACCCCGGAAGCTTTCAACTCGAGCTACAAAACCGCTTTGCTGGCCTGGAAAACTACGCTTCAGTAAACGAAATCTATGACAGGTTTGCAGAGACTATCCATGCGGTTGGGTCAAAGTACTGTGGGACCCGCCGTAGAGGTAAGCCACAGAAAATCTCCAACCACACGTTTACAATGGCTAGTCGACACACCCTTATTCTTCAAACCTCTGACGATGGTCTTATGGGCAGCTTAACAGACAGATGTCAAAGTCTTTGCAGCACGATATTCGTCTCTTTAATATTTGAAGTATTGAGGACAGGATACAGCGAAACAAGGGCTGAAAAGTGTTTGCAAGAGACACGTCTGTTGGGCAGAGCCGGTTGACGAAGCTGAAGACAGAGGATGGGAAGTTGTGTCAGCCAGGCCTGAGTTGCTCGCAGAGGTCGAGAGATTCTATGAGCAACTTTACGCCTCAGTTGCCGAACCTGTCGTTAATCTGGCTAAGTATCCTAGAGCTACTAAATCGACATCACACGGAAGATATCCCGGACATCAGCCTATACGAGATTAAAATGGCTCTTAAACAGCTTAAAAACAGACGCCGGGCAAGGATGGGATTACCTCGGAGCTGCTGAGGTCTGGTGGAACACCAACACTCAAAATGCTCCAGAAACTTTAATTCCGCTTTGTTCGAGCGCAAAACGCCAGAGCATGGAGCAAGGGCGTGGCAGTCTTGTTCTTCAAAAAAGAAGACTTTGCTGAAGAATCACAGACCCATTACGCTGCTGAGCCATGTCTATAAGCTGTTTTAAGAGTCATAACGAATCGTCTCGAACGGAAGCTTGATGACTTCCAGCCGGTTTCCGAAGAGGTTTTAGTACCATAGACCACATACATAAAACCGAGTTATACAGAAAAACGAGGAGTATAATCTGCCACTGTGCTTGGCGTTTGTGGACTATGAGAAAGCCTTTGATTTGATTGAGACCTGGGCGGTGTTACCGTCTCTTCAGAGATGCCGGATCAACACCTCAACACTTCGATGTACCTGTAGTAACCGGTACATCGAAGTGTTGAAGTGTTTTTATAGTAAAGGCACCATGTCGGTGCGAGTACAGGAGCATAGCACAAAGGCGATCCCACCGCAGCGCGGCGTCAGATAGGGAGACGTCATCTCTCTGAAACTGTTTTCCGCTGCACTTGTGGCGATTTGGCTCCGCTGGAGATTGGCCTGCAATATTCGGTACTGAAAGTACTCACCGGAGACAACCTCAGCAATACGATACAGCAGATCTGGCTAGAGCCACAAAGTCCAGTTAGGTAGGTCCAACTTCAAAAAAGAGGTCAACTGTCGAATCCAGCTCGGCTGGGTAGCGTTCAGGAGACTCAGAAACATCTTCTCATCAAAAATCCCTCAGTGTCTGAAGACAAAAGTTTTCAAGCAGTGTGTGTTAACGGTGAATGACATATGGAGCCGAAACGTGGTCACTCACGACGGGACTTATACAAAAGCTTCGTGTCGCTCAAAGAGCTATGGAGAGGGCTATGCTCGGAGTCTCTCTACGTGATAGAATCAGAAATGAGGAAATCCGCAGCAGAACTAAAGTTACCATAGCCCAGCGCATTAGCAAGTTAAAGTGGCAATGGGCTGGACATATAGCTCGTAAAATCGATGAACTGGGGCTTAAAGGTTCTTGAGTGGAGACCACGAACTGAACGTCGAAGCGTAGGACGGCCTTCCACCAGGTGGACAGATGACCTGAGAAAAGTCGCAAGGAGTCGGTGGATACAGGCCACGAGCGACCGGTCGCACTGGAAATTTATGGGGGAGACCTATGTCCTGCAGTGGACGTCACCAGGTTAAAACGAACGAACATGCACCAATCGATACAGAAAATTTTAAATAAAACTGCATTCATAACTTATTTTGGGTAAAATGGTTTATACGACCTTTTTACCCCAAGGTATCGATATTATATTCTTACGTACTTAGAAACAGCTTTCATAGAACGTTCCAAAATTGAAAATTTTGACGTCCCCTTTAACGGCCCACGATTTTTTCACATAATCGTGGTATATATGCTTGTAGTTGTTCAATCAAATCGATAGATAACTATGTAGCTGTTTATCTGTTCCTCTATAATCTGTGCATAGAAGTTATACGCCGTAGATCCAACACGATTATTACGACTATAATTAGCATCATTAGTGTCGATAATTTTTTAAAACTATATTTAATTAATTATTTACCAATTAATAACAGCTTACTATTGACGGGCTACTGGACCTAACACGCTGGACCATGAGAAACAATTGAGTATGGCCCTAAACATTAATATTTTATTTTTTATAATATGTATTTCCATAGAGAAACATATTCTATTTTTCAAAACTATATTGGTTTATGATTTTACGGTGCGTATTTTAACTGGTATGAATTCGTTAGTAAATATGCATTATATTAGGGAGGGAGAGAGGGCGCGACTGTGCCGCGGTTCACATCGACTCCGTTATAAAAAATACTAAATAATTGTTAAAAGTGCTGAAATTACATCAAAATTATGCTAAATCAAATGATAGTGCAAAGAACAATAAGGACAAAGTGAAGTTTTTCCCAGTGAAGCGTTGAAAAGTGTAAATAACTTTTTAAATACCGAGTGACTTATCAACGGATAAATTACAACTTTTTCTCAGTGTTTAAGTGCCGGAATTAAATAAACTTAGTGAAGTGGCTATTAATAAATAAACTATACTAGAATTACCATAGTGCATACGAGAAAAATATTACCGGTCGTAATTCATAACCTCAAATTGCAATTAACAATTCTTGCAAAATCATCAACAGCATAAAACCCTAATAAGCGCCATCTAGCGCTGAACGGCTGAACTCGTACAATTAGTGGATAAGCCAGTCTAACAACGTTTACGAAACTCATCACAAGAGGGCACTAATAGTAGCATAATTTATCTATCAACACAAAATGGAAGAAATAAAAAATTTACTGAGAACTATGCAGGAAGAAATGCGCCAACAAAAATTAGACATGCTAGAGATGAAGGAAGAGTTAAAGAACACCATTATTAACAACATAAATGAAAAGTTTTCCAGTTTAGAATCAAAAAATGAATTTCTAGAAGAACAATTGAATATTCAAAAAAATTATATATCAAAAATTGAGAGATTTAACAGGAGAAAAAATTTAATAATATTCGGAGTCGAAGAAAGTGAAAAATCCTACTGGGACCTAGAAAACATTGTGCTTGACATAATAAATAACATATTAAACATCAAATGCAACGAAAATAGTGTCGAATCAGTAAGACGAATAGGGAAAAAAGGTGGCAATACCAGACCTATTGTCTTGACATTGACTACTATGGGACTAAAAATAAAGATATTAAAAAATAAAAATAAACTGCAGTCATCACCATACTACATAAAAGAAGACTTCCCACCAGAAATATTAAACAAACGTAAAGAACTACAAATCGAGCTGCAGAAGATGAGAGACCTAGGAAAGAGGGCCATAATAAAGTATGATAAAGTTATCCTCCTGGAAACAAAAAATAAACAAAATATAAAAGTCACCCAGGTACAGTCTAACCAAGAAAAAAATACAAACAAGAAACGAAATATATCAGAATCACCAGAAACACCAGGTGCCAACAGATTCAAAAAACAGCCAACAAAAATTAATAAAAACAATAGTCTAAACAACTACTTAATAAAAGACCCAAAAATGCCTTCCTATGGGTCGCTCTCTTCACAAACACTTTCACCAGAGCCTAGTCAAATAACAAACTAGCAATCAACGCGAGCCCCTCCCAATCACCATCTCCCAACACGGCTGGTCACCGCGGGAGAATCAGACCGAAACCCTCAAGAGATAAATATTTCATCCAAAAAATCAAACTTATTCTTTGTAGCCACATACAATGTCAGAACTTTATCTTCACATACGCGCCTCCTAGAGCTTCTGAATGCATTAGAAAATACAAAATTCGACATAATTGGCCTCTCTGAAATAAGACGTCTTGGTAATACCATACAGGAATCGCAAGATATAATATTCTACTATATAGGCGAGACGCCAGGACTTTATGGAGTCGGATTTTTAGTAAAAAAGTCACTAAAAAAACATATAGATGGCTTTATTGGCCTTTCAGAGCGAGTGGCGCTTTTGAAACTGAATATAAATAAGTACAAAATAAGTTTTATACAAGTATACGCGCCTACAGATGCGGCCCCCGACGAAGAATTAGAAGACTTTTATAACACTGTCGATAGAGCTTTAAAGCTTTCAGACGAGAAAGTTGTAATCATGGGCGACTTCAACGCCAAAATAGGTCAAACGTCACTGGATGATGGAGAGATTGTAAATAAATTTGGTTATGGAGAACGAAATCGCAAGGGAGAAAGACTATTGCAGTTTGCCCACGAAAACAATATCTCCATTATGAACACGTTCTTCAAAAAGAAAAGTAAACAAAGGTGGACATGGAGATCTCCGGACGGACATACCAGAAACGAACTCGACTACATCCTAACAAACCTACCAAAGAACGTTCAAGATGTACAAGTACTAAACCTACAGTTTCCATCGGATCACAGGTGCGTCAGAGCTATATTTAATTTGAAACCTATCAGAAAAAATAGGAACAACTACAGAAGTTCTCAGAAAAATACATTAAAAAACAGCAAAGAAGTTTCTAATTACCTAGATGCTCTGAAAAACCTTCAAAACAATCTTATCAACCAGTATGAAGCTGATACAGTTCAAATCTATTACAATAAAATAATCTTTGCTATCAATAATAGCCTACAGACATCCACTACTCCTAGTACAAGCCCAAATAACAATAATTGTAGCGCTATTACAGAGCGAACGAGAGCACTAATGGAGCGTAGAAGAGTTCTCCAAAAAACTAAACCCAAATCAAGGTCAATGAAGAACGAATTAAGAGCTCTTTACAAACTTATAAGTAAATATTTAAAACAAGACTACAGGGAACATCGAAAACTTACTATAGAGAGACACCTAAACTCTACACGCAGTTTAAAACGAGCTTTTAATGAACTAAGAACTCACAAGACATGGATAGAGGGTCTTCGCAATTCGGACAAGACAACATACAACAGAAAAGACATACTCCAAATAGCAACAAATTTTTATAGAGCTCTGTATGATTCGACAGAATGCTACGAAAACTCTCAATCCGAACTCAAAGTTGCTGCTTATGACACAGAAATAAACCCAATAAAAGAAACTGAAATTATTAAATATATAAAACAGCTAAAACCAGACAAAAGCCCAGGGCCAGACAAAATAACAAATGTAGCTATAAAATCTGCTTGTTCACTCCTCGCTACACCCCTAATGATACTCTTTAATAAGATACTAGACACCGGGAAAACACCTAAACAGTGGTCAGAGTCAAACATCATATTGCTCTACAAAAAAGGCGACCCCAGCGATATAAGTAATTATAGACCCATCAGCCTCTTGCCTACAATATATAAACTGTTTTCGTCCATTATAGAAAAAAGAATTGCTGCAGCTCTTGACTCTCACCAGCCTATTGAACAAGCGGGATTTCGACGAGGTTACTCTACAGTGGATCACATCTATTCAGTGGAAATTATTTTTGAGAAATACCAAGAATTCCAAAGACCGCTCTACGCAGCTTTTATAGATTACCAAAAAGCATTTGATACTGTACTCCACTCATCAATATGGGAAGCCTTAGAAACACAAAGTGTAGAGGCTAAATACATCAGAGTGTTAAAATACCTATACAGTAACAATACTAGTAGAGTGAAATTAGAGACAACGGGACCTCCCATTTCAATCAAAAGAGGAGTTAGACAAGGGGACCCCCTCTCTCCTAGAATCTTCATCGCTGTATTAGAATTTATAATCAGAAAAGCAGACTGGGGTAGAGTCGGTCTAAATATAAACGGAAAGTACATTAACCACCTAAGATTTGCAGATGATCTAGTATTGTTGTCGGAAAACAGCGGAGAGCTAGAACACATGATAACTACACTTCTAACATTAAGCAGACAGTCAGGACTAGAGATCAACTTCAGTAAAACAAAGGTGATGACAAACGCGGCAAAAAATGAAATTAAAGTCGACAACAAAATTGTAGAGTATGTCGACTCCTACATCTATCTTGGCAAACAAATTTCCATTACAGAAAATCACAACGAACATGAAGTAGAGAGAAGAGTAAAAGGAACCTGGAAAAAGTATTGGGGACTCAAGGAAATTTTTAAAAGCCACATGCCAGTAAAAACGAAGAAAATAGTCATGGATAGTTGTCTCCTGCCATCGCTCACATACGCCTGCCAAACGTGGAAATTCACACGTCGAATTAAAAACAAAATAACAACTTGCCAAAGGAGCATGGAGCGAAGCATGCTGAATATAAAAAAAGTACAAAAAATACGCCATTCCGATATAAGAGAAAAATCAAGAGTAACGGACGCACTTTCCTACTCAATGAGATTAAAGTGGCGCTGGGCGGGCCACGTAGCGAGAATGAGCGACGACAGATGGACAATTCGGTTGACATCATGGCCGGGGCCCAAGGGAACCAGAAAGAGAGGTAGGCCTAGGGCGAGGTGGTCAGACGACATCATAGAAACCGCTGGCAGTTCATGGATGGTGAAAGCTAGAGACAGAGACTATTGGACATCTCTTGAGGAGGCCTTCACCCTCAAATAAGAGGGGTTCACGTTCAAAGTTTCTCAAATTATTCTTTAATCTGTAAATACATTAATTATTTTAAAATATATATATGGTAGTGCTATATTAATATAAATTTAATACAATAAATATTATTTACGAAAATTATATATATATAAAAAAAAAATCTAAATCTTAAATATATAAATTATTGTAATTATAAACAAAAAAAGGCATGAAAAGGAATTGCAATACATACTATATTGTGTTATTAATAATTTTATAAAATTTAAATTTATTGCATGATTTTTTATTTTACTGTTAAATTGAATTGAATTAATTATACTTATTTTAATTTTATAAACATTGTGTAAAACGTGAAATAAAAGGCTTTTTTATTTTATTTTTTTATTTTTATTTTTTATTTTTATTTTATTTTATTTATATTAGGGAGGTTTTTAAAAAAACCAGGAGTTGCAACAAATGCTAAATTTTATATACCCACCACTTTTGGGTATTTACCCAATATACCCGGTATTTACCCAATCTACCCGGTATATACCCAAATGGGTAGATTGGGTATTTACCCATCGCCCATCTCTACTCTCCGTACAACTTTCGTATGTAATTCTAACGTTTTGCGATTGTAGTCGAGTGTAGAATTCGAAATGAAATAAAATTATGAACAATAAACATTTAATTAAGAGCAATAAGGATCAGAGTAGGCCGATCGTAAAGTAGGCAGTACAAAAGTTAATTATAATTTTATTTTATTGCCGAAATCGAATTACCCGTAAAATAAAACAACATAAATGTTCACGACATCATTAACAGGACTTTCTCAATAAATTCAAAATCGCCGACTGACCGTATTAATGTAATTATTGTAGCAAAAACTTTAGTCAGTTTAACGAGAGTTGTGCAACTGAAGGAGTATGTGGCGGGTAAATAAAGTTTATCTGGAGGATGGTGTGTAGAAAGCTAATATTTAAAAAAATAATGCTGTAAAATATATAAAATTAGCAAAAATAATAACAACACAAACTTCCTCACACTATTAACACACACTACCGTGCGATAGTCTATACCAGTGTTTTTCAACCTTTTTCAAGATGCGACCCCCCTTGTATGAAAAAATATTTCGCGACCCCCCGACCCTTCCCTTTTTTATCATGTATGTATGTATATGTTACAGTATTACCTACAAATATTCATTTCATACAACGTTTTTATGCGTCCCCATTATTAAGATTCGGATATAAGTACATAATAATATAGTACGTCAAACACATTATTTTACAATTATATACATCGATGATATCGATGATCGATTTATGAGTATATCCTAATGTTAAAATAGAGAAAATAGATAAATAATAAGATAAAAGATTAAAAAGATTGATTTATTAAGTAAGAGACTTAATAAATCAATCTTTTTAATCTTTATTGTTTTTCTACTTTTTCTTCTCTTCTCTTTTCGACCTCCGGCGACCCCCCTACAAAAGCTTCGCGACCGCCCAGGGGGTCGCGACCCACAGGTTGAAAAACACTGGTCTATACAATTTTGTTACACATTGAAGATTTTCGATTTACATTAAAGTTATTGATATGCAACTTCTAACGTAAATAAAAATGGGACGAACTGACGAAAGAAAAAATCGCAAAAAAATAAAATCGTCTTTTCGTCCCACTAGGACGAAACTTTGTGGGACGAACAGACCGACGACTCAAATATACTATTAAATTCAGTAGAACTAACGAAAACCGACCCAAATTTTTTTTGTACTAAAATTTTCTACTATTTGTTTGAACTCCAAGCGAAACTCGTTTCAAATCGTGATGCCAAAGTTTTCACTTCAAAATATTATCTATACATGTCTTATTGTATTTTGTGATATTCCCTACATTAAAGTAAGACAATATATACTTCCATACTACAGTAAATTCCTATGATGTAACAGTTATTATTTATCCCGGTGATAATTTTGTAATAATGATTAGATAAAGGACACTCCAAAATATTACTCCATCCATAAGGGTTTCGTCAAAAACGACGCAGATGCCTCGATTTCTCCTTGGCGCCTAATCCTAAGGGTACGTCGTCGTCGTCGGATACATGAACAATAATAACTTTCTATTCTCTGTCTTCCCTGATGTTGTAACTAAAAGTCGAGTGATATAGTTCGTCGTGATCAAAATATATCAATATATCTTCTCTTAATTAAAATGTGTCATCATTTTTCGCACCTGTACTTTTAATATATTTTTTATATATTTAAATTATTTATTATAGGACACATTTTATACCTACAGTCATTATACAAATCTTGTACATTTACAGGTCGCATAACAATAGACCTAAAACCTTAATGTACTCATCGGTGGCGAAGGCTGGTCCTCCTTCATAGGGACGTCCGAGCCTGTATAGTAGGTAGGGATTTGGACGAGGGTCCTCAAAAGGTAAGCGGTAAGGGAAGCCGATAAGAATGGAGTTATAGGAACCCTACGCCACCCATGGTACTCATTGCCCACAGAAAAACCATAACACCAGTTTTGTGTCAAGGTGCTAACTGTTTGTGAGAGTTTATCATTATAATAAATACACAAATACATCAACACATGCTTACACATAATAATAAAAAAAAAAAAAAATTACACAATGAAAAGAAAATACAATGCAATTCATACAATTCGACATTAAACAAATACAACGTCGGTACTTAATGTGTTTTAACGGTAAATATAACATTAGAATTTGAAATATCATCGAATGAAGATTATAATCTATATTCCGAACAAACGGAGTTGCCATTTTCAACAGTTTGGAATAGATATTATATTAATAACTTGATGATAACCAGTGTTAGCTGTTGCCACACTTCAGAGCATGAAATAGAGCGACGAGACGTATCGTTAATTAATCAGACTAGTAACTATAGCATAGAGACCCGGCTATTAATACGAGAAGAAACATATTATGTCGTTTCTTATCCCGCATGCTAACACATAATACGAGTGCCATGGAGTCGTTATTCCACCGTCGTAAAAAAGAACACCAAAAGTCCACCAAGGCAACTTGAGAAAAAACAAAAAGACACTTCGTTAGAGTTTCGTGTTCGTGTCCATAGTTTTGCGCTTTTTAAAGTAAATTTAAAGTAAGTAAGTTTTTAAACAATTTGTTATTTTTTCATAATTACCTAAATTACTTATGGATTTAAATAGTAATTACTAACATGTTTTCGTTTTCGTTTATCGTGTGTTGTATTAGTGCATTCTAAATGTCAGTACATGTACAGTCTTATAAAACATAAGATGTTATCCGCGCCTTCGTGCGCGTAAAAAGAAATTGCGCGTGAACCGTACATTTTATATCCTCTCTCGTGGCCTATATCCTCTCTCGTGGTCTACTCTATGTCTGCACCAAGTTTCATCAAAATTGGTCTGCTATTTTCGGAGCCTATTCAATATAAACAAACCAACAAATCTTTCCTCTTTAATATACGAAAGCGACGTCTCAACGGAACGACGGTCAGGAGACAAAAAGGATGGACAAACTAACTAAGCACTGTGTGCGTCGTACAATGCGTTAATCTGTTGCGATGACACGACGCAGCGCACTAAAGAGGCTTCAGGCCTCGTATATACCTACTTAATATTAGATACTGTATCGTTTTGGCTATAAATATATCTTTATGTTTCATATTAATATGTAATCTCACGTAGCCCGCAGGTAAATTAAAACGAACAGACAGCGACACAGTTCAATTGATTTCTGTAATTATAACGCAATTAAAAACTTGTGTTGCGCCAGGATTGTACGTGTACAGTGTACATTTTGTCACTTAATAATGTGTTAAAACTGGGAAGAGGTTTAATTGTTTACTAGCTGATGACCGCAACTTCGTTTGCATAGAACTAACGGAAACGGATCCCTATTTTTTTAAACGGAACCCTAAAATAAAAGCCTGTGTTAGACCCTATAACATCAGCTAACTGCCAGTGCAAGTCCCGTGAAAATCGGTCCTGCCGTTTCAGAGATTAGCTGGAACAAACAGACAAACGGACAGATTAAAAAAACAAAATATTTTATTGTAAGTACCGAATATAAATTATTTTCATATGCATTAAGTGAAAAGCTGGTTAATTTTAAATTACAGACACTTTAATTTTATTTATCTGTATAGATTAGATACAATATTAATACGTCAAACAAAAACTTGAGCACAGTTTTACGAGAGTTGTGCGACTGAAGTATAAAATTTGGCACAGTTAAAGTTTATGTGGAGGAAGGTGTGCACTGTGCAGAAGGCTATTTTTAGGGTTCCGTAATACTTAAGGAACCCTTATAGTTTCGCTCTGTCCGTCTGTCTGTCTGTCTGTCTGTCCGCGCCTCTAGCTCCTGTAATTATGAATATAAATTGATGAAATTTGGTGCAGTTATAGATTGTGTATAGATCACGGTTTCGGGATCATAAAAAAATAATAATTTTATATTTTAAGGGTGGCTCTCCATACATGTAAAGGGGGGATGAAAAATATTTTTTCACTCTACCCCATCGTGTGGGGTATCGTAGACTAGATCTTTTAAAATAAAGGCAAGGTTTCATACGTTACTTTTTTATAAAGTTGACCATTTTCGAGGAATCGGCCTCCAAAGTAGCTTGTAAGTTGGTCCCCCCCCTAGCATTTTTAAACTATAGGAGATAGAAACTTGCAAATTTTCATGCTGATAGATCATGCTAAAAACTCTTTAGGAAAACTATTGTGAACCAAATCGGACAGAAACTTTTGGAGTAATTAAAAAAATGAATATTACGCGTTTTTAGTTACGGAACCCTCCTTAGACATGTCCTGACATGCTCTTGGTTAGGTTATTTAAATGATGCAAATACAAATAAACAGAAATACAAATATTTTTTTGTATTTCTGAGCAACATTGAAAAAAATAAAGTAAGTGTGTGTTACTCCTCCTCACACTAATATGCGTTTTTAGGGTTCCGTAATACTTAAGGAACCCTTATAGTTTCGCTCTGTCCGTCTGTCTGTCTGTCTGTCTGTCTGTCTGTCTGTCTGTCTGTCTGTCTGTCTGTCCGCGCCTCTAGCTCCTATGATTATGAATATAAATTGATGAAATTTGGTACAGTTATAGATTGTGTATAGATCACGGTTTCGGGATCATAAAAAAATAATAATTTTATATTTTAGGGGTGGCTCTCCATACATGTGAAGTGGGGATGAAAAATAATTTTTCACTCTACCCCATCGTGTGGGGTATCGTAGAATAGGTCTTTTAAAATAAAGGCAAGGTTTTATACGTTACTTTTTTATAAAGTTGACCATTTTCAAGTAATCGGCCTCCAAAGTAGTTTGTAAGTTGGTCCCCCCCCTAGCATTTTTAAACTATAGGAGATAGAAACTTGCAAATTTCCATGCCGATAGATCATGCTAAAAACTCTTTAGGAAAATTATTTTGAACCAAATCGGACAGTAACTTTTGGAGTAATTAAAAAAAAAGCATATTACGCGTTTATAGTTACGGAACCCTCATTAGACATGTCCTGACATGCTCTTGGTTAGGTTATGTATATTAACATGATAAATAAGCATTCCATAGACAAGATTTACAAATTTTTAATGCGTATCTTAGAGGCAAAAGAACCCTATAAAAGTTTAAACTTAAAATTTACAGACGGAGTTAGGTTCTAGTTCCAGTTCTCACGGTTATGTAACCTGTATAATAACCAGCTGCAGTTGTGTACGACTTCAATCGCGTGGAATTATGGATTACTAGCTGTTGCCCGCGGCTCCGCCCTCATAAGTATAGTATCCCTCGGGAACACTGTATTTTTTGGACTAAAGTGTAGCCTATGTTTTAATCCAAGGCCCAAACTACTACCATACGGAATTTCATCGAAATCTCCGTTTAAAGAGGAAGAAACATCCATCCATACATACATGCATCCATACATACATCCATCCATACATCCTCACAAACTTTCACATTAAAATTTATAATATTAGTAGGAATAGTAGGAAAGTAGTAATAACCGTGGCGTGATATTATAATATAGCCTTAACTCGAAAGCCTTCCTCAATAAAATGGACTATTCAAAATAAAAGAATTTTCGAAATAGGCAATCGGACAAATTTTTTTTTATTGCATAAATGAATAGTACTCTTAAATATGAGTAACTTCTCAGAAGAAACCGTATATCAAAAGTCAATATTTTCAAAGGTACAGCGATTTGTATAAAAAATTTCGCGAGCCTCCTAAAAACGCTCCATACTAAAATCGATATACACATGACGTCACTTGAATATGAAGTAGTATGAAGTAGTATATGAAGTATATGGCCGCAGGAATATATTTGTAAATATCTCCGATATTTGTGCGTTTAAGTTCATACTTACCATAATGAATGTTTTTGTATATGATGTGAGTAAACTAATGATGTAGGTTTTGTTTACCAATTTCGCAAAAAAAAAAAATTTTTTTTTGGTATAAAGACTCGAAGAAATTTTGTATACAAATCGCTGTACCTTTGAAAATATTGACTTTTGATATACGGTTTCTTCTGAGAAGTTACTCATATTTAAGAGTACTATTCATCTATGTAATAAAAAAAAATCAGTCCGCTTGCCTATTGGACAGATAAGAACGTTCAATCAAACAAAACTCTTGCGCGTTACAATTAAGTGTAGATAAAACCTGTTACTGTACTGTGTTACTAATGTAGTATATAGATTGACAAGTCTAATACAAACGAAAGATTAAATGATTTATCAGCCTTAAAATACGAAAACTATTACGAAGCATTATCCTAATCTGAAAGTGATTGATGATTATACAGTCGCATCGAATGATCAGATATCGCATTCATTAGTAAATGTAGGCGGGATGTGCTCGCGTGGGACAACATGGCGGCGTGTGGGACGGCGTGGGACGTGGGACGGCTCCCCCTCCGGAAGGTATTTGTCGAGGCTTGTCTCTTTTCTTTCCTCTATGATTAATGACATGTTATTTTTCGCCGGGTAGCCGGCTCGTGCTGTATTTTTTCTGCTTTCCAGCTCTCTGTCCCGTGACGTGCGTCTATTCGTCATTGAATTTTGATGGGAATGTGCATGTATTTTTTTTTTATCAAAGATACCTATATGTCGGAGAACCACAGCTGAGAACGGAATTGAGACGTAAAATCTGCAACTGATTTGACGAGTTCGGATGCAATTGGCAGTTGACAGCTCGATAGTCAATGTCACTTTTGACAACGATGGAAGAATAACGCTGGTCGACTAGAGGACTCGAAGAGAAGATACCGTGAGCGGCGCACGTATTGCCAAGTTGTTTCCGACTTCGCCACGTCTCGATATTAATCCGTTTGTATAATGTCGTGTGTGAATATCATAGTGTGAAACTTTGTTATTTCTCGAACAATATACAGGTACAGTGTATGAGAACTATTATTTCCTGACAACTTAACGATTGAAGACAATCTAAACAACGCCCACAAGGAGCCTACCACGTTATCAGAATTGGGATGTAACCACGAAAATCAAGATAGATTATAAATGGAATAATCAATTGTGTAATTTTACGAAAAAAAGTGAGGGTAGTGAAAAAAAAAGTGTAATCTAGCCCGCACAAAAGCTACAAAAAGTGATAATAATCATTGCGAATGTTGTGGATCGAGTTATGCATCTACGATGGCAACGTGGCGACTGCGGTGACGACAGCGACGTGGTGACCGTGGTGACGACGGTGACGTGACGACTGCGGCAACAATGGCAACGTGGCGACTGTGGTGACGTGACGACGGTGGCATGTCATGAACGTTACGTCTGTGGTGGTGACACGAGCGTGGTGGCGAGGCAACGACAGGCTTTGGTTATGAATTTAGTGGATTTGGTAACAGGTGGTAGCCAACTTTTTATTCCTCGTAATAATTTTTAAAGACCTTCAATGTTACAGTGATTTATCTGACACTGGATACATTTACAAAGTATCCATGAAATTGCTTGCCTAAATCTCAAACACAGAATTACAGAAAAAACCAGAAACCGTCAACGTGCTTGAAAGTGAAGCCGTCACGACCATTCCAAATTGGAATGGTTAGATATTTAGTCTGTCAGTCAATGGCCGACGCGCGCCTTGTAAACTTCGTTTGAAATTGACAGTTTTTAATTAATTATGCCGACTTGTGTCGTTCCCACATGTAAAAATGCTGCTGGGACTGTGAAGAAATCACATGGGATCACATTTCATCTGTAAGTAGTACATTTCCAATTCAGTTGAATAAATTATTGAATTTAAATCACAGAATTACAGAAAAAACCAGAATGAGTGTTCGATCACATTTGTACGTAGCGGACTGTGTCCAAAACTATGACAAAACACCGCCCCGCTCGCACTTCACCTCCCCGCGTAGGGTTACCAGCGCAACACAACATTACCTCTTTATGGGGTAAATTAAAATTTTATGTATGACTGCAAATAGTGAAATAGAAATTTTAAACCATAGATTTCGCATGGAATGTAATAAAGCAATTGTTTATAAAACCAACAAATTTTCAAAATTTTCTAAAACTGCTTATTTAAGGTTTGGGAGGAACGATTTAATTGAAAAATAAAAATAAATAAATTAATGTCGGTTGTTCTCCAATAAACCAATTATTAGAGTCGAATTTATTTTTAACCTCCGACGCAAAAATTTGACGTGTCTGTCTGTTATAAGTTTGACGTGTCTGTCGCTCTGTCTGTTTGTCTGTGGCATCATAGCTCCCGAACCGATGTAGCGATTTCAATTTAGTTTTTTTTTTTGTATTAAAGGTAACTTATCTGCGAGTGTTCTTAGACATGTTTGATGAAAATCGGTTAAGCCGTTTAAAAGTTGTGGGGGAGAAAGTGGGGAAGAATAACTGAATGTCTTTTAAATTATTAAATTTTAAATATTTATTATTTAAATTTTATTTTAATTAAAATTTTAATTAAAATAAATTTAAATTTTAAATAAATAAATATTAAAATTTAAATAAACTTTTAAATTCAGCTAAAATTTTAACTATTTCTCTACAGTCTACTCAATCTTCTTAATATTGAAGTCGGTACCAGCCTTATTATTTTTACTTTATTATTATTTGGTAGTCGGTTTAATTTATTGTTTAAAATTTTAATTATACCCTTTTTAGTGAAATTAGTTAAATTATTATTAAAACATTTTAAGAACGTTTAATAAACGGTCGAATGTATAATTATTAAATACGCGCCAAGCTTCGTTAGGTATTGTAAATAAGATGATGATGATGATTACTGTAAGTTACATAGTTGCAGTTCTTTGAACATTGCCGAAATTTCCAAACGCGCATCTTTAAAGACAGAGGAGTACTGTTCAGTACTTTTGGGTGCAAAACCTTAACCGCCTCTTTTTTGGAAGTCGGTTAATATATAATTCGCATATAGTAAAGTATATTGTATTTTATTGTAAAATCTAATATTAACTAATTACGAAAATTTGGGTAAAATGTTCCATTATTTTGTGGCAACACTTACAAAACAATAGCGTTATTATGTTTCGACAATTATTTATTCAATAAAAATTAATTGAAAAAAAGTTGGGTAAAATATCCTGTTTTTCTGTGGCAACACTTACAAAAAGAAACCATGATTTTCTATGACAATAACGACATGGATTTAAATTCAATAATTTATTCAACTGAATTGGAAATGTACTACTTACAGATGAAATGTGATCCCATGTGATTTCTTCACAGTCCCAGCAGCATTTTTACATGTGGGAACGACACAAGTCGGCATAATTAATTAAAAACTGTCAATTTCAAACGAAGTTTACAAGGCGCGCGTCGGCCATTGACTGACAGACTAAATATCTAACCATTCCAATTTGGAATGGTCGTGACGGCTTCACTTTCAAGCGCGTTGACGGTTTCTGGTTTTTTCTGTAATTCTGTGATTTAAATCCATGTCGTTATTGTCATAGAAAATCATGGTTTCTTTTTGTAAGTGTTGCCACAGAAAAACAGGATATTTTACCCAACTTTTTTTCAATTAATTTTTATTGAATAAATAATTGTCGAAACATAATAACGCTATTGTTTTGTAAGTGTTGCCACAAAATAATGGAACATTTTACCCAAATTTTCGTAATTAGTTAATATTAGATTTTACAATAAAATACAATATACTTTACTATATGCGAATTATATATTAACCGACTTCCAAAAAAGAGGCGGTTAAGGTTTTGCACCCAAAAGTACTGAACAGTACTCCTCTGTCTTTAAAGATGCGCGTTTGGAAATTTCGGCAATGTTCAAAGAACTGCAACTATGTAACTTACAGTAATCATCATCATCATCTTATTTACAATACCTAACGAAGCTTGGCGCGTATTTAATAATTATACATTCGATCGTTTATTAAACGTTCTTAAAATGTTTTAATAATAATTTAACTAATTTCACTAAAAAGGGTATAATTATAATTTTAAACAAAAAATTAAACCGACTACCAAATAATAATAAAGTAAAAATAATAAGGCTGGTGCCGACTTCAATATTAAGAAGATTGAGTAGACTGTAGAGAAATAGTTAAAATTTTAGCTGAATTTAAAAGTTTATTTAAATTTTAATATTTATTTATTTAAAATTTAAATTTATTTTAATTAAAATTTTAATTAAAATAAAATTTTAATAATAAATATTTAAAATTTAATCATTTAAAAGACATTCAGTTATTCTTCCTCACTTTCTACCCCCACAACTTTTAAACGGCTTAACCGATTTTCATCAAACATGTCTAAGAACACTCGCAGATAAGTCACCTTTAATACAAAAAAACTAAATTGAAATCGCTACATCGGTTCGGGAGCTATGATGCCACAGACAGACAGACAGACCGACAGACACGTCAAACTTATAACAGACAGACACGTCAAATTTTTGCGTCGGGGGTTAAAAATAAATTCGACTCTAATAATTGGTTTATTGGAGAACAACCGACATTAATTTATTTATTTTTATTTTTCAATTAAATCGTTCCTCCCAAACCTTAAATAAGCAGTTTTAGAAAATTTTGAAAATTTGTTGGTTTTATAAACAATTGCTTTATTACATTCCACGCGATTTTGTTTTACGAAGTGTTTGTTTGACGAAGTGTTTATATAGTAAAGCCACCATGTCCGTGCGAGTACAGGAGCATAGCACAAAGGCGATTCCATTGCAGCGCGGCGTCAGACAGGGAGACGTCATCTCTCCGAAACTGTTTTCCGCTGCATTGGAGGATGCGTTCAAACTCCTGGACTGGCAAGGACTTGGGATCAATATAAATGGTGACTACATCACTCACCTTCGATTTGCCGATGACATCGTGGTTATGGCAGAAACTCTGGAAGACCTTAACACTATGCTAGAAGACCTCCGTAGAGTTTCACAACAGGTGGGACTTAGTATGAACATGGATAAGACGAAAATTATGTTTAATGCCCATGTTGTACCCACCCAAGTGACCGTTGGAAATTCTACGCTCGAAGTTGTTGACGACTATATATACCTAGGGCACAAAGTCCAGTTAGGTAGGTCCAACTTCGAAAAAGCGGTCAACGGTCGAATCCAGCTCGGCTGGGCAGCGTTCGGGAAACTCAGAAACATCTTCTCGTCAAAAATTCCTCAGTGCCTGAAGACAAAAGTTTTCGAGCAGTGTGTGTTACCGGTGATGACATATGGAGCCGAAACGTGGTCATTCACAACGGGACTTATTCAAAAGCTTCGTGTCGCTCAAAGAGCTATGGAGAGGGCTATGCTTGGAGTCTCTCTACGTGATAGAATAAGAAATGAGGAAATCCGTAGCAGAACTAAAGTTACCGACATAGCCCAGCGCATTAGCAAGTTAAAGTGGCAATGGGCTGGACATATAGCCCGTAGAACCGATGCCCGCTGGGGCCGAAAGGTTCTTGAGTGGAGACCACGAACTGGACGCCGAAGCGTAGGACGGCCTTCCACCAGGTGGACAGATGACCTGAGAAAAGTCGCAGGAAGTCGGTGGATACAGGCCGCGAGCGACCGGTCGCACTGGAAATCTATGGGGGAGGCCTATGTCCTGCAGTGGACGTCACCAGGCTGAAACGGATTCCACGCGAAATCTATGGTTTAAAATTTCTATTTCACTATTTGCAGTCATACATAAAATTTTAATTTACCCCATAAAGAGGTAATGTTGTGTTGCGCTGGTAACCCTACGCGGGGAGGTGAAGTGCGGGCGGGGCGGTGTTTTGTCATGGTTTTGGACACAGTCCGCTACGTACAAATGTGATCGAACACTCATTCTGGTTTTTTCTGTAATTCTGTGATCTCAAAATAAACTTTATAGTTTAGTGTTCTGTTGTTCTGCTGTTGTGTTTTCTGTGCAGATGGAACATATTGCAGTCTGGTGTCCAAGCTGTAATGCTTGTGACGCAACGCGCAACAGCATGCAGTGGCGGTGTCCTGTAGAACGAGACGCGCAGCATATTCGGAGCGGCTGGTTCCTGTGGCGGGTGGTGATGGCGGCGTGATGGTGGCACGCACTCAACGGTGTGGTGGCCGTGACTGTTTGGTGCTGATGGCGGCGGCACACGTGAACTCCGGTGAACTTGGTTATCATGTAATAGGTTGTAAACGCACTTGTGAGTCTTCTGGTATAGTGAGACTCTTACTGTAATAGCTTTCCCTAATTCAATCAGTTTGTTGAAAGGAAATGAAATTAACTTTATTGCATTATCAAATCTGACATTTTATCTCAAAAAAGGAAATCAATATTCTAGCTATCGCAGTTCTTGAGATACAGCCTGGTGACAGTTCCTGTTTTTGCATTTGGATACGGAACCCTAAAAGAATGTAATTGTACATAGTTTGGACAATTGTTGTGCTCTTTTATTTTGTGTACAGGTGGGGTCAGTACGCGAGCGGCGGCCAGCGACGCGACGCGATGCGACGCTACGCGACGTGACGCGACGCGACGAGACGCGACGAGACGCGACGTGACGAGACGCGACGCGACGAGACGCGACGTGACGAGACGCGACGAGACGCGACGTGACGAGACGCGACGCAGCGGGTGGTGTGGGCCGTGCGACGGGGTGCTGTGGCGGCCAGGGATCTGCACTCTGTACTTCATTGAAGTATCGGATTTGGAACTAAAGATATTTGGTGAGCGTAATTGTTTATCTCGTGACTATAGTGTGAAGACTCGGTATAGTCTTTAGTAAAATTGTTACAAAATACGTTTTGAAAAGCAGTTAAGCGGAAGTAAATAGATTTTCGATTCGTTATTTTTATTAATTGAAAATAAGGGACGTAATCAGAGAAAATTAGAAATTTTAGAGAGAGACCGTTATACACTAAAAGCTGTAAATTCTAAGAGTACTTACAAGTATGCGCACGACCGTCTGAGAAAGATGCCTGACCATGAGATCCCCGTAGATTGCGAAAATAGCGGTGCAGAATAAGTTGTGTAACCCATTGACCACTATTCAACCAACTAATTGCAAAGTAGTTTATTGAGTGTAGATTGTGTGAAAGTTGTTGGTGTTGAAATGGTGTTGAGATGAGATGAGAATGAAATGGTGTTGAGATGAGATGAGATGAGAGTGACGACTATTGTGAGATAGCGTCACTTGGCGCACCGCGCTAGTGGCATGAGTTGCTACCGCTCGATTTAGGTGGTAGTGACGACTGTTGTGAGATACCGTCACTTGGCGCACCGCGTAAGTGGCATGAGTCGCTATCGCTCGATTTAGGTGGTAGTGACGACTGTTGTGAGATACCGTCACTTGGCGCACCGCGCAAGTGGCATGAGTCGCTATCGCTCGATTTAGGTGGTAGTGGCGACTGTTGTGAGATACCGTCACTTGGCGCACCGCGCAAGTGGCATGAGTCGCTATCGCTCGATTTAGGTGGTAGTGACGACTGTTGTGAGATACCGTCACTTGGCGCACCGCGCAAGTGGCATGAGTCGCTATCGCTCGATTTAGGTGGTAGTGACGACTGTTGTGAGATACCGTCACTTGGCGCACCGCGCAAGTGGCATGAGTCGCTATCGCTCGATTTAGGTGGTAGTGGCGACTGTTGTGAGATACCGTCACTTGGCGCACCGCGCAAGTGGCATGAGTCGCTATCGCTCGATTTAGGTGGTAGTGACGACTGTTGTGAGATACCGTCACTTGGCGCACCGCGCAAGTGGCATGAGTCCCAACCGCTTGATTTAGGTGGTAGTGACGACTGTTGTGAGATAGCGTGACTTGATGGAGTGGAATGAGTTACTATCGCTCGATTTAGGTGGTAGTGACGACTGTTGTGAGATAGCGTCAGTTGATGGAGTGGCATGAGTTACTATCGCTCGATTTAGGTGAAAGTGACGACCGTAAGGATTGATACTGAGTAGACTGTACGTAGAGTCAAATTAAGAGTAAAGTGGTGTGTGTGGTGGTGATGTGAAAGTGGTGAAAAAACTGGTGTGGTTGTATGGTTGTAAAATAGTGTGGTTGTATGGTGTGTGAATACTAGTCAATGGCCAGTAAATTGTTATTTGATGATTCGTAGTGAAGTTAGCTAAATTGTGTGAGAAAAAAAAAGTGTTGATTCCTTGTAAGAGTTGTTTCAAGTAAAGTACCATACCCAAGCGTGTTAATCAGGATAGGCCGAGCGAAAGACTTGTGATATTGCAGCTGGGTTTTCTCTTTTTCAGGAGCATCACACGGGGACGTGTGACTGGTCAGAATGGCCGTGTCGGAGAACCACAGCTGAGAACGGAATTGAGACGTAAAATCTGCAACTGATTTGACGAGTTCGGATGCAATTGGCAGTTGACAGCTCGATAGTCAATGTCACTTTTGACAACGATGGAAGAATAACGCTGGTCGACTAGAGGACTCGAAGAGAAGATACCGTGAGCGGCGCACGTATTGCCAAGTTGTTTCCGACTTCGCCACGTCTCGATATTAATCCGTTTGTATAATGTCGTGTGTGAATATCATAGTGTGAAACTTTGTTATTTCTCGAACAATATACCGGTACAGTGTATGAGAACTATTATTTCCTGACAACTTAACGATTGAAGACAATCTAAACAACGCCCACAAGGAGCCTACCACGTTATATATATTAATACGGAAAGAAAAAACTTTATACTCCGTTTCACAGAAATGATGCGAACGAAAGGTGTAGGAAATTAGGCACAGTTTAAGTAGAGGTGAAGCTGCACAATATATTTTTTTGTAAATTCTTAAAAATACCTACATCAAATTAATAAAAATAACGTTACACACACTTTCGTTTTGCTGGAAAGAGGTTGACTATAAAGTTTGTCATATTATTATCTTGCTGATTTTTCAACCAAATTAGCGATTTTACCACATTTAAGTATTTTATTTTCAAGCCCCGACGCAAAGAGAGGGGTGTTAGAAGTTTGACACAAAACAGTTAACAGACAGACACTGTCTGTTTCCGTGGCATCGCAGCTCCCAAACGGATGAATTTAGTTTTTTTTGTTTGTTTGGAAGCTGACATGATCGATATTTTTCTTACTTCTTAGCTATATAATATATTCATCAACTCGTTCACTGCTTGACAATTCGGTGGTTACTTAAAAATGTATCCTGTCTAGTATCATATTATATTCCCTATTTAATTTTGTTTTGTTTGCTTACTCTGTGCTAATTTTCAAATGGAGGACTAACCGATAATTTGTTCTAATTGAAAGCTCCCTAATTAATAGGCGTTACTTTTAATTGAAAACTTTATGCCGTACTGTTTGTTGAATCATTAATTAATTGTATTCCCAGAATTATGACGCAAAATTAATATAACTGTCACAAACTGTCCATGATATTTTATTTATGTATAAATGTTATTGGGTACCTAGTATACTCACAACGTATGTTTTACTACTTAGGTGGCCTATCTATAGGTAATAATAATATGAAGAGGAAAGATTGGTTAGCAATAATAGCATTGAATATGCTCCGAAACCACTGGTCCGATTTTGATGAAATGTCGCACAGAAGGGAGCGGCAAATGTACGGTTTCCACGCGATTTTCTTTTGCAAATACGTGGTTGGGGGGTAACATCTAGTTTTGACTGAACTGCAGTATTTAAAAGGAAAAGTACATTTACCTATACAACATTTTGTGAAAATATCCAACAAGATAGTTTTTCATGAAGTACCTTGTACGTTCTGTATAGTGTAAAGTGCATAACTACCTACCATATACCTACAGTTTTCGCGTTTTTTGTGCCCGCACCTGCTCCGTACGAATATTTCAATACACGGACTAAATACAGTTTTTCGCACCTAGTCCTGAAAAGCGACTATTTCGGAAATATTTTCGGCTGCAACCCTCTGCGTATTTCGTTTAACTTTGAACTGGATTGCAACGCTTTTTGAAATATTTACTTTAACAAAATACAGGTAAAGTGCGACGCATCAGTATATAATTCTTATTATGTTTATGGAATACCTATTCATTACATGCTTGCTGCTAACAGCGGGACTAGATGGCCTTTTAGGCTAATAGATATTTTACAATTATTCTTGACCCTTATCATTAACAGGATTTGTTGAAAAAAAAAAAAAAAAAAAACTTAGCATCATTGTGATTTGAAAGTCGATAAGGAAGGAAATATTTATGAGATAGACATATTTTTGAAGGTTTCACTTCTATCACGCGTGAACTGTACACGAGATTTTTTTGTGCCATATACACAGTTTGAACTTACAACTAAAAATAAATCTAAAATATCTAATAAAATACAAAAAAACCCACATGATTAGATTATAGTTTCGATAAATGTATGCAATATGCCTAGATATTATTTCTCCTTTTTTTGAGATGTGAGCGTGCATTTTCATCAAGCGGCAACTTGTCCGATAGTACTTAGGTACCTACTGCGTAAAACAACATTGTATCTGCTATTCTGTGAGCGTATGAGGCCAAGGTAGCACCCGCAGCCGGCTGGCCGTGGACTGTGGCAGGTCAGGGTATTGTAGGCATGGAGGATCACTGGATTTTAATAGGACATATTATTATTTTGGATGTGAGTTTGAACCGTGTTGTGTGGCAAGTGAGGGCTGAGATGAGTCAGCATTGATGATTTCGTATCTATTTAGTTTTTAGATATATTTTCGATTTGTCATATTATAACAATTAGTAGTAGGTACTAAGTAGGTGTCATATCCTTTTTTTCAAGAAAAACTTACAGCTAGAAGGTACAAGACTAACAACAGAGTAACAATATATGACCTATAACAAGTTTTCACGATCTAATATTATAATGTTGAAATTGAGGTAGACGTTAAAAGGACGAGCAAAAGTGAAGGTAAAGGATGTTACAGTTTTTATAAAAAAATTTAGAGTTTTATAACGCTTACACACACGCCGTAGCCCCTTTGATTGTAGATTTGATATTTGCACGTATGTAATTTTTTTTGCCGCATCGCTGGCGGTGAAACGACGCAGCTCCTGCGGCGCGGATATGTAGCTACAAGGGACCATCCACATATTACGTCACGCAAAATTTCGACTTTTTGAACCCCTACAGGGGGGGTAGGGGTTCAAAAAGTCGAAATTTTGCCGCCGCTGACGCAAAACCCGCCATGTCACGCTTTTGAGTATCCCTATACCTGTATTTAACATGTACTGTCACACTTAGTACGACCTGTGGCATAATATGTGGATGGACCCCAATACAAAATCCGACGGCGCGGCGCCGCCTGAGTTGCGTTGGCGCGTCTTTAAAGGCGCTTAGTGCTTCTGTTTCAATGTTTTATAACCCAATTCACTTTCAGGCTTGTCTTTAGTATTTTATTTACTCAACAGAACAAAGGTTCTGTTGAGTAAATAAAATACTTAACTGTTTTTATGTTTAGGATAGAAAAGTTTATTACTTATGTTTGACATAAGGACAGTTAAGTAAACTAAAAATGACAATTTGTAAGATTTTCAGAAAGGGAAAAACAGACTATTCGACATAATTGTCTGGAGGCCGGCCTTTATTGGTGGGTTATCTATACATATTATAATAAATCTGTAGAGGGGTCATGTCTGTACATTAAAGTTATCTAAGTGAAAATCAAAATGGGGGGTCTATAAAGGCCACAGAACCTAAAAATAACGTTTTTGAAAAAAATGTCTGTCTGTCTGTCTGTCTGTGTGTTTATTATCACATCACGCCGAAACCACTGGATGGAATAAAATGAAATTTGGCAGGTAGGTAGCTTAGGACCTGAAGGGTAAAATAGGATACTCTTTATCCCGCAAAATTAAAGGGTTCCCATGGGATCTTCAAAAAACTGTACCTACCTGTTTGACGTTATTTCAGGCAATCTACTCGACGTATTTAAATAAAACTTGGCACAAAGGTAGATTGGAACATGAAATAACTAACAGTATTTTTTTTTTCTTGGAAACCAAAACGGTTCCCACGGGATCATGAAAAAACTGTATTTTTGAACTTGCTTCACAAACCGAAATAAATCATCATTTTTCGCATGATTTCTCTTGAAATAAAACTATTAAATTAAAATTATAAAAATAAATCTATTTTTTATCCTACTCAACACAAATAATAAATAGCGAAGGACAAAACCAATAGTACAAGATCTACTTAAACTAAGAATTTGCTTTGAGCGAGAGGTCAACTTATTTGGTGGTCTTTAATAAGTTACCTACTATTTTTTTAGCTGGTAAAATGTACCTTGATATTATTTCGTTCAGGCTCTTGAAATATTTGCGTTCGAAATTCAAAATTAAACCGCATGCATAGGCTGTGTTCCGCGGAAAATAAAACGTAGGCAAAATGGCAACCGCTGATATTAAATAAGCAAAATGGCGGATTATGTTAGTAGCATTATTGAAGTTAGCAAAATATGTGCCCTGGCGGATAATCTGTTTTTTAACGCTAGCAAGCGCTAACAAGCTCTATTTTCGGCGGAACACAGCCATAGTCTTTTTACCGTATTGATATTGACTGAGCAGAATAGAAGAATAACTGTTTTATAATATCAAATACTATTCTATTCTGTGAAAAAATATTTTCAACTTTTATAACATTCGTCTTCTTTAATTTTAGTGAAATAAACTTTAAATTGATGTTATATCTTTGAGTATCCTACCATATTATAGGTACTAAGTAATTGTATATTAGGTTGAACTTGAAGCTTGGTAGGTATCTTATTACGAATAATGGTGTCTACAGACACACGAATTTGGTACGGAGCGTACAGCGGATCTGGTACGCTCCGTACCAAATCAGAGCGTGTGTAGGGCAGTCCGGTGAACATAAGAAGAAGGCGAAGAGTTCGCAGCTATTCGCATCGGATTTGGTCCGCTCCGTACCAAATCCGTGCGTGTGTAGAGCAGTCCGGCGGTTAGGCCGTACAACGGTGTCAGTGTTGCTAACTTAGGGATTTACCACCCAAAATTAGGGAAAATATCTACGGGGGTTTACTAGGGGCCAGGACGTTTAGAGTTTACTCCTTATGAATCAATTTGTATGTAATAATAAAAAATATTTAAATGTGTGTATATAGTCAGGGATATGAAAATATAATATTGGGAGTGAAATCAGATTAAGACAAGTTAGTTATTCACGCGTAAGTCTTTATGTTAAACACATAACCTTTCTTTCTAGCTTATTATCTCTTAGACCTGTCAATGGTATCAGGGGTAAAGTTTAGGGAGAAATATTTTTGAGAGTTGATATCACTGCCTGTTATCAATGAATTTCGGGAATCATCGCGTCGTCGAAAAACAGCACTGTAAATAGAACTCTGTGCTAATGCAATAGAACTGAAAATCGAACACACGAGTGTCGAGCTTTTCGGTCCACTGCATCGTACCAAATCCGTGCGTGTGTAGCGACACCAGATTCGGTCTGCGGATATGGTCCGCTGTACGCTCCGTACCAAATTCGTGTGTCTGTAGATGCCTACTCTACAGCAAACCGCAAAAGTTTTTACAATACCTATACTAATATTATAAATGCGAAAGTGTGTCTGTCTATGTCTGTTACCTCTTCACGCTTTAACCGCTGAACTGATTTTGATGAAATTTGGTATAGACATACTTTGAGTCCTGGGAAAGGACACCGTAATTTTTCGGCATAAAAAGTACCCTATTACTTTTTATGCTGAAAAAGTACGGTGTTTCTGAGGGATAATGTATTATTCTGTGTATATTTGACTGTCTTTCACTGCTAAACGGTTGATCCGATTTGAATGAAAGTTGGTATGGTAGTCATAGCAAGCGTCCATAGATATTATTATTATTCTTATTATTATATTATTATTATTATTATGGTAGTGGTTTATGCTTTGGACAAACGCGCAGTCCACTTTTTCCCCAAAAAGATACAGTGTTCCCGAGGGATAATATATTATTTTGTGGATATTTGACTGTTTTTCACTGTTAAAACGTTGAACCGATTTGAATGAAAGTTGGTATGGTAGTGGTTAATTCTTTGGACAAACGCGTAGTCTACTTTTTATTCCAAATCTATACTAATATACTACTATTAATATACTAATATATTATACTTCTATACTTAATATTATAAATGCGAAAGTGTGTCTGTCTGTCTGTCTGTCTGTTACCTCTTCACGCTTTAACCGCTGAACCGATTTTTATGAAATTTGGTATAGACATACTTTGGGTCCCGGGAAAGGACATAGGATTTTTTTATCCCGAAAAAGTAGTGTTCCCGCGGAATAATATATTTACACGGGCGGAGCCGCGGGCAAAAGCTAGTAACTCATAAGTTTGTAAATAGACATGTATCGTCTGAAAGGCTAATGCCCAAGAGACTTAACTTAGTAAAAGCTCTTAGATTTGCGCTGGCTACGTCGTATACGTATATTAGAGTACAGTATCTATGATAAGTTTTGAAATATGTTTATATTATTTACTTACCAAATAATAAGCCCACCAAATATTAAACTAATATAGGTATAACAAATAATCAACGCCGAATATTGGTATTATATTATGTAACCGCATTACTCTGGGTCTGCCTGTTGCCGGCCTACTAAGGTTTTACCAACTACAGAAGTTCTAACTGAGGGTCAGTTAACACCGAAATAAGACGCCACGCGACGCGGCGCTGCATTTTAAAAATAGTGATTTAAAATTGAACTTCAATCAGTACACAAGAAGATACACGCTTTAATTAGTGTTGCCCAAATCAGTCTTGGTCTTGGTCTTGCAGCAAGAGTCTCGCAAGTCTCGCAATTACCTATTAGCCTATTGCTATTTATTAAACGTTATTTTAGATATTAGAACAACTTAATATAACAACGTAACGTAATACCTACTCTATAACGTTGTTCTGAGATCTAAAATAACGTTTAATGAATAGCAATAGGCTAAAAGGTAATAGCGAGACTTGCGAGACTCTTGCGAGACTCTTGCTGCAAGACCAAGACCAAGACTGATTTGGGCAACACTAGCTTTAATGCAGGAGCGGCGCCGCGCTAATGACGCTATGCAGAGCGGGTGCCAAACTGCACATTCAAACGTGTCCTTTTGGGTAGTGAATAAAGTTAAATATTTAATAGTTATCTTAAAAATTGCAGCGCTGCGTCGCATATCGTCTCCTATCAGTGTGAACTGACCCTGAGTGACACGACATCAATCGTTATACTTTTATAGGTTAAATTGCTAAGCTTATATAATGAAACCTAATCCTAAACGAACAATATTTGGACGTAATGCTTCAAGCAATTCATGATGAAATATTACGTAAAAGGTGACCTTTCTCCGGGTATAAACGGGCGATTTATTTCACCCACCTCATGTTGTTATGAAATACTTAAATATGTTACGTCGCCGCAAAAAGTCGCAGCAAAATACTCCGGCCCACGTCGCTGGAATATGAAAACGTATTAATGTCTGTAGCCATGTTAAACACTAGATATGTCTCAATCTCAATAATGTCTACTAACTGTTTATAGTAGATATCCTGCACTTTTTAGAGTTCCGTAGGTTATGTCTCGGAACCCTTATTATTTCATGTCCGTCCGACCGTCTTCGGTTTATTTTTTTGGAGTACAAATATAACGAAATAATAAGTAAAAATGTAAAATATTGGTATAGTGGTACGGAACCCTACGTGTGCGAGTCCGACTTGCACTTGGCCGGTTTTTTAGCGAATGAACTATCGAATAACCTACACCTAGGTGTTGAATTTATTAAAAAGCTATCGCGTGTGGATTTGTGATACATTCGCAATTGAACAGACGGTAATTATGAAATTTAGAAACGAAATGGGGAAAGTACTAAAACACAGATTCTACGAGTATAAGCTTACAGCAGCTGTTGTAGAGTGAAGGCGTTTGAAATTCATCTCACTTACTTATTTCATCATTATTATGTATTTGTACTATTGTTTAATTGTTTATCTTTCGTTTATCTCCTACTAGTATTAATTGTGCGCGGCTTAGTAAAATTGAAAATTTTTTGTTCTCTCGGCGGGGGCCGAGCCTGTGACCTCCGGCTTGCGCACCTTCGCGCTAACCGCTGAGCCACAGAGGCCGTCGTCCTATGATACCATATCTTTCTTTCCCTAACTCTGCGGTGCGTGCACATCTTGTGTCTTATGAGAGACGCTGAGAGGGAAAAGCTCTGCAGGTGGAACTTGGGCTATAACTCGAGTTGCAGACATCCCCGGCTTCCGCGCTTGTTTACAACTTGCATTCCCGCCTGATATGCTAACTTAGATCATATTTGCAATGCAAAAGTGTAATGAAGTTAACATTGTACTATCTGGGCATCTAATTCATAAGCAGATAGAGTGTTTTAAAAATTTATTTGTATTATAATGACGATATGCAGTCACGATACATTTTTCAATGACGTGTTCGTCTGATATCAAAATATTAATACCTACGTGAAGCAAAAATTCTCAGTATAGTTTTATGAGAATTGTACGAAAGGAGGAGTATGAAATTTGGCGCAATTTAATTATAGCTATTTTATCTAGCAATATCCAAGAATAAACATCCACAGCCTTGGAAGCAAATGGGTGAGTGCACGCATAAGCATGCGTAAAGCACCTCCATCCTCCCAGACTTCTTAAGCGTGCACTCACAAACAAGATTGTGCAAACACCACCACCGTACAAGCATCAATGTAAGCAAGATCGTGCAAGATCCCACACTACCCCGAAGCATCCTCAGGAATTAGACTCTGCGAACAAGGTTTGTTAAGTTACTTTAATCATTTTATATCATTTAGGTTTACTAACCAATTGTGCTATATGAGTCTCGATATCTTAGCATGGCGTAGTTAAAAACGATAAATCTCGTACACCGCGATAATAATTTACATAACATTTTAATTTAGTCAAAGTATGGGATTATATGATCCGGAATCTGGCGGGCTTAGGAAAATTCAGAGCACTGAAAATAGTACTCTGCGCAGAGTTGAAAATAGAAATATGACATTGACAATTGACTCGACAATTGTGTGTTCGGTTTTGGCCGTTTTGCTCTGAATTTTTCCCGGCCTTACGGATTCCGGACGATATACGTAGTCCCAACCGTAAAGTTATCCACAAATTTTTCGGGTCTTGAAGGAATGTTAAATAGTAAAACCCACATCCTCTCATAATATTCGAGCGAACAAAATGCAAAAATCTTCACGTCGATGCTTAACATATAAATGGCTATCAATTCGTAGATTCGGTTCGTCTGGCTGCGCGCGATAAGGCGCGGGTGTGGCCCCCCTATAAGCTCGTCCTTATGAAATTGTGAAAAATTACTATTGAGGTTCCGGACTTTGATGTGTTAAATTTAATGCTTAAACTCAGATTCGACGTTTCTGATCTTTGCATAAGATATTATATTACCTCTCTCTTTCTGTTATCTCTGGGAGAGACTTCGCGAAATATAGAACGCAACTGCATTGGTGCGATGGTTAAGTTGGTAGAATTATGCTATGTCCAAGTTAAATAATAATAATAAAGCCTTTTATTTCCTTAATAAATTACAATTTTCACAAACATAATCATATTTAAATATAACATTTTTTAAGTTAAATAGGTGCATGCAGTTTTAGATACAGAAAAAAAAAACAATAATTAATAGCATTAAAAAAATATTACACAATTATAACATTTCTTAACTATTGTTTTTAAATTTATCATTTAATATAATAATAATAAGAATTTTTAAGATTTTTTAAAATTAATTTAGATTAATTATAATAATTTATTGTAAAAATATTTATTTATTTATTTGATTAATTAATTTATTATTATATATTACATTTATAGATATAATTAATTTAATTTTTATATAATAATTATTATAACTTAATTTTCTAGCATAAATACATTCAATATAATATTATTTATTTCTTATTCATATTTATCAAGGACCTCTCTATAGAGTGAAGGCCTCTATCATAATATGTTACACAATGGCTGTGTTCCGCGGAAAATAGTGCTAACAAAAAAAACGTAAGAAAAATGGCGACCGCTGGCATTAAATAAGCATAATGGCGGATTATGTTAGCAGTATTGAAGTTAGCAAACGTGTCCTAGCGCTAGCAAGCGCTAACAAGCGTTTACTGTATAATTACAGTAAACGCTTGTTAGCGTAGCGTGTAAAGTTGTAAAAACGAGCTTCACAGTAGACGCATTTAATAATGCGTCTACTGTGAAGCTCGTTTTTAGAGTTCCGTAGTACTACAAGGAACCCTTATAGTTTCGCTCTGTCCTTCCATCTGTCTATCCACCCCTACTAATTTCTGTAATTATGGATATAAATTGATGAAATTTAGTAAACTTTAGAGATTATAAATTATATATTTCATTTTGGAAGCATAAAATAATAACAATGTTTTATCTCATTCTACCACATCGTGTGGGGTATCGCTGGATAAGTCTTTTTAAATAAAGATGAGGTTTCGTACACGACTTTTATACAAATTTAACCATTTTCAAGTAATCGGCCTAAAGATTGGCTTACAAGTTGGTCTCCCTGGTATTTCTTAATTATAACAGGTAGAAACTTGTAACTTTCCATGCTTGATAGATCATGCTTTTTTTATGTTTTTATGTTTCACGCATAGATATATAATATTAAAAAGAGGGTTTCACCCAAGTTTTTTGACATTTGCCTTCCGCAGTTCAATCAGTCAACAGTCCGCATAAAATTAACAAAATCTTCTGAAATCAAGATGGCGTAAGTTTTCCTAGTATGATAATTTTTTCTGACAAATGTACCTACTACATAGCCTATTCTTAGTTTTGAAATCATTGGTTTATAAATATTACCTTAGGGCTAAGAGCTTCTTTGGATTGTATGTCAGGTAAATACTAGGAGAAAATAAGGACCGGCTTTTAAGGTTTAATTTAGTAATATAATATCTACATGTAATGACTTTCGGCCCTGTTACATGTACAACATTATCATTATCACAGAGTATGTGTCCGACAAGCAGTTAACATAGCCCGCTACATCATAACATGCAGATATTATATCTACATTGTATTAATACCGTCATAGCCTATATCGTAATGTCTTCATGTAAGTTATATTGTGTAGATACTAGACTAGGTCGTCCTTCGTCTTTTCTTAGCGGATGCCTACTTTATTACAATTATCTGTATGCCAAATTTCAGCAAAATCCGTTCAGTAGTTTCGGCTGTGCGTTGATAGATGTGTCAGTCAGGTTTGCCTTTTATATATTTAGATTTATAACTTGTACCTTCTATAGGAACAACTTAGATATAAATGAAGGTAAAACCTAAGTTGTAGGAACAGTTGAACCAAGGCGCGGTAGACCACGAGATCAATCCCGCATCAGCCCAGCACTCCCGGCGTCTGCGGTCATTGCCCCTTAATCCTTCACGGCGGGCTGCGGGATCGTATCCCGCCCATCAGTCCGCCGTCAGCTCCAATCCACTGAAACTTTGCCATCGCACCAGTAGCTATTTTTAACATTTAATTGGTTACTTTGTTCTCGGCTTGGAAAGCTAAATTTAAATTACTTATAAACATATTTGATTCGTTTTAGTTGCACAGAATTAGCACCTACGTAAAAAATTCTTATTGCTTAAAAAACAATGAAATTGATTTATTTGTGAATATTCTCTTAGTAACAATAATTCTAGCTTAAATTTTTCAATTCATTCTAGCTGAATTTGGAAATGTTATTACGAGAAAGCGGCTGGAAATGTAAAAAAAAGCAGCCAAGTGCGAGTCACACTCTTGTCAATCTGTGGAAATTTCTATTGTCTAGCTATTACGGTTTATGTGTTACAGCTTGATGAGTGGTGATAGATGGACAGGTGACCAGAGCAGTCTTAGTAATAGGGTCCCGTTTTTTATCATATAGATCCTTTGGAACCCTAAAAAGCGTTAGCTTAGAATTTAACGTGCCAATTGATGTGAAATGGATGGCTAGCAAATATACTTATTACTTCCTAAATATCATGCAAACAATTCTCCATATCTCGGTAATCAATAGTATTGACGCCAGCGAACTGTGAGATACAAACAGAGCTCCTGATTATATTCCGTTTAATTGACTAATAGATTCTGCGATATGCCCCTCGGGAGTGTATATAAATATACATGATATACAGGGTATTGTTTTATCCGAATGATGTATTTTATTCAACATTAGGCCACAACATAATAACTTGATTAACATTTTTTGAAAAGTCTTGTAATGTACGAACACCCTTGTACTGTCAAACGTGTAGGTTCAGTTTCACCACACATCTATGAATTAACGTAAATTATTTAATACTTAAGAAAATCTAGTCAAAGTTTAAGGCCGCATTTTGTATAATAACATAGGTACTTTTGACAGAGAATCGAATACTGATCACGCTCCTTGAATATGTCATTTTTGTTTAGCAACAGGCTGTATCATGGAGAGAACAGTTTGCGAAACAAATCGCCTGGAACAAAAGTAATAACGAACTATATAATTCATCACTATAGGCCTCATCCATCTTCTGCTTATTGACGGCAGGCTGTCTTGCTCGAGCAGCGAAAGCAGTTAAGCGCATCGCTCAACATCGGAGAATATCGCTCAAGGTTTTAAAAGCTCGAAATAAGCGTTAAGACAAAGCAACGAGCGCCGATATTCCGTTAGCCGAAATTATATTTTAATTAAATCGCATTTTTAAACGTTATTACGTAACACGAAGGTAGACATTTCGTTTAAAACTCACAAAAGTGATTAAATTCACTACTGGAAAAGAACCTACAAATACCTTTTCTGATTAAAGTTAAATCAGAAAAAGCAAGAAGCAAGAGTTTTTTTTTACTATTTTCTAATATTCATTTTTCAGATCTCAATTTTTTCAGTTCCAATAGAATTAGAGCCGGATATTCCATATTTTTAAAGCTTTCATTTCGCTGCAGCGGTAAAGCAATATTCTGGTTCTCAGTTTTAGTATTGAAAGAACAAACAATATGCTTATTGGGGTGTGAGTGCTGCATAGAGCGATTTTTAACGATTTCTTTTCAGGATATGACCTATCGAAAAAACCATATTAAAAAGCGAGTAAAATTGCTTAATATTCAGGATTTTATCATTTTAGAGTTCCGATAAATGCATCAAATACATCTTATTCCAATTGCGGTATTTTTCTATATTTTATATTTTAAAGAGGAAATATTTTTTGATTGTTTGCTATTCAATAATAAGCTCCGAAACGACGGGACTGATTTTGATGGAATTTGGCACAGATATAGAGTTGATCACGGGGAAGGATATAGGTAGAATACTTCTTATCTCAGCAAAATGTACGGTTCTTGTAGGATTTTCATTTGGGAAGTCGCGGACACATCTCTTTTTAATAGAATTTAATTCAATGGTTCTTGTTTCAAGGTTGATTTTACAAAACCATCATAATCAGCCAATATAATCAAATTAAAATTCTGTGGCGGCCTCATATTCCACGTATAAGATGGATCAGTATCAACAATATTATTACTAGGTACAAGCGGTGATGCTCTACTTATTATGTAATAGTTGTTGTTACATCCGCGTGAGGCGGATCAGTACGTAAAATCAGTGTAGCCTGAATCAGGGAGCCTGTTGTACCTTCAGTGGTTTTTAGGGTTCCGTAATACTTAAGGTACCCTTATAGTTTCGCTCTGTCCGTCTGTCTGTCCGCGCCTCTAGCTCCTGTAATTATGAACATAAATTGATGAAATGTGGTGCAGTTATAGATTGTGTATAGATCACGGTTTCGGGATCATAAAAAAATAATAATTTTATATTTTAGGGGTGGCTCTCCACAGATGTAAAGTGGGGATGAAAAATATTTTTTCACTCTACCCCATCGTGTGGGGTATCGTAGAATAGGTATTTTAAAATAAAGGCATGGTTTCATACGTTACTTTTTTATAAAGTTGACCATTTTTGAGTAATCGGCCTCCAAAATAGTTTGTAAGTTGGTCCCCCCCCTAGATTTTTAAACTATAGGAGATAGAAACTTGCAAATTTCCATGCTGATAGATCATGCTAAAAACTCTTTAGGAAAATTATTGTGAACCAAATCGGACAGTAACTTTTGGAGTAATTAAAAAAAAAGCATATTATTACGCGTTTAAAGTTACGAAACCCTCCTTAGACATGTCCTGACATGTTCTTGGTTAGGTTTTCAGTTATCAGTTAATTACTATTATTAATATTATTATTATATTGTTAATTTGACTTCCACTATGTACAATATCGATAAGAGATCATTGATAAGTTCCTGCTCGACCAGTTTCTACAAAATTGCCTTTGCACTAGGTCGCCGCAAAATATTTTAACAAAAAGGTGAAAAGTGATCAACTGCAGACGTGGTTGAAGTTCGTATTTACTAGGTACTGAGTATGCATACGTGCACACGATTTTGATCTTATGCCTGATCTAGCGGCCACTTGTTCTATAGTACCTACATAAGTCATCTTTGTTTATTTTGGAAAGATTATTTGGGTATACTTTACCAACATATGATAAACTAGCTTTTGCCCGCGACTTCTTCCGTGTGGAGTTCGGTTCCCATACAAAGTTTTAACACCTTTTACACCACCGTAGGAGGTGAATTTTCAAAAATCCTTTCTTAGCAGAATATGCCTGCGTCATTACAACTATTTGTATGCCAAATTTAAGCAAAATCCGTTCAGTAGTTTCGGCTGTGCGTTGATAGATGACTCAGTCAGGTTTGCCTTTTATAGTTTATTTAGATGTAGCACCAACATAGCATGCTTGTCTTGAAGACGTTAAAAACAGTTTTATAAGTGGCCAAGGTACAATATAAAGCCAGTAAAATGTAAAGACTTATGAAAACTATAAAATTTTAATATTTGAACTAAGTACCTATTTCTGTAATTTTTAATTGATTTTAATGACATATTATATACTAAAGAAGAAATAGCAATAGCATAAATAGTAACAAAATCAACATATTATTTAAAATGAAATCTATCTTTGCATGTTTATAGACTAGTTCGCCTACTTTGTTCAACGGATTTGCTGCGTCAGCGTATCGCCGAGCGAACAGCTTCAAAAGGTCGCCTCGATCAAACTCTTTAGCGATATCGAACAATATTTACTTTTTTAGCTTTTACTCCCGCTTCGACATTAATAGCATGCAGCAGCTTTTAGCAGTAATCGTCTCTCAAGAGCAAAGTCGCGTTTCTTGATCTTTAGGTATCTGCATTTAAATGCTTATTAATAAATACTTTTTCAGTTCAAAGTATATACTTCTATCTTTCTATCTCAATGAGTTTAAGAAAGAAAATCAAAATGATACGCGATGTGGCGCTGCATTTTTATGACAGCGATTCAAAATTAATATTTTATTCACTACACAAAAATTTAGAAGATACACTTTAATCAAAATTTCATCAAAATCAGCCAAGTAGTTTCGGAGCTTATTCAATGCAAACAAACAAACAAACTTTTCCTGTTAACTATTTCATCTAGTGTGGTCAAGTAAATAGTATGGAATGAATAATATATATATTTACGTAAATAATGACGAATATAAATAAATAAATATCTATGGACGCTTTACACCACGTCAATCTGGCCACGCACTAAGTATCCGAAAAACTTGTTTAATACCACTTATTTTATTAAGATTTTTATTATATTAAGTAAACACATATTTAGGAAAAATGAAATGGTGGCCTTGTAAGTACTTTGAAGTTTCATTACCATTACAGTTACCTTGATTCGACATTTCTATTCACTTACTTTAATGTTTGTAATTTCTGTTGCGTGCGTTTGATTAGTGCTTTTACCACAAAAGTAATATTAGTAAAATACTACTAAACCAAATATCATCATTGTTTAAGTTATTAAAATAAATACACGCTGTTTTGCTGGTAATAACACACTGCAAACCTATGTCAGTAGGCTAGTAAAACTAAGTCATTAAGCTGTCATAGCTTAATAACTTAGCTAATAAGCTTTTAAAAATATACAGTTGGGGAATTTTAATGCTTAGCAGTTTGACATACTTCTGAAATTGGTTGTTACTACCTATTTCTCGACAACGTGATTTGTATGGATTTGGTGAAATGCCGCAAGTCCGAGAGCACCGCGCGCCGCCGTGGCTGTTTCACTGTGCATGTGACAGAGTCAATTTACACCGAAACGATACGCGATATGATACTGGATTCTTAAGATAGTTATTGAAAATTGAACTTTATTCATTACACAAGAAGATACACATTTCATTGCATTTTTGTTATAACTCAACATATTTATTTCATCCATAGCGCGGCGCCGTGCCGCTCTTGCTCTTCTTGAGTGCTGAATTAAGTTTAATTTTGAATCACCGTGTTTTAATTGAGCGCCGCGTCGCGTATCGTCTCGTTTCGGTGTAAGTTGACACTAAAGGTGCATTTAGCTTTTACGTAACTAGTATTTGCGAAACATTTTATTATAAATAAACTACTTTTAACTAGGACGTATGCTACTAAGATATTGACTTTTATGCTGTTGCTTTTCACAGAACCTGCGGCCTGCGCCCTATCTGGGGGCACGGTAGTGCCCCCGCCAAGTCGAGCGCGAAGCAAACACTGCCATACCATCCTTTACTGGAACCATTTCGCCGCATTTTCAGGCCCCTATTTGAGAACCTCTGGATAAGACCAGAACGCAGAAATTTTTGTCATCCAGTAAGCTATAATTACATACATAAAATCCAAAATTTCAAGTCTGTAGGTCATGTAGTTCCGAAGTTAAGCGAAAGCAAAGTTTCGCATTTATGACACTCACTCACTCACTCACTCACTCACTCATGATCATCAAAATAGAACTAGTACTTCCCATAAACTTAGAGAGCTGAAATTTGGTACAGAGTTAGGGTTTAATGGCCACATAAAGGGAAAACTATAAAAACTAGGATAATCGATCTGGGGGCACGGCAGTGCCCCTGCCAAGTCGAGCGCGAAGCAAACACTGCTGTACCATTCTTTACTGGAACTATTTCGCCTCATTTTCAGGCCCCTATTTGAGAACCTCTAGATAAGACCAGAACGTCGATCTGGGGGCACGGCAGTGCCCCCGCCAAGTCGAGCGCGAAGCAAACACTGCCGTACCATTCTTTACTGGAACTATTTCGCCGCATTTTTAGGCCCCTATTTGAGAACCTCTAGATAAGACCAGAACGTCGATCTGGGGGCACGGCAGTGCCCCCGCCAAGTCGAGCGCGAAGCAAACACTGCCGTACCATTCTTTACTGGAACCATTTCGCCGCATTTTTAGGCCCCTATTTGAGAACCTCTAGATAAGACCAGAACGTCGATCGGGGGGCACGGCAGTGCCACCGCCAAGTCGAGCGCGAAGCAAACACTGCCGTACCATTCTTTACTGGAACCATTTCGCCGTATTTTAAGGCCCCTATTGGAGAACCTCTGGATAAGACCAGAACGCAGAAATTTTCGTCATCCAGTAAGCTACTTCATCACATACTTAAAATCCAAAATTTTTAGTCTATGGGTCATTTAGTTCCGAAGTTAAGCAAAAGCAATGTTTCCCATTTATGACACTCACTCACTCACTCAGTCACTCACTCATGATCATCAGAATAGAACTAGTACTTCCCATAAACTCAGAGAGCTGAAATTTGGTACAGAGTTAGGGTTTAATGGCCACATAAATGGAAAACTATAAAAACTAGGATAATCGAAGATCTAGAGTACCTGGTGGCCCTGATTAGAAAACACAAGAGCCCAACCAAACTATTAGAGATCAACATACCGCCTTTACAAAAAATATTCTACTTGGTGGGCCACTTCATTTGTTGTCAAAAATCGAATAAAAAAAATCTTCATCCCAGATGAAGAACCCTCAGCTGGTCTCAGCTGATTAGAGATATGGTAATGCCCCCTTCTACTATTGGTATATAAAAAAAATCTACTGTTATTGCAAAAATCCAGCGAAGTGGGACACATCTTCTAATTTAATCTAGCCCGTAGCGTCCCACTGCTGGGCGAATGCCTACCCTTCAGCTTTTAATAATGCATAAATAAAATTAAAGGAAAACTCTGGATAAGACTAGACTAGCTTTTATACTTATACTTACTAGTTCACAAGAAGAAATAGTCGAACAATTAACTTTATTCTACTCGAACATTACACAAATTAAATAAACAAATTACACTAAAATCTGGTAAAATAAATCAATATGCCCACGTTTCTACAAAAAGAAGTGAAATCCCACCAAAAACATTCTGTAAAAAACTAGCCAAGTCTCGATGGAGCTGCTTGTTTATCTCTAAAAAGTAATGAAATCTAGACAAAGTCGTGCCAAGTCTAAGGTTCCTTACTGCGATTTCTTTATTATTATAATTAATGTTGTGTGACTTGGCCGTTGAAAGGTACACAAGGGTACAAAACCAGGTACTCCATGACACAATTGCACCAATCTGTCGCCAGAACCGCCTACCCATTTACGATGGAAAATTGACACTTGGAAAACAAAATTGACTTGTACCCACTAACGTATAACTATAATAATAAAGAAATCGCAGTAAGGAACCTTAGACTTGGCACGACTTTGTCTAGATTTCATTACTTTTTAGAGATAAACAAGCAGCTCCATCGAGACTTGGCTAGTTTTTTACAGAATGTTTTTGGTGGGATATATTGGACAAATAACTGAAAAACGTCTGTCTGCCATGCCATAATAATTGAATTAAACGTATTTTGGACTAGCTGTTGCGCGCGGCTCCACCCGCGTAAATACAGTATCTCTCGTGTACACTGTATTTTTGCGGGATAAAAAGTAGCCTATATTTTAAACCAGAGAATAAACTACTACTATACAAAATTTCATCAAAATCCGTTCAGTAGTTTTCGCGTGAAGGAGTAAAAAACATCCATCCATATATCCTTACAAACTTTCACATTTATAACATTAGTAGGATAAAAGTTAATTAGATCTTGAGGAAGGACAAGTTCTACTTTTTATCGCAACACAAGGAGAATGGGCAGGTGGGATCACCCTTTGATTGCAATAAGGTATTATAATATGTCGCTGGATAAGAATTTTCATTTGAAACAACAATATATATTTGTCGTTCCATTAGAAAATACCTATCCAACGACATATTATATCTTAATGCTAGTTGAGGATGGTGCAAGGTTCAATACATTTTTGCCCATGGTCCTTTAAAGTTTTAAATCGCGAACTGCGTCCATCTAGTAAATATTATACAGTATAAGCACATATTCAAGATGAGTATATCGAAATCGTAGTGGGAGTACGTACCACGTACCGGGCATGAATATCGGGATTCGGGGGTAAGCCACAGGCGGTCACGCGCCACGGCACCGGATATCGGATATTGCAATTATCGTCACTCAAATTATACCATCGTATCGCATATCAATACGTTTTCGACTAGTTCGATTGTATCAGGGAAATGGCTATTTTCCTACATGTATTTTTTTACATACATACATACACATACATATAATCACGCCTCTTTCCCGTAGGGGTAGGCAGAGACCGCCTCTTTCCCGTAGGGGTAGGCAGAGACCACTTCTTTCCACTTGCCACGATCCTTACACACTTGTTTCGCTTCGACCACTTTCATTCTTACCATCCATTCCTCCTCTTACATTCAAAGTAGCGAAGGGCTCTCCATGGGCCCCTTTTCGCCTCCGCGAGAACGAGACGTGATGGGTGGCGAACCACATCGCCGCCATTTTGGATAATTAAAATAATTTTATGATTATCCATTGCATTTTCATGGATTAGCGGAGAGGGTAGGAATAGGGAAAGGGAAGGATAGGTGGTGTAGAAAGGAAGATTGGTAAGTTAGAGTGGGAAATAGGAAATGTAGGATATTACCGTCCAGGAGGGCAAGGGATAGGACAGTAATAGCTAGGGAAGCCGGGGTCGCATACCCGTATACTATACCACAACTACCGGACAGGTAAGTTGGGATGAGTATCCCATGACATAGATGTATTTTTTTATTAATAAATAATTAGGTATTACAACTTTATAAGAGTAAAAATAATGAAGATTTTTATATGTATATGTAATTGTATTTCGAAGTCACAAAAAGTAGTTTTTTTTAACATTAGTGGAAAAAGCCTACATAGTTTACTTACATTAAATACAAAAAGATTTATAATGGTATATACCACGAACATAAATACGCCAACTTTGGAAATATCAGAAATTTTGTTCATATGGCCATACATTTCGTAGCAATATTAGTAGCGTGTGACGTCACATGCTTGTACGACTTTTATATGGGCGTTTTTACAATACTCACAAAAGTGCTTCAAACAATCCGGAGTAAACATATTTGAAAATATTAATTTTAGTATACTAGTCTTATTTTTCAGAGCACTATTCATTTATGTAATAAAAAATACGGGAATATACCGTACTGATACTCTAGCTGGGGGATCGCTCTCGTAATATGCAAGTATTTTAATGACGACCTAGACAACAAATAAAATGTATTCTACATGCTAATTACGAGAATAGTGAACCTGCTAAAGGATTCGATTTCCCGATACTACAATTAAGGCCGTCCCCCGAGCAAAAGACCAAATATTAAATTGTTCACATACCTTAGTTCAAAATTGACCAAAAAAAAAGTTTACACGGCGATTATCTAGCTTATGAAATTGCCTATCTATTGGTGTGTGTCTCAAATAAAATTAACTTGTAAATACTATGGAGACGCTGAAACTATAATTGAATGTTAATATTTTAATAATACTTTGGAAGCTCCTATCGTCTGTATAATAAACAAAAATAGGAAATGAATAAAAGGGAAAAGAATGTTCAAATAATGAAGATTACTGCTGTATTTTTATTATAATTTTGTAGCTTTCAAGTAATGAGTTATAAGTCTCTCAAAAATGGTAAATTACAGCCTAGCGCAGCGTCTCCGTAGGGGGGAGCACCTTAATATTATTATCTAATAATGATGATTTGGACAAAATAATTGACTACTCGTGTAGCAGCTCTACATAGGGTCTACGAACGTCTACGGCGTAGAATATAATTCCTTTCATTAATTATTATCTAATAACATTTTTACAATAGAACTATAATTATAATATTATTTTAATACGGTGTCCTTAATAATGGAGGTCCATTAATATTAATTTAAGAATTAAATAATAATTATTTTCACACAACAACAATGCAAGAAATCAAAAAAAAAATCGTGGAAGGAGTTATACTAAAATCGATGTGAGCCTCACAAAACCTCAATGACATAACCCATAAGAGTGAAAGAGAAAGCAAATCCATGTCTTTTTTATTTATTTCTTAAATACCAACATGTTAATTTGTTCTAAAGTTGTAACACCTTTGGTGATCTTTTGGTGTGTTGTATTACGACTTTATGGTATTCATATAAGTGTAAGCATGTGGGATAAGGAACGATATATCTTCGATGAACAATACACTTCTCTCACTAACAGCCTAAATCCGAGTACTTCAACAGCCTCCATGGTCTAGTGGTTAGAGCCTGGCTCTCGACTCAACTTGGACTTGGAAACAACAAAAAATATAGTTTCCAAGTTTATTATCCAAGTTAGGACAATACAGGCTGATCACCTGATTGTCTGACAAGAAAGATGATCCATGCGTCGGATTGGCATGTAAAAAGTCGACCTGCGCCTGATCTCTCGTCAGTCGTGTCGGTTATCCGCCCCACTGCGTTATGAGAGTAAAGGAAGAGAGAGTACTCTTGTATATTGCGCACACACTTGGGCACTATAAAATTTCTCCCGGCCTGGTTTTCAATAAAACTGGCCACCGTCACCGAAACCGGAGTGGGTAGTAGTTATTATAAATCTGAGTAACTGCTGTGTCACAGTGGTATTACATTTAAAGATAATCAATATTATATTTTATAACAGCTTCCAATATAACGTACTCGTATTATTACGGTAAATAAATATTGGAAGCAAGTCAAACAAATTGACGGCTCCTCATGACACGGTGAGTGTTTGCCCAATCACCACGTAAGCCGACCAGACACCTACATAGCCCCGACCTCTAGAGAGTTGCGCAAATAATACGCGGGTGCGAATTGTGAATTGACACACCATTTACACACACGATTGTTAATTTTTTTTTAACAATTTTTGTAGGAATAGCATAGCCGTGGTCCTGCTTAGTATTTAGCTTTAACTGTAGCGAAGGCTGGTTTTCTATCAAAGGGAAGCTCTAGCCTGTATATGTAAGATCAGTTGCAGAATCTATTTTAATATTTATTAGTTCGAATTATAGTCTCTCGCAGTGCAGACGCGTTCTTGGTTGTACTCCACAATCGTCATTTAAATTTAAACTTAATCCCTATCATCACAAGTATCATTTTCCTTAGTAGGCCAAACATAAAGGCTCGTCAAAGATTAACAAGGAAATAGAGGTGCACATTATAGAATGCTCCGGTCACCGAGTAATACCGACAAAATATACGCTTCGAATCCTGAAATTAGAAAATCGGTAGAAGAGTGTAATGTAACCTTGCGCTCGAAACGTAAATACAACGACGAGCTTTCAGAAGCGGTTGATGGAATTACTTCGAAAGTTACAGCCACGATGAATGACTGGAAGATCGATTTTCAAGACAATTTTGCAAAGATGAAAACTGAGTTTGAATCCGTGTTGAAGTCCGACCTTGACAAGTTAACCTCATCGCTGAGTTCATCATTTGCTGAAATTAAAACAGAAATTAATACAATTCGTCAAGAATATAAAGAATTTAAAAAATCTGTCAACTCATTGGAACTGAAGCACAAGGAGACATCAAAACATATAACAGATATAGAAAAGTCATTACAATTCTGTAGTGATCAACATGATTCTATAAATAAAAAAATCGATTCACTAACAATTGAAAAAAATACCATAAAAGCCTTAGAATCAAAGATTGAATCACTATCTATTGAAAATAAATCATTACAAATTGAATTAAACCAGAATAACCAAAGAGACAGATTACTGAATTTAGAAATTGTAGGTATTAAGGAGCAGAAAGAAGAAAACCTGTTGGACCTCATTTTGAACATCGCTAAGCAGTCCGGTGTTACACTGCTCCCGCAGGATGTCCTGGAAATTAACCGTGTTACCCCTAGATCGAAGCAGCCTGGTCGTCCAAGGAATATAATTGCTAAATTGAATTCTCGTCTCCTGAAGGACAATATAATCTCTGGAGCCCGAAAGTGTCGTTTAACGGCTAAGGAACTCGGTACAACTGACTGCTCATCTAGAATCTATGTTAACGAACATTTGACGTACTTGAATAAACTTTTGTTAAAGAAAGTCAGAGAAGCTGCAAAACAGAATAATTTTCAATATGTATGGACAAAGAACGGAAGAATCTTTGTAAGAAAGGAAGATACGAAACCAGCAGTACAAATCACACAGGAAAAAGACCTTCTGAAAATCCAGTAACCTATCACGGTATCAACTTTTGTATATTTAAATTAAAAGCATTCCTTTTTTCTATCTTAAATTTAAACATCTATTTTCAATTTATAATGTTCTCATTATACTTAAATTATTTTATAGTAACATTTGTAAAAGTAACTCTCAGTAATTGGTATAAAATATTTCGCAGTAGTACATCTATCATACTTACTTACTCATTGATTCGAAGCAATGGAATATGCAATGCAAATTACTTGCACATTTACTATATTAGTGATGCGCTAACAAGTGCAAGGGGTGCGTCTTTTTTCTGTCCTGATATAGTTAACTGTAAGGTATTTAACCTTGCCTTATCTATTACTTTTTCACTATTCTCTAGTCAATATAATACCGTCTTAAATACAAAATACACGGATAATTATAATATATACAATAACCGACCATTTAATAGTACTATACACAACACATTACTTAAAGACACAATTTATTCATTCTTACCATATCACTTTACTCGCACAGCATTAAATTACTATATAAAAAAATCAAAGAAAGTGTATATTCAACACGTTAAATCTCCCAAACGGTCAGGTCCAAAGAGCGCACCCGTATTGAGCGCACGTATCGTCACAGCAGGTGGTCTTGTTTACTTGTCGCTGCAGTACGATCGCGATAGTCGAGCGGCTCATAATTTTTCAAATTACCTACATGTTCTACAATTTGTTGTAACGTCCAGATATTTGGCTTCATATTTAATTTTTAGGAATAGGACACTATTATACCTTCTGTGTAGTAGTACGTATTGTTTCTGTTACGTTATTATAATTACGATAAGTCATTACAAGGGTAACTTACGTTTTTATTACATCATAATATTATATTTTATTGAAATAATAATATATTATACTATGCATTTTGTAACTATAACGCGGGGACATAATGTCAAGTTTCATGAACCACTGGATAATTTTATATTATATTGTGTTAAATGGCTACTAATAGTTTAAATATATATTATCAAAATGTTCGCGGGCTAAGAACTAAGTGTGTGGACCTAAGGCTTAGTATACTTAATAACGAATATGACATTATAGTCCTGACGGAGAGTTGGCTGCACGGTGACATTTTTGATGCCGAGCTTTGTGACGACCGCTACGACGTGTTCCGTGCGGACCGCGACGCCGCCGCCAGCGGCAAGCGCGCGGGCGGCGGAGTCGCGGTGCTGGTGCGGCGCGCGCTCGGCGCCGTGCCGCGCGACGTGGGCGCTCGCCCGCACGCCGAGCTGCTGTGGGTCACCGTGCCGGCCCGCGCCTGCTCCTCCACGCACGACTTGCACTTCCTCGCCGTCTATGTTCCCCCGAATCCTCGAATTTTGCCTTCGGAGTTAGATGCGATTAACACGATAATTGGTAATGCTTTAACCGTTAGTCCGAACGATCATTACGTATTAATCGGCGATTTTAACCTCCCATTTTTGTCATGGGATGAAAACGGGTACACAGTATTAAAAAAGGGTCCTGTTGAAGTCCAGGAATCGGGAACTAGATTTATGGAATCATTGACCTTTTACGGATTTCATCAGTATAATCAATTGAGAAATTTTTACGGTAACACACTCGATCTTGTTTTCTGTAATCTGCCGTTATCAGTAAGTCCCGCGTCCGTGCCTCTTTTGAATGAAGACCGCGCGCATCCGTCGTTTACCTTCATTGTACTCGATTTAAATATATCCACCTTACACGAGGCTGTGATAAAAAAGTATAACTTTAAAAAAGCCCCTTACACTATTATGAATGACTATTTTCTTAAACAAGACTGGGTTAGTCTGCTGTCTGCGAATACTATTGATGATTCCGTCGATATATTCTACGAGACCATATACAGCTGCGTCTCGTCACATGTTCCCGTTACTACCTGCACGGGTGGACGTGCTTACCCCAAGTGGTACTCGCCAGCGCTAATTAATATTATTAAAGAAAAAAGTAGGGCACACAAACGCTGGAAAAAGTTCGGTAATAATTTAGATTACGACGAATTTTCTCTCCTTAGGACAAGAGAACGCCGTGTACAAAAAGAATGTTTTAGAAAATTTACATCCAACTGTGAAAATAACTTAAAAAGTAATCCTAAGACACTGTGGACTTACATTAAGGCTGTACGAGGTGGCTCAGTTTATCCTAAAAAATTAATATTGGACGGGGCAGAGTACACTGAGGGTGGGGATATGTGTGACGCTTTTAATACTTTCTTTCGAAGTGTATTCGGCAAGCCCAGTAGTGGTGCTCCCGATCGTATACTTAGTATAAATACAGACGTAGTGTCTAACATTCAAGTAACCACTTCAAAAGTCGAAGGAATCTTACAAAAACTAGATATTAAGAAAGGGCCTGGTAGCGATATGTTACCACCCCTGTTTTGGGTACGCTGCTCTAAATCCCTCGCACTTCCCTTGACCATTTTGTTTAATCGATCGCTTCGTGATGGTGTGTTCCCGCAAAAATGGAAAATAGCCCATATCGTTCCTATACACAAAAAAGGCTCACGTATGGATGTTAAGAATTACAGGGGTATCTCTATTTTGAATACAGCCGCCAAATTATTGGAAAAAATTGTATTTAATAATATTTATCCGACATTACACCGCTTGATTCCTTTTCAACAACATGGTTTCCTAAAGCACCGTTCGACAACTACTAATTTAGCCTGTTTTACTTCTTTTATTTTAGAGAATATGGAACGCGGAGGTCAAATTGATGTTATTTATACGGACTTTGAAAAGGCGTTCGACCGTGTAGATCACCACATTCTTTTACAAAAGCTTCAGGAGCTAGGTATCCATGGAGATTTACTGCGATGGATAAAATCATATTTATCGAATCGTTCCCAGGCTGTAGTATTGGGCGGTTATCGGTCTGACTATATTGGTATGCCTACGGGAGTACCACAGGGTTCGCACTTGGGACCACTACTGTACAATGCCTACTTGTATGATATCGGTTCGTGCTTTGAACATTCGGAATATCTTATGTATGCGGACGACAAAAAAATATTCTGCAAGATCAATTCCAGTCTGGATTGTTCATTGCTGCAAAAAGACCTTAACCACTTGCTTGAATATTACACTCGTAACAATATAACTGTCAACTCTAATAAGTGTGAATGTATAACATTTACTCGGAGACCAAAGCCCATAATCTACAATTATTATATGAATGGTGAACAAATTCAAAGAAAACGATTCATTAGAGATCTTGGCGTGTATTTGGACAGCAAAATGACATTTTCTGATCATGTTGAAAACGTAATTAATAGAGCCTACAAGAATTTGGGCTTTGTTCTTCGGGTATGTAAGCCATTTAGGAGCATTTCGGCACTTAAAATCGTTTATTCTGCATACGTAAGAAGTGTTTTAGAGTACAATAGTCCGATATGGTCCCCGCAGTACATCATATATAAGAGTCGTCTAGAACGCATTCAGAAAAAAATTATATATCATTTAAACTACCGCAGTGGCAAATGCTTTGATACTTATGATAATAGCTGCGCCGAGTTTGATCTTTTGTCCTTGGAACAAAGACGTACGGTTTTGGATATGTGTCTGTTGTACGATATCGCTAATAGTAAAGTTGACTGCCCCGACCTTGTATCTCAACTTACCTACCGCACACCCAAATATCGCACTAGGAACACCCCGCTGCTACATGTACCTGCATCCAATACAAATTATGCACAGAATTCTGTTCTACCACGTATAATCCGCTCATATACTAGAAGCTTTAGTAGTGTTGACCTATTCGAGCATAAAAAAATAAAATTTAAAAATGAAATAATTAAAACGTTAAAAAATTAATGAATAATCTAAACTAAACCCAATGTAAAATATTTAAAAAATAACTTACCTTATACCTTGTGTTTTTAACACGTTGTTGTCTATTGCCTACTTCGCACATGGTACCCTAGTAGTCTTTGTCACTGATCCCAAGACCTCGTGTCGCAGGGCTAGGGTGCCATAACCCACAAGCAATACACACACAAACACATACACATACACACACAACACACACAAAGACACACAACACACACACATTTGCACATTTTACAAGTACTTCAACTGTTATAAGTAGTTTATTTAATATTACCAATGAACTGAGAGTTGCTTAAGTTACAAGGACCTTTGGCAATTTTTAAATTAATACTATCTTTCTATTTAGCTACACGTCTGTACACTCTGTTTAGATCTGTAATACCTGTTATTGGCCATATTAATTGTTAATTGCTTAGTGTTAATTTTTTTTATGTAATACGCTGTTGGTATTATAATAAAGAAAAAAAAAAAAAAAAAAAAATTATCTTAAGAAATTTGGTCCGTAAATAAGTAAAAGTAGGTATTCCTGATCTATAAAGCAATGTAGGTTACGAAGTTTCTAACTGTACTGCCATAGTTATTGCATTTTAACTAAACGTAAAACCGGCGTGAATCGTGTTATATGCACACGTCGCTACAGTTTCACAGCCTGTCCAAGATAATGGACATTGCATCTAGTGCGACTTCCCTTGCGCACGGATCTCGCTGACCAATGCGTCCTAAAGTCTAAACCTATCTGCATCGCATCAAAATACCAGGCAACCATTTTTGCTCCTGCGACGAGGAAGACCACACACAGTACTCCGCATACTAAATGAATGTGCAAAATTTCAATTTTTTTGCCTTGAGGGCTTGGTTTGTGTGTTGATATATCAGTCATCAGCTTTGCCTTTTATATATATAAATAGATAGATGACGAGAAACAGAGAAGAAGGTTCATGGAATTTGCCGAAGTGGTGTACAGAATTGTAGCAAGGGAAAATGTCTCCTGGATATAATTAAATAAAAAAATAAAAAAAATATATAAACGGTAAGATGGAAGGAATTTCAATTTCAATTTCAATTTATTCAAACACACACATAAAAATATATACAGAACAAATATACATTATTATATAATATATATCACGTAAATCCGATCCCGTGCTAAGTTGAACTTGTGTTACGGGTATCAGACAACGGATATATTATACCTATTTTTATACTATACACACACAATTCTATACTAAGTATACAATACTATACATAAATCTTATTTTCTATATTATTCACGTTCACTCTTACACACACACTGTAGTTTATCACGTATTGTCTTTTTTCGGCGACGTGATGCGCGCTTCGTTGGGGAGCCTTCCCCGAAACCTCCGGTAGACTACGTCCGTCGGCCAGAACTCCTCCACCTCGAAGGTCGGTAGAAGATGCGTCGGTACTCTCACCACAAAGGAACTGAAGTTGACCTTGTAGCGAGACTCCAGACGCTCGACCCTTAAGGTGAAAGACGTCTTCTTTCGGATGTAGTCCACAACGTCCTCGACCGTCGTCGACCAGTGCAGGCGGGACACGTACAGCGGTGTGGCGCGTACTTCGCACCGCAGACGCTGCTCGGGTTCGCTGGGTGCAGTGCCGCGGTGGTTGCGGACGGCGGGCTTCCTCTTCTTTCTCCTCTCCACCAGTGTGAAGCCCTCCTCATCGCACCTCCTGCTCTCGTCCTTGACGGTTCGAAGAGGCTCAGCCTTGCGGCGCTCTTCCACCCCTCTTGTCTTCTTCCGCGGGGGTGCAGTGGGGCTAGCGACGATACTTGCGTAATTTTTCGGAGTCGCTGGTGTCCTCGATTTCGGCTCGACCGCAAGCGGTGAGCAGTCAGCGGCGGTTGTTGACCCGTCGGATTTTGAAATAATTTATGGAAGTGAAAAAACTGTAACAAATGTGCTGCAATCCAAGGAAGCAGTAATTAAAATAAGGCTAACGCGCGGTAAGATAAGGTTGTCTGGTTCAACGGGTCGGCGGACCATCGAGCATGAAGGGACGACACGAGCCTACTCTACTACTCTCTTTGTTCCGATCCACCACTGCTGGTCTACTAAGGCTGGGACTGTATGATCCGGAATCCGGTGGGCTCGGGATTCTATTTTCAGAGCACTGAAAATAGAACTCTGCGTTACTACACAATAGAGTTGAAAATCGAAAAGTCGAGTATCGAACTGTCATATATGACATTGGAATTTTTCTAGACTTCTATTTTCAATGCCCTAAATTTTCTGTTTCTGGACAATAATATAATCCCAGCCTTAGAGTAATCGAAATAAAACGGAGTTCTGTCTTTGGAGTTTTCCTTTATATCTCCAACAATGATAGGAAACCCGACACTGCCGTTACATTCGTAGAAAATATTGTTCTTTACTTTAGCTATCGATGAGATTTTCACGATCTTGTTTGCGAGTTTACACTGTACGCATAAGCAGTGTGGGGGAAGGGGGGTGCTATACGCATGCTTATGCGTGCATTCACACATTTGCTTGCAGGTTGTGGGTATTTTTTCGTGGGAAATTGAAAAGAATAACATTAATTAAATTGTATGCTATGGATTTCCGCAAAGTAACGCCTGATTCTATTACCTATTTAAAAATTAATTATAAAACATGCATCATGTATATAATCCCTCTCACAGCTATCACATGAAGCTTTATTGAAGCCAAGTGATAATATAACATGAGTTAGCGACATTATATGGGGGAAATGGGGGCTCGTGTCCCGCCGATACAACAATTAGGGAGTATGGCGAACTTTGATAATGTCCTCGTTAGCTCCTATATTATGTCGCTCGTGAAATTAATAATAATTAACGTTATTACATTATTATATATTATACTTGAGGACTTTTTTCAAATAAAGTTAGTACACTTATCTTAAGTAGGTGCTAATAAATATGATGCGACTATTTTTCTCATTATTCATTTGCTCCTCGATATAAGCTAGTTGTAAATATAAATCGAAATATATTTCAGATTATCTGAATATATATAATAAAATAATATATAATAATGTAATAACGTTAATTATTATTAATTTCACGAGCGACATAATATAGGAGCTAACGAGGACATTATCAAAGTTCGCCATACTCCCTAAATTATTGTTGATGTAAGTAAACAAAAAATAGTTTCAATAAAAATAAAAACATTATCCCCCATTTACCTTATAGGTAAATAAGAATTGAGGCAGACACTTCTACAAATATCTACACTTATTGTTACTCCATCCGTCCGTCCGTTTGCAGACAGATATTAATGGAATTAAAGGAATGAGTATAATTAATTATTGTATTATCCGTGATGAAATTCCAAATATCAACATTATCTACTATAAGAGCAAGCTACTAGTTAAAGAAATATGTACATTGTATGTACAATACAACAATTTATTTAATAAACGACGAAATACGTTTGAAAGGATCCAGATTCCAGAACATTCGTTTACTTACAGTAAAAAAATTGTTCTGTTTCTGTATGCAATCATTACAACATTCCACATCAAAATATCTTTTTACATGAAACAGTACTAGAATAATTATTATAGTTTTTCTCTCGCTGAATCTAAATATACAACTTAAAACTGGAAGTTAGCTCGCATTTTTCAGTTACGGCTATGTCGTATTTAAGTTTATTGGGGCTGACATACAATGGCACAGTAGTTTAAATTTTTTATACAAATTAAATAGTTTTACAGCTTCAAACCTTTTGGATACTCAAAGCTTCAAACTAATGACCGTTAAATGTATGTTTCCATGTTCAGTGACCCCATATTAGTATTTTAGCTTTCAATCAAAAGGGACGCAAAAATAGTTTTTTGTAGAACAGTGTTATGAGCATGCAGTACCAGCAGTAACGTCGCAGCACTAACGTCGCAGCACGAGTTATGTGCTGCAATTTCCGCAGCGCAATTATTGATGGATATTTCGCAGCAAATGAATATTTCAATATACAAAAACTACAGCTCGGCGAGCATCCATTTCTGTCGCATTTCTGGTGCAAACTGTGTGAATCGTGTCAAAATATTCCATTAATAAACTGTTTTTAGGGTTCGTAGTATCTACAAGGAATTTTTATAGTTTTCTCTGTTCGTCTTGACCGTCTGACCGTCCGTACGTACGTCCTCCCTTGCTTACTGCGGATATTATGAATATAAACAGACGAAGTTTTGTTTAATTAAATATTGTATATTATGGGCGAAAGCTTTGGCATCATAAAATTATAAAAAAATTGAGTTTTAGGGGTTCCCCCCTGGTGGAATGGTTTTCTATTTTCATTCAATCCTATTGTGTGATATATCACCGAATAGGTTATTTTAAATAAATGCAAGGTTTCATACATAATGATAGGTCCTGCTAAATACTCTTAAGGAAAATTATTTTGAGCTAAAATATCAGGGAATAACTTTGAAGTAATTAAAAAAAACCTTGTGTGTGAGTTACGGAACCCTCTCTAGCCATGTCCTGACATACTCTTAGTTAGGTTATTTATATAGTTTTGCCTAACAAATAGGTCAAAAGCTTGTAGTTGGTAAAAATAATTATTTCAAACTATTTATTTAATTTGTCTGTCTGTTTGTTCAAGCTAATATCTGAAACGGCCGGTCGGATTTTGACCGGCCCATCACTGGTAGATAGCTGATGTTATAAGGAGTAACTTAGGCTACTTTTATCTTAGGGTTTTATTAAAAAAAACGGGTTCCGTTTCCATTAATAGTTTCCACGCAAACGAAGTTGCGGGCACCAGCTAGTAATGAATAAATTATTCTTATTGGCACAAGAGCCAGCAGATAAAACCTGCACGTTTGCCGTCAATTACACGCGCGCGAGCTCCTCATCTAATTACTGAAAACGCTCAACTATATTATCTCCCGACTGGTCTGTACGAGGTGACTTATATTATGTAACTGATTAAGGGTACTAATTAAACAAACTTCTTTTTATAATAATATAATATATAATATATCTATGGACGCTTCACACCACGTCAATCTGGCCCCGTGCTAAGTATCCGAAGAACTTGTGTTACGGGTACCAGACAACGGAAATATATTTAATACTTTTATACTATACACATATTTAAGAATTAGCATTATTTGAAGTTTCATCTTCTAATAAAATGACTGAAAATCTAAGTATTAAATCTGTATTATTAGTCAGCCACATTCAACACGCGTCTAAATAATATTATCTTAGTTAATAGTGATCTTCTATGTAAGCCAGTCTAAAAAAAACACAGCCACCATGTAATGAAATGAAATGAAATGAAATGAAATGAAATGAAATGAAATGATGTTTATTTGGTAAAAATATGGTTACAATAGCTGTTACAATTTTTTATAGTAGGTCGCATATTTTGTCGCATTAACGACGTCCAAATAGGTACTTATATTAACTAGTTCACAATATTACTTATAGGTACATTTTAACCATAAAAATATTTTTATCATCATTATGTCAAGAAAATAAATGATATAATAAAATGTCAAAGATAATAAATAGACTCTAAAGTTAAAAGGTTTAAAAATAATAGAGATGTTAAAAAGTGCATAATTAAGTCAAAAGATTATATGTCATAAACTTTATGATAAAATGTAAAAGTACAATATTTACCTATTCAATAATATCAATAATGTCAGGAACTATAATATACTATTCAAACAATTTTCTTATGCAAATTCAGCAAAATCATATTATGTCATACAAAAATACTTAGTCTCATAGCATATTAGTCATTTAAAAATTCTTTGACATTATAGTAAGACTTCTCTATTAACATTTTTTTTAATTCTCTTATGGAGTGTTTTTTTGATAGTGATTTTACATGTGCAGGGACCTTGTTATAAATTTTTACACACATTGCATATGCATTATTTAAGAATAAAGTTGTTTTTGGTGTTTTGTCTATGATTAGTCTTTTTGAGTTCCTGAAATACTTTGTAGGTATCTTATCAACTAATTGTGTGAAAATGTGATTGTTATCAATTACAAATTTAAAAATTTCCAAAATGTACATACTTGTTAAAGTCAATATACCATATTGTTTAAATATAGGCTTACACGAGTCATATGGTGAAACTTTAGCTATAGCACGGAGACATTTTTTTTGTACAATAAATACTTTATCTATGTGTGTGGAATTTCCCCATATTACGAGTCCATAGCGCAGGACTGACGAAACATAGCCGTGATAGGCCATAATTGCAGTCTGAACACTTACTGTCCACGCTAATCTCCGTAAGACAAATACGAATCTGTTTAGTTTAGAACATATTTTTTCTATGTGTGCATGCCAGTTACAATATTTATCAATTTTTATATTTAGAAATAAATTCTCGTCTACTTGATCTATAATTTCATCTTTATATCCTAATTTAAGTTGTAAAGGTTTTTTATTGTAGTTTCTAAATTGTATATATCTAGTTTTATTAATATTGATTTTCAGATTATTAGAAGTAAGCCATTGAATTATATGTTCAAGTATTAAATTGATGTCAGTTTCGATTTTATTCACGTCTGTTTTATTATTATATTTAAATAGGATTGATATGTCATCTGCAAATAATGTCAATTTATAATTAGTCTTTATTGGAATGTCATTAATATATAGTAAGAATAGCAAAGGTCCTAAAACTGAGCCTTGTGGTACCCCAAATTCATTTAACAGGCTTTTGGATTTACTGTTAACTAGTTCTTTACCTATGTTGATGTGCTCTATAACTGTGTATTGTGTCCTATTTTCAATAAATGATTTAATCCAGTTAAGTGCTGTTCCCCTTATTCCCATTCTGCTTAATTTGTCTAGTAACAGTTTATGAGACACAAAGTCAAATGCCTTAGTCATATCTATAAATATGACTATACAATGGTCTTTGTCATCAATACTATAAACGATTTGATTAGTAATATTAGAGCAAGCTTGCTGTGTAGACTTATTCTTTTGGAATCCGTACTGTTCTTTTTTTAATATGTTGAATTTATTTATAAAGGAAGTTAGTCTTTTGTGCATTGCCTTTTCAAATATTTTAGATATAATAGGAACTAAAGTAATAGGTCTGTAATTGTGTAACAGTCTTCGATCGCCTTTTTTATGCAAGGGTTTAATAATTGATGTTTTTAATTTATCCGGAAAAGCACCATCCGTAAAAGATTTATTTATAAGTACTGTTAAAATTGGGGCTATTATATTTTTACATCTCTTTATTATTTTTGTGGAAACTTCATCGTAGCCAACAGTACTAGTATTTTTTAAGGAAGAGATAATTTGTATTATTTCATCATATGTGCATGGGTTCAAAAATATACTCATAGCATTGTCTTCGATAGAGTTTGTTAATTTGGATTTAGAATTTATATGAATGTTGGTAGTTTTAATAAAATATTCGTTAAATGTGTTTGCTATATCTAAAGGTATGTCAATTCTATTATTATTTAAATTAATTATTTCTGAAATATATACTTTTTCGTCACAGTTATTCGAGTAATTTTTAACAATGTTCCATGAAGCTTTGCACTTATTTTTTGCTGTTGCAACATATTTAGTATGAGAATTTATTTGGGCACACCTAAAGCACTTTCTTAATGTTCGGCTATATTTTTTGTACTTATTTTTTGTTGTTGTATTTTTCTCCCGGTAGGCACTAAATTGCAATTTGCGTTTTGTTTTGCAGCTTATTTTTAAGCCTTTGGTAATCCAGTGTGGCAAAATATGTTTTTTTGTAACCTTGAAGCGGACTACAGGAAAGCAGAGCTTATATAGCAGTACGAATATGTCATAAAAATTGTTAAAAGCTTCATTAAAATCATTTAAATTATAAGATTCGTTAAAGGAAATACTTGCTAGATAGTTTTTAAATTTTTTTATATTGTCATAGTTATAAGCTCTTTTATAAATATACTGACATTTTTTTATACTATTTTTATATCCCTCTATTTTTACTGAAATCAGTTGTGCCGTGTTATGGTCAGAAATACCCAAGTGTAGAAGTTCACTATTTGCATGTGTCAAATTACTTATTATATTATCTATGCATGTCAAATTTCTTGTTGGTTGATTAAAGTGTATTTTTAAATTATAATTACTTGCAATGTCCCGTAAGGTATCTGAGTCTTTAGTTCTTTTTAGTAAATTTACATTAAAATCCCCTGCAATTATTATATTTTTACTAGACTTTTTGCTTAAGTTATGTAATAATGTGTCAAACTTTTGAAAAAATGTACTTATTACAGAGCTTGGAGTTCTGTATAAGCAGATGATAATCATGTTTAGATCTAAAATTTCTATACCACAACATTCGAAATCATTATCACTTGAAAACGTTAAGTCAATTTTACTGTAATACAAAAACGAGTTTTTTTTAACAAGTATACAAGTCCCACCCCTTTTTTGTTTTTTTGACCTAGTATAAAATGCTGCTAAATTATAGTTATTTATGTGTATATTTGTTTCTGTTCCTTTTTTAATAAATGTTTCAGTTAAGCAAATTATATCAGGCTCTTTATTATTAGATTTAAGTTCTATAAGTGCAATTTCAAACTGACATCTTTTAGCATGAAAACTTGCAATATTTTGATGTAATATTTTAATTTGTTGTTTTTGGTTGTCTACGAAAAAGTACCTGGGGCTTAAAATAGTCGGTAATATATTTTTGAACTTTTTTGTCACTGTTACATAATTTATTTAAATCCGAGTTATTTTGATTTTTATTCTTATTATAATATTTATTGTAAAATTGATTTTTATTCTTAGCATAATATTGTGAGTGTTTTTTTTGACCAGTGATAGTAGTGTATGTATTTACCCTTAATTTTTTTATAAATGTTTTTTGTACTGTCTTTTTTGTATTCGAGTTAAATTTTAAGAAATTATTTTCATAATATATTTGATCAATTGTATAGTTAATTTTATTACAGATGTTAATTGAGTTTAATACATGAGTATTGTTAAGATTTATAAAATGACAGTTAGCATAGTTTTTACATGTCATCCTAATCAATTTATTTAATTTCCATTCATTAAGGTGTACATTTTTTACAACACTTAGAATTAAAATAGGACAGTTTATTTTAGATGCCTTAAGAAAACCGCATAACTCTGATATAATTTTCATGGGGTTTTGGTCATGTTGTCCAACGCTTAATATTATTTTATCTTCATTTGTAATATTAAATAAATACGGTGTTTTCAAAATGTCTTCGGTGATCGCGCCAGGCTTGATGAAGGATATTATTTCAAATTTTTCGTAAGGGTTATTTTGTCTTTGTTTTCTAATCAAGTTAGCTATACCAGTACATTGACTTGCTCCAAATATATATAAAGTTTTTTTTGATTTGTTTTCCTTTTTTTTATCAGTGTTGCAGTTGTCATAATTAGTATTTAAGTTTTCTTTTTGTGAAGTCGATTTTATACTTTCTGTTTGTACAGCTTTTTCATTGCATAAGGTGGAATTTGTATATATTATTTTGTTTTTGTTTTGTATTTTTGTCTTTTTTGTAGATCTATTTGCAGACGTTTTTGTTAATGGACTAGCACATACTAATTTTAAGGTATCCAATTGCTGTCTTAAATTTAAAACTTCCTTCTTAAGTGTATTATTTTCTATTATTATATTATCTAATTCATTTTGAGTGCTTTGTAGTAATAATGACATGTCATCAAGTTTTTTCTTCATTTCAATAATATTTTCTGGTTCCAGTGTGGATAAATCAAAGCTTCTGTGTTCATGTTCAGAGTCAGTTGATATGTCCGTGATACTTATATATTCATTGTTTTGTCCAAGGGATTCATATGACTTAGATCTAAATAGTTTTTTGGGTCTAATTGTAACATAGTTCGGACTGTCCATTTTTTGTATAAAATAAGTGATTATTAATAATGTCTTGATTGTAATAATAATAAGATTGTTTGATTAATATTTATTCTTTGTCAAATTAGTATTTAATTCATAATTTTTATTTATATTTCATAATATTGTAATAATGTCAATATGATTTTTTTCATACAAGTGCTGCCATCTATGATTGGTTTATGCAGTTACATTTGATAGAACAAGTTTATAGATTTTTACACTGTATCCAATTTGACAGTTCTTGTCTTTGATTTTAATTGTCAATTTTGAAGTTTCTGTTGTTACTTGTCAAATGTCAGTTGTAATTTGTCAACAAATTTTTAGAGTTGCATAGAGATTAGTGTTTATTCCAAGTTAAAACAATAGATAATCCAATCCAAACTATTTTGAATTTCGGCAAACGGTTATGATGAAAAATTGTCGAAACAAAATATGTGATGTGTAAATTGGAAGCTATAGACTACTATGTCCTTGTATTCTGAATTCTAAGAATGCTTGTATATATTTTTCATATAATATAAGGTTTGTTTAACTGTTTTTACTGTTTTATAGATTTATTTCTTATGTAGTATGAATGAATCTCTGTGATGATGTACAATATTCAATTTGTACTCACAACTTTTCTCCTATCACAGGTTTTTTGTTGCAAACACTTGTGAACACTTTTGAGGTTATATTGTATCTCTTGTTGAACTTTTTATTAGAATTTAATTATTATTTTAATTTAAAATATAAAAATAACGTAGAGCCAGTGTTTATCGTATCTTTGACACCTGTCAACTTTATCTTACTTTGTATTATTTTCTAGCATCTAAATTTGTGGCATGTATTCCTGCAAACTTCTAAAATATTAATATATGCCACTAAAATAGTAATTCTATTCCGTTCCGTAGGAACTAGAAGGAACCCTTATAGTTTCGAGTTGATCTATGAAAAGTAATTATTTATCGCCTTCTGTTTCGAGCTTGTATTGAAGCTGTAAAACGTAAAATGGTGAAGAATTGTAAAATTTGTGTCTGAGTTAGTAAATCACACGGCAATGTATAGATCAGAAGGACAAGTAAAAAAAATTGTTGATGGTTTCTCTAAATATTAAGTTGGCGTTGTAAAAAAGACAAAATTAATTTATTAAAGGCTACCTCATTTTCCCGTTGCTTAGCTATAAAATAAGGAGTTTGATCACCTGACTTATAATTTCCCATTAATTAATACCCCAATTAAAAAAGCTTGTAAAACCCGAAGCATAATAGCGTGGCTTTCTATCGCGCACAGTAAAACTTTGGGATTGTCGCCAGCGGTTATTCCGGACTCATCTTCTTTTCGAAAAGCCGGCAACGCACTTGAGACTCATCAGTTGCGGGTGTCTATAGTCGCTTTCCATCAGGCGATCCGTTTGCTCGTTTTCCCCCTATTTTATTACAAAAAACCTTAAGAGACCCGGGCCCAAGCGGAAGTTTATAGTCGGTGATGATGATGATAAATAGATTAAAACAAGTGAATATATATTTTTTGTCGCCCGTAAATCTGTTCTCAGACATTTATTGCATTGATTCCATTAGTGTGATTACGGGGCCCGGTAAAGTTTTCCATATTCAGATAAACGAATTTTGTTAAATTGTTTTTTTTAATTTCTGGATTCCATTTAATTTAAGCCATTGCCCGGGAGAGTTCTAGCAAAGAATATAATATTACTAACGTAGTTCTAGTACCGTAAAAATGGATTAAAATAGATAATAATTATTGTATCTGGGTTATTTAATAAATTTTGCAAAACTTCTTAAAAATATAACTGACTTTGTGAAATTTCTTTTTATGATATCTGAAAAAATTGAAAGAATCACAAAAATATGCGTCTAACCAGGAATCAAACTCGAGACACCAACTTGCCAACGACCCAAAAATGATACATTACCCATGCTTACCAAACTGCCATTTGGACTGATATAATATTTTATAGAGTAGAAATTATTGAAATATTGTCACACGACGAAAAAAACACATTATAATAACTTAAAAATGCACGGTTCTTCACGCGCGAGATCTAGCTAGATGGATTTTTCTACTCCAAAACTTACTAAAATACTGGATTTGTTACCGAGATCCTCAATATATCCATACAAAAATTACTCGCAACTAAATAAGGTTAAGAGATGAGATGTAATTTTTAGATACAAAAGTACAATGGTCGAGTGTAACCGAGCAGCAGATGTAAGAATATCCAACCAACTAAATAATTTAAAAAATTTAAAAACCCGACTGCGTAAAAGTGAACCAAACTAAGTAGGTACATAATTAAAACTGAAAAGAAAAAAACAAGCACTTAGATATCCGGTGGTCTAGAATTCTATAATATATTATTGAATTAATACTATTAGAACATAACAACAAAACAGTCAGGATCCATTGAAAAATTAGATTGGCTGTCGAATAATGGATCCCGACAGTTCAGTTGTTATGTTCCAATAGTATTAATTCAATAATATTAGGTTGGGGAAAAAGTTTCTTCGCATTTTATATAAAAATTCGAAAGGTTTTTTTATAAAGTGTATTTACAAGTAACTAAAGTATATAGGTGCCATTTTGTTCGATAACTTTTTGCCATCTTGTTGGTAGGTACATGATCCCGTTGCTATAAAATTTTTGGGGCTTCTGATGAAAAAACTGCGACAAGTGGTTTTGGCAGTCCTCTTGTGATGTCAACCTGACACTGCCTAAGGAATTCTGCAGCGACCGAAACAGGTGGAAATCTGAAGATGCAAGGTCAGGACTATACGGCGGATGCATTAACACCTCCCAGCCAAACTCCCGTAATTTTTTCTGAGTGGCTAAAGATGTGTGAGGTCTAGCGTTATCATGGTGAAAAACCACACCCCTTCTGTTGATTAATTCCGGCCGCTTTCTCTCAACTTCTTGCTTTAATCTCATCAGTTGTTCGCAGTACAGTTCAGAATTGATGATCCTGCCTGGCGGTAACAGCTCATAATGAATAATGCCCTTCCAATCCCACCACACACACAGCATCACCTTGTTGTGAGTTAACCCGGGTTTCGCCACAGTCTGTGAAGCCTGACCGGCCTTTGACCACGATCTTTTTCGCACGTTCTTGTCGTACGTGATCCACTTTTCATCACCAGTTATCAGCTTCTTCAAAAATGGTTCGGTTTCATTACGTCGTAATAAAGAATCACAAATGAGTACACGGTTCATTAGGTTTCTTTTAGTGAGCTCATGAGGCACCCAAATATCGAGCTTTTTTGTGTACCCAGCTTTTTTCAAATGCGCCAAAACCGTTTTGTGGTCAATCCCCAGTTCTTCAGCTACATCGTAACTACTAATATGCCGATCTTGCTCCACTTTTTCAAAAATGGCAACAGTTTTGTCCGTAACAGGGCGACTAGAGCGACGTGCATCTTTGATATCAAAATTTCCGGATTGAAAACGCTTAAACCAAATTTGCGCTACTCTCACAGATACTGCATTAGGTCCATAAACATCACAAATTTTTTTTCGCGGCTTGTGTTGCATTTTTACCTTTTTTGTAATAAAATTTTAAAATGTATCGAAATTCTTCATAAGAATCACTCATTTTAACAATAAGAAAAACAAATGAAAATCTCAAATTTATCTAATTTGAATTTGGAATTGTCTTCTGTAAAATTAAAACTTTTTAATGATACCAAAATCAGCCAGATACAATTGGTATAGCCCAAGATATTTTATGACAAGTTCATACATACTATAATGCGAAAAGACTTTTTCCCCAACCTATTATATTATAGAATTCTAGACCACCGGATATCTAAGTGCTTGTTTTTTTCTTTTCAGTTTTAATTATGTACCTACTTAGTTTGGTTCACTTTTTACGCAGTCGGGTTTTTAATTTTTTTAAATTATAATTTTTTATTTTATACTTTTTAGTTATGAGTACCTAGCTAGCTATTTACCAGACTGGATTTAATATCAGCATCAGTGGAATGCATCACTGGAATGTGAGAATGGTTGTTACGCAACTTTAAATCGATATAGATCCTAAACGGTCAGTCGAATCGAAAAATGTTGAGAGAAAACTAACAATGATTTTTAAATACCTATTCAACGATACCCCACTTGATATAGTTTGTTGACTTTCATTTTTTTCATTTTCACAATATGGCGTCCAGTAGTCGCCATATTAAATTTTCACTAACGTCATGTCTTTAGTGACACTCGCCGGACTAAGAGGAATCGATTGACGCGTGAATCATAAAAATCGGCCCAGGCGTTTGGTCTGTATAGTGCTTCAAAGGAACATACATACATACATACATACATAGGCTGATAAACACATTACCACTCCTTTGCGTCGCGCAGTCGGGTAAAAATAAAGAACAAAATTGTCTTCGCGCGAACTTCAGGAATGTTATTACAAACAATAGTCGGTCCGTCGTGATAATTTAATTGTTCGCGCGATTTGCGCCAACTTCGGGGTAAACTGGGGCATTCGGTTTAGATGATTCGATTGTCCGAGGTAATTTCGTAAGAATACGCTCGCAGCTGTCAGACCAACAACTATTTATCACTTCTATTGAGCGCTGAATTATTATTGTAGACACGGATCGTTGTGGATTTGGATAAGGAATTTCGAGAAATATGATCATTGGACTTTGGGCAAAATTAAGGGCATCACGGACGGCTAAGATAATATTATATTTTATCTTAAGATGCCGGTACATTTGACTGTACTATGCAAATACTAGCTTTAGCCCACGGCTCCGCCCGCGTAAATACAGTAACATAAGAGAACTCTTTACTTTTCGGGATAAAACGTAGCCTGTGTGTTAATCTAGAGCTTACCATACCAAATTTTAAAATTCGTTTAGTAGTTTTGGCGTGATAGAGTAACAAGCATCCATCCATCCTCACAAACTTTCACATTTGTAATAGTAGAAGGATATTATCTTAGCCGTCTGTGATAATTCATACAAACAGTATATGGCAAGTGATATTTTATCTTAACATCAAAATAATATGTTATATTATTATCTTCGACGTCTGTGATGCCCCTTGATCGAATAGCAGAAATCTTGCAGAAATGCTGAATTGAATATGACAGAGAAATTTTATTTAAGCAGTAACGTAAAAAGTTCACATTACAAGTTTAAAAAAATACCGATTTAAAAACTACTTTAAATAACTAAATTATTATCTAAACTATATATTAGTTAATGACTTAATGAAAAATAAATAAAAAAATAAAAGAACCCGACTGCGAAAAAGTGAACCAAACTACGTACATAACAAAAAAAAAACAAGCACATCGATGTCCGGTGGTTCACTTTTTACGCAGTCGGGTTTTTTATTTTTTAAATTATTTTATTTTCATTTTATACTTTTTAGTTATGAGTACCTAGGCAGATATTTACTATATCGGTTGAAGTTGGAGTTGGGCGACCGTGTCAAACATTAGATACTTTAGGTAGTCCAATATACCTATTAGATACTTTAGTATATGTCCATCCACAGTGTAAATATGGATGGACATACCTATACTTAAGTATCTAGTAAGCACAGTCATACAAAGTTTTCGTTTTTTCATAGAAAATTTCTACTGTCTAAAAACCTGTGAGAATGGTTGTTAAGCAAATTAAAATCGATATAGATCCTAAACGGTCAGTTGAATCGAAAAATGATGAGAGAAAAATAAAAATGATTTTTAAATACCTATTCAACGATACCCCACTTGATATAGTTTGTTGACATTAATTTTTTTCATTTTCACAATATGGCGTCCAGTAGTCGCCATATTGAATTTTCACTAACGTTATGTCTTTAGTGACACTCACCGGACTAAAAGCAATCGATTGACGTATGAATCATAAAAATCGGCCCAGGCGTTTGGTCTGTATAGTGCTTCAAAGGAACGTACAAACATACATAGTACATACATACATATTTAGGCTGATAAACACATTACCACTCCTTTGCGTCGCGCAGTCGGGTAAAAAGGGCTATAGGTAAGTAACTGAATTTAGGTCGGAGGCTGCGGATAGAGTACCTAAGAGGCTGGCAGTATTGCCTTTATGACATACCATTTTATCACCTAACTTTAATGGACGTTGTGGAAATATGGAATTAAAGCTTATACCCACTAAAGTAAAAAAAAAACATGTTTTTCTAAGATTTAAAATATCTAAATTAAAAGCATTTACGTTCTAATCTAAAATTGAGCATCTATTAGAATCCTACATTTTTAATATTTCAGGCGTATATTTTTTCATTTCCCTTCGATAGTCGCTTCCTGGGGGAAATACGGCGTTCAGGAGAAGATATAATCACCGTTCAAAGGAAAGGAGCCCTGGTTCACAATAGCCGGTAGCGGTGGGGGGAGGGGGGCTGGGTACCAGTAATTACACGAGTGTTAATGAAACGGTCGTGTTCTGATTCATGACTTTATATTTTTTCACTGACTAGCTGATCCCCGCGACTTGGTGCGCGCAAAAGGGGAATTCCCACGGGAACCGTACATCTTACCAATATGAAAAGTAGCCTATATCCTACCCTGTGGTCTGGTGGTGGTCCTACACATCTGATGGCGCGGCTCGCACCATCGCCAAGTCTGTAAGCGGCCGTAACTATATTTTCTCGAAGCATTTTGCGGCTTTTTTACCCCCGTGATTTCGTTTATAATAAAGCTAGCGATCTGAATTTTTGTCGCGAAGAAGTAGTAGCGGACACATGTTTTATGATTTTTCGATATTCAACCCCTGAAGGGATGAACGTAGGGATGTTGCCTTCTGTGGAATATCACAATTTTACAAATTAAATTTTATAATTGTTGATTAAAGATACATAAATCTGAAAGAAATAGGTATTTAGGGTGACGCAATTAAAACATATAAGCAAATAAAAAATATTGTCCATCCCTTTCTCGCAAAACGATTCGTGACGTCACAGCCTGCTACCGCCATACATTTTGTGATGACAAATGTATGGCGGTAGCAGGTTGTGACGTCACAGGCCGATATATCGCTCTCTTTCATATTGTAAATTTCAATGGTTTGTATCTACGTTATTTTTTCAGATATACAAAAATGGGTTCTGGATTGTTTATTAACATGTTGACTAACATCGAATAGACGAAAAAAATTTTTTTCGGCAACATGCCTATTAGATACATGCTTGACTATTTTATTATAATAATATGTGTTGTAATAATGGACGCTGATAAGCAATAATGTGTCAACCCACTAAATCGTCATTTTGAGAAAATCGTGTGTAATTAAATTTATTTTCATAGAATTTCTACTATGTGTCAAAAGTTTGTATCAGTTTTTCAGTATGAAAATGATTTAATTAATTTATTACTATTTTGAAAATTATAGTTTATCTCCAGAGAAAGTGATTAGTATCAACATCTTGATTTTAGTAATTTTGTGGGTTGACACATTATTGCTTATCAGCATCCGTATATTCTTAGAATGGTCTCTTCAAACTCTTTATTTTGATACCAAACACCTTCTTCAGTCAGGTAATAACATACATAGACAGCAAAAATCACTATCCTTCCTTTTGGCTTCGTCGTGGTCGGGTAAAAAGGGTTCCGTTTCCATTTACTATTTCCACGCAACGCAAGGCACCAGCTAGTATTTTATAAAAGGCAAAGCTCATTGACTGATTTATCAACCCTTAAGGCTAGAAATTTGAAGTTTGCACACGTATTTATCATATGATGTAGGCATTTACTAAGGAAGGATTTTTCAAAATTAAACTCTCAAGGGTGTATAATTAGCTATAGGTAAAAACCTAATTTCACGCGAGCGAAGCCGCGCACAAATAATGCTAGTAAAGTAATAAACTGTCTCTAATAATAATTAACTGTCGACGCTATTATTATTTAAACTTAATCCCTTCTTAAGTGGAAACCTTACTTTCATTACAATCATTTTATAGTTATGAAATCGTAAATATACAATTAATAATAATAATTGACTTTAAATCCGAATTGAAAGCTTAATTTAAACAGTATTTTATTATTGATAAAGTTTATTACGTATAAAAACCGGTATTACGAGTTAATTATTTCTGAGATTATGAGCAAGTAGGAGTTTTTTTTTTACTTCAAAATAAATCTATACATATAAAATCCTTTGTCCTGAATGACTGACGGATCAACGCACAGCCTAAACCGCTGATCGTAGAGACCTGAAACTTGCAGGGATTATTCATTGTAATGCATAGGCATCCGATAAGACGGGATTTTTCGAAATTCGACTCCTAAGGGGGTGAAAAGGGAGGAAAAAGTTTGTATGGGGCAACGTGATTTCTTGGTCCAATCTACTTCATATTTTGCACAAACATTATGTAACAGAATTCATGGAATTCGTGTATCATAGTTTATTGAAATTCATCTCCTAACGGGGTTAAAAAAGGGAAAGAAAGTTGTTCGGGAGCGATTTGCTTTAAAGTTGATATAAATACTCCTTAGTGCTTTTGATTTAAAGCTCCCATTCACAAGCGATTGATCGATTTAGTATTTACAATTTAAACATTTAGGTACTGGATTCGTAGTAGCAAGCAAATCGGTTTAGATAAAAATTGAATATACCCTGAGACCCACCTTACTACACTTTTTATATGAAACTCATATGAGTTTATATGAAACTCATATACGCGTAAATTTTGTTCCCACTTTTGGCGCCCACCGCAAATCGAGCTGGTAGATCTTACACTAATCATTTTGTGTAATAGTTTGTCGTTAGCAATTTACTTTCAAATACTAATTCATTTTCAATTAATTTCCAATTTGATTGAGGCAATCGATAGGCCGTGAGTGGAGAGCTTTATCTTTATTTTGACATAATATAATAATAGGTTGGGGAAAAAGTCTTTTCGCATTATAGTATGTATGAACTTGTCATAAAATATCTTGGGCTATACCAATTGTATCTGGCTGATTTTGGTATCATTAAAAAGTTTTAATTTTACAGAAGACAATTCCAAATTCAAATTAGGTAAATTTGAGATTTTCATTTGTTTTTCTTATTGTTAAAATGAGTGATTCTTATGAAGAATTTCGATACATTTTAAAATTTTATTACAAAAAAAGTAAAAATGCAACACAAGCCGCGAAAAAAATTTGTGATGTTTATGGACCTAATGCAGTATCTGTGAGAGTAGCGCAAATTTGGTTTAAGCGTTTTCAATCCGGAAATTTTGATATCAAAGATGCACGTCGCTCTGGTCGCCCTGTTACGGACAAAACTGTTGCCATTTTTGAAAAAGTGGAGCAAGATCGGCATATTAGTAGTTACGATGTAGCTGAAGAACTGGGGATTGACCACAAAACGGTTTTGGCGCATTTGAAAAAAGCTGGGTACACAAACAAGCTCGATATTTGGGTGCCTCATGAGCTCACTGAAAGAAACCTAATGAACCGTGTACTCATTTGTGATTCTTTATTACGGACGTAATGAAACCGAACCATTTTTGAAGAAGCTGATAACTGGTGATGAAAAGTGGATCACGTACGACAAGAACGTGCGAAAAAGATCGTGGTCAAAGGCCGGTCAGGCTTCACAGACTGTGGCGAAACCCGTGTTAACTCGCAACAAGGTGATGCTGTGTGTGTGGTGGTATTGGAGGGCATTATTCATTATGAGCTGTTACCGCTAGGCAGGACCATCAATTCTGAACTGTACTGCGAACAACTGATGAGATTAAAGCAAGAAGTTGAGAGAAAGCGGCCGGAATTAATCAACAGAAGGGGTGTGGTTTTTCACCATGATAACGCTAGACCTCACACATCTTTAGCCACTCAGAAAAAATTACGGGAGTTTGGCTGGGAGGTGTTAATGCATCCGCCGTATAGTCCTGACCTTGCACCTTCAGATTTCCACCTGTTTCGGTCGCTGCAGAATTCCTTAGGCAGTGTCAGGTTGACATCACAAGAGGACTGCCAAAACCACTTGTCGCAGTTTTTTCATCAGAAGCCCCAAAAATTTTATAGCAATGGGATCATGTACCTACCAACAAGATGGCAAAAAGTTATCGAACAAAATGGCACCTATATACTTTAGTCACTTGTAAATAAACTTTATAAAAAAACCTTTTGAATTTTTATATAAAATGCGAAGAAACTTTTTCCCCAACCTAATATATTGTCATCATGTTGAAAAATAAATGTCAACAAGAATTCGAAAGTTAAATTTGATGAAAATTTTACTCTGAAAAACTAGGCACTTAGATATATTTCGCGATTGCTGCATTTAATATATATTCATAATTTTAAGTACATAATATAATATTATATATAATATATTATTTCAGTAGAATATTTTGAGTGTATAATTAAATTTCTTTCTCTTTTGTTGTTATATGTAATATTTCATTTATTTGTGCTTGATTTACCAGTGTTTAATATATTGGTTTTAGTTTTTATCCCAAAAAAATGACTAAAGATTTTTTTTGTTTATCTGTACATTTGTGCGCGCTAATCTCAGAAACTACAGAACCAATTTGTATGGAATTTGTTACCGTAGTAGTTTAGGCTTTAGATAAACACGTAAGACTCACTTTTTATCGCTTTTTATACTTATTTATTATATCAATCTAAAGAATAACATAGAATAAAATTCTTTAGAATAACCAGATATTTAAATTGGTTAAAACTTTACCTAGGTATTACCTAATCATTAGTGTGTATGATTCTATGAGGAATAAGTGAGAAGCTCGATGGCTTCGTGGTCGTACTGCTAACTCATCTCTCTCTCAAACTCAGCCTTGGTCCCAACTAGGATGGGTGATCACAATCCAAATTACTTTCATTAAGTTCAAAGTCTACGCGCCTACTGCCAATTGTCTTCCCATTCAAAAGATTTTCGAAATCGTTAAAATACTAATTATCGGCTACAAATAAATCCTTACTTAATATTATACCTAAAAGCGTAAGTTTGTATGTACATAATATGTTTAGTTTTTCATGCAATAACTACGTAACGAATTTTGATGAAATTTGGTATGGTAGTAGTTTGTCTAGAATTAACACAGAATACTTTTTGCAGCTTATTAAATTTTGTGGGATACTCATCCCAACATATGAATGTCATGGGATACTCATCCCAACTTACCTGTCCGGTAGTTGTGGTATAGTATACGGGTACGCGACCCCGGCTTCCCTAGCTATTACTGTCCTATCCCTTGCCCTCCTGGACGGTAATATCCTACATTTCCTATTTCCCACTCTAACTTACCAATCTTCCTTTCCACACCACCTATCCTTCCCTATCCCTATTCCTACCCTCTCCAACAATCTGTGGAAACGTAATGGATAATCATAAAAATAATTTAATTATCCAAAATGGCGGCGATGTGGTTCACCACCCATCACGTCTCGTTTCTCGCGGAGGTGAAAAGCGGACCATGGAGAGCCGCTTCGCTACGTTGAATGTAAGAGGAGGAATGGATGGTAAGAATGAAAGTGAACGAAGCGAAACGAGTATGTAAGGATCGTAGCAAGTGGCAAAAAGTGGTCTCTGCCTACCCCTTTACGGGAAAAAGGCGTGATTATATGTATGTATGTATGTATGTATTAAATTTTATTTATGGTAGAGTTCCCGGTAGATTTCTTGAGTGTACCTACGAAGTCGCAGGATACATTAAAATAAAACACAACTGATACGGCTGTGCTGTGCCTACACTATTATGTATTCAATTTTGGTACCTATTGGTATATTTCCGAACAAGCTTTCCCTCTGACTTAAACCCAATTTCACGCGGGCGAAGCTGCGGGCAAAAGCTAGTAATACAATAATAAAATATATTGACGTGGCAGAAATACAATTACGGGAACTCGGGAACAATGTATTTTTTCGGGATAAAAAGTAGCCTATGTTTTAATGCAGAGCCTAAACTACTACCATACCAAATTTCATCGAAATCCGTTCAGTCGTTCCATACATCCTCACAAACTTTTACATCTACAATATTAGTAGGATTAAACTTAAAGCTTTCTGTCAATCTAGCTTGCCATTCTATCTTAATAATTAAGGTATTTTTATTTTACAATTGAGTTCAATAGGTACGACTGAATATAATTATGACATGCTTGTAACAAATATTTAAATAAGAGGCATTGTAAAATACCGACGTAATTTTATAGATAGTACGAGTACATCAGCGTATCCCTTGATGTGTGATGCTTAAATTGTTCAATAATAATTTAGTATTGACGTCGAAAGTAAAAACAATAACGAAAGTTACATAATTTCTATTAATTCAGTACATTTAAATGAATATTTGCCTACTTCATGTTAGCTCTTTCAAGTTTGCGAATTCTTTCAAAGGCTTCATACAAATATAAGTTTTCTTCATAAGAATTGTGGTGTTTTTTTTTAAACATCCGGTTAATACGCGCAGTAATAAGCAGTATTCAGACGCACTACGAGCTCAGGCACACATCAAGAAGCTAGTTACAACCTTGGTTTGATGTGGGGAGAAAAAATCCAAAAAGTATCCGACAAAATCAAATGAGCTCTGTTCTCCGAAAAAAGTCCCTAACACGTTACAATAAGGTGTACTTTATATTTTGGGTTGTTTGTGTAGACTCGTAAGCTTCATTTGGGAAAGGGAGGCCAAACACTTATAATACGAGATTGAAGTCGAGTTCTGAACCGCACTTACGAGCCGCGCTGTATGGCTTCTAAATCATACCTCTCTTTACATACTCGTACTTACTTTTGACTTGCAAATGCTTTAGGAATATTTCTCTTACTTTTATTTCGCCGACCTTAGTATTCTTGGATGTTATGGCAAAGGAAATGTTGTTACGTTAAATGAATGAAATAATTTGTATTTTCGTGAAAGGAATCTTAGCATAATATACTTTATGTCAGGGATTCCCAATCAGTAGAATGATTCAAGGCAATTTCAACTGTATGTATATTTTTATTAAGTAATATAAATATTTTTTTTTATTAAAATGTTCAAATACTCGTACGGCGCGGACTTCTGATTGCTATTGTGCAGATTTATAAGACCAGCACGCTTAGCACGACTGACAAAGAAATGCGTTTTGTCTAAACAAGAATAGACATACTGTCAGATAATATGGACAAAATGACAAGTTTCCCTTATCAATCTGTTATTTTGTAGACAAAAAGAATAGATTCTTCCGTAGAAAGAAACTATTTGTTTCTACAATAGCTATGCTACGCGTGCAGGTTGTAGAGGGATCAAGTCTTCTCTGGTATTCAATACAATATTGCGAAAGCACTCGTGGTAAATTGTTGACTACTTTTAGTATCTGCACGTAACATATCAGAAGATAACAAAAGAGGAACTAGAAGGGGGGCATAATTTTTTTTAAACTTTGAGTAAGATACCATCGACAAAGGAACTTTCCTAACCTTAAAAGGACCTTTCCTGCTCGACCAGTTCCTAAGCATTTTCACGCCTTCAAATATTTGTCTTAACACAAATGAAGTTACCGCAACGACTGCAGACCTGGTTCAACTACGTACTTACACGTGAGTATCTGTTGAGCGATTTTTATCGTATGGCGGCAACTTATTCCATGGTAGGTATATAGGGTAAAAGTTTGCGAACTCCTGTTTTACATGATACCATTACTCGCAATTTACATTCCATTTAACCAAAATTAACGATCGACTAACATCTCATTTCGCCATCAAAGGGGCTAGTCGAGTGAAAATAAATAAAAATGAGAGAACAAGTCCGCTTATACCGCACAAGGCGTGAAAAGGAACGCAAACAACAAATACGCAGCCTGTGAGACGCATAGATAGCCTCTCGTAAGGCAAACAGATCTAAGTCATCACGCGGAGTATCACACCCGCCATTCCCGATGAAACGATGCCACAGCTGTTTACAGACCGACAGACAATACGGCGTGTTTGTTGTGGAGGTGCGAGGATGCGTATGTTCGTTCTAATGTGGGAGAGCCGAGCCTCGGCACGAATGAGAAAGCCCGAGCATAAATAACACGGCCTCGCGGAAAACCATTAAAACATTGTTTTTCATCGAGTAAAGTTACCGTGGCACAAGAGGTTTCGGGCTTTAGGGACTGGAAACGCACAGAACACTCCTCTGGCGATCGGACGATATATCTGCACATTTTTTGATCGATTTCATAGAAAAGTATTATGATTCCTTCTCTAATAAGAGGTATACAGTCATTCTTAACTTTAATTGTAATTGAATCTGAAATTAATTTAACCCTTAGCTGGTATCGTGGGTCAAATTTGACCCAGACGAAAACATTTTTAGTTATTATTCTTTTAATGTTCATGGTACAAGTGCGCGCTTCTACGTATTCTTAGTACCTCGCAAGCTACGTAGGGGGGCGGACGTGCAGCGTAGTGACCATCATAGGAGCAGAGGTATGGAGCCGGCCGGTCACATTTGACCCACGATTTTGATTGTCATTTTTTTAATTATTAGCTGATCTCATGATAATTATACTTTTTTGTTATTAAGAGGATATAAGAAGTGCCATTAATTTATTTTTGTTAAAGTTTTTCTAGAGTTTATATTTTTTATTTCATTTTAAACACAATCTTACCAAAAAGTGTAAAAACTTAGGTTAGTTATAAATTCATGTAGAACTAAATAACTTTTTAATATTCTAAAATTATACTAAGATAATTTTGTAAAAAAATGTTTTTTTATTTAATTTCTATCCCTATTTACATAAATAAATCAAATGCATACGTACTACAACAGATTTTTTGGTATGGGTAAAATATGACCCACGATGCCAGTAGTGTTGCCAAAAATAGCGATACCAGCCAAGGGTTAACATAATATTTACTTCAGAAATAAAATATAGCCGCGTTGTATAATATTAGGAGAAATCTTTTTTTGAGTATAGAACCCTATTAATATCAAATTGTATTGTTACTGAATCTATTGAGTAAAATCAACGGAAACATTTTTCCTATGATACCGACTACATAAATAAATAAAAAAAAATACACAAGGAAATAAATAGTCTATAAGTATTTTTTGTTAAGCCGCAAAAACATGAGAAAAAAACTAATTTCCAAATACATGAATCTGATAAGATATTTTAGATTAAGTCGTAATAAAATACAGCAATAAAACTATATTCGTATTCCCTGTAATAAATAATCTGATGTTGGCCCCTGACATACTATACTCGAGGACCTCGAAATTGTGATATTGAATGTATAAAGTATATATTATAGTGTGTATACACTAAAAATAATATTGTACACGGCAATATTAAAAAATTAATAACTTTCTGTAGAAAATTGATATACGTATGTTGTCAAATCGTTGTTCAAGATTAGAACAATAAATCTAAATTAAGAAAAAAAGTTATATTTAAAAAAGAAGAGTACATTTTTAATGTTGGATCCATGACGAACGAACGGACCGCTTCAATTGGAAATATACTACAGCATCAGGCTAAGCATGACCACCCTAGAAATGTAATAATAGAATAAACTTTTCTACTAGAGAATAGATGAAATTACAGATAGTAAAAACATTTTTACCGTTATTGGCAAAATAGTTCCTAGTGTATGGCAGTAAGTTCAAAGTTTCGCCGTCAAGAGAAGACAACATTTTTCTTTCAACGACGATCAAGCACGATCTAATACGACAGCCATATGTTTTTTTAATTACATTATATACTCAAAGGTTTCATCATGGCGGTACAAGAAAACAGCCTCCGTTGTCTAGTGGTTAAAGCTTGGCTCTCGACTCGAACAACGAAAAAATGTTGTTTCCAAGTTTGGTTAGGACAATGCAGACTGATCACCTGATTTTCTGAGAAGAAAGATGATCCATGCGTCAGATTGCATATTTCAATGAAACCGGCCACCAGTCACCTAAATCGGTGTGGGGAGCTATATATACAAGAAAACAGTTTCAATCCGTTCCACTTACTCGTATTCACATGATCGGTTATTGCAAGAGCAGCGCCGCATTACGCAGCTCGAAATTCAAACTCATGCAATGAAACGTGTATCTTCTTTTGTAGTGAATAAAGTTTAAATTTTAATCTTTTATCTATCTTAAAAATGCAACGGCTCGTCGCGTCGCATCTCAGTATGAACTGTCGCTTAGTGAATAGCGCTTGCATTATACCGAGGGAGTGAGGTTACCGGGGAAACAAGGGGAGCGGGGGACCGGCGAGGCACTTGCATCTCCTGTCTCGTTACATCCATCAGGTAATCCGTTGGCTCATTTACCAGTATTATTTTATTTCATAAAAAAACGTTTCGCTGCTCGGGTTTCGCATTTATACTAGATACCTGAATGTGATGTCCATGTAGTGGTACGTCGTCGACTGGTTCACATAAGTTTGGTACGGTATCCTCGAGGGCTTGGTTTGGTCTGGGGTCCGGGGGCCGTGATGGACGAGATTTCGGTTGATTGGGGGCCGGGGTCATATATTGTCGGTCACGGCGGACGCATAAGTAATGGCTATGTAAATGAAAACTTTTGATGCTAAAAATATAAACGGAAAGTGAGGGACGAGTTGAGTAAATGGCTAGTTTTCGATTATGTAGCTGTTTCTATAAAACTGCAGTGCTTTAAAATACCATAAAGATCTAGTTTATATTAGGTCGTAGTGTTAATGTAGGACTTACACATTCACTAACGAATGCTACGTACGTTTCCAAATAAATACGTAAACGTATTTGCTAGGAAACATTCTGGGAAATCCTTATTAGTTACTAAAGTATGATGATTGAATATTATTGTACCTCGGGTTGTATAGTTTTATAAATACAGCGAGAAAGTAATATTATACTATTCTTAATTTAATATTATTAATATTTATATTAATTATATTATATAATATTATAAACTATCGCTTTTTCTTTCTTATTTTCCTGTTATGAAACAACAAGTAATTTAGCCAAGAAATTTCCATACCTTGTGATTGTTTGAATGGACGAAATAAACCCGTTCGTTATAAGACTGCGGCGACTTTAAAACTTCTTAAATATAAATGAATTATTGTGATTCATGTCCGATGAATATGCAGCAGTGTTGGCGCCTCGTTATGGTGAGGCCACGAGACGAGCGGTGGTCGTGGTGACGGAACGAACGAATTTACTTTGTGCCCATTACACCACCGTTAGCAGAGAAAAATGGTCATGATCTAACCATCTCGTTGTCACATGTGCGTCATTCACGTAAGTAAAAGAATCAGAGTTTAATTTACTCACGTCAGCAAAAATCCACACAGAAGTTTTGTAGCTCAGCATAAAACGATTGACCATTGGATGCGTATTGTAGTCACCGAATAAAACACTAAATTTCTTCAATTATATCATTTAAATAACTTAAACAATCAGTACCTACTAACGTGGGTTTTCTTTTCCACACGGATCACTTTTTCTCATGCATCTTCTCGCTGCAGACGCCGTTGTCGCCATCGCTCGTGTTTCGTGGCCCTCTAGTTAGGGCTCCATGTTAAATAAAACATTGTCCTTTGTCGCACCTGGAGTGATTGGTAATTTAATTAACCAATTAATTCTAGACTCTAAATATAGCTCATACCATTATTGAATAAACGCTTAATGTATTTCCAATACCCTTGATTAAAATATCAGCTAGTATATAAACTTAATATTGGCGTTGTTGGCGTCAATTATATAATAGAGAAAGTCTTTTATTAAATAACTTCTGAACAACACAGAGGAAAGAAAGAAGAGAAGGCCTGATTTTTTAAACTTTTTTTAAATAACTTTAATAACATAAGCTGCTAAGTGTCCTGCAAGATCTAAGCCTGCAAGAGAATGCTTCAGCCAAGATAACTTTGTTAATTACGATGACGAAGTTAGTTATCAAAAATGTGATGACCTCGGTGCAGTTCGTAAAACTGTGGTGCTGTACCTTAACCCCCTTACTAATAAACGCTGTATAAGTTTTGAATAGTTATACAGTGTTTTGTTCACGTCACACAAGTGCCATTTTTAATCCGATAGAAGGAGACAAAACACTGTATAACTATCCAAAGCTTATACAGCGTTTATTAGTAAGGGGTTATGAGTATACTTTACACATTGCTCGATGCGATATTGAATGTCATACCGATAAATTACTAAGGTATGAGAGAGACAGCGATAAAATACATAAAAGCGTACCTTAGTAATTTAGCTGTGCCTCATGCAATATCGCACCGCGCATTGTGGAAACGCTCTAATAGTTTATATTCAGTGACTACTTTGGTAGTGACAAATTTGCATATTGTGAATTTATTTATGTTATAGAGCAGCCACTCTACATAAGCGATATGCCGTAAATCCGGGAGAAAAAAATCAGTATGGATTGACGCGCCAACCTCATAAATACAATTTCCCCGCACCATGGAAGAGCCACGCTTTGGCACGAGTCTCCGAGATACAAGTTTAAAAAAGAATTTTGAAAATTGGTCCACAGACGGCGGAATTATGGTCTAACATAAAAAAAATATATACAGCCGAACGTATAACCGCCTCCTTTTTTTGGAAGTTGTTTGAAACTAGAAATATTGATAGTCGCTTCTCAATACATTTTGGATAATGTATTGTATGTTACAAAAATCTAAATAAAAAGCGACAATCACTATAGGAATACTAGAAATAAGCACAAGCTAGATATACCGGTGATAGTGATAATGTATCGGTGAGTGAACGAGGGAGGGCTGTAAGGTGGTTTGGGATTTTAATGAGCGTACTGGTAGCTCCTCTGCTATTTCATATATTGTGTACGGCAGCTTTTGCCATCAGACGATCGTCTCACTATTACCCGGCGTAACCTATAAAACACCTCTCGAAGTCTTAACATCGTTTTGTGGCTCAATTTGTGTTGAAATATTCTTTACGACAATTCTTAAAAGTTTATATTTCTAAACGGAAACATCATCTATCGTAAACACAGTACACTTTGCGACACTACGCGACGCTTTTTTTTACGATAGCTATTCAAAATTGAACTTTATCCACTTCACTACAAGATACACGTTGCATATGACATCAGTCATACACTGCACATGCGCTGTGCAGCCCGGTGCGACCTGACATTTGAACTCTTATAATGAAACGTGTATCTTGTGTAATGGATAAAGTTCAATTTTGAATAGCTATCCTAAAAATGCAGCGCTCTGTCGAGTATTATTGTGTAAATTGAGTATAAGCATTGATTTTCGACCTTCAGACCTCTGTGGCTCAGTGGTTGAGCATGTTGGTGCTCAAACTAGAGGTCACGGGTTCGAATCCCACCGAAGGAACAAAAAGTTTTTCTATGTTTCTGGGTCATGGATTTGTATTAAATATACATAATAATATAATAAAAATCTTGAATATGTGTATAGTATAAAATTGTTAAACATATTACCGTTGGTACCCATAACACAAGTTCTACGAGAACTTACCACGGGACCAGTCTGACGTGGTGTGAAGCGTCCTTAGATATTATTATGACTTTACGTATCCACCATCTTGAAATTTACTTGTCTTAAGAAGATCGTTGTACGAAATTAAAGCTCTCGTTGATAAAATAATGATGAGTAAACAAGCGGCAGGGATACAGAAGGCGCGAGATAAGTGTAACAGAGAGCGATATTACCGTCCCAACTTTGTTATAATCTCGACGAACATTGACGTACTCTATGTCATTCAGAGACGAAGCACACCACACTCACAGTGAAATCTGGGTAGCCACTAATAATATTGCTAATAATATTATAGTGTAAACCCCTTAATAATAAACGCTGTATAAGCTTTGAATAGTTATGCAGTGTTTTGTTCCCGTCACACAAGTGACATTTTTAATTCGATAGAAGGAGACAAAACACTGTATAACTATTCAAAGCTTATACAGCGATTATTAGTAATTGGGTACAGCTTTAGCGTCAGTTTTGCATTTTTGCATTTTTAAGATTTTATTATATGACATCATGTCATACACTGCACATGCACTGTGCAGCGCGGTGCAACTTTACATTGGAACTTATATCTTTTTATGTAGCGAATAAAGTTCAATTTTGAGTAGCTATCTTGAAAATGAAGCGCCGCGTCGATTTACGCATACGAATTACGACTTTATTAAAATGTAAATAAATGGTAAATTGATATAATATAAATGTAATTTGTCTATGAAATGCTTCAACAAATATGGGCTGTGGATGGATTGATAGAATAAAGGACATCTCTTTCTTCCCCATTAGCATGTATCGTAAGGAGAAATAAGGAACGATATAGGTATTTGTTCTCCTCCCCCCGATGGTTGCACGCCTTGTCGTGGCGGTGGGGCTTAGTAACCGTGGACTGGTCACCCACGGTGAAGCTAAGAGGCAACCGGGGCCGGCCTGAATGCCGCCGGCTGGCCCGAGGAGGGCACTCCCAGCGGGCTGAACATGCCCGTAGAGGACGCGCGTGGAGGTGGGACCGCAGAAGAAGAGGAGTGCCGGTATTACGGTGCGCCGTTCTCCCTATCTTCTGCGGCCGTGGAGGGATCGCAGGGGGAGAGGCGTGATGGTATTACGGTACGCCACTCTCCCTACCCCCTGCGAGCTGGCGGGGCCGTTCCGTCGAAACGGCGTTGGTGGGGCCGCAGAGGAAGAGGCATGTCGGTATTGCGGTGCGCCGCTTGCCCTATCCTCTGCGACCGAGGTGTGGTCGGTGGCAGAACCACAGACCTGATCTGCCACCGGGTACCAGTTTATCTGGTACCCATAGCCTCCTAGTAGCAGACTCAGGGGGAGTCTGCTACAGTACTGGTGGAGGCCGAGGAGGGAGGCGCACCTAATACCATCTGGTGCGCCCATCGTGGAGGGCCTTCGGGCTTCCGTGATGGAGCCGCTGGTAGGCGGCTACCGCCGGCGGGGTCGCGGATGTGTGTATCGTTCCCGTGGCCCCGTCAGAGGGCGGCGAGGAGGAAGATGGGGGGGGGGGTTTTAGTGGGTATACCATGAGTCCCACATCACCACTTGGGTACCCCCTGCGCCCAGGTGGTATGCGTAAAGCATTTTCCCCCCCGGAAAAAAAAAGGTATTTGTTCTCCTGTTAATAGCCTGGTATTTTTAATATCTATGCTATTTATTTATTGGCATTTTGTATTGTCATGTATTGTAAAAGTTTTGATGAAATAAATTATTATTATTATATTATTATTTATATTTATTAATCTGAGATCCCTTGTGTTTACAAAACATTCATAATATTACGGGTTTTTCGTCCTTATCAAAATGGAGATGTATTAGAGACTTAGAGAGAATGTTATGGAGAGAGTTTTGTCTTCCGTAGGCGCTGAACTAAGAAAATCTTTGTAGTTATAAGTAGACCTTTACAGCAGACACATTTTGCAACGTCCGTATATTAATATTTGGTACATCTATTCTATGGCAGTGAACGAACGACGTTCGGGCGCTTGGTTTAATTTGTGCGTCGGTTTATGTGTTCCGCCTTTGTTTGATTTGTATAATTTTAGGACTTGGGAAGTAGTAAGAAAGTTTTGTATCTACATAATATATCGTAACAGTGGGGTGTGCGAGGCGTGATGTGCGTATATTTTGGTTTAATTATTATTGTATGTTGAAACTAGTTTCATCGATATTAATATAGTTAATGATTAAAAAACTGGCCAAGTGCAAATCGAATTTGCGAGTGAAGGTTTCCGTATAAAACGGCAAAAAATCACGTATGTTGCATGGGAGACCCATTTAAATATATTTTATTTTGTTATGTTTTTAGTATTTGTTGTCATAGCGGCAACGGATATACACCTTCCGTAAAAATTTCAACTGTCTAGCTATCATAGTTAATCAGATATAGCCTAATGACAGACAGACGGAAAGACAGCTAAGTCTCAGTAATAAGGTTCCGTTTTAATCTTTGGCTACGGAACTCTAATAAAAGATTCTGCAGCAATGAATTATTTCTAGTAATAATTATTAATAGTTAATTAATTACTTATTTTACTTTCTCAAAATAAAAGGTAACATGTTCCCGTGGCTTCCATTTCATTAATAAAATCCATTTCATTTTTATACATCTATTTACAAATCTATTCTTATAAAATGCACAATCCGTTCCGTGGATTTGTTCATCACGTTTGTTTTCAGATCATATTTAGGTCTGTAACAATTGTCTGTCTATAATATAACCATTTTTATCAGCAAAATTCTACTTATTTTCTAAAAACATATCTGAAAGCAATTAAAATAAATCGCCAGCGTCTTCGGAAATGATTTGGGGACTTAGCCGTAAGACGCGGGCTTAGTCGGGGAGCCCGAAGACTGAGGACTGGAGAATTAAAAGTGGCGCAACTACGGACTTAGCGCAGTATTCAGTGGAAATTCAATTTCATATTTCCTGTTCTATAAGTGTTTTGAGTTATTGTAAGTAATTAAAGGTTTTTTTATTTATTCTTTCTAATATGCATAGAAAAATGGCTCTACTATATTATGTCATTTTTATGACGAACTGGTAGCCAGCTATTCATACAGGTCATTAAGTGTCATTAAGTCATTAAGGTCATTCAGTGTCGTGCGTTGAGCGCTATGAAACGGTCGCGTTCCGCATTATACACGAAGCAAATTTAATTGTTTGCGAGTCGCGCGGTAACGCCGCTGCACGTACACCATGGCGTTGGTGGCCAACGAGTTGCTGGCGTTCATCCAGCACGCCATCGACACTATGGACGAGGTCAGCATCATGCAGATCTGCAAATCTTCTTTCACAAGCGAGGAGATTTGCACGGGCAAGCAGCTGCTGTACGAAACGCTCGGCCAGAGCGCGAATATGCCATCACGGAGGCGAGATGGCGGCGAACGAAGCGTGCAGGACATCATCTCCCTGCTGAAGCAGACGGATCTAGACGATGTACCGGCCTTTGTGGCGAAAGATCTCCACAAGCTGCCGGTAGTCACGATGGACCACGTCGACGTCTCCAGCCTGCTGAAGAACTTCAACAGGATGAAGGCAGAGCTGGACGAGATGCGAGGTAGGTTGGATGCATCGGAATCTACCATCCGTGACTTACGTAGTGAATTACTACAGTTAAAATGTAATAATTCAGTAAGTAGGTCACCCGATCATTCAACCGCCTTTGTCAACACACGTCGTGGAGGCGCGCGCGCTGACACATCGTTTTGCGTGTCAGCGGATTCCGACGAGTCGGCGATCGCCGCCGCCCCCGCCCGCCTTCCCCTCCGGGTCGTGCAGACGCCGAGTCAACCAACTCAGCAGAAAACTTTTGCGACTGTCGCCGGTCGCCCCGCACCTCCCCCGCGGGCGAAGACAAAGGGGGTGAAGGAGAGCCGTAAGGCTGTGGAGAGCCGCAAGGCCGAGCCTCCTCGACCTGGCAAGGACAAGAGCAGGAGGTGCGATGAGTGACGACTTCATACTGATGAGTGATGACTTCATACTGGTGGAGAGAAGAAAGAAGAAGAAGCCCGCCGCCCGCAACCACCGCGGCACCGCACCCTACCGGCACCGGAACTGCGCCTGCGGTGCGAGGTACCTGCGACGCCGTTGTACGTATCCCGCCTGCACTGGTCTATGCAGGTCGAGGACGTCGTGGACTACATCCGCCAGAAGACGTCCATCGCCTTGAGGGTCGAACGTCTGGAGTCTCGCCACAAAGTCAATTTCAGTTCCTTTGTGGTGAGAGTGCCGACGCATCTTTTGTCGACCTTCGAGGTGGAGGAGTTCTGGCCGACGGGTGTGGTCTACCGGAGGTTCCGGGGGAGACTCCGGAACGAAGCGCGCGTCACGTCGCCGTCAACACGTGACAAAGTGTAGTTTTTAAGTATATAATATGTATGTTAGTCTGTAAGGTATTTATAATATGGGCCTATGCCGCCCGAAATAAAAGAAATTTAAATTTAAATTTAAATTTAAATTTAAATTAAAGAAATGTATCTGAAATTTCTTTTCGAAATACCAGCTGGTCAACTCTATTCAATCTCAGATTTGGTTTGGAGTCCGTCCCTGTGAAGTCCAGAACTTTTCTCATTGAATATCACTGGTTACATGCGCGTCACGTATCTCCCGTCACGCTGCGGGATAGCGGGGCGGGATACGCTGTTCCGCCCCGAGATTTACTACCTGCAGGTTTGTAATGTTTGGTAAATGTGGTATTAAAAATAATGAAAATGTATAGAAAATATGTTTTATTGTAACTAGTGCTTCGCTTATCTTTCACGAAAACTTCAGTTCAGCGAAGCACTGTGTTTTCCGCTTACTTTCTTCTAGAGAAAATAAGAGCATAGTTTTAATAATGTTCCTTTAGTTATCTATAAGAGTTTGGGATTATGGTGGTAGGCCCCAAAGGGAGATAGATCTCCGACCGAGCGACTAGCGAGGTGGTATGCTCGGTCAGGCCGAAGCCCACTGTAGTGGTTTTCAGATGTCGTATATATGTCGCCGATCTTAGAAAACTTCGATAGCGCGATTCAGGACTGTGCGCTGATTGCTCCGCCATAAGAGTATTGCTTTGAATTTACCCACGCAGATAGTTATTATGTCGTAGACATAGGACACTATACGAAGTCGCGCCCAAAAGCTTATTAGAAATATTACGTGGGCTCGATAAGTTTTTTTGTTGTTTTCTTAACGGGTCGTGAAATATTCATATTAATTCAAAACAAATAGAGACTATTGTGGAGTAACGCTCAATTTGATTTATTAAACTGTGAGTAGGGGTCCGGTTGACAAGACTATTAAGTAGTTCACCGCGGGCCGGGGGACGGGGGCCGGACCGGGGTCCAACCACAAGCGCGGGCCGGGATCACCGCAGATTATGGAGACGTCAGATGATAGACAGTGCTGAAAGCGTAAGAAAATACATTTTGTGAAATGGGCGGTTCTTAACCACAAACAAAAAAAAAATATTTCCATCTAGGGACGCCTGAAAGGAGCCCTGCATGAATGATGTGATATGAAACGTGTATCTTTCTGTGTAGTGATTAAGTTCATTGTTGAATAGCTATCTTGAAAATGCAGCATTGCGTATCGTCGCGATGTGAATTGACCCTTAGTTCATTTCAACTATGTAGGTAAGCCAATAACTTTCTCTAAAAAATACACGATAATATCGTAACATGCATTAGATTGGGACTGAGACAAACGAAGACTGTTTAATAATAATAATAACTCCCCACACTGATTTTGCTGGTTTCATTGAAACCAGATCAGTTACGCTGGAGTATTTTATAGTGCCCAAGTGTTTGCGCAGCACACAAGAGCACTCTCTACTCGCGTAACCCATTGCGACGAATGACCGACACGACTGGCGAGAGATCAGGCGCAAGTCTGACTTTTTACATGCCCATCATACGGATGGATCATCTTTCTTGTCAGACAATCAGGTGATCTCCGTGCATTATCCTAACCAAACTTGGAAAAAACATTTTTTGTTGTTCCAGTATGGGAAACGAACCCATGACCTCCGAGTCGACAGCCAAGCTCTAACCACTAGACCATGGAGGCTGTTATAAACTCAAATACGCTAAAATGTAGGTTCCCTATTTTTTCGCATAAAATCGTATGTCATAATTTTACTTGGCATAATTTCATTTGACCTAATAGTAGTTTCGCTTAATATTCATTTGTCATAACTTTCTTAGCATAATTTTTTTTCGCATAATTACTAAAAGCATAATAATTGTTAGGCATACTTATTGTAAGGCATATATTTTTTTAAGCATAATATTCATTAAGAATAATAATTTTATGCATAATATTAAAAAGCATAAATATAATTACGCATAATGATATTTAAGCATACTATTATATTTACGCATACATCTTTGTAGCATTTTTTTCACATACTAATGAATGATAAATTCTACTGGGTGTGCGAGTTAAGACGAAATAACAATTATAATTGTAATTTTCGACTGATTACGAAATTAAACTCGGACAAAAAACACGAACTGCTATCTAAGAACATGCCGAGGTAATTATTTTAAACATGTTAGCGGCTTACGGGTGGCCCAAGGGCCACCCCGCCGCAACTTAACCTACTGTTACACATGTTACACTAGGTATATGAGTGTAATACTAATACCTGCTTTTAATGTTTCATAAATATAAGTTTAATTACCTTAACCGTGTTTTCATTACGGTCATTCAGGGTAACTTTGAATCACGAGGGTAACTTTGACAGTTTGTTCACAAAATTCTTTTCTATTGTTTTATGTGGGAAACAATTGGCGCTTAAAATTTAATAACAATTCGTGTACGTAACATACTTCGTAAACGAAATCTAAAAAAAAGCAGCTGTCAAGAGAAGTATGTCGTTCTATTTTATGCATATTTGTGCCTTGTGACAGAATGCCTTGAATTTATTATGACAAAAAAATATGCGTAACGAGTTTATGCCGAAAAACAATTATGCCAAAGTATTATTATGACAATAAAAATTATGCCTTACGAGTTATGCCTCGTTAAATTAGGACACATTACAATATTAGTCTTAATGATATTTATGCCTAATGATGTAGTATGCCAAGAAACCATTATGCCAAAGTATTATTATGCGTAGTAAAATTATGCCAAGTGAGGTATGCCAAATGAAATTATGACAAATAAAATTATGCGAAAGAAGAGGATCCCTAAAATGTATGGCTTTGCTATTTCTCCCAGTCCCAATCTTTACACGAGTTAAATATACATTCGCGTAACAAATTAACTCGGTGTCGGTTTCCAGTAATTATTTATAGCGGATTGCGGCCGTCACCGCCGCAGCGGCGCGAAACGCCTGTTTAAATGGATGATTGTTTTTTAATAAAATTCCTGAATAAATATTACTATACTAAAAGTTTTTTGAACGATAAAAAGAGATTTAATTGTTACGCTTGATTTGAAAAAAAAAATCACGTGATAACGATCTAATTTTTTATCTGGAAACTGCCATCAGATTGATGCGGAGATCGCTGCTATGACTAGTACGTATACCTATGGGTCAGTCCAGACTATGCTTGAAGATGCCGTAATAATGTGCATAAAAATGCGTCGCCCGACGCCGCGCTTTTGTATCGCTATTACAAAATGCGCGCCACGTCTCGGTGTCTGACCCTAAGACTAACTTAAAGGATTATTTCAATTTTCTCAGTACCTACCTACATAGTTTTGTTTTCAGTACAACGGTTTACATAAAAAAAAATCTTAACTTTTTAGGTCTACTTTGTCTATCCGCATCAATAGGAACAAAAACAAACCAAAATTTTCCAATACTAAATTCAATACATCAAAAACATTTAAAACTTTAATAAAACATTCAAAATTTCAATAGCCTAGCGCCGGCCCGCGACTATTGTCGCGCGGGATTTTCGCGCGGAATGCGTTAAATGGAATATCTGGATGCACGCCACTCGCAATATTCGGCCGTGTTTTATTGTGCCTCATCCTTTTGTCAATATTTTAATATTTAAATCTGAGTAACTCTTTAGATGTTAAATTTTTTAAAAGTTCTGATATGCTAAAACTATATTTTGAAGTTCTTATTTGTGAGTAACCTAATGTTAGAGAAAAACATGACATAATAATATTTATTTTACATCCTTCATATTTTATTCTATCTTAGACAAAGGATTCATGTAACATTCTTGGTAAATGCCAAACGCAGACATATCTCACATAATATTATACTCTTTACGTACATACAATCTACATTAATGAAATATATATTTTATTATCATGTTTATGTGAGCTAAGTGTAAAACTTCTTTTAGTTACACGCTGGCTATAAAGATAATATATGGCGTCGTAAAGGCGGTGAGAGGCATTCGGCCCACCTCGCCACTTGTCTGAGATCATAATGTAGTTGGGCTCGGCGCAAACTGGCGACCGACGACTGTAACCTGTCACCACCGCTACACGATTGCCATAAAAATTTGACAACTGATCGCTACGGGCCGCACACTAGCCACAGCCTCAAATTTTTGTCTAGCTGCCTCTATTGGTCATTTGAAACAGTCTAGCCGGTAACTCAGTATAGTGTGTGGTATCGTTAGCGACCGGTCGCAATCGTCAGTCGCCCGTCTGCGCCAGCCATATTCTGCGTCTGGCGCTGGCGCGGCAGCCGTTAGGTAGAGTTATGGTCGCGCGACACGGAGAGGCCGGGGCCCGCTGCAGCCGAGAAATATTAACGCATTAGCTGCCCTTAAAACCTTCACACTCATATTTTATTAATGTCTTAAGTAATTTAGATTTAAGGAGCAAAACAAACGAAGGATGGCACAACTATCCGAGTAATTCGTGAACATAACGTGTAGTGTTGGCTTATTTTGCGTTTTTATAAAATAAAAAATATCCCGACTACGTAAATTAAATAGCCGATGTTACCGATCCATTAATTATTACGAATCTATTTACACCTCATTCATTAGAATCGGATCAGTAGTTTAGGCGTTACGGTGAAACAAATAAACATACATACATATACTGTCCAAATCACTACCCTTTCTTTTGGCTTCGCCGTTGTTAAGTAAAAAGTAAGCCCGTAACCATTCCGTCCAAAAGACAGTAATTTTAATATTCCTTTTATGTAACAAACTGTTTAAACATTTTGTTACATTGTTAATAAGATAACTGAGACTGAAGTTATTACACATCTAAGTTATTGTATGCGGAGTTCTGATATAAAAGTTAATGTTGTGACAAAACGAAGTTACTATTGTAACTTTTAATATTAACTTTTATCTTTAGAAATAAAGCTTATTAACAATGTGTATACTCGTACAATGAATTTTAGTTAAATAACTTAAGCTTAAGCTATTCATCTCTCTATCCAGTAAAATTTCTTTCTGAATGTTATATCATTTTAAATATACTCACAAAAACTAACCAACAAGCACTATAAATGACGCTTTACTTTTTAATCATGTCATTAGCTTATATTTAGTTGATATTTACTAAAATTAATACATCTCCAGCTCAAAGTTAACACTATACAGTAATATATGAGCCAGTTTAAGCTAAAATGTACCCATAACATTAAAGTGTTAAGGCACTGCTGGCCTCTCGCAATAAGCTGCGTCTTCTCGATGTGTTCCGCGCGGGCGCTCCTCGCTCGAGAGCGACCGCTTACCGTTTCGACCTCATTTTTAAGCGTCGCTTAGAGTCGCTTATTTTCACGTATATTTGCTTTAGCTTGGCTCTTAGCAGGACGTAGCTATTTTCGTAGTTACGAGAGGCGCGTAGTATCGTAGCTATTCGTAGCCGCTTGTAACAATCGTAGAGAATATTTGTCGATGCAACTGTTTTACAGGAATAACACCGGAAAACGAGCATAAACCACCTTATGGTAAGTAATCTAAATATATAAAAGACAAACTTGACTGACTCATCTATCAACGCACAGCCGAAAATACTGAACGGATTTTGCTAAAATTTAGCATACAGATAATTATAATGACGTAGGCTAATTAAGTAGGATTTTAGAAAATTCGCCCCCTAAGGAGGTGAAAAAAGAGTTAAAATTTTGTACGGAAACCGTCCGCATGGAGTCGCGGGCAAAAGCTAGTACTTACTATGCACTTACAGAGTTTCTTCATGTCGGGATTCTATTCTTAATAATTGTACGATATAGCAGACCCATTCTTGCTGAAACAAGGCTTTACTCACGATAAAATAAAGCACAATAGACTATTTTACTTCACTAGAAATGAGCAGCCCCGCGAGAGTTTAATATAAAGTATCTCGCCCGGTTAGTTCTACGTCACTCGCTCACAGCCTTAACCTACGATTGCTCGAATATTGTATGTTGTTTTATAAATCGTCCAGGATTTTGTGCTTTAATGTAATCAGTAACTTATCTTCACATAGTTTATTTTATTATTTCTGCGATTAAGGGCTACAAAATGCAAAGGTATAATAACTAAGTAGTCAACACGTAGATATTTCGATTTAAGTTTTTTGCAGTCTTTAAATTGGCAGTTTAAAATTTTTATAGGTACTAACACGCGAAAAAAAAAACCGGAGGAGTATAAATTTTATTCCGATAATGTAAAGTTTGTGTGTAGGAAGGTGTACAGAAAGCTAATATTTGTTTTAAATAATGCTTAGAAAATTTTAAGAATTTTGACAACCTCTGTGGCTCAGTGGTTCAGCGCGATGGTGCTCAAGCCGGGGGTCGCGGGTTCGAATCCCTCCGAAGGAACAAAAAGTTTTTCTATGTTCCAGGGTCATGGATGTTTATTAAATATGTGTATAATATAATAAAAATCTTAAATATATACTCGTATATAGTATAAAAGTATTAGATATACTTCCCGTTTTCTGGTACCTGTAACACAAGTTCTCCGGATACTTAGCACTAACATTTTCATTTTTATTAGTTCAAACAAACATCTTTGAGTTCTCTTTGAGAAGTTATATGATTTATTATGGGCGAAATACGACTAACAGTCTCTAGTTAATATTTAACTAAGCTTATATAGGCTACTACAGGCGGGCTCGTACAATACTTGTCAATTGTATTGCAATGCGACGTAATTTTTGGCGCTGCACGATGAGTCGTCACAACATGTGGCGCGACGAGAATTTGTTTGCCGAGCGAAATTGAGGACAATTATTTGTACATACGCGATGGAGGTAAACAGCTACCCGCTTACGAAATTTAAATAAGCGAATAAGAAGTAATCCCGAACACAAATTGAATACATGATTCTGTTGGCTTTGGGAATTGTTTGGCTTTTTATCCCTCTTTTTCCTAAACGTGTACGTTTCAATGAAATTGTATTTTACGATTGGAATATTTAAATTCGCCGAGTGAGACGCCCTGCTACCCCGCACCGGTATGCCATACCCTGCGTTACCCCATACCTCTCCGTTACCCCGTACCCCAATGTTACCCCTCCGCTTGTAAAACGAGATTCAATCAAGTAGGGATTTTGTTGTACGTCTCATTTATATAAATGGATGAACAACCTTTTGTTCAATTATGCTCCAGAATATTTATTTCTATCTCATATCGGATCATAAAGATGTCCAGTATTTAATATTAAATTGTTAAATAAAATGTGTGCAAAAATTGTAAAAATTAAAAAAATTACAAACTGACATTAACATTTTAATTTTATCTAGAAACTAGATGTTGCCCGACTTAATAAGTTAATAAACTTAAATAAGTTAATTTCGTGGAAACCGTACATTTTGTGCGCTAAAAAGTAGCCTATGTCTACTCTATATCTGTGCCAAGTTTCATCAAAATCGGTTCAGTAGTTTCGGAGCCTATTCAATGCAAACAAACAAATTTTTCCTCTTTATTACATTAGTATTGATACACATTTTGTTAAATTATGAGACATATATAGTATTATATTTTTAATATTCAATGGATTTTGGATTGACCGTAAAGTAGCCAGTACACATTAGCCTATATTGGCCCAATGCACTCCATCACCAAGGGAGTAATTGTGCAAATTTGTGGCGCGCAATCGGAAAGTTGTTTTGGCACACATCAAAGGAATCGTGGCGTAGCTTGGGCAGTCGTGTTCACACAATCACTCATTGTTTAGTTCGTCTATTCTAAATACTATTCCATTTGTTTGAAAAATTATTTTCAACTATAAAAAAATAATGTTAATTCATGTTTTGTTATTTTCAATAAACTGTAATTATTAGTGACTAGTTTTCCCGCAACTTCGTCCGCGTGGCGCTCGGTTTCCACCCAAAATTGTAACCTCTTTTTCACCCCCTAAGGGGGCGAATTTTCAAAAGTCCTTTCTTAGCGGATGCCTACGTCATTAAAATTTTCTTTATGCCAAATTACAGCATAATCAATTCAGTAGTTTAGGCTGTGTTTCGTTGATAGATGAGGAGAGGTTTGCCTTTTATATATTCATTCATTCATTCAAAATTATGGTTATTAAAGCATGGTTATTATATAACAAATGGTTATATTACAACCACTCTTTAACTCAAATAATATCAGTGAGTATTTTTATAAATGTTACCATAATGTGTAGTGATTTTAATGTATACGCTAATTAACATATTTTATTACTTTATGGCGGAACACATTTTTGTAATACTTGTCAGCAGTATATAAATAGCCGCGGTCGTGACTTCTTCCGAGTTCATCGTGATTGTATCGCCGGACAGCAATGAGCCATGTGCCATTGTGTGAACACCAAGTGATCGTGGCGTACATTTGTGCATTGTAAAGTATGGACCAACATGGGCCAATCTTTACAAGCTACTTTAGGTTTGCCATAAGCGAAAACTTTTAATTGGTTTTCTGGCGTATATGTGTAAATTTATTGTCTTTAATCATAAGCTGTTAGTTTTCCGAATAAATTAAAATAAAATAAATAAAATAATAAATCATTTATTTGTCTTGTTGATATTTTGATTTTTATGGATTTCAAATTGGCATTTATTAAATAATGTTTTTAACTGATATTTAATTAATTTTATCATGTGGTTAAAATAATAAAAATTTTACTCAGTTAATTGGAGTGTGTCATATTATATTGTGATTTGGCTTGTTAATGTTGTGATTTCTATATACAAGTAATTGACATTTTAATTAATTTATTTTTATTGTGAGATTTACTTTTATTTACGTAATCAATACGTATAATGAAAATAGTTGAGATAAAAAGTTTAATAATAAGTTAGGCTATTTATGTAAGCTGGCTGTAGTAAACTAGACAAAGAACGTGTCGAGACTCCCAACCGCCGTGCAACTATGTAAGCCGTATACAGAATACGAGGAGCTTGGAAACAAATATAAGCAAACTATATATAAAACTATGTTACGTAAGTTAGTTTTAGTATATTTTTAAACTGTTAGCGGCTATAAGTGAAGTGTTCAAGCATGAGATCAGCGGAATAGTGAGTAAATATCTATTACTAGCTTTTGCCTGCGACTTTGTCCGCATGGAGTTCGGTTTCCATACAAAATTTTAACCCCTTTTTCACCGACTTATGGAGCGAATTTTCAAAAATCCTTTCTTAGCGGATGCCAACATCATTACAACTATCTGTGTGCCAAATTTTAATATGCAATATACAAAATCCGTTCAGTAGTTTCGGCTGTGCGTTGATAGATGAGTCAGTTAGGTTTGCCATTTAGATAATACAGAACTATACTTTATTTTTATTGTGTTTAGACTTAGCGCCATATGAACTTTACTTTCCTTGAAAAAAAAAAATAAAAAAAATAAAAAAAATAAAAAAAAAAAATGTAATTTTTCATGATGTAATTTATAATAACTATCAATATAATAATAATTTTTATCCATTCAAGCCAGTAAACACATAGTATTTTTTAAATTATTAATCTATACGCGTCCTGTGCGTCGGGATTGTTTCGTCACAAGGTTTAGCGAAATTTTTTGGGTGCAAATTATTATTATGGTATAGTACCGTATTATAACATTAATAACAATTAATAAATACTTACTTACTTATTATTAATAAATAATATTCAAAAGGAAAGCCATATATATGAAAAAGCATGATAAATTTAAATTTGTTTCAACTTTACTCGTCTTATTCACAATAATTAAAACCTAAAATGGTATGTACTGCAAAAAATCATCTGAGGCTTACACCTACCTATTTATAACTGATTATTTTATATATCAAAACTCTAAGTGTAAAACAAATAAAAGTCCCTCAAACATAGGGAAATAAGACAGAGCCGGTAAATCTGTTGTCTTGAGCGCACGACTCCGCCTGCCGCCTGACTCCTAACAAGACCCTGGACTGCAGCCAAAACGGCAGGGGTAAGGGCTGGTCTACATGAGATATACAATGGAATAAACTATGATTTTTAGGGTTATCTCCTAAAAAAACACTTTTCTAAACTTTATACTATAATAATAATTTAAAGAAGAAATAATATATAGTGTTTGTTTATTTATTTGTCTGTTTGTATACATTGAATAGGCTTCGAAAGTACTGGACTGAATTTAATGAAATTAGATACAGATACAGAATAGACCATGGGAAAGAAAATATGCTACTTTTTATGGCGGCAAATTGTACGGTTTCCGCAGGATTTCCTTTTGCGTAAAATTTGTAGTGTCACGAATTTCAACTTAAAGGTGTCTGAAACTGTTTTTCAAAAAAATATAACTGTCTGTACCTATAATTATTATAATAAAAAAAACAGTAAAGTAAAGCATGTTTGTCTTCGCGGTAAAGTTTGTCGTAAGCAGCAGTGCTATTCTCGACAGCTGAATCCGCGGTGAGTGTCAAATCAGCAGTGTTATTCTCTAAGAACATTTTCAAATATCTCGACAGCTGAACCCGCGGTGAGTGTCAAATATCATATACAAAGACACTCACCGCAGATTCAGCTGTCGAGATTTGAAAATGTTCCTAGAGAATAGACAGGCTGTATACGAATTTGACACTCACCGCGGATTCAGCTTTCGAGATTTGAAAATGTTCTTAGAGAATAGACAGGCAGTTTTTACCGTTGTCCGCTACGAGTGCTACAAACCGCTACAAAGTCTACGAGATGCTACGAAGTAGTAAACCCGTAGCTCTTTCTCTACGAAGCTTCTAAATTGCTACGACAAAACTAAAATCATAAATTTCCATCATACATAAATATTTATTATCCAAAAACTAAGTCTAATCGCATACTAAATCCTATTTGACATGATAATTTTAGACAAATCAACGTTCAAAATAAATAAGGTTTAAATTCGACACGATAATGCTATATTGGATTTCCGCTAAGCTTCTGATGGATGGCCTTATTATAATAATGGTGTAAAGGGTTAAAATTAGATTAGTTTGTAAAACATGTGCACGCAGGTTTATGCACCGCGTTATACGAGCCCACTTTTTGGGTAAGACAAGGAAACGTTACTTAAAACTGCAAAGAAAATAGCAGCGGATGTTTAGTAGCTAAAGGTCCTTCACATTCAGTTCACTCTTGTAATTAAGTTCTTTTGTATTAACGAACGTAGTCAGCTCTTAACGAAACGATGCGGGACGCAGCACTGTATTTTAAAAAGTAGTGATTCAAAATTATTAATTATTTAGTGTTCTAAATAATTAATAAAACACACACAAAGATTCACGAATAAGAACACACAAAAATACACAAGAACATAGACGTTTGCAAGAGCGGCACCGCGCTATGGCGAGCGGTCTAGTTTGACATATGAATTTTTGCTATTAAACGTTGATTTTTTAAGGTTAACTCCTAAAACTGTCTCGAATCGTGTCTTCTTGTGTAGTGAATAAACTTCAAAGTGAATAATGTTCAATTTTTATACTTCTATATTAATTTATAATAAATTCTTATACCTACCTCGTTTCGGTGTGAACTGGCGCTTAAATTCATCATCATTATTATGAGCTCATGATGATGATGATCAATTTAAGCGCCAGGGTCTCAACCTGACTGACACCTCACAGTGCCACGGGCCCTTTGTCCCTGTGAGCTGTCAGTCCATCATCCAACCACACTATATTGGCTTTTTACGTCTTGTTAATTCTTAAACGACGATGAACCGACATTTTACGTAGAAACTTGTAACCTCAAAATTTTGATCACAAAAAGTGAAGAAACGGATTTGTCAAACAAAAACTGTGGCTGGTGTATGTAGTGCGCGTGTAGCTACGTACAATGTACATACATAAAAAACGACACACCGCGACAGCTCGGCTTACAAGTTAAGGCGCAGTTGTGTTCCATGTTTGACACTGTGTAATTACACGGCGAGGCGTAGTTTAGAACGGTGTTACTGTATGGTTCGCAGAAGTCTGTCTTCACTTTTTATTTGGTCTGAATATATTGCTTAGGATCATTCTTGTTGATAATATTTATAATAACTATGAGTGATTCTACACCACATAAATCTGGTCACGTGGTAAGTTCTCGAAGAACTTGTGATTTTTACTATTTTCTACACAACCATAACTTTTTTGGTTCCTGGCGGGATTCAATCTCATGCCATCCGGCTTGAGTGCTAATGCGCTTAACCACTGAGCCACAGAGATCGTCAAAGTAATGTAACTAATAGCATCTAATAGGAATAACCAAATCACGGCTAACCAGTACCCACTCCACAAATCCTGTTATCATTGATGGAGCTGAGTCGGCAACAGGTCCCCACGGCCCTATCAAGATTGTCCGAACATCGGCACGGCGCGGCGGGCGCGGTGAGCAAATTGTGCGTAACGAAGAGGCGTTGAGGCTGCGCTAGTCGGTTTTTTCTCCATACAAACGCTATTGGTGATTTACCCTAAAGTCAAACATTGTAGACTCAAGTTTTTGTGTAATATCGATTTTAATTATACTTATCTAGGTTGGTACTTATTTCTAAAAATTTAATTAGTTTAGTAAACAATACAGGTCAATATATAGCTAGCTATTAAAATATTTACAAACTATAAAAGTAGTACTAAATAAATAATTAATAACTACTCCAAAACTTAAAAGGCTACAAAAAAAAGGAAATCTCCCAGGTCGTCCCCACCAGGCAGAGTTTCCTCGTTGGATTGCGATGATCACTTTCTGGGCCAGGTAGGCGAAGATAATAGTTTAGAAGATAATAGCCTCCAAACATTGGATTTTTAGCGCAACTTTAACCGTAAATAAAAAACAAAACGAAGAATGAAAATAAAAAAGCAAGCACATACCGACACAGATTTATTATTCAGTAATTGTGATTACTTTAGACAAAATTTTTATATAGTTTTTTCATAAAATACCAACGGCTTAGTGTCGATTTGCGTAACGCCTTTTCTAAAATACTTTACAAAGCGGTATAAACGTGTGTTTGAGATGGTAGCGTAGTAATCTATAAGACGCTTTTGAATGTTTAAAATCTGAGTAATACATATATATAATATTTTTCTTAACAATAGCAATAAACATACACAATAAAAATAAATGCCAATTCCAAATTATATGCCTGTAATTAGTACATAAGAGGCAGTAAGATAAAAGTCCGCTGTCCGCTTTAGCTTGGGTTTCGCTTTAACGCTAGTAAACTTAAATGGAAGCTGCTATTTAGTTGGGCGTAGTTTTAAATCCCAGGAGCTCAGATTTCGGCTTTATAAATCACCGAAGCCGAGGACGGTTTAGGTTGTCATGTTTATTAAAATATTATGCGGTAATTTGCGAAAAATGTATAAATTATAAAATGTAGTAAGCCATTTATTATGTTAAGGCGTGCTAAAGGAAATTTCGCGGGACCGTACATTTTGCAGCGATAAAAAGTAGCCTTCATCCTTCCCCATGGTCTAATCTATGTATGCGCCTTACATCATAATCGGTCCAGTAGTTTCGGAGCCTTTTCGATGTCAACAATCAAATATTCCCTCAGTATAATAATATCAGTATAGACTATAGATTATAGCAGGTATAAGATACTCCAGGTAATGCAGGCTTTTATCTAAATGTTACCATACAAGTTGCCGAATTGTGGCATGATCCGTATGAACTGGTTGCTTTTAGTGAAATTCAAACTATCATAATATATTAAATCTATAAAAGATTACACCTTTTTTTTTTCAAAACTATAGAAGTAATAGACCTAAGTAAAAGTTTAATAACATATTTTTTCAGATTTCTGAAACTATTATTAGATAACAAAATCGCTATATTAAAATGTTTTCATGTTAGGTAATGTTACTAATGGACTGAGTTTCCAGCCCCGCCAGACTCCCTTTAAATTCTTACTGATAAAATGTATACGTCATATTGTAGTAAACTAAACGGCAAATTCAAAACGGCAGTGTGGAAGCACTACTACTTATGATTGAACTTTGCATATTTTGAGGGCATAAGGCCTAGACCTATAATAAAAAATATTCTTAAAGGAAAATTCCAAAACCGGTTTGAAACACAGACGTACCGCACACTGCACAGTATATTACAGCATTCCAGGTAGCAGGAATAGAGCATGTGACGGCAACAAAACAGGCACAGACAAAAGAACGACACACCGCCATGCGGAGTTTTTGCGCAAAAGGTATTTCATGTATACGAGTATACTGGGTGATTTTTTATTCCGTTTCGAGAGTAACATGTTTTGTAACAAATATAGAGTATTTATACAAAAGGGGTCAAAGCTCGAGTATTTGAAAGTTAGAAAATCTTATAAAGATCATGAAGTTAGGTATAAATATGTGGCGGACCAATCAGCGCACAGTCCTCAATCGCGCTATCGAAGTTTTCTAAGATCGGCGATATATATACGACATCTGAAAACCACTACAGTGGGCTTCGGCCTGACCGAGCATAGCACATCGCTCGGTCGGAGATCTCCCTTTGGGGCTTGCCACCATATTCCCACAAATAAATAAAAATGTTTATTTCATGAAAATAAACAAATTACAGAAAAAAGACAATTTCTTATGTCATTAAACTCTCGAGAGATTTTTTATACAATAACCCCGTTACTAATAAGCGCTGTATAAGCTTTGAATAGTTACACAGTGTTTTGTCTCCTTCTATCGAATTAAACATGTCACTTGTGTGATGTGAACAAAACACTGTAGGTATAACTATTCAAAGCTTATACAGCGTTTATTAGTAAGGGGGATAGGGTTTAAGATAGAGACTGGCGTAAATGAGTACGCATAATATAGAATGTGAGTAAGAGTATAAGTATATGTGCGTTGAGTGAGAGAGGCCTTACGCCCCGCGCGCCGTTGTACGCTCCAATCACGCGCAACTTCCTAGGGGTCAATAGGGTATATAAAATTTTATATATTTTTTAAATAATTTTTTAAGTATATAAATCAGTAAATACTGAGAAGAACTGAGAATTAGTAGTAGCGTGTTGTAAAACAAGTTTTCACCAAGTTACAAGAAAAAGTAAACTACGTAGGTCTGCCATATTACACTATTTCAAGTATACCTATCATAATATCTAGTTTCTCTTGAAATGGAATAAATTATCACCCAGTATAGCCATATGCTGAAAATGTTGTTACTTAGAGGTTTACAACTTTTACTCACTTTAAAAAAATATATTAAAATTCTTTATTTGCTCAAATATGTATTATTTACCGATGTCAAATAAACAATATTATGATAAGTAGTCAGTTTTAAAAATTGACCATGAGAAAGGCATGCAAATAATATTTTTCAATTTCTTTTCAAAAAATATAGAACTGAAGATTTTCTATTTTTTTTTCAAATTAAATTATTATGATGTCGGCAATATCAGCAATCCCTTTCCTTATCAAAAATGATAGTGTAACTGTAAATTATTCCGTACACTCGACAAATGTGATCTAAATGTTACGTAGATCACCGTTTTTGATAACGTTTAAAAAGACGCTTGCCAAACTGCTTTCTTAAAGCAGTTTGGCAAGCGTCTTTGTGACTCTTTGAGACCAGAGGTACTGCATGACTTTTAATTAAAGATGGTGTAGGTAGTAGTTGTTTAAGCTCAGGATTATTTCATAGGCTACTTTTTATGTCGAAAAATACAGTGTTACCGTGGGATATGGTATTTACGCAGGCAGACCTTCAGGAAAAAGCTAGTAACATTATAAGCATTCTATATTATCAAAGGAATACGCCCGGAAGCTGTGATGGATAAAGTCGTCGCGGGGCGCACTCGGCTGTGACACGAGCATGGGAATATGGGCTTACGTACGCACTATGTGACGTGGGAAAGAAACGACGAGACGTAACGATACAATACTTGAAATTACTATTACTGCACAACACAGTATAAATATAATGTACAGTAGACCATCTTTATACTAGACTGCCCGAATCGGCGTATATATGCGTCATAGTTGTGCCGCGACGTTTGCGCACTGTCAACTTTTGTTTGTAAACGTACCAGGCCCAGCGGTTTGCTCAACCACGCTCAATCGTAGGTAAAAATGGCAAGGACACGGCTGAGTTCCTCTACTGTATATTATTTATATTGTGCTACTAGATGTTGCCCGCAACTTCGTGCGCGCAAAGTTAATTTCGCTGAAACCGATAAATAGATTATGTCCATCCCCGTGATCTACTCTACATCTGTGCCAAATTTCATGAAAATCAGTTTAGTAGTTTCGGAGCCTATTTAATGCAAACAAGTAAGCTAACAAACAAACTTTTCCTCTTTATTATATTAGTACCTATAGAAGAATAGTGACACTACAATCCGTAACTATTGACAAAGGTAATAAGTTATCAAACATATTATAGCATTGCTTTTGTGCACATTTGCGTGCTGTGTCATTCTTCAATTTCAACAATTACTTACTACGGTCATAGCTCACCGACAAAAAGTGGGCTTTGGCCTCCGACACGAGTTTGCACCATTTGTGTGCTCTTGCACCGTTTAACGTAAGTCGGTGACTTGAAGATCACGCACGTCAGAGTAACCATTCTGGCGACATGGCGAGCCATCAGAGGTGATGCGCTTTCGTGACGGTATAATTTAACAATTAGAGTCAATACACACCGAAACTAAATGACACACGTAGAGGCGCGGCATTTATAAGACAGCTATACAAAATTAAACTTTATTTATTACATACACGTTTCAATGTAAGAGTTCGAATGTCAAGTTGCACCGCGCTGTATAGCGCATGTGCAGTGTATAACTGATGTAATATGAAACGTATATCTTTTTGTGTAGTGAATAAAGTTCAATTTTGAATAGCGATCTTATAATTGCAGCGCCGCGTTTCGTCGAGGTGTAAACTTACTCTTATTGCAACCTACCTACATCGGTAAGATCATGAGATGATATTTATAGTTATATTCTAGTCCAGTGCATTTTCTTGTGTTTCTTTTAATGCCTTAATTTTTTTTGACCTCTCATCGTCTCGCAGAAAAAATACCCTATAGCAGTACGGACCTTACCGTTTACGAATAAAAAATGTATTCCCGCGTCTGCCGGCGACAGCTGTCTGCGACGCACTTTGTATCATTTACTGTAGACGCAATCATGTTACAGGTATATCGTGAGAGGCGAATAAATATCATGTACAATATCTACAAAGTTGTGCTCGACCGGTTTCAAACATATTATTTCTTACACTAGGAGACCTAAAATATTTTAACATAAAGGAAGTTAGTGCTGTGACTGCAGACGTGGTTGAACTACGTATTTACACGTGAGTGTGTGAGTATGTGGGCACGATTTAACGGCGCTGTTAAGCTGTTTAGTAAAGGGTTTGCCTGGTCGAGCGGCAACTTCTTCGATCGTACGTAGAATGATGGAAAAATATATTATTTATTGGCCTACCTACAAGAGTATTGTGTATAAGTGAAAACTCGTTATTGGCTTTTTTATTTCTTAGTTAAATTATTAATGTCAGTTCAATTCTCATTCAATCAGTTAAATTATCATTTTGTAGCTGTAAGTTTTCCGAATAAAATAAAATAAATTCAAGTTTAGTACAATTTATTACGATTGAATATAATATTATAGATGGTCACAGCTTGTTGCTTGTTTACTACAATCGACGACACTCAAACCGCGACCACACCGACCATGCCGCGTCGCCGCTGCTTATACTGCTCGCCGCATAGCCTCACCAAAAAATTAGAGGCAGCTTTAGGCTAAGAACTACGGAGCTATTTTCAGTCGCGCCCGCCGCGATTGCGGGCCCGCCTTCTGTAGAATGCAAATACATTTGAAAAAAATTAAATCACAACTCACGACGCAATTTACGCCCGCGGCGTGCAAAGAGAATGTAAAGCTATACTACGTATTAAGAGGTGGCACTCCGAATAAAAAAAATAGTTTCGAAATTCAAAATTATACCGTAGCTTTTTTACGTATTTATATCTTCTAAAGTGCAAAAGATTCAAGCCTATAATGAGAAAACAAATAAAAAAAAACTATACGTAGTTATTGTTTTCAATTTTATTTTTAGGACCCAATTATTAGGTTAAAAAGGTAAATAAACAATAAACAACAAAACAACTATAATTCGATCGTTTTTATTGCATTAGAAAACACACACAAGTAAGGCTACATTCCCACGAGCGTTTTTATGTGATCGCGACTGATAAAACTACACTATAAATAGAACTTTGCGCTAATACGATACAGCTGAAAATCGTGTATATTTGACACTTTGATTTTCAGCTCTATTGTAGATTAAGTGCAGACTTCTATTTACATTGCAGTTTTTCCTGTCGCGTCACGATTCGCGACCACAAAAAAGCTCTCGTGGATACGAGGGCTAACGGTTGGTAACGAAAATATTTCAGATTACCACATAATTATACGACATAGCCTGATTAACTTCAGCGGTTATCCTTTGGTGCAAAATAGGTGGGCCTAGCAGACCATTTGACAGCGGCGTAAAGTAATGTTATACCCTAGTATATATCTGTATAATCTATGGTTATACCATTATACGAATGAGAATCTTGAAATATTTTCATGTTGTCATAATTATTATTGCGTTCCCTTGAAATTAGAATCCAATACCTGCAAATTATAAAATTATATTACATTTTTCTTATTCGCAATACTAACAAAGATTAAACTAAATGTAAAATTAGATTAATAAGTATGCGGTAAAACTGTACAATAGTATTAAAAATAAAGTACATAAATCATAATTATTATTATTAGATATGGTACCTTTTTAAAGTTTTTACTAACTGGCAGAAGAAAACGTAATAATATGTCTGTATTTTTATAAATATAATATTATGCACATAGATAAATCATTAGTCTATGATTATGCATAACGAAATATATTAGATAAGCAATATGAATTTGTTTTAAACAATATTGCGTGCATTAATAAACATTCGAATGTGATATTATTAATAGAGAAACCTTATAATCTTGAATCTTAGCATGCATATTAAAATCACTACACAATAAATTTCATCTATTGAAACAAATAATAATAATAATAATGTGTATGGACGCTTCACACCACGTCAATCTGGCACCGTGCTAAGTATCCGAAGAACTTGTGTTACAGGTAGGTACCAGAAAACAGGAAGTATATTTAATACTTTTATACTATACGTATATTTAAGATTTCTGTTATACACATATTACACATCCATGACCCAGGAACACAGAAAAACTTTTTGTTCCTTCGGCAGGATTCGAACCTGCGACCCCCGGCTTGAGAACCAAAGCGCTGAACCTCTGAGCCACAGAGGTCGTCAAACAAATATAATTTTATGTCTCTTTTTAATAAAACGAGAAGTTAAAATATGGTAAAATTTTATGCAAATACTCACAGATATTCTTTGAGTTAAAGCATGTTTATATAGTGGTTATATACATGAACTTATTTTATATAAATCACTATTTCATCATAATAAATATGATTTCAAGTTCACTAAAAATTACAGTTTTTTGCAAATAACAAAACATGAGATAACAAATTTTGTAAAAGTTGAAAATAATTTTTCAAATTATTAGAATAGAATTTCGTAGTTTGAAATTTAAAATTAATCTGCTATTTCTGCTTAACCAATCACAGGCGATGTGTGAAAGAGTAACACGATAAAAGAGCGAGCAAGGTATGTGGTTTGCACAGACGATAGTCAGGTATAATTTTGGATTTCGAACGCCAATACTTATGTAATGGGCGGTGTGAGTGTAGAGGCTTCAAGTGATCACTTCGGTATACTTATTATTACTTTATTGTGATATAATACACAAAGAGTAATCTTGCACTATCTTGAGGTAACGTCGCGTCGGCTGCTCTAGCTAAGACTGATTTCCAATACAATTCTAATAACTTATATACTATAAACAATATCTTAAATAAACAAATTAACAACAAAAGAAAGTCAAGGTCCATTTCCCGAAGGATACATTATTTGTTTCTCTCATAAGTAACGATGTTTATACAACGATTTGATAATGACCTCGTCAGCAAAGTACGATACTTAAGACTATCTTTGTTGTTTATAATAACTAAATATTATTTTAATACAGATCAAAAATAACAAATATTACAATCCTCCCCCGTTAAGAAGGACAATACCTTGTCATTAATATTTTAGATTCCTTTGAACACATAATAAGCATTTTCTTAAACATATACATTACGTTTCTTATGCAAAATAATTTCATGCAACAATTTTACTTATGTTTACATTCAATTTACTTTTAACTGAGCTATTCTACTACTCCTTCGCAAAGGTTCCTTAACAACTGTTTCACTAGTAGATGGAATTTCTTCTAATTCTATATCATTTTGACTATTATTATTTACCTTTAAAGTTATACAATTCGTAATTCTACTACAACAATTTCTTGTGTCTTCTAATGCTAATATTCTACTACGATTAGTACAAAAGAACTTACGATTATAAATGTATTTTCCAAAACGATATAATATATAAAATCCTATTACTTTTAAAATAGAAATCACTATATACACAAAATAAACATTATTAGTAATTCTACTGTAAATTGTTTCTTTTTCTAAATTTTCAATTATTTCGTCAATTTTATCAATTTTATGACTTGCGATATTTAAACTTTCTAAATCTAATTTCTTGTGTAATCTCAAGGGTAAAAATTCTATTTTTGTGATATTCTTATCTTTTAACTTACGACAACAATTGTCGTTCATAATATCTATCTTCGGTAATACAGAATTATATTCACTAAACAACCCAGTGTTTTCTGTTTGTAAAATCACATTTATAGTATAAAATTTACAATTTTCTGCTAATGATAGAATTCCAGTATGTATTAAATGAAAATCAAAAGGTTCTTTATTTTTACAGCTTAATGTTCCTAAAGTTCTTTGTGGTACAATATATAACCACTTATTTTCTGTATGTAATTTAAAATACTGTTCATTATTTATAATTGTTATTCTGGTATCACATTCACCAGGAATATTTTGTTTTCCAAGTAACAATTCTGTTTCACATGTTGGATTTCCATGTACAGAATATAAAGGCGAATCTATCTTACAAATATAATTACTGTTTGATAACTTTTGACAATTTTCTAGATTTTCTAAATATGTGTAGTGTATTTTGTTATTTGACATCATAAAATATTTCTCTTTAGGTAAAATGAACACAAATGTATTATCCTTATTTCTAATCGGTACAGGTACAAGATTATATATTTCGTAGCTAGTTTGGGTAATTAAAGGTGTTTTTATAACAAATACAAGTTTATCATTCATGTAATAACATACTAATTTAACTAATGATAAAAGTTCTGACGCTTCGCTTAATATCAAACTCATGGGATATTTTGTTTGTAAAGGTAAGTGTGGCACAGTTTTTCTAAGTTCTGTTATAAATTGCTCAGGCGTCACAATCATTGGATGTAATGCATTATTTTTCGCAAATAGAATTGCATTTATAATTGTCGAAATTTCATTGCTCACCTCTGAAGTTATTAAAGTTAACAAGGATAAATGTTCATCAATGTCTTGTTTTAGATTTATATTAAAAATAAGTTTATCTACATTTTTCGTATAATTTGAAAGAATTAATAAATTTTTATTGAAAAGTATTTCATTTTGTTCTAGATCTGTGATCGTATTATTAAAATTCGAAATAGTAGATTTTATTATATTCGTTTGACTTTTTAATAATGATAAAATATCTTTTTCATGTGCATCTAAATTAGTAATAGCGTTGTCATACTTTTCTGCATCTTCACTATCTAATGTACCAAATAAAACCTTAAATATACTACCTACACCGTCTATATACGATCTTTTAACTCTATGATTATTATTAACTCTACCGGTTAATTCCTTTAATATATTTTCTTGATTAAATAATTGAGGAATAATTTGATCTAAAACTATAAATGACGTATCACATAAAGATAAATTATTAAATTTTTGATGACTACATAATATTTTAGTTTGAACGTATGTATTATCGATTAAATCTATTTTCTTATGTATATCTGATATATCTATGTAACTTATCATTGACCATTCACTATCATAATGATTTACCTTTCCTATATTTTCAAAGTATATACCTCCAGTTTCGATCTTACTTAAATTATATGGGCTATAACTATTTCCTTTTATTTCGCTCGCGAAGTATAAGAGTGTGGCCACAAAGATGATCATTCTGAAACAAAGGCATGTTTCAATCTATTGGTGTGGACTCTCATTTTGTTTTTCTTAGTTTGGATGGTTACGTTTACTGGTGAATTTATTTCTGTTATTTTATATGGTCCTAGCCAATAAGGCGATAACTTTTTTGATTTTCCTATCTTTACTTGTTCGTTACTTAAATAAACTAAATCTCCTACTTTATAATCTACAGTTTTACATTTCTTATCATATATTTGTTTATTTACTAACTTTGAGGCTAATAATTTTTCTCTTGCTACTTGCCTCGATTTTCTTAACCTTAAAACTAACTCGTCTAGATAATCGTTATAGCAATATTTAAATTCTGGTTCTTTAATAATAGATGTTGGCAATTTTGCTTTATTACCAAAAATCAATTCAAAAGGTGTAAAATGCGTGGAAGTATGAGTGCTTGTATTATAAGAAAACATAGCAAAATCTAACCACTTGTCCCAATTTGACTGATCTTCATTTACGTAATGTTTTAAATAATCTGCCAAGGTTGAATGACTTCTTTCTAATGCTCCATTAGATTGCGGATGGTAGGCTGTTGTGTTTATTTTCTTCATCTTAAGTATCTTTGAAATTTCTTTAATTAATGTGGAAGTAAAATCTGACCCTCTATCGGTTAGCAAAATATCTGGTATCCCAAATTTACAAACAAAGTTTCTAACAAAACAATCTGCTATAGTTTCAGCGTTGTGCTGTTGTAACGGAAAAGCCTGTGAAAATTTAGTTAAATCATCCTGCAATGTTAAAATATACTTATTCCCGCTTTCTGTCATTGGTAAAGGACCTACTATGTCTAATGCTACTTTTTCAAATGCTTCAGTCGATGTTGATGTGATCTCCATCGGTTGTTTGCTTTTCTTTCTATCTATTTTATTTTCCTGACAAGATGTGCAACTTTTTATGAATTCTTTAATATCATTTTTCATGGTATCCCAACGATAATTCGATTTTATTTTTTTATATGTTTTATGAAACCCTATATGACCTGAAATTGGATTTGAATGATTTTCAGCTAGAATTGTTGGTATATCCTCCCTCTTTGGAGTCTTGACTCCGTCAAGATAAACTTTAATTATTATATTAGTGTCTTTAAATATATATCTTAAAATTGTTCTTACTTTATGCCATTTTAAATGAATGTTTGAAAATCGTTCAAAATGAATTTCTTGTATATTTTTTATACTCAATTTATGTTTTAAATTTTTGAAGGATTCAAATAAATCTTCATAAGTTACTTTATCCCAATAATTAATATTCGGGAAAACAAAAAATAGCGTATTTTCTCCTTGACGTTCAATGCTTATAACATTATACTGTTTAGGTTTACATTTCTTTACTTCTTCTATATAAGATTCGTATTTTTCAAGATGTTTATTATTTTCAATACATAAATCACATGGTAATAATATTACTTTATTTGCTTTACTAGGGATTTGTTCTTTACATTCTTCTAGTTTACTTGATAAAATAGGTTTTCTCTCAATTGCCTTCAAAAAAGAAGAATAACTTTCACTATTTCTCGTGACGGTAAAAATATTTTCAATGCTATCATTTTTCTTTTCCTCTGACTTTATTCTACTTAATGCATCTGCATTTTGATTCAATTTTCCTGCTTTATAAATAATCTCATATTCATATTCTTCTAAAAGTAATCTCCATCGAACTAATCTAGATCCTGGATCCTTAACATTCATTAACCAAGTTAAAGGTTTGTGATCTGTTATAATACGAAACTTACGTCCATATAAATATGGTCTAAAATGTTTTACAGACCAAACTATGGCTAACAACTCTTTTTCTGTTGTGGAATAATTTATTTCGCTATTGTTTAATACTCTACTAGCATAAGCTATTGGAAGATCGTTAGACATTTCTCCCTGAGATAAAACACTACCTATGGCATAATTACTAGCATCTGTTGTTAAATTAAATATTTCGGAAAAATTTGGATATTGTAAAATCGGTTCTTTACACAATTTTAGTTTTAATGTTTCAAAACAATCTTGTTGTAAACTAGTCCAAATAAATGGTTCGTTTTTCTTCAATAATTTTGTCAATGGTTGACTTAGTAAACTAAAATTATCTATAAATCTCCTATAATATCCTGCTAAACCAAGAAAACTTTTAATGTCTTTCGGAGTTTGCGGAACTGGATAATTTTTAACAGCTTCTATCTTTTTTGGATCTGGTTTAACACCACCTTGAGTTATTAAATGACCCAAGTACATAACTTCCGTTTTCAAAAATTCGCACTTGTCTGGTTGTAGTTTTAAATTATTATCAGACAGTCTGTCAAAAACTTCTTTTAGTTTAATATTATGATCTTGTAACGAGTTTCCATATATAACTACATCATCTAAATAAACAAAACACTTAATTCCTTGCAACCCAGTCAATACATTATTCATTAGCCTTTGAAATGTTGCTGGTGCATTTTTCAATCCAAAAGGCATGCGTGTATATTCGTAATGTCCTAATGGTACACTGAACGCTGTTTTCGCTTGATCTTTAGGATTTAATTTTATTTGATGAAATCCTGATGCTAAATCTAAAGTTGTAAAATACTTACTATGACCTAACTGATCTAATATATCATTAATTTGAGGTAAAGGATAAAAATCTCCTATGCTAACTTCATTCAGTTTACGAAAATCTATAACTAGTCTCCATTTCTTTTTTCCGGAAGCATCCATCTTCTTAGGTACAACCCATACTGGTGAATTCCAGGGGCTATTTGATGGCTTTATGATATTATCTTTTAAAAGTTTCCCTATTTGTTCACTTACTTCTCCTTTTAAAGCTTCAGGATATCTATATGTTCTAGTATTTATGGGAACATCACTACTTGTAGGAATGTCATGCATCACACTTTCAGTTGCTGTTAATGCATCTCCTTCTAAATGAAATATATGATTATACTCTCTACACAATTGTATTAAAGACTTTCTTTCTTCCTCATTCAAATGATCAGTTCGTAATATTTTTTCTAACTCATCTAATCTATTCTTATCGTAACGTTTCTCACTAAATTTATTTACTCTCATTACTTTATCTGCATACTCATTCACTAATGGTTCTAATTTGACCCGTACTTTATTTATCTTTACTTCCTTGTTTGTGCTGTTTAAACAAACAACTAATGCTTTATTATTCTCAACTTTAACTATACTCGGACATAAATATACTCCTTCTGATAACATTACTGTTTCGGGAATTATTCCTTCTTTTAAGTCATTATTTTCAACACATATCGATATTATCTTTTCACATCTCGGTTCTATAACATAACATAAACTTTCAAAACTATTTTGTTCAACTTCTTTATTCTCTTTATAACACGATTTAGTTTCCTTTTTTCTATATAATATCTCGTCCCTATCTAACCTTTTGCTACTCAATTCATTTTTCTTTATATTTATTACTTCACTTCTATCTAACTCTTTATTCATATTTCTATACATACTCCTAAATTCATAATCCTTATTGATCTCTTTATAATTATACTCTTGTTTAACTTCAATTTCTAATTTTACACCACAAATTTCTATCACATTCTCACCATAATCTATCACACAACTCATCTTTGACATAAAGTCACTGCCTATGACTCCATCACATACTATAGGAAAGTCGTCTGGTACCACGTGAAGTGTATGACAAACTTGTTTTCCTCCTATGTAAAATGATGAAACAATACATCCTATTGTTCTCGTTGGTCTGGCACATTTATCTATTCCACTTAACATTAATTTACTATCTTCGCATATAAAAGTTTCTTCTTTTAATGAACCTAGCTTTATCAAAGTGACTTCTGCACCCGTATCTATTAAAAATTTACTTTTATTTTCTAATATACTTGAAGAATTTATTCTTACATATAATGAAGAATTCGTATTTACTTTCATTATTCGACCTGAGTGAATTAGTTTGTCCGTGGATCGGTCGCCGTCCTTGGACCGTTGGAGTTTAAATGCTGACTCCCATTATGTATATTATTAGTATTATTACTTGTTGTTGGCCTATTTCTATTACTATTATTATTGTAGCGATTATGAAATTTATTAGTATTTCCACGATTGTAGTTATTATTATTGTTATTATTACAATTCGGCGTTCTGTTCCAACAATCTTTTGCTAGATGCCCTTTCTTTTGACAATTAAAGCAAATAGGAATATTTTTGTTTATATGCCTTATCGCTGGTTGCTGCCTACATTGAAAAGAAGAGTGACCTAACTTGTTACAGTTATTACATTTTTTTGTTCTATTATCTGAAAAATTCTGCCTAAGATTCATTTCTTCCCTAGATTTTATTTCTTGCTCTTCGGAGATTGCGATTGACACCGCCTCTTCGAAGCTACACGGTTTTTGTGATTTTAATAATATGTGTAACTGTGGTATAAGACCGCTAATAAAAATATTTAATGCTTGGTTTTTTAATAATTCTATATTGGCGTCCCTAGCCTCCTTAGTTAGTTTTGGATTTAAAGACTTAATTAATTTAATATAACAATTTTCTACCCTATTTGAATATTTTAGAACGTTTTCATTTAAATTTTGTTTACAGGAGTTTAATTCAAGTTGCCATTGCGCGAAAGTTCTTTTTTCGGAATAATTTTCTAGTAAATATTCTTTCAATTCGTTCCAAGAAGGGAATGTTCTATTTAAAAGAGTTGATCTAATGTTGCCTTCTATTTTTGATAATACTACAGATACAAATGCAATTCTATATATTGGTTTTAGTAAATTATAGGCGTTTGAGCAATTGTCTAAAAATACGTGTAAATTAGATTTATCCCCATTGTAATGGTTTATCATGCGTTCGGCTAAACCGATATCTATTAAACCTTCTTGTGAAGTTTCAGAACTTTCCGACTTGTACATTTTTTTTTTTATAAAACTGTTAGACAAAAACTAATTGCGAAAAAAATAAAAATACACAATACAGTTTTCCTTACGTGAGTAGGAGTATTGCGGAGTCGTGGAGCTTCTAAGCCGTTGTCCGTAGACTGCTGGTTCCTATTTTGAGTGCACGTCGACCGTTGATGCTGGCGTTGCCGCTACCGTGGCGTAACCGTCGGTGATGGCTTCACTGCTGATGGTGACCGTAGTCTCGTCGCTTGTCGCTTCGGTTGTATGGTTTCGACCGATGACTTGGGACTAGACTCACTGGACCTCTTCTCTCTTCAACTGCTTCATATGGCGAGTAACTTTCCGAGGAAGTCAATACCCGAAGGTTATTGAGAATGTATACGTACGAGACAATATAATTCTTACTTGCTGAAATCTTCAGTTGATCCGTCTTCTTATTTTCGCCAGGACTTATCCCTTGCTTCTGACACCAATTGTAATGGGCAGTGTGAGTGTAGAGGCTTCAAGTGATCACTTCGGTGTACTTATTATTACTTTATTGTGATATAATACACAAAGAGTAATCTTGCACTATCTTGAGGTAACGTCGCGTCGGCTGCTCTAGCTAAGACTGATTTCCAATACAATTCTAATAACTTATATACTATAAACAATATCTTAAATAAACAAATTAACAACAAAAGAAAGTCAAGGTCCATTTCCCGAAGGATACATTATTTGTTTCTCTCATAAGTAACGATGTTTATACAACGATTTGATAATGACCTCGTCAGCAAAGTACGATACTTAAGACTATCTTTGTTGTTTATAATAACTAAATATTATTTTAATACAGATCAAAAATAACAAATATTACACTTACGATAGGAAGTTGCGACAGCCTGGCGGCGTGCGCGATTGTTCGCGGATGTCACTGCACCAGCGCGGCGGCTGTGTAATCGTGCAAACAACCGGTCTCGTGAGTTTTGACATAAAATCGCAGTCCGACGATAGCGGCGGGCGCGACTGAATATCGCTCCGTGAGTTCTTAGCCTTAAAGTATATCAAACTGAAATTTCCTACGAGACTGAAAATCGCGCCCTGAGTTTAAGTAGCGTTTAAGTATTCGTCCGAAAGTGTAATAATAGCCACTCCACAAATTATTTTTGGATGAACTTATCACGTTCTAGGGTGCTATTACCGCCGAGCGCTCTCGACTGCCCTCGAGTGGGCGCTGACAGCTGTCTCATATTTTGTCCACTTTACACTTCAAACACCGTTCCACGCTGAATTATTGATAAAAAAAATCAAACAAAAATCATAAATATTCAGTTACCAACATTGAAAATGATATAGTTCGAGATGGTATTCAACGGGTAAAAATTATTGAAAAGGTTGTTTGAAATTTTGATTTTCCTGGCTCGTACATTGTAGTACGTAGTTATTTTTGTCAATAATAATATTAAGGCAAGGTCCAAGCTCAAAAACAAAATAATTTACACTACTCGTATGCACATTGCAATAAGATTCTTTTTGCGTAGCATTATTTTCTATATTCATGTAGAAGACGGTGTTAGCAAGGTATTTTTAATCATGTTTTGAAATATTGTATTAATCACAAAATATATTTATTTATTTATTATTATTCAACAAAAAAAATATAGTGCTGCACAATATTTTACGTTTTAGGAGATTGCGTGATTTTTTTCTTTAAAATCACGCAATCTCCTAAAACGTAATTTTATGATTTTTTAACTCAGGATTTTTTTTTCAAAATGTGTATGTAGTGTATAAGGCGAATGTGAATGGAAGTGTTGGAAGGGATAGAACTAGGGCGGACGTGTTGGCGCTGAGAATGATACGCGGGTACCGCACAGTATCATGCGAAGCGGCGCTCGCTCTTGCTGGAACCCCTCCATGGGATCTGGAGGCCCGAGTGCTGGCGGAGATTTACCGCCGCACGGCGCACTTTAAACAGTGCGGAGAAACGGTGTCTCCCGAGTTGACAGCCCGATGGCGTCGTCAAGCGCGCATTATTATAATGCGCACCTGGCAGGACAGAATGGCGTCTCCGACTGCTGGCCATAGAATAGTGGCCTCAATCAGACCGATTTTACAGGAGTGGGTGGCGCATAAACAGGGCACTCTCTCATACCGGATGGTGCAGGTACTGACTGGGCACGGGTGTTTCGGTCATTACCTGCACCACACGGCCCAGAGGGAACCGTTGCCCCAGTGCCACCACTGTCCGGACAGTGACGACACGGCGCAGCATACGCTCGAGGCTTTGCCTGGGACGAGCAGCGAGCAATGCTATGCGCCGTAATTGGAGCAGACCTAAGTCTCCCGGCCATCCTTGAAGCGATGGTTCGGTCGAGAGAGGCCTTTGAGGCGATGGCCACCTTTTGCGAGACCGTGATTTCGCAAAAGGAGGCCGCAGAACGGGAGAGAGAGGCGGACGTAACCGCAGACCCCGTTCGCAGGCGGCGACAAGGGCGCAGGCGCGCTATATATGAGCGTCAGTTACCGCCCTAAAGGACTCGGGTGACGGATTGGGGAATCCGTCGCCCATTGCACGAGTCCTCCCGGTAGCAGAGCGTCCAGTGCCTGGTCTGCTCTCCCGGAGTGATGGCAGAACAAACTGCCATGCGAAGGCCAGAGCCTTGCTGCAGATGCAATGCAGACATTATAATGCAGATGCCGCTAGCTAGGCCGCTGCTGTTATCGCTTTAGTGGGTCCGGCGGTCTAGCACTACAGCGGGGAAGAAGGCACCATGGGGTTTTAGTGGCTAACCTCCGGGTGCGCTCTTCACCACACACCCGGGTGAGTCCTACATACCTCGGCTGGCGTCCCCAGTCCGCCGGGGATGCATAAAGCATTTCCCCATGAAAAAAAAAAAAAAAAAAAAAAGGGCGGACGTTTCAAGACCAAATCAGGGACGTCTTGAAAAAAGACTAGGTCAAGAGTACCCTAAACCGAAGAGCATATTGTATGAAGGGACTAATGAAAGTGGACGAAGCGAAACAAGTATGTAAGGATCGTAGCAAGTGGAAAGAAGTGGTCTCTGCCTACCCCTACGGGAAAAAGGCGTGATTATATGTACCTATGTAGGTATGTATGTAAAACGGCTAAAACCTCATGACACACCACATTGAATTTGAATTTGAAAAAAAATTTAAGTCATAAATACATACATTACGAGTAATAAAAAAATTACGTAACACACACAACCTCAGAATAATTACTCACACTAGCATGCTTTTGGTAGCGTCATAACCAGTCATAACTCATAACAGTAGGTCATGAATCGTCGTGAATCGTCGCGTCAATCTTGCTTTTACATTCCAGAGACAAAATTTACATCATTTTTATTACATATAATATCTAAACCCATTTGTGGAAAGAACCCTAATACAGTTCAAAATTAAAAATTTAATGAATCATGATCGAATGTATACCACTAGGCGACGACTAGTGTCATTAAAATATAGTCTGTCAATTACACACGTAACATCGTTTTAAATCTCTACCTAAAATAAAGATTAATTAATACTGAAACACTACAGTAAAGGTGGAACCACACGCGACGCGACACAGCCAAATATTCTCTGTATCAAATTATATGAGATATACCTAACGCACTACGCGACAGTGGAATTACGCGATGTGGCACTCCAAAGCGGTATTACTAGTAGGGACCCGTTTTACTTTTAGGGCCCTTCTAAACCTGTCACTGACACTGTTTGGCAGAATTACAAACACAGCATGTGACTTGAGAGCCGCTTAATTTAAGTGGTTTTTCAGTTGCCGGTCGTTAGTGTTATGTTATCTTTGACCCCTCTCACTGAAACCGGCGGGTCGTATCATGCATGGCTTTCGGTAGCTACTAGTTAGTCCCTCTGAATTACCGATTATGTGATCCGGATCACATCGGAACGATCTGACAGATCGCTGCGAGCTAATGAGGACGCCATTTTGTGACGCACTTACTAACTGCATCGGCACGATCGGTATAAACTCATCTTATTTAGTTAATACTAAAAATAAGAACAAGTTAAATATAATAATATAACACAACTTTTTATACACACTTTTCCACTTTATTTAGATTTTTACAATAATTAAATATAAACACGACCGGTTTCGATTAACTCATCACCGGTCGTGTTTATATTTAATTATTGTAAAAATCTAAATAAAGTAGAAAAGTGTGTATAAAAAGTTGTGTTATATTATTATGAACATGAATTTCCACCAAGAACCAACAGTACATTCAATCAGTTATAAGTTAAATATAATATACCGGTGACGAGACCTTACAAAGTAATAAGTAAATACTTTAAAGATTTAAACTTTAAAGATGAATGTACGTTATGACTATACAATAGAATCCTAGAAAACGTCCAAATCTTTCCATTAATAGTTTTTTTAAAGTTTTTGAACAACGCTTGTGTGCTAAAGCTTATTAAAAGGCATTAATTTACTAACGATTGCACACCACTCTGGGAATAAGATAGCCCCCTGCAAGGCTTCTTCTGTGTACTTATACGGGTATACATATATATGTATCTTGACTTTTGTTATTTATAGATTAAGTTACTACATTGTATATTTTTTAAAGAACAATTTTACAACTTTTCACTAAAAGAAGGCAATGCGCGAAATTCTTACGCCGGTTCTTCTCGCCGGGCTAGTTTTCGAACCGGTAGTAGGCATCATGTAAGAAAATTCTATATGTGTTTGTTACTTAAATGGAAATAAAAAAAAATGAGTTTGAGTTATAAAAGTTGAAAATGATGATGACCCTTAAAATGGTGATCCGGCAAATAAAATTACTAAGTAATCTAAGGAACTTTGGTAAAGACGTAATAGTGCATGACACATGGCGAGGCGTTGTTTAGACCGGTCTCACTGTGGGGTTCGCAAAAATCTGTCTTTACTTTTTAATTTGGTCTGGGGCTGTCGGCAATACTATGTGAGTGTGACAAACGAAGGCCTGTTATTCATACCCTTTCATTAACTGACCGAGTTATGAGAAGTTCTGATGCCATAAGCAAAGTTTCCCCTGTTAACCTCGAAACTATGTTGTCCATTATTATGAAAACCTCTATGTTGTCAATTATAACGAAACCTCGACACTATTAATAGATTAAAGAGCAATATGTTGCTTGCAGCTTTGTTCGCGCAAAAAATCGTACATTGCGCAAGAACCGTACATTTTGTAGGGATAAAAAGTAACTTTTATCCTTCCCCATAGTTTAGCCTAAATGCGTATCTACCCATTAAAATTGGTTCAGTTGTTTAAGCGTGAATACATAAAAGCACACAGACAGTTGCTTTTGCACATATATTATTACTAGTTGATGCCCGGAGCCGCTCGCGTAATTGCACCGTACATTTCCCCGCAATAAAATGTCTATGTCCTTTCTCAGGTTCTAGACTATCTGTGTACCAAATTTAATTTAAATCGGTTCAGTAGTTTTGGCGTGAAAGACGGACAAAGAGACAGACACACACACTTTCCTATTTATAATATTAGTGTAGATAGTCAGGATATTATGGATTGTAATTAGAAAAGTTTGGTAATTGCGCTGATGACGAAAATAAAGCTATCCAGAATTACAGTGTCGGTAACGCACCTACGAGCCGCCGCATAACGCAGTTCCGGGTGTAATTCGTGACGTAATCACTGACCGGACGTGCGCTGGTCCACACGTTTCGGTGACATATTCCGAAATATGTTTTATTTGTTAAAATATGGATGTTGGTAACAATAACTTTTTATTTTTTACCCTACAATCACGGAGAATCATGATACCCTTAAACTGCTACGGGTAAAAATTTGACTTAACATAATATATTTTATTGTAAAGTTTGCAGGATTTTATGAAGTAACAGGAGCGCGTCAGATTAAAAAAATGGATGTCCCACATGTCTCTAATAATAATCAAGGTATGAAAATCATAGTAGAGAACCATAGTAGGAGATTAATGTAGTTACTCAAGTAAGTCGGATTAAGATAGTATAGGTGTCCCACATGTCTCTGGTAACCAAGTTTATTTGCATGGAGCGTTAAAAAAGTTACTTTTTGTGAAATTATTTATTTGCGTTTAAAAAAAGGTGTACCCGTTCAATACATCACTAAAATATGATTTTTTTCTTCCTTTCACCTAATCTACAAAACCTAATAGTCTCAATGATGCTTGAGTGACTACAAATTTAGCATCATGGACTCCCCTACCATAAATATCATCCTGATTGGCTGAAGATTGTAAAAGCCGCAAGTACTTAACAACATAAACACAAACAAACTCCATAACGGCTTTGTCAATCACGCACGAAGTAACGCAATAAGTCCGTAAGTATTTGGGACGAAACACTCCGGATATTTTATATTATGTATGCCTAGCTTTCGTGCGTGACGTCGCGTGAATCCCCATTGTACCCTCGTGGGGTATGTGTTTCGAAAAACCCTATTTTATCTGAGTCACTGAAAAAGCAAATCGATTATAGTTTAAGGTATCTGAGAACCTATTTATAACATTCAAAATGTGACGATACTTGCTAACGTAAGGTATTTATAATATATTATCGTTACAAATTAATTAAGCAAAATCGTTTGTTCTATTATACAAAACTGTTACTAATATACCCAATTGCTACCATCCCTTGAAGTTGTGAATAAATCAGACTTCTAAGTTGTCGTAAAAAAGAAACGGGCGTTTTTTCCCAAAAAAAAAACACATATTATTTCGACCATCTGAAAACCTACTAATATTAAAAAATCCTACTAATATTATAAATGTGAAAGTTTGTGAGGATGGATGTATGAATAGATGTCGTGGATGGATGAAAATGAAAATGAAAGTGAAAAAATGAAAATGAAAATTTTTATTTCCAAATAAAACTTTAAAAGCTATTTTCGGAAAGTCAACAAAAAAGCTACCACCGGTACCGGATGGATGTTTGTTTCTCTTTCACGCTAAAACTACTGAACGAATTTCGATAAAATTTGATGTGGTAGTAATTTAGGTATGCTATGGGCTAAAACACTTTTATCCCGAAAAAGTTCATTATTCTCGTGGGAGACTACGTGGCATTTACGCGGCTACAGCTAGTTAAACCATAAAAATATGGGGTATTAGGTATAAGGGAGAATCTAAAATTCAAGTCGGACCTACTAGTTTAAATGGGGCGTCAAATGAACGGTCTTGGTGTGAGCATTCCGTAACATTTTAACGGCGCATATTTTTCTTATTCAATTATAAAACTATAAAAAAAGATATAGGTTTGTACCTATATCTTTTATTGTAGTTTTTTAATAATTGCTTTTATCACTCGTTTACAGGCTCGACTAAAACTGCAAGACTCTATTCCTAAACTATTTATGTTTAGGAATCGACGGAACCCTCGGTGGGCGAGTCCGACTCGTTCTTGTCTGGTTTTATTTAGAAAGTTAGCTTATTGTTGGGCACGAGGTTGTTTTGATGTATTGGCTCACTAAGCTGGAACAATTTATTCCAACAATAAACGGCCCAAGGGAGAGTTTAGATTGTTCTTATTCTGAAGATAGCGCTCTTTTATTGCTCTCAAATCTGGTGTGGCGCAGACGAGCGACCGGTAGTTTTCACGCGTAATATATTTTTATACATCCTTTCATAGTAGTTTTTATTTTTAACCGACTTCCCAAAAAAGGAGGCGGTTATACGTTCGGCTGTATATATTTTTTTTATTTTTTTTATTTTTTTTTGTATGTTCAACGATTACTCCGCCGCCTGTGGACCGATTTTCAAAATTTTTTCTGTAATGTATAGGGTGTAATCCCAAATTGGTCCTTTTGTTATCAAAGTGGTGACCTGATGATGGGATCCATGAGGAATCGAGGGAACTCCTCGAAATTTATATGGACATATATGGTGATTTTGAATTTTTCTGAAGTAGTTTAAGCATATGCTACCAAAAAGTAAGATTTTGCTCCAAGGTATACCCTGGATCCAAAAGTGCAGAACAGAACTCCTGACTCCTTATAGATACATGTTTGGGGATTTCGGCGTTGTTTAAAGAACTGCAAGCATATGCCACCCTGTCAGTTAGAGTAATCATCATCATCATCACCACTATCACACCATACATCATCAGATTATGATGATATAAAAGGTATTTCTCATAGTATTTTACACTAACACGGAGATCTTTGAACATTGCTCTGCCGTTTAAGGACCTATTTGCAAAATTCTTTTGTTGTTGTAAAGGGTTTAATTCGAAATTGGTCCTTTAGTCACTAAAGTGGAAACCTGATGATGTGATCCATGAGGAATCGAGGGATCTCGAAATTTCTATCCACACATATAGTGATTTTGACTTTTACTGAAGTAACACAAGCATATGCTACCAAAAAATAAGATATTGTACCAAGGTATACCCTGGATCCAAAAGCACTGTACAGAACTCCTCAGTATATAAAGATATGCGTTTGGAAATTTTGGCATTGTTTAAAGAACTGCAAGCATAATATGCTACTTTATAACTTACAGTAATCATCATCATCATCTTAATAGCAATACCTAATAGAAGCTTTGGCGCGTATTCAATTATACATTCGATCGTTTAGTTTAGACGTTCTTAAGACGTATTAATAATAACTTAACAAAATATATCACTAAAAAGGGTGAAATTATTATTTTTAAACAAAAAATTGAACCGACTTCGAAAGTAAAAATACACAAAAAAGTATAAAATAAAACTTAATCTCTAAATAATTCTCCTTTCAAATTCGGCTAAAATTTTTACTATTTCTCGACTCAATCTTATTAATTTTGAAGTCGGTACCAGCAAATATGAACGTAAGTTCTATAAAATATTGTTAAAATATTGTAGAATATTGTTTGGGCTGGTACCGATTTCAAAATTAAGAAGATTGAGTAGAGAAATAGTAAAAATTTTAGCCGAATTTGAAAGGAGAATTATTTAGAGATTAAGTTTTATTTTATACTTTTTTGTGTATTTTTACTTTCGAAGTCGGTTCAATTTTTTGTTTAAAAATAATAATTATATTTTCTTTATATCAGTGTAACTGAGATTATATAAAAGTTTTCATAGTAATAATAATCATATAAGTCAGTTGGAGGTTACCAGATTCCACTGTCGATCTTGACTACACAGGAGTTGCAGTAGTGTGAATGTCAGGTGGGCTCGTTAAAAATATTCGCGGCACATGCAACGCAAAATATTGTGTAGCCGTAGCCGACGATTACAATCGGTCGTCCGTTTGCATAGCCCATTTATTGCGTAACCAGGCGACTAGTATTGTGGTACGGAAATTATGAACGACGTAACTCGAGTACATTAATTAGCGATAAGCCGGTGCCGTGTTCGAAGAATATTTAACGACAGTTTGAGAGTGAATGAGATAGCTGATGATTAAAAGTTATATTAAGTAAAATAATGTTATTCGAGTGGTTTAAATATCATGCTTGTATATAGAGAGGAGGATGAAGATATTAGTGGTAGGATTTAGAGAATAATTCATTTTAATTTTATTTATTTATTTGTTCGGGGAACCAATAGATTATAATTAAAAAAATAGAAAGCAGCACAGTTATAGTTAAGACAATAATAGGTTTCCAGTAATATAAATTATACAAACTTAACAACAATCACAAGTTACTAATAATAATTAAAAATGTAAGTACATGGAAATATAAGTTTAGTAATTTTGACTAATTTACTTAAAAATAGGTCAAGTACCTACTATGCATACTTAATCAATCACCAATTTCAAAAGTTTTTAATAAATTCAGATCTTACTTTAGCAACTTTAGTAGCAAAGGGATATAAGTCTAGTTTTATTAATTTAACGTAGTTTAAACATAGACGTATATTATAGACGAGGCATGTTGAGGCAAAAAGTGTCTCCAGTAAAATGGCCCCAATTTTTAAATTTTTGGGGCCATTTTGAAATTCGAAGTATGGTGAAACCAATATGGCTGACATTTGAGTTATAGTGAAAACCAAGATGGCGTAACTTTTTCTTGTATGAATTTTTTTTCTGATAAATGTACGTGATAGCCTATCTTGAGTTGAAATCTTTGAGTTTAAAGCATTATTATAAAAATATAAGGTGACATTTCCTCCACAAAAAAAAAATACTGTTCCCATAATTAATAATCCTAAATTAATTCTAAATTAAAAAATAATCCTTCGTTCCCATAATTTTCGTATAAGACAAAGGTTTTCCTTCACGTATTAATAATATTTGTAAATTATACCTACACAAAAACTATAAAATATCATTAAAGCTGTACTGACAAGATAGTGGATTTGTTGTGAAAAGCTCAATAGCTTTCCATGAGATAAATTACTCACCACATTAGCGTAAGAAAAAGTGTTTCTACATGTGGACCTTTCGAACGCAATTTCAAGGCACTTGGCTCCCCCTTCCCATTGCAGTAGAGCACTCCCCTCCCCCTCTTACAATAGATATACTCCCCCCGTTCTTCCAGGAGGTCTACTGTATCTGCCGCCACCGCAGTAGAATATTAAGCGCATCGGGAACGACTTAAGAATATTGGATCGCGGCTTGCGAACTGCATTCAGTTTTTACCGGGAAATATCCACTTGACTCTAAGTCGTTTAACTTTTTTATCTGTATCGAGAGACTAGAGAAAAGCTACAATAAAATATATTTTATTTCCTTTTAATGTACTCGGTATGTTTGACCGGATAGCGTTTTAATTGAATCTTACTGTGTAATGTTACTTTAGTAATATGTATTCTTTGCTGTGTTTAATTTATTACATTGTTATAGTTACTAGAATAATTAATATGTTCTTATTGTAAGCTTATAGTTGAAGGTTTCATAAAATACTTCTAATTAATAATATGTAAACGTGCAATGAATGGTTTAAATGTGCATTAATATATAATTATTATTATTTGGTTATGAGATGAAATGATTTTATAGTTTATTTCTTAGGCATAAGAAATAATATTCAGTGCCATGTTCAATTTGTATAAAAAATGCAAGATCAGTATCGTCGCTTGTTTGGTATGGACGCCGGGTTTGGCATTATTACCGAGAGACGGCCATGGAGGCACATGTTATGTTAATTTATGGAGAATAAATCCTGTATATTATTTATTTGAAGTTTTAATCACTGGATATGAATAAGGATTTCAGAGAGGACTTTACATTTCAGAAGTGTGATCGGCGAAAATTATATTTTTTTTTCGCTCTGAGCCTACGTAAGTATCGTTGTTTATATCGACATTTATTTTGAAAAATTTTCTTTGTTTTTGTGGTACCTAACTACCTACCTAATAATGATTAATGTTATGGTAAACTATAATTAATTGCTTAGATAATAGTAAAGTGAAAAATCGTAATATTATCTAAAGGGATTAAATTAAATTTTTGATGCATATCGTGAAAAAGGGGCATAGAGAATCGGAGGAAATTTGAAAATGGAATACATATTTTATTCTCGAACGTGCTCATGAGTCATGACGTCACATGAGTGCAAAAGAGATAGAATGATGATGGAAGAGATATTATTATTAAAATAATAATTTAAATAGTAATAGGTTTTGCGATTTTATGATATTATATCAGATACTTTAATCGAGACGATATTGTTTATACATAATTATTGTTTATTAATATGTAAGTACAATTGGTTTTTCGAAAACAGTTGCGAGTATGATTGACTGATGTATTATGGTAGGTAATAACCTACCATGAAATTTGCAAAGAAATTTGGGGGAGTAAAATCGATCTCACTAAGGCTTATCTCTGGAGAACTGTGCATTTTTTTTCTATATGTAGTATATGTTTTTTTTTCGTCTTGTAACAATGTAATATAATAATTATTTCTATAATTCTGACTATTATAATTTATAAATGTTATGACAACTTGATCGAAATAGAACTCAAAATAATAATATGGGTTTTTAATTTTTCGACTGGAGCAAAAGATTTGTATTTATGTTTAAGGTTTTGTTATAAATAAAATATGCTTTAGTAAAAGGAAGAAGAGCATTTATTAGTTGAACTTCAATCTATATGATTTATTAATTTTAATATAGATTAACGCTTAAGATTCTTAATTTCTTTTTATTTGGAGTGACATGGTATTAAGCTGTATTCTGTCAGTTTCAGATCACATGGAATTCCGATTACGATTATCTATTTTGGAGAGAAAGTCAGGAAGTTCCTAATACCATTAGGAAGTACTAGGTGAGATATTAAATGCCAAAATTAATATGCCAGTTGACCAGGACGACCCAGGTATAAGCGGTCAGGTCAGCCGGTGGAGCAATACAGGGTGATACCCAGGGAGCCCAAGGTTAATGGGACAGGGTCAGGAAATAGACTTCTGCCGGTTGCTCAGGACGACCCAGGTGTAAGTGGTTAGATCAGCCGGTGGAGCAATACAGAGGGATACCCAGGGAGCCCAAGGTTATTGGGACAGGGTCAGGAAATAGACTACTGCCGGTTGCTCAGGACGACCCAGGTGTAAGTGGTTAGATCAGCCGGTGGAGGTGAGTGGTCAGGGGTGGCGCAGGAGAGTAGCGCTACCGAGACCAGAATTGTAAGGGGATCGGTGGAGGCCGATCCCAGGATTGGTGGAGGCCAATCCGAGACGAAACAAATTGTAAGGGGATTGGTGGAGGCCGATCCGAGACGAAACGAGACGAGGACTGTATTGACGGAGAGCACCTATCAGAGAGTATTGGTGGGTGCCTATTCAAGAGCATTGGCGGAGAGCGCCTATTCCAGACGAGATTTGAGGATGGGATTAATGGAGTGTGTCGATCACGAAACGTTTTGATTATTCATGGAGTATGAGGAGTGAGGATGGTGTATTTTTCTGCCGTAGCCAGGCCAGATCGTGGGTCTACCATGGAACACCAAAAGTGTGATAGAGATCAATCATAATTATTTAAGAGCACTATATAGTACTTTCGACATAACAGTTCGAGTAGAGTGGAGAGAACGATATAAAAATATTGAATTTGAAACGAGGTGTAAAAGTGAGAGAAGTAAGGATTTATTTACAGATTTTGTTTGTATCAATTTTATAGTATGAGATTATAATTATATGAGATTTAAATGAATTTATAGAATCAATATAGAACAAGGTTTTGACAATAATAGAGTCAGTCAATGGTTTGGATAGACAAAAATTGATTAACCTACTTTTACCATAAATATTGAGTTGACCCTATGTCTAAAGAGCAGACAATGTTAATGTGGCTTACAAGTAATGTAAGTATTAGTTATTGGAATGAAAGTTGCTATGGGGCGTTGCGGAGAGGTACCTACTCTAGTCGGCAAAAAAAAGGGGTCTGTAACGTTAAATAAAGCCGTAAGATTTTTATGTATTAGTAAAAAGCAAAATTTCGATCGATCGATCAATTGACATCCTACATTATGGTCTAGTGGCAAGGATGCCTGGATTCTCACCCAGGAGGCTCGCGTTTGATTCCCGGTATTGGAATTAAACTTTTACATTATTTTAACTCAAATAAGTATTTATAATTATCACTTAATAATAATAATAATGTGACCTACACAAACTTTCTTCACATAAAAATAATATTTTTGCAAACAATGTTACGTAAAACGCCACCTGTGATCTAGAAACGGTACTTTATTAGGGTTCATATCGGAAGCGATCGTAGTTCTTATCGAGACAAAGTACAGTTTTAAAAGGTAAAGCTGATCGACTGATGTATTAATGCACAGATCATTGCTAGAAATTTGAAATTTTGCACATGTATTTCTCATAATATGACAGGAATTGGTTGCGGGGTTATTAGGGTGGAGGTAATTTTCATTATTTTTCAAATAGGATACACCGTTTCTGAGATAGAAGTATTATAGAAGAAAAAAATAGGCAATGCTCTACTTTGAGACACGAACGGTGTATAAATCTGTAGAAAATTTGGAAAATTCAGGAAGGATTTTTCAAAATTCAACCCCCCAAGGGGGCAAAATATTGGATTAAAGTTTAAAACCTAACTATACGCAGGCGAAGCCCCAGGAAATTAATGTTGTTTTCTATAAACCTCAAATAGAACTTGAAATCAACATTTTATAATGAGGAACTTCGTTCCTATCTGGTGTCCAACGACACCACACGGCTTTTTGTTCTAATGAATCGAATAGAACGACTAGGTATGTAAAAAAAATAACTTGTTAAATCGATGTAAGGTTGTGAGCTGTAGATTTTTAACAGCTGTAAGGTATAAAAGATAGGGTGATAAAGATATGACGTGAGGCACTAGTAAAATTTTAAAGACTAAAAAACTAAAATCTTAAAAAACATGTGTACTTGAACGATTACAATTTGTAAAACTTAAAGAGACGAAACTTTGTATAATTGTCATTCTGACTTGAATAGACAATAACTACTTATCTAAAATGAAAATTTAAAATAAATAATTATAGTTTAATATTTTCTTTGGGCTTTGGCTTTAATTAAGGGCTTCTGACCGAAATAATAATCGAACTTGAGGATACCGAGCTGACTGGTTAAAAAATAGACAAGTGATAGAGAAAGTATATTTATAGTATAAAATATAAATAATAACGTTTTCTTAGGTTTTTACAGTTTAAATATCACCTTGACCTTGCGGACTATGATAGGTACTAGATGCAAAGATTCCACTTTCTTCCCCTGCATTATCGTAGGAACATCTCCGATCTAGTCTACTTATGTAAAATTATTAACAAAATAGATGTTCCTGACTTACTAATTTGATACAGTTTAAAGTTCCCACTAGATAATCATAGTTTTATGCCTTTTTATGTCTCACCATTTAACACCTATTATCGTCGAAACTCTTTCATCCTTAGATCAAGCGCTCAAATGAATACATTCCTTAATGAAAATCCACTTGAAGATATATTTTCATTAAATCCACCTAAAATTAGGAGACTCCTAACTGATACCCTTCTTCAATTGTAACTAATAAACCATTTTAAATATTAATCTTAATTACTAAACAAATATAAGACTATCAAGTAATTATGTGTACGAGTGTAGTTTTGAATTTTAATATTAACATTCATTCGGCTTATTAATTATTATGTTTGTGGTTATGACTGCTTTTACTTTAAGGTATATATGGATATTTTTTTGACACATTCAGGGGCTTAACTTGAGCTTTGCTAATTTGTTTTGTAGTTGTGAAAACTTGTCATTGGTACTTTATTTTTTTTAATATGTTAATTTATTATAATTGTATTTGTTGCTGTAAGCTTTCATAACAAAATAAAAAAAATCGCCCAAGTGCGAGTCGGACACGCGCGCCGAGGGTTCAGTACAAACCGGTAGTGATTTTGTTACACCTTAAATGTACTTTAAACCTGAGTGTTTGATATGAATTTCAATTTAATATCTCTACGCGTTCATGAGGAAAGGGGTAGTAAATTTAAAATTATTAAAAATATTTTTATTATATTATGTAAAAACTAAAAAGTTACGGTTTTCGTAATTTTTCCTTTAAATGTGCTATAAGACGTTACTCTATGTATTACAAATTTCAAGATTCTGAGTTCACGGGAAGTAGCCTGTTGGTTTTGAGTTTGTGAACTTCAAAAATTTGCGGAAATTTGCGGCATTAACAGCTGTATCTTTTGATTGCATTGGCTTAGAAGTTTGTTTTTTTCACAGCTCTAAAGGACCGTAGACCTTACCTCTACGCGTTCCTGAGAAAAAGGGTCTTGACAGACATTCGGACGGACAACAAAATGATTCTATAAGGGTTTCGTTTTTTCCTTTCGAGGTACCCTAAAAATGAATAAAAATAAAAATTAAAAAAATAATTATAGTAGTAGGAAGCGCAAGTAGAGAGGCAGGTTCTCCACGATGCAGATGGTCAGTTTCAAAATTACTACTCAAATAAGTCCCTATCGGGGAGTGTACTGCAAAGTAAATGTAAATTATGTCATACTAGATGTTCATACGCGCAAAGAAAATTTTGTCACAAAAAGTAGCCTATTTAGATACTAGTGGTGACGATGATGTTTCTGAGAATGAAGAAGTGGTCCTAATAGTTATAAATATATTTTAATAACAATAGTCAGAAAGAAATTCATAGTTGTTATCTTTGAGTATATAACCACGTTGTTATCTCTACCTCTCAATTGTCAAAAGTGTCCATTTTGTATCTGTCGGACTAGATTTCGGCCTAGGTCTAGAAATAGCGCCCCGTCGCATTAAAATGACGAAAACTTCCTTATTTTGTATGAAAGATATAATTATATAAAACATATGTTGTTAGAATCTGTGCAATGTAAACTAACAGAATTAATACAAGTTATATTCTTTTACCCTAAAATATTTTGTAATCCTAAGGAGAACATAGGTGAAAGTAAGTGAAAGTATATAAAAAAAAATCATTCATTCAAATTTCTTATATTCTTCGTACAAATGGATATACTGTTTTACAATAATTCATTAAAAAAAAAACAACACCTTTACATACTGTGTTTTTTAAACCACAAGTTTTAAAAAAATATATATTTGGCACATCTATCGATACGCCTGTTTATAAAAACGCCATGAGATGGCATTCGACAGACAAGGGGATATTTCATTAAATTGAGCGTTTTTTTTATAGTTTCTCACTAGAGAAACTACCAAAAAAATAGTTAGTAAACTATTACTAACTATTGTTGTATGTTATAATATTATGATTGTGTGTAGATAAAGTGGTATCTATCTATATAACTGAAGCGAAGGGACTCGCTTCTTGCAGGAAGGCCGAGCTGTAAGCTTATAGTTGAAGGTTTCATAAAATACTTCTAATTAATAATATGTAAACGTGCAATGAATGGTTTAAATGTGCATTAATATATAATTATTATTATTTGGTTATGAGATGAAATGATTTTATAGTTTATTTCTTAGGCATAAGAAATAATATTCAGTGCCATGTTCAATTTGTATAAAAAATGCAAGATCAGTATCGTCGCTTGTTTGGTATGGACGCCGGGTTTGGCATTATTACCGAGAGACGGCCATGGAGGCACATGTTATGTTAATTTATGGAGAATAAATCCTGTATATTATTTATTTGAAGTTTTAATCACTGGATATGAATAAGGATTTCAGAGAGGACTTTACATTATAGTAGTAAAAGGCAGTGAATGTAATTTTGTATTTGTATTTCAAAACAACGAAATGTTTGCGACAAAAAATCTAGTGTTGTACTTTAATCTCGCGACACACAAATTTAATTAATGAAAATATAACCGCCACAAAGCGCAACTTTAGTGCGGAGACAAACGCTATATTTTAAGGTAAGTAGTGAAGTTATCCGAACAACGTACCTAATAGTGGACCGGTTTATGCAAACGATTCCAGCACAGTTTAAGGCTTGTACACAAAACAAGCGAATCCGCAACGCAAGAAACTGCAACGCGAATTAACTGCAATACGATTTCGTGCGGTTAACACGTAGAACTTGCACACAAAAGTGCGAATATAATATACTAATTAGCAACGTAGAAAATTGCGACGCGAGTTGCTCAGAATATGATCATCCGTTCGATAATCTTCTACCTACAAATTATAATTTACACAATCAAAGGATTGGACATGGTTTTCGAAAGAAGGAGACATAAAAATCTTTTGCGATGGAATGTGCGATGCATTGCGTCGTACCTGTTCACTGATTTATAAAATGCGATGCAATAAACTTTTGTGTTTTGGCCCTTTGAGTAGTATTTTACGATGCAACGTAGCATTGCAGCTTTATGTACGAGGCTTTAGAGGAAAATGGCGACGCGTGCCCGTTGCTTCTTATTGAATAGCACGCGTCACAATGGTGCCACAGAGCGCTGAGCGCGACAGTTCATAATATGAAAGGTTCAATTTTATGTAATGCAAAATAGATTTGAATATCATCATTCAGTCTGTTTACAGTGTGTTTACTGTTCAATGCGCCGAGTGCGTTTTTATTACTACTCGACGTGAAAGAGTTGACTACAATTTGTAATATCTAAACAACGCCCCTAGTGGTTAAAATGGTAACTAATTAGGCTGGCGCTATAATGATCCAGAATCCGATGGGCTCGGGTAAATTCAGAGTATTGAAAATAAAACTCTGCCCTAGTACAATAGAGTTGAAAATCGAAGTGTCGATGTAAATGAATTGAATTGAACTGAATCGAGTGTCAAGCTGTCATCATATATTGAGACATTGAGTCAAATACTCGATAATTGTGTCCATGTTCAGTGCTCTTCTCTAAATTCCGGATCATATAGTCCCATCCTTAGATGTACAAAATAGTTAACTTTTTCACATCGAGTAGTGACACCAACTCGCATTGAGTACACAAATAAACAGTTATGAGTGAGAATTTAATACAATCGATGACGCAATCTGCATTGATTAACAAATTGTCGCAATTTTCTTTTTTTTTTACATTCCCTACACCATATTAATAGTAAAATCAAAGTAAAAAAGTTTTATATCCATATAAGTTACAAAGTAACTGTGTAAATCAAGAAAAAAATGTTCATAACATTCTTACTTATTAATATTTTACATAATTTTTGATCTCATTAATTTAATGAGAGCGTGTGTATCCCAATCTAACCACGCGAAATTTAAATATCATACTCATTCGCATACGCCGAGCTACTTTACGTACTCATTTAAATACGAAAGATATATTTGTAATAGAACAAGGTACGGTACATTAAATAATGTGCACACAGGAGAGAAGTTAGCTTGTTTATAAATACAGCTACTCCCAGCTACGAGGGAAACAGAATATATATGAGATTACGTAGGTAATATCAATAGAAGTATGATTGTATGTACCTCCATTTTTTAGGGTTCCGTAATACTTAAGGAACCCTTATAGTTTCGCTCTGTCCGTCTGTCTGTCTGTCTGTGTGTCTATCTGTCTGTCTGTCCGTCCGCGCCTCTAGCTCCTGTAATTATGAATATAAATTGATGAAATTTGGTGCAGTTATAGATTGTGTATAGATCACGGTTTCGGGATCATAAAAAAATAATAATTTTATATTTTAGGGGTGGCTCTCCATACATGTGAAGTGGGGATGAAAAATATTTTTTCACTCTACCCCATCGTGTGGGGTATCGTAGAATAGGTCTTTTGAAATAAAGGCAAGGTTTCATACGTTACTTTTTTATAAAGTTTACCATTTTTCAGTAATCGGCCTCCAAAGTAGCTTGTAAGTTGGTCCCCCCTAGCATTTTTAAACTATAGGAGATAGAAACTTGCAAATTTTCATGCTAATAGATCATGCTAAAAACTCTTAAGGAAAATTATTGTCAACCAAATCGGACAGTAACTTTTGGAGTAATTAAAAAAAAGCATATTACGCGTTTACAGTTACGGAACCCTCCTTAGACATGTCCTGACATGCTCTTGGTTAGGTTATTTATTATGTTTTTTTTTCAGGGTTCCATGCTTAAGGAACCCTTATAGTTTCGCTCTGTCCATTCATTAGTTTGTCTACCTGTTTGTCTGTCTGTCCACCTTTCTATCTTTCAATGCACGAAATTTGGTAAAGATCGCAGTTTTGGCATCATAAAAATATAATGATTAATAATTTTTTTTTTAGGGGTGGCACTCCATACAATATGCGAGGTGGATGAAAAATATTTTTTCATTCTTCACCATCGGGGTATCGTTGAATAGGTCTTTTGAAATGAAGTGAAGGTTTCATACATGAAACACATTGTTAATAATTATAATTATATCTTATGCTTTAAACGAGCTAATCTTTATATTATTTTATTATATAATCGTAATCTGAGAATCAGCTGCAAGTATTTGGGATCCCTGGAAAACTGCACATTTTTAAGTTTTTTTTTCATCTAGCTACAATAATATATATCAATAATGTCGATTCTAATAATTATGTCAGTCCTATTAGCAGTTTGGTATGCGTATGTATAAATTTTGCGTTGTTTGGAAATTCGAAACGTGGTGGGTTCGAAATCCGGTAAAATATTTTTGTTATTCTTTTTTTTTAATCTACTAGAGCTCCGAGTGAATCTCTGTTACCCGGGTACTTGTTATTTAAGTATGGAGTTGTAGCGTATTACATGTATCACCACAATCCACATACAATGCAAAACAAAAAACACGAAGGAGCACGTCTGAGTGCCATTGAGTCTACATTTGACAGACTCGAGGACGATTTGAGGCGGCTTTTGATGTGCACAGCTGTGTGCGTACCGTGTAGTACTGCCATTGACTTATATGTTAGTGTCGTAAGGACATGCCCTAATAATTAAAATGTCTCTTACGTGAGTGCCCAATTGCGATTTGTCATCTACCGGCCGCCGCACTCATTGCTGCACGAGCAACACGACGAGACGAAGTAATATCAGTTTACTTGTATAACTAATTTTTATCCGAATTGGACGGAGGGGCTCATCCTTACTTTCGAAATCATCGAGCACTGTGTAGTTGAGTACGGCCATAAAACAGCAGACACCCACCACTTAGCACCTACATAATTGACGCATTGCGTGCGCCACTCAAGGGAACACTTTACTAAGAGACTTATCAAATGTGTTTTTTGAGTGTGGAGGAATGTAACAAGATTCATTGTTAAATACAGACAGATTTTCACGATTCATTCTTATAACAGAGGTTCAGGAGGTGTGAAGAAAAATATTAAAATAGAAAAATTTCGTTATTAAGTTACATACTAGTATCGATAGTGCAACCCATTTCTGTGGAAATGACAAAATATGATGTATAAAAAACTATGATTCTCAAAAGACATTAACAATGTTGTTTTACCTGTAAATTGGAAGCAATGTAACTGTGTGCACCGATGTATTTTTGTATATAAAATTAAATTTGAAGTTCTGAACTGAGCTGTACCTATAATGAATTCACGTAAAAAAGTATTCACCTAAAACACATTTAACTTAATTATACCATTGACGAATTATTGTTATATAACCTTCTATGGCTAATGGCTATACTAATATTTTTAAGAGGAATGATTTGTTTGAATAAGCTTCGAGAATAGCCGATTTTGATACAATTTGGCACAGATATAGAGTAGACCAAGAGGAAGGATATAGGCTAACTATTTATTGTGAAAAAATGCACTGTTTCCACGAGATGATTTTTGCGTGCATATAACATTTTTTCATTTAAAACTGGTGACTAGTGTCGCACACACAGTTGTATGTGAGGCTAATTAGTGCAGTAGAAATTAATGCAATTCAGTTGGAGATAGTTGTAACGACCGGGCTCGGTTCGTGTTAGTTACATCCGCGTCGTGGATTTATTTTATATGAAATATCTCGACTTTTAGTTTTTCATTTTCTTTCCTTGTTTACAGTTCAGTAGCTTTTAAAGTATTTCAACAAATGTTGACAGCACAATAAATGGCCGAGAAACTTCAATATTTCTATTAAAGAACGGAAAGCGCCCGAGGATATTCGATTTTTATGGCATTTAAGTCGTTGCTGTTTTCAAAGAAAATTAGATTTTAATCTCAGTGGAAGATATCGACTATATCAATAAGGCCGCTCTTGCTCACATCAGAGGGGTAATTCTGATTTGAAAATGTAAATTTCATAAAAATCGAATCAGCGGTTAAAGCGTGAAGAAGTAACAGATCGATAGACAGACAGACAGACAGACAGACACAATTTCACATTTATAATATTAATATAGATACACACATTTAATACACATCTATGACCAAGGAACACAGAAAAACTTTCTGTTCCTTCGGTGGGATTCGAACCCGCGATCCCCGGCTTGAGCATCAACATGCTCAACCATTGAGCCACAGAGGTCGTCGTCGAATTATTTAATAGATGTAGAATTCCATTTAAATTAATTGTGCAGTTAAATATCAATTAACTATACCTCTAATGTGTCCTGCTAAATCGCGCTACCTTTTTATCATTACATGTACCTACGGGCAAATTTTACTTAACAGGGCGAAAATTTACTGAGTCATTTACGTTTTCTTGTGGGCAGGATTATATGTACTATCTACAGTGACTAATTAGGAAGGCGTTCACCATATAAATATAGACTTTAGTAATAATAAAGCACAACAGACAGCTATAGTCGAAGAGCCAAGAATCGCCCTGGCAAAGATAAAAACTTGGGCGTAAAAAGGCGCCTCTGTTGCGCAAAAAAATACACCCTAAAAAGGGAAACAAAATAAAAATATTGTCATAACAACTTACAAAAAGAAACGAAATCCCACCAAAAACATTAACATGTAAACTGAGACCACGATCGCACTGTCAGAAAGTTATCAGATCTCATGTAGAACCAAGCTTCTAACTCTACACGTCTTAACTCTACAAGCCTAACTTCACAAACTCTACACCTTAGTCAAGTTACGTGACTTGGCTGTTTCGTTTCTACAAGAATAGAGTAACAGAAATAACAGTCAGTAAATATTTCACCTTACGTCCAAACGAATGTAACGAAATGGCCAGGCCGCGTAACTTGACTAATATGTAGAGTTTGTGAAGTTAGGCTTGTAGAGTTAAGACGTGTAGAGTTAGAAGCTTGGTTTTACATGAGATCTGATAACTTTTTGACAGTGCGATCTTGGCCTCAGTTTACATGTTAATGTTTTTGGTGGGATTTATGGTTTTCCGTTTTATCAATTTGTTTCTACTGCTTGCTGCTTTACCTACTTTAAATGTTATGTTACATAATACAACGATTATATTTATCACTACATATCACTGCAGGTATCGTAAGGTCGAAAGCAGCATAATTTAGTAGCACCTGCATTCTACGAATTAGTCTTTTGCAGTTACAAAAACAATCATCACAAACGACTCGATTTCGGCTGAATTTTTATACTCGGCCTCATCGCATATTTGTTAACGCAGTACAACAAATGTGATGCGATAAAATTAAAGGGGCGCAAAAACACAAAAAATGCGTAAAATAACGCGGTGGCAGTTACTTGTTACGTTACGCGGCCGCGGTAGTTACGAGGCCTCGAACACAGTGGCGAGCGGCGTGGCGCGGGGCATAGTCCCCGCTTGACACACTGCACTCCTGTTAAGCTCTGTTTTCTTAAAATAGCGTTGTCGTCATATAAACCGGCCGTAATACAGCAGTGAATGATCATTTACTATTGAAACAAAATGGCACGGTTTCCTAGTGAACAGCAATTGTCAGTATTTTTTACAAAAAAAAAAGTTTATTTACGCTGTATTACGGCCGCCATATGAAGGCAACTCTATCTAAGGAAACCAGAGCTTAAGTGACCTCGTAGCCACCGCGCCGCTGTGTCGAGGCAGCGACCTAAGGTCAAATCATACTAGCGTAATGTCGAAGCACAGTGTCACCCTTATGTTCACTACGTAAAAACAAGAAGCGCTTAATTCTCACGCATTTGTGCAATTTCGCGCGTCTGTCACGGCTTCGTTTTGTCTCAAAAGTAATATTATGTGCTATATTCATTTCGTTTCGCTGCACTGCGACTCTGCGCTAGTAGGAGTTGACCCTTACACTGCCGCTCAGCCAATAAAGCGTAATTGAGTGTGCGGCCGTTACGGCTCAACCCCCCCGTACATCGCGGAAAACCAGGACATGGGACAAAAAGGCCCCAAAATGCCAAAGGTAGCGGGGTTAGACAAAATATCGGAGACATTAGTGTTTAGATACAAGAAAAAATGGGGTTTGCTAAATAATAAAATCTTAGAGCTCTATTTTTCAAATATCGCAACTTAAAAAACTAGAGGTGTTATCAGTAAGAGTCCGTCCAAAAGCCTCTGTGTACTCGCCTAAGTAATAAAAAACGAAAATAACTGTCACAATAAAAAAAAAGTGAGTGAGCTATTTCATTAAACTAGTGGTCGCCTAGTGGTCTAAATTTATTAACCACCCACCCGCATACCCACACAATTATTAATTCTACTTCCTACTGTAATTATACACATGCATGGTAGTGTGAGTTATTAATATAAGGTAGGTCGTATAGTAATAATAATAAAAAGACATTTATTCAAAGAAAGTTTGGACATGTACATGACGTGTAGTATGTTTATTGTGTAATTTTAGTTATTTGAATGTAAGTATTAAGCATTATGATAAAAAAAATAATACTGCAGATCACTCTTCCTCCATTTAAGTAAATTTTAACTGTACCAAATTTCATGCTTCTCCGTTAACAAAGTTTCATGATTCACAAAATCTTAATAGAGATCTATTAATAACTGTCCGAGCGTACTTGAGCTATATTAATAAGGCAGGACTGAAATTATAGTTATTAATCTGACGTCAGGACGATGTGATCCGGTTTGCTTTTCATCCTTTTTAATTTAATTTATGTGATAGAAAATGAAAGAATAAAAAAAATTTAACGCTGTCCGTAGGTCTGTGCGTCTGTTTGTTGCATCGATTAAGAAAAATATGGGCAATGAAATGAGTTGAATCTTTTTTTAAACGTTTTTATTTATCCTAAGGACGTTTTTATTTATCCCTATATTTAAATTTATCAACGAAATTACAGTTTAGCAGTTCGATTGCCATTTCTAGTATGTTAACCTGCTTAGCATCCAATTTACTAGACTGAACATAAATAACAAGTAATTTAAACAATAAGTACGGCAGCAGAAATGTACAAAACTAATCGTAATAACAAATAATAATAAATAGGTAACTAAAATGTAAAAACTACTATTATAAGAGTGAAAATTTGTGAGGATGGATGATGGATGTTTGTTACTCTTTCAAGGAATTTCATTCGAATCTTTTGTACCTCGTAATATGCAGTTTGTATTTATTATTTTTTAACAGACTGCAACCCCCTTTAAAAACAAACTCGAAAAGGGTCGCGACTCGCAACTTGAGAAACGATGCCGTAATAAAAACGCTGATGTTGATGTTGATAATACGAAACGTGTCGTTTAATAAAAACGATGTTCACTAACTGCTTTATAAAACCCTGAAATGAATTATCATTAAAGCGTTCTCAAACTTTGAAGCGCTTTTCTCAAATTTTCTCGTCCATTTTGATATAACGCAAAGGATAATCAAAAATTATTTAATTATCCAAAATGGCGGCGATGTGGTTCGCCACCCATCACGTCTCGTTTCTCGCGGAGGCGAAAAGCGGACCATGGAGAGACGCTTGGCTACGTTGAATGTAAGAGGAGGAATGGATGGTAAGAATGAAAGTGGACGAAGCGAAAGAAGTATGTAAGGATCGTAGTAAGTGGAAATTAGTGGTCTCTACCTACCCCTACGGGAAAGAGGCAGTCCTGCCTACCCCTACGGGAAAAAGGCGTGATTAGATTATATGTATGTATATGTATATTTTGATATTACGAATGAAAGTTTTTCAGAGAATTGAAACGTAACGGATATTGTGATGCGTCTTCAATTTCGAAAGTAACGTTTTCTACACTAATATTTTAAAGAGGCAAGATTTGTTTGTTTGCATTGAAAGGATCGGAAACAACTAGACCGATTTTGACGTCTTTTTTTCAAAGATATAGAGTAGACCACGGGAAAACATAATTCTATAGTTACTAATATTATTTAGACGAAATATTTGTTTATTTGTTTGCATTCTTCCCCATAGGCTACTCTATATATGTGCCAAATTTCGTCAAAATCGGTCCAGCAGTTTCGGAGCCTATGCAAAAGTAACAAACAAATCTTTCTTATTTATAATATTAGTATAGATCTGATATAGAAGTACCTAAATAGTATAGATAAAACCGTGTGCCGTAACTCCTACATAATAATATATACCTATCTAGTTTATTTAACCATACGTCACAACTAACTCTAATTAATTACCGACCTATTGACAGTGGCTCATATTTTATTAACGCACTCCATTATTCAGGCAGATGAAACGCACCAGCGATACCTCGCGTATAGCACGTGAATTAGTCATTAATCCGCTGCCGGGAATACTCGATAGTTTAATCTTGCAAGGTATCCCGAAGGAATTTGTGTTTATCAGAGCACAAAAAGCCAAATATATTATGAACTAAATGGGTTATCACGTATTCTTCATTAAACGTAGATAATTTCAACAATTATCAAAAGTTTAAAAAAAATATTATGACGAACAATACCTACTAGTAGTAGGTATTGTTCGTCATAATATTATTATTGTATAAAATACCTGACTATTTTAGTCACCCCCAATTATCCGTACCCAAAAGTAGGGTCCCGCCCTATTACTAAGATACTGTCCGTGTCCGTCTGTCTGTCACCAAGCTGTATCTCGTGAACGGTAATGGCAGGTGAATTTTTTTTTTACTTTTTTCTGTCGCCCCTATAACATCAAATACTTTAACAGAATATAATACCTAAATGTTAAAGTGGGGCGCTTCTATACAATTCCTTTTTGCCGTTTCGTCCGGAACTCTTCGTGTAAATAAATAAATAAAAGTTTATTTGCAACTTAGTACTTAAACCATTAATTAGTATGTATGTACATTAAAAGTTAATTAGCAGCTGCAAATTGGCTCAAGCTCGGCAATGCTAGCACACCAAGGCATACTCAGCGCCGATCTTCCGCAAGAGCCATTTTGTAACCTCACAAGCGTCACACAAGCGCTACCTATATAAAACTCGTGTGCGAGTTCAACTTGCACTTGGTCGGTTTTTTTTATTTATTAGTCGAAAAGAAAGATATGAAACTTTAGAACAAAGAACAAATCTGGATTATTGTTTTTCATTAAAGAACTAACAGCTAACAAGTTTAGCCAGCTCAGATCGGGAATTCGGCAACATCTGTTTCCTTCTAAACAACAGTTGGCTGTAGGTAATCTGGCCGAAATAAAACAACGGTTAAAGCAATATTACTACAATAATGGTGCAATATAATTGCTACTAGGTAATTTTTACCAAAAATATAAGCGAACTGATCAGACTTATAAAAACTTCCTATTTCTCTCATTTTTACCCGACTATGGCGAAGCAAAAGAAAGGGTAATGATTTTGGCAGTATATGTATGTAGGTTTGTATATTGTTCCACCGTAGCGCCTAAACTACTGGTACGATTTTAGTAAATGAAGTGTTTGTCAATTGATTCGAAATAACAATCAGGGTTACATAGGCTATATAATAATTTAAGTACCTAGTCGGGTTTTATCGGGTTTATCGGGTTTTATTTATAAAAATGTAGTTTTTGTACTAAACGATGATAGTATATTAAATCAAATTAATAATTATTATTATAGCTTAAATATTTTGATAGAAAGTTACTTAAGTAGTTAATTTTTATCGACCATGATTTTGTCGGTACTTTGTATTTAGTCTTATACTTTAAACGAGACAATCTTGTGTATAATATTATATATGTAATCATAATATCAAAACGGCTGCAAGTATTTACATGAAATTTAGTATACAGGGAGTTTTGGGGGAGAAAAAACGATCTAGCTTGGTTTTATCTCACGAAAACTGCGCGTTTTTTAGTTGTTTTTTTTCTTTTGTCGTCCAATAATATAGGTAATATTGTCAATAATTTCGACTCTAATAATGTTATTCCGATTGGCAGTTTGGTTAATATTTTGCGTTGTTCGAAAATTCGGAATGTGGTGGGTTCGAACCCTGGTAAAATATTTTTGTGATCCTTCTTTTTTTATCTACTAGAGTTCCGAGGAAATCACGGCTACCCAGGTACTTAATTTTTATTAAAATATAATGAATATGATGAATATTAGAATACTCCAACCGCCAACAAACTTCTCCACAATTTGGTGATTTATGTAATGGCTGAATAAGATGTTTTTTTTTGTGTTAAATTTATTAACACAAAAAATCTGATCTGAAACAAAAAATGTCAATCTGTTGAAACATTCCTTGAGCCTCAGGCGATCGGTTGAGTCGTGTCGAACAGAATAAGCTGCACGTCATCTCGTGTGAAGGGCCGTTAACTAGCAGCTGATGGAGGGCTCGTGAGGACTTGGGGACGAGGGCGGGGGGGACGAGACCCTCCGGCTCTGATAGCGCACGATGCGGTACTTTACACGAGCTCGGCGATTGGTGTAATTTTCAAGGTATTATGTGTTTTCTTTTATTTCACAAAAATGTTTCATGAGAAATCTAGCTGTAGGTATATAAATAGTTTTTTGAAATTTTGATTTATAATCTATGGTAATATAATAATATAATAAATATATGTTTGTTTCAATTAAATAGGCTTCGAAACTACTGGACCGATTTTGATGAAATCTGACGCAGATTTAGAGTAGACCACATAAATATATACCTACTATTGCGGAAAAATGTACGATTTCTGCGAAATTAACTTTTGTGCGCACGAAGTCGAGGGCAACATCTAGTTTAATATAATTTCGAGTTTCTTACGCCAGTTCTTCTCGCCGGGCTAGTTTCCGAACCGGTGGTAGGCATCATTTAGGACAATTCTATAAGCGTTATATTATAACCTATATAGAAATAAAAAATGCTTACACAATATTATGATTGTATAGAACTTTCTACTACACTACTACATACTACGATTTCATTACGAAGCAATTCTGTTTTAGTTAAACAATCAACTAATTTAATCAAATTAATTGCATGGATATTTTTAGTTATAAATAACTAGCACTCTCAGACTGCACAGAGAGAATGTAATTAGTTGGAACAAACTGCGATGTTCGCTGACGGGTAGTAATTAGTAGGTACAGCCTTATTGTGTGCGTCCTTTAGGATTTTTTTGGCCCATGCGCAGTATACTTGCGCAAAACTCCTGCGAATAATTTTTCGAATGTCAAAAACTCCGGCGCCTTTATTACACATGTGCACACATCATATCGCGCATGCGCTAAAAATATTTCGCAAAGAACGCAGCCATTGCGATCTTTTTACCCGACTATAGCGAAGTCAAAAGGAAAGGTAACGATTTTGGAAATCTATGTATATGTATGTTTGTTCCATTGTAGCGCATAAACTACTAATACGATTTTATAATGAATGGGGTGTCAATAGATTTGTAATGTTGGCCCGGGTACCTTGTACTATTATCTATTCTGTGGCCCGGGCAACATAGTCTACAAATTTTGCGTAGTCGGGTTATAATAGTTCTTAACTTTTGATTATCATGATTTTTTAAAAACAATTGGAATATTTTTCACTATTTGATGTAAAAATTAAACTATAAAGTATAAATTTTATTAAAGTAAGAGAGTTTTGAATATTATAAAATGACACTCCTGAAGACGATTAAGCTTTTTTAGTTTCTTCTCTAACTAGGATGTCGCCCATAAAGGTAAATTAAACTTTTTAGGTTTAATCAGAATAAACCTTTTGTTCTGATTACACGTTTCTACAAAAAGTATACGATTACGAAGGCTTCGTAGTTAGGTGTTCAAAACGTCATAGGTTTTTTAAAGCGCATTGTAGGTAACGCTTTTTTTTGTAAATGTCGTTTTTCAAGTTACATAGAAGCCCGCTAGCGGATATTGACCTTTAACCTTTAGACAACGCTTATACCATTCAGAAGCCCTCATTAGAATGCTACCACGGAACCCGGTTCACGTGGCAGTAAGTCTACGTTAATTGCGAGGCGGTGCAGGCTCCTGTCTGATTCATTTATTCGCCCACAAATTTAACACAGAATTTGTGGAACTTTAATCACTTAAAATGTACTTTGAAATTGCGGGAGGAACACAATTACGTAATGCGGCGACTACAAGTGCTCGGTATTCGGAATATTACAGTTTATAAAATGTTTACTTAGAAAAATAAAGTTTGTAGTGAATTGACATTAAGCAAAGTTCGTAATACATCTTTGAGCAATAAAAAATAGAACCTGGGCCTCTAGTCAAGATGAATTCGATAATTTCGACGGCGAAGTTCGAAAACAAATGTATGGGATTTGACATAACGCATCGTAGGCGACAAATCACATAACGATGACTTACTGTACGTCAAATCCCATACATTTTTGATTTCGAAGTTCGCCGTCGAAATTATCAAATGCATCTTGACTAGAGGCCCTGCTACCGTAAGGGCCATTTCACAACGAAACGAAACAAACCATGACGCAGCGCTACATTATGAAGATGCCTATTCAAAACTGAATAGGCATCTTCAAAATGTAGAGGTGCTTTATTCAATGCACAAGACACACGTTTCATTGTAAGAGTTTGAATGTCAGGCTCCACCGCGCATGTATAGTGTATGGCTGATGTTATGACATAATATATGATTATATTATGTTTATCTTTTTGGGTAGTGAATAAAGTTAAATGTTGATTAGCTATCTCAAAAATGCAGTGTCACGTCGCGTCCAGTATCGTCACAATATGAACTGACCCTTAAGCGTATTTTTAAATAAAAATACATAGGAAGCTTCCCATTTATTGTCACTAGCCCAATCCTGTAAGATAACAAAGTTCCTTGTAGATAGATAAGATACTTGTAGATGAAAAAATATTTTAAAATAAACTTGTTACAAAATAGGAATGTAAAATTTTGTGAAAACAAAGCGCATGTGTACAAGGAATGTTGTAACTGAATTAAGCGGCGGTCGGCGCATCAGGTGCTGCGCGGGCTCATTAGCTAACAAAGGCTTACAACTGCGGCGAGCTATGGACTGTGTCAACACACCGATATGTATAAGTTTTTTGAGCCCGTTCAAAAGGTTTTCAGAAGTTCAATAGAAATCTGTTTGACGGCCTCTGTGCCTCAGTCACAGATTACTAAGTAATAAGTTACTACGTAACTTCAGTGGTTAGCGTATCGGCGCTCAAGTCGGAGGTCGCGAGTTCAAAGCCCGCCGAGAGAACGGAAAAGTTTTCAATGTTCTTGGGTAATGGATGTGCATTTGATATGTTTATAATATAATAAAAAAGTAAAAATCTCAAATACATAATTATAGGTATATAAAAAGTATTAAATATACTTCCCGTTGTCTGGTCCTCGTAACACAAGTTCTTCGGGTACTTACCACGGGGCCAAACTGACATGGTTTCATGAGCATTCATTGATATATTAATATTTAAAAAAAAACTATGCCATAATAATTTTTATCGATTTTATATTATCCGAATATCCGAAGAAGTTGTGTAACAGGTACCTACCAGACAACGGGAATATATAATACATATATTATACTATACATAATTATATTTGTGATTTTTAATTATTAATACGCATCCATGATTGAGGAATACAGAAAACTTTTTTCTCCTTTAGCGGGATTCCAACCCGCGAGCTTGAGCGTCAACTCGCTAACTACTAAGCCACAGAGGTCGTCAAATCAATAGCATCTTAGTCTAAACTCTGGCCCACACTTCATCAAATGGGATAAAATATAAAACGTCATCACAAAGTGTACAACATATCGTGAACTTTAATAAAAATGTGTCAGGATGTATCAGTCATATTTCATGAACAAGTGAAACATGATGAGGAACAGGTGGCTTCGGGACAGGGGACGATAGGGGACGGCAGGGGACGGCAGCGGACGGCAGGGGACGACGGGACTGACCTTGTCAATATGAATCACTCGGCTCCCTAAACATCATATTAGTTTCTCGTCCCCCGGGCCCCGGCGACATATTGTGCGAATCGCCCGGCTCCCGATATTGTTTCTCCGGATAGACTTTTGTATTGTCCGCTATTCGCTCCGATCTCAAATGTCTCTGTAAGCGATATGTAATGACATCAGCTGTTAAAGTGTATTCATGTTATTTTTCTATACTTTTTTAACACTAGCTTTTGCTTACGGCTACGCCCGCGTAAATACATTATTCCACGGGAACATTGTACTTTATTGGGATAAAAAGTAGCCTATGTATTAATCCAGAGCTTAAACTTACGATACCGAATTTCACTCAATTCCGTTTAGTAGTTTTCCCGTGAAAGAGTCACAAACATCCATTCATACATCCACCTATCCATCCATCCTCACAAACTTTAATTTTTATAATGGTAGTAGAAAATAAAAAGGAAAGGTTTGATTGTATGTTTGTTTTTTTTTTTTTGCATCAAATAGGCTTATCAACTTCTGGGCCGATTTTAATAAACTTTGGCATTGATACATAATATTATATAGTAGATATTGGAGAAAGAGAAAGGCTACTTATATCACAGCAAAATGTACGGTTCTCGCGGCATAGTCGCAGACAACATCTAGATTCAGTAATACAAAATAAAGGATTGGACCAGTGGCAATGCGTAAAAAGAAAAACCAGCAAAACAAAAGGATATACAGCTTGGTCATAGATAAATAGACATACGGGTGAGTAGTAGAGTCTTATTAAAAGGGGCTCGTTTTTACCCGTTAGTTACGGATGCCAAAAAGTCTCACTGCTATCTATTAAAACATCCCTATTTTTGTCATCAGAAAGTCTATTTTGCAACACAATTATCTACAAGATTTTACGCTTCAAACTTAATTGTAACATCTTATTTCATTTTCCCTTACAAAATACACGCTCCGTTACACTTTAGCGAGAGACACTTCGCCCGGAGCCACCGCACTTAACTTTGCAGCTGAATTCATAAAACAAATTGAAAAAAATAAAAAGGAATGCAAAGCGTCGTAATTTTCATTACACCTATTTTTGCTCGCTCCTTATCTTAATGGAAGAAAGTACGTGCGTGAGCGAGATGCAATTTAAAATAGAAAAACCCCGACGCCTCAGTAATGAGCACCGGCTCGGACTACTTCGGTTTAACCATTTAAACTATTACTTCGGTTATCTTAAGCCATTACACTTTTTAGGGTTCCGTACATACAGGATCATTTCGTTGTCTCTCCGTCCTCTTGTCTGTCAAGACCCTTTTTCTCAGGAACGCGTAGAAATATCTACAAAATAATATATAATTTGAAGCAATATTTAAGTTGAAATTAAATATTGCTTCAAATCCTTGTAACAGTAAAAATTAAACTTTTAAGTCATCGAATTTAATGCCCTCGTTGCGGTCCATTATTTTTGTAAATTATTTTCACACTAAGGAATCAACACCAATTAACTAGGTCGAATTTTCTCCCCCAAAACTCCCTGCATGCTAATTAATTTCACGGTAAAACTTGCAACCGTTTTCGAGACACCGATTATATGATGTATACAAGATTATCTCGTTTAAAATATAACATTTTATTCCTTAATATTGTATTCTACAGAGTTTAACCATACAAAGTACTTTTTCTAGAACATCGTTTATCTAAGGCTTTAAGAGGCCTTAAGATAGAGATATTTTACACTTTTTTCTAATTTCATTGTATCTGTCCGTTACTATATATAGTTAGTACATTGTTCTTAATTCCTGTGCTTAGTTTTTATTCTATCCTACCTGGAATGTATGTACTATTTAAAATAAGTGCTTTGTATCTTAAGCTTAACATTTGTTCCGATTTAGTTCTAATCTAAGGCAGCTTTGAGATTAGAAATCAGCATAAAAGTATGTTGATTTGAATCAGCTTTCTTATACAGATTTTATTGTATTAGACAGAAAAACTTTGAGATGTTTTGTTTGTTTGCATTGAATATAGGCTCCAAAACTACTGAGCCGATTTTGATGAAATTTGACACATACATAGAGTAAACCATGAGAAAGGATATATGCTACTTTTTATGGCGCAAAATGTATAAAATGTAATAGGATTACAGCAGGTAATAAGACGTTAGCACTAGCGTTAAGCTACTATAACCATAATATTAATATATTGATTTATCAAAGTGCTCATTGCCAAGTCACTATATAATTTATAAAGTTAAAAAAATAAAACTTTTTTTATGAGTAAGTAATTAAATGGACTATCTTGCACTTATAATTTCTCCAGACTTGCAAATGTCATAATGTGGGAGTAATTATTGCTTACTATCAAGTACCAGGCAGTCCATTAGCTTGTTTCTAAATCAATTCCATACGAATCAATTACTACTTCTTAGTCTTGCAGAGATGTGTTTTAAATTTTGCTTATTCTCCTTACCTCTATACCTGCGTCTATCCGTATCTTTCAAAGTCGCGTTTTTTTGCTACTTAATTATATCTCCTAAAGTATGCACTCGATTTTTCAGAAACTTAAAACAATAGCTTGTGGCGCTAAAGAATTTTCTGCTACAAAAATCCAGACTACTAGTTTTGTTACAAACGAAAATATGGGGGCACGAAAAAGCCGCGAAATGCCTCGAGAAAAGATAGTTACTTGGCGATACTGCTGCCGCGCTATCAGATCAATATTTTTAGGCAGTATTTTTGATTGTTTTATCACAACATTGATTGTTTTTCATTGATTGTTGAAGCACAACAATGTTATTTTTAAGTAAAATAACGGTAAATTGAAAAATAATAACGTTTTTGCGAAAATTTTTCGTTTTATATAAATTTTATTTCACGGCTTTTGCCTACAGCACAAAATATTTGTAATCTTTTGTATTGGCCTGTCCTAGCTTTTCTTGTATTATTATTTCCCGTAATCTCCATTCGCAGTTTATTTATATTTTACAAAGTAAGACTATTTGCGATAAATAATATAATAATAAAAAAAAAAAATACCTGCAATGTGCCAGTAACAAAGATATAAAACGAATTCTCAAAATATAGCAACATAATAATATATTCCTACACTTATATTTTTAAAAAAGTGTGTGTCACACAGCACCGATGCACTACTGGATTTACTCTAAAAAGTTAAATTTGTTGTGCAATGCAAAGCGCGGTCGGTGTAACACTTGACTTTAGGAATAGTTATTTAATAGGCAATCGGACAAATTTTTTTTTATTGCATAAATGAATAGTACTCTTAAATATGAGTAACTTCTCAGAAGAAACCGTATATCAAAAGTCAATATTTTCAAAGGTACAGCGATTTGTATAAAAAATTTCGCGAGCCTCCTAAAAACGCTCCATACTAAAATCGATATACACATGACGTCACTTGAATATGAAGTAGTATGAAGTAGTATATGAAGTATATGGCCGCAGGAATATATTTGTAAATATCTCCGATATTTGTGCGTTTAAGTTCATACTTACCATAATGAATGTTTTTGTATATGATGTGAGTAAACTAATGATGTAGGTTTTGTTTACCAATTTCGCAAAAAAAAAAAATTTTTTTTTGGTATAAAGACTCGAAGAAATTTTGTATACAAATCGCTGTACCTTTGAAAATATTGACTTTTGATATACGGTTTCTTCTGAGAAGTTACTCATAATTCATCTATGTAATAAAAAAAAATCAGTCCGCTTGCCTATTAAGTCCGCGTGTGAACATTTTACCACATTATGCGATATTTATTGCGTCTGATAAGAGACATCGTAATCGTCATTTCAGTCTGGTGACGTCCACTGCAGAACAGTTCTCCAGCCCCCCCCCCCCCCCCCCCCCCCAGGTACACCCCCCCCCCAGTTCACAGGTATATATCCACCCTGATAGGAGGTCGTCCTACGCTTCGACATAAAGTTCGTGGTCTCCACTCGAGAATTTTCGGCCCAGGTGGGCATCGGTTCTACGGGCTATACGTTCAGCTCCTTGCCACTTTATCTTGCTAATGCGCTGTGCTAGCCTATGCTCGGAGTCTCTATGCATGATAGAATTAGAAATGAGGAAATCCGTAGCAGAACAGTTACCGACATAGCTCTCCATAGTTCTTTGAGCGACACGAAGCTTATAGATAAGCCCCATCGTAAAGTACCACGTTTCGGCTCCATATGACATCGTATCGCGTAATGTGAAAACGCTCAGATGCGATGATGATTCATAGACAAAACCAATAAAGATTACAAACAACGTGAATAAGAAAAATGGCAACCTCAATAGATACGCCGTAACATTTTTATTACTGCGATAATGTCACAATGCCTAATAACAACACAAAGCAAGTACGAGCTAGGCTCGCGGTTGAAAAGCAATTTTTGTACGAGAAATTCAATTTTCCCTCCCCTTTACTTCAATGGATGCGATCCGGTATCGGTCGGTTAGCGTTATGACATCCTATTCCCAGTGTATTGCATCTTTACCTGTTGATTTATTTCGTAATAGAAGTTAAAATCAGAAAATAAAAATATTTTAATTGATTGTTCATAGTTTTGTTTATTGTCAAATACCATCTTAATGTTAAGAATGTGGTCGCCTAGTAGTCGAAGTTCGACCGAAATTCATTTAATTTTTAAGTTTGAAATTCATAAAAGTTCTTTTGCTTTTTAGATACGAAATAAAAAATGTTAATGTTGACTGTTGAATGCTCGGATCACCGATACAATAAAATATTTATTGTAAAACGGAGTACAAAGTTTGCTACACGTAATAATTTAAGCCATAAATATTGTGGCCGAAAGATCATAATTCAGATTTCAATTTTCAAGTTTCAACTTTAGTACTTAGGCATTAAAAATAATAATATCATGTAAATAATGTCTATGGAATGTGAAAGAAATATTGACAATTATGTCAAAATATGTAGTAGTAGTAGTACCTATGTAGTGTGAGTTATTTAGTATATAATGTAGTGTGAGTTATTTTTATGTATTGTTTTTTTTTTGTTTATTAATTTAAAAAAAAGTATTTCTAAGCATTATGAAATTAAACATTAGGTTTCTTCACACCTTCCTTAACATAAACTTGAATTGTGTCAAATTCCATACTCCTCCGTTTGCATATTTTTCGTAAAATAAATTAAAAATTGTTTATTTTACATATAGGTTAGTAATAACACTTACGTAATGCCTGCCACCGGTTCGGGAACTAAAGTTAAAATTATATAATTACAGATATAATTTTTCATTAATGAGTAAAATTATATAATTACAGATACAATTTTTCATTAATGAGTGATGATTTTAGTGCTTTAGTTAGCTTCTTTTATAAATAGCTTATAAGAGGATTCCCTTTCCGATCTTAAATACTGTTTACTACCAAATCCTCATTATTAACTACCAAGTTAATAATGAGGATATTGATGATGATTGACAGATACAGAGCCCTCATATGTGGAGGGACGAGTACCTTTACATCAGCCAGTAACCTTTGAAGTTACTATCATACGAAGGTTAAGTTTACGGAGAACAAGAAACTAGCGTCGGAACTCGGAACAGGACAAACTTGCGAACTTCAAATATTCTAATGAGGCTGCTATTGCGATGTTTTGAGACTTTTGTATTTGTTAATCACTTTTGAATGTAACGTAAACATCGCAGCAGCTAAAAGTACGAATAGTTTAATTTTCTCAAGTTTTATTAAAAGAAACGCTCATAAAGAAAACTGAAAAGAAAATGCTGCAGCATTCTATTTTCATTATTTTACCTACTTTAATGTCATGATTTTAGTGAAATCATTTTGATTATAATAAAATAGAGCTCCAAATTATCATTACACATATTATTTAAATTACATTTTAGATTAGGAAAAAAGTAATTTATATCTACAAGTGTTAAGGGTCGTGGTCCAAAAGTATCAGCAATACTTCGCATTTAATAAATAGTATTTTTTTAATAACATGATACAGTTTTTCAACAGTTATATAACCTTATTTATTACTAGATGTTTCCCGCAACTTTGTGCGCCCAAAACTTAATTTCGCAGAAACCGTACATTTTTCCGTCTACTCTACATCTGTGCCAAATTTCATCAAAATCGATCCAGTAGTTTCGGATCCCATTCAATGCAAACAAACAAACAAACCTTTCCTCTTTATTATACTAGTATAGACTATAATAAGAAAACATAATGCTGTAATATTTGTAGAGATAACTTTAAGGAAGTTTGTTGGAAAAACTTGAATACACATTTTATATATAAGTGTGTACCTGGAGAGAGGTGGTATCTGACAATACTCCAGCCCCGCGGGTGAAAAGCCTTAGCACTCATAAAACAGACAAATAAAAAGTAACGCAGACGTGTGATAATATCTTAATTGTAACACCTAGGATATGGTTGCAATTACACGATTCACAGCTCTGTTACAGATAGTTCAATACATTTGGGCGCACGTGGTCATGTGTGCGTGCGCTTGTAATTATAGAGCCCTAACATGTGAGTCAGTAGCGCGGCCCACCATGCGCACGAGGCAATTGCTGCATGTGAGAAAACTGTTATTATACCGGATGTTTAAAGGTGTTTGCACTGTCTTTCTCAAATTCGGTCTATTTCGTGCTTGTTCTTCTGGTGTCACTATACACCTATCTATATCTATATAATGATTAATGTATAAAAGAAAGTCGTGTTAGTTACACTATTTATAACTCAAGAATTACTGAACCTATTTAGCTGAAAATTGGTGGAGAGGTAGCTTAGAACCAGGAGACGGACAAATGAGACATTTTATCCCATTCCCTTGGGACGTGACATAAATATCAACCATGCTGGACTGCAAATCCAGCACCGGTACCTACTAATGGCCGTCATTAGTGTCAATCATGTCAATCCTACTACTGTTATAAATGTGAACGTTTATGAGGATGGATGGATGGATGTTTGTTACTCTTTCACGCAAAAACTACTGAACGGATGTCGATTCAATTTGGTCTATTAGTAGTTGAGGCTCTGGATTAAAGCATAGACTACTTTACATAGGCTACATACCCATGGGATACTATATTTACGTGGGCGAAGCCGCGGGAAAACCATAGTTAAGAAAAAGTCATGTTCCATTTAGGCCATTAGCTGTTGTGAAATAGTCTTTTAGGGTTCTGTAGTTCACGTCTCGGAACCCTTATGGTTTCGTCATATCTGTCCGTCCGTCCATTTGTCCGTCCGTTCGTTCGTTCGTCTGGCCACCTTCGGTTTACCGTAAGATGAAACTTTATATGGAAATGTGTATTTACTATGTCGACAAAGTCTCCCCTAAACGTAAAGTGGGGATTTTTTTTCTCGCGCGTACCTCATAGTGTGGGGTATCTGCATTAGATAGGTATATTGAAAACATTGAGGGTTTGCTAAAACAAATTTTATTACGTACATTTTTTTGTTAAAATAGGGAGTCCCACCTCCTCTAAAGCTAGCTAAAGGGCTGGCTAGAAAAATATGAAAAAATTCACGTGATGAACTTTGAAGGAAAACTATAACGGTTTATATAACTTTGTTAGTTTAGGAGTTATAGAGACTTCGTACAAAAATAAAGAACAAGTAAGTTGACTAAGCATGTAAAATATTGATATAATGGTACGAAACCCTACGCTCGCGAGTCTGACTCGCACTTGACCGGTTTTAAATTATGAATATGTTTTCATGCCCTTTATACCTTGAACTCATTTCTTAAGTACGACCGAATCGTAAATGCCCTTTTACGCAAACGTAAAATATAAAATGTCGACGACACGTGTTACGGGACTTATTGACGCTTGTTAGGGACAAATTCCAAAGGCTTTTTATAGATTTGGGATGTTTTATTTGGATATTCGTGAGGATGGATTTAAATAGATTTGCCGTGTTTTTCTTTGAATAAAGGAAGATTGAATGAATTTCGTACATTATGGAGTAATAAAATGAGTCCAAGTTGAAAAGTAAATTCAAACTAAAAGTGGAATTTGAATTATTGCGTGAACATAATCCATCTCACATACGGGAGGAGAGGGATATTTGATCCTTAACACTTAACGGCAGAGATGGTACATTCAATTAGAGAGATTGTATGGGTAAAACCAACTATTCACAGTAGCTATGTTGTAAGACTAGGTATCAGTAGAATCGTCAGTTATGGCACTTTTTCAAATAGTGGGCGATCATTTTTTTGCATCAACTTTTATTTTGTATAAAAATTATGTTTATATAAAAACCAATAAAATAATTAGGACAATAAAATAAGCAACACCAGAGGAGTTACAAGTATAACGCCTCTGGTATTGCGAGTGTCCATGGGCGGCGGTAATCAGTTATCATCAAGCGATCCGTCTGCTCGTTTCCTGGTTCATTACATAAAAAAATGTGCAAAATTTATGAAAAGAGTTTGATTCCGCTACGTCGTAATCGCTTATCTTCAAATCTGCAAAGCCGCGAAAATGGATTAAAAATTTTGTATAGACCCAAGGGTTGAAAGAAAAAAGAATCGGCGATAATCCATTTTGCAAGAATTTGAATAGAAAGTGAACGTCGAGAAAGTGAGCTGGAGTTGAGTGGGACCGCGAAAAGCTTTTTGAATTGATTGTTCCCGTCACAAAATTGTTGGCGGCCATTATAGCAAGTTTCCTCATTAGGGCGACAGGGCGCGCCGGGTGACACGCTATACTCGCGAAAAAACTTCACTCGTTAGGAGTTTACAATCAGGGCTAGCGGGCGGAGGGATAAATATCGGTACAATTTTATCATGAAATGATACTCTTAACGATGGTCGCCTTCGATTAAAAACGATAAAACTTTGCCAATTTACTTGAAACAAATAATTGATAAACTTTTATTGCAGATGAAACAAACCGGCCACTTGTTAATAACATTTTTTAATTAATTACCCGACTACGGAGTACGGAGTTAAAACAAAGTGTAATGCTAATGAATTTGGCACCGTGGCGCCTAAACTACTGATACGATATTAACGAATGAGGTGTCAAGAGACTTGAGAAAAGTCCGGATGACATAGGCTATACATATAATTTGTTCACATACGCATACGCAGATAATTAATTTATACACACGTATTGAAATACATTGTTTCGTAGAGTTTTCTTGTTAAATATATATACATATATAACAAGAAAACTCGACAGGGTACATTACGTATATTTGATAAAAACAAATTTTGACGCGAACGAACAGAGTATATTTTATAAAGAAAATGTCGGGCGTTTTGCCGGCGAATATTTACGTTTTCCTGTTATCGACAACATCAATTTATACGCGGCATTATGTTCGAGATGTTTACACGGATTCCATTCACAAATCATCTTATTTCTTTAAACCTACATAGCTATTTATAGATACTAGCTTTTGCCCGCTGCTCCGCCCGCGTAAATACAGTATCCTACGAAAGCACTGTCCTTTTGCGGGATAAAATACTAATTATAAATACAAATTGTCGGCGACGTGGTTCGCCACCCATCACGTCTCGTTCTCGTGGAGGCGAAAAGCGGACCATGGAGAGCCGCTTCGCTACGTTGAATGTAAGAGGAGGAATGGATGGTAAGAATGAAAGTGGACGAAGTGAAAAAAGTATGTAAGGATCGTAGCAAGTGGAAAGCTGAAGTGGTCTCTGCCTACCCCTACGGGAAGGATCCGTGATTATATGTATGTATGTTTGTATGTAAATACTAATTGTCCCGAAAAAGTTAAATCTCTGGATTAATATAATATATGCTTAAATTACTGCTATTAAAATCCGTTCAGTAGTTTTTGCATGAAAGAGTAACAAAAATCCATCCATCCATCTATTTAAGAAACATTATGGATAAATAAATAACTCGTGACTTATATCTATACCACCTTAGTTCAAATTGTAATCTTTATTCTATTACGGTCTGGAGAGGTTTTGTAGGTATGAACCTACTTCTGTAAGAGGAGGTTTATACAAAACCCACATTTTAAATTTAGAAAGAGCATAAAGAGGGTTACTCAAATTAATGCTAAAAATAATATTATCTATAGCACAGATACAAAGAAGCTAAAAATCTATATAAAACTATATTTACTACAAACAATACTGAATATACATCAAAGTACTAAAGTAGAACCAGATATATTAAATAAAAGAAACCCTCGTTGTGTTATATTTCAGCCTTCGGTCCGCACTTTTGCTAAACAACAATTATTTACTATACGTTCTATCATATTATATTATACAATAAAATCAATCGGTTACAACACTACTCAGTTTCATACAGAAAATGTAAAAAACTATACAAAATTGGTTAAACAGCTAAATTATGGCATTATTAAGGCATGTTGCAGTGATTAAAACATTTATGTATGAAAAATTTGTTTTATTATTATTAAAATATAATAATAAGTATAAGTTTTAAATAAAAAACCCAAAGTAGTACCTATGTAAAATATGAGCATACACTCGCACACATACAAACACGCACACACAAATACTTAGTTAAAAAGTTTACAACCGCAAGTTAAATTTGTATATTTACTATAAACTAGTTATAGAACTTATTATGAAAAACTACTTAATAAAAATTAAAAATACTTAAAGAAAATATTATGTACCTATTAATAAAAGTAGTAATTATTATCGGAAGGAAGGAGCGGGATTCTCCACAAGTATTTAACATAAAAGGAGACAACACTTGTAAAGAAAATAAAGTTTTTGTTTTTATCTATACATCGATCCTCACACACACTCCCCTCTAGGACGCGCCCTACCTCCAACTGAGCAAACTGGAGTTGCCATGCGAGCATTAAAAAAAAATAACAGCCTCCGTGGTCTAGTGGTTAGAGCCTTGGCTCTCGACGTGGGTTCGATTCCCGCATTGGAACAACAAAAAATGTTGTTTCCAAGTTTGGTTAGGACAATGCAGGCTGATCACCTGATTGTCTGACAAGAAAGATGATCCATGCGTCGGATGGGCATGTAAAAAGTCAGACCTGCGCCTTATCTCTCGTCAGTCGTGTCGGTTATCCGTCCCACTGGATTACGAGAGTAAAGGAAGAGAGAGTGCTCTTGTGTACTGCGCACACACTTGGGCACTATAAAATTACTCCTGCGTAACTGGCCTAGTTTCAATGGAACCGGCCACCGTCACCGAGATCGGTGGGGAGTCATTATTAAAAAAAAATACAATTTTTAAATTTTACTCGGGTATCACCATACCCTACCCCACGCTCGCCGGGTCAAAAAAAATATGTGTAGTTCAGTAATTGGATACTTACATATAAATTTACAAAAAAGTTTCATAACTTTTTGGTAAATTAGTAAAAAAAAACAAAATCATTACTTTACTTACATCATAATTATTATACAAAAACATTAATTAAATTACATAAGTATCAAATTAAACGCACAAATTTTGTAAATATTTACAAATGTTTCCTGCGGATATGGAAAAGGATCATACAAATAAATAAAATTGAAAGCTCTGTTTGTAATTTTAAATTAACAGCGTTTAACTAAATGCATATGAAAGTATACAATGTGGTACTTACAATAAATAAAAGCTCGTTAAATATATTTTTTTTATTTGTTTGTCTGTCTATCTGTCTGTCTGTTTGTACTGGCTAATTTCTGTAACGGTTGCACCTATTATCATTGGCAGATAGTTGATGTTATATAAGGAGTAACTTAGGTAACTTTTATATCAAAGTTCCGTTTAAAAAATAGGTTTCCGTTTCCGTTAATAATACGCGACGAAAGTTTCAGGCACCAGCTAGTATTTTATAAACTTTTACCTAATCGTGACTTCACAGTTATATACCAATTGTGTATGGAGCATTTTCACGAGACTTTTCATGAGCATTTTCACGAGAATTTTGAAAACAAATCGCTGTAAGTACCCATTTTTTTATATTAAGGTAAAAGCACCTATTACCGTGGTAAATCGCCGAATTTGACTTTAGAGTGAAATATTTCGTAATCAAGACGGTTCTCCGCAAATTAGGATTTTTTAAACGTTTAATAGACATTTTGTATGGTACCCCGTTAACTTCTTTTTATTTATTTTAAAGCATTGTATTTATTATTATATTTTTTTGTCAGGAATACGATTTCCCCTATTACCGAGGCATGCCCTATGACTTTATCTATTACCGCGGTATGCGCCTCCTAATACCGAGTGTAGAAAAATAAAATACTATTTTATCCTGATGGTTCTGTATAAAATTAAATATATTAAAATTAAAACAATACATAAAACATTAATGTAATGGATCAATTAATCAAGCCTAAAATGACATTATACAACATGAAATTTTAATCGTTTTGTTCCCGCAGCGAGATGATTTTCACAATAAAACTGAACAACTTTTCTCAAGCTTGGCCCCACTATAGTATGCCTAAATAGATTCAATATAATATAATTTGTAGTAGTATGACATATGACAATCATGATGCAATCCACACTTAGTGTCTAATTTCTGAATATGAAAAAGAACTAAATAAAATAGTGAGTATTTATTCAATAACGGTACCCTAAATATGAATATTGGTTGCCGTATCACTCGGTGATAGGTTTTGTATGAAATCTGTATTACCGAGTACTTTGCACTCGTTAATAGATTCTGTTAGGATCTATTACCGAGGTATGCCGCGGTAATGGGAGTAGAAACAAATGTTTTAAAATGTAATTCCGACTGTTATAATTATACATGTATGATTTTCGGGTATCATTTCGCATAAACAGATTTAAATTTTCATGGAAAATTGTATTTTTAATCACAAGATATGCCGCATTATCAATCTTTTGTCAATTCAATATTGCAAATGTTTTTATGACGTTTTTGACACCCAGTACAAAACCTATACTTTAAGTAGCTGTTGTTTTTCAAAAAATTAATGACTTTTAATGGATTTTGAATACATCGGAAATTGATTTTTTGTTTTTAGAATTCATAAGGACAGGCAGATTTTTCAACTTTTACTACAACGACAGTTAATTATCATAAATATATATAACAAAATAGAACCCTCAATATATCCATTACCGAGGGTACCCTCGGTATTAGCTGCTACTCCCAATTTTAAGCATCTTTTACCGCGAATTGTATTTCTCAATGTAACTAAGTATTTATACTAAATTTCACCATGAAAAGTACGAGATAATACTCTCATAAAAACACAAAAACCAGTAAACAATATCCATAGTCAGTTAAAAAGTGTATTACTTTTAAATAACGTAACAAAAATGTGTATGCACTTACATGAATTGGCACGTGTGTATGCACACAACCTGCTCCTGCGCTGCCGTCGCACAAACTGATTATTTTTGATCCGTTCATAGAGTGATATGCCAACTAGCGCTCATCAGTTCGATGTAAAATACTACAAGTTAAAACATGTCCGAAATAATATTGTGCTAAAGTTATTGCTATTCAATTAAAATACGAAAATACGAATACATCGGTAATTGATGCCAATTTTGCATACCGCGTTAATAGGTGCCTTTACCTTATACTGTTTCCTCTTAAAACTTACTCGTATTTAAGAGTACCATTTATGCATGCAAATAAAAAAACAGTGGTATAGTCTCTACTAAAAATATTGTATAGGCATTTGCGCATGGCTCCACCCGCGTAAATACATTATCCCGCGGGAACATAACTTTTTCGGGATAAAAAATATCCTTTGTCCTTCCCCAGGATTCAAAGTTTGTCTATACTAATTTCATAAAAATCGGTTCAGCGGTTAAAGCGTAAAAAAGTAACAAACAGATAGACACACTTTCCCATTTACAATATTAGTATAGAAGTATAGATTACAAAGAAACTCAACTACCTCTTCTACAGTTGAGAGAAGAAGAAGACTATCATAATTTAAAAAGTAACCCAAGTGAGTACGAAAATCTACAGCACAATGCAATGCGATGATAATATTTGATTGAGGACCTGTTGTTGGCCCGTTTACTGTTATATTCCGCACAGTGTCGACACTCAAAGCTTTTAGGATTCTGTCTGAACTGCTTTGCGTCAAGTACAATTGGCAATTCAAAAACCGAAAGAACTGCTCCAACTTTTAGCAATTTAAAACAGTCACTATCTTTAATTCAGCGCTAAAAATACAACGTCTTTGTTTTTGTTCCGGCGTTGAATAGGTAAAAAAAGCTTTGAAAATGTCTCTACACATTTGAGCATCTCTTAACTAATTGTTTATTTTTGTAAGCTAAGGGTCTATTCACACAAACGAAACAATACGCGAGGCGGCGCAATTTTTATATTCATAATTGAACCTTATTAGTTACACAATAAGTTTTTAAAACAAGTTGTAGAGTCTAAAATACAGTAGATTTCTAAACTAAGGATTGTCTATGACGGTAATTTGAAAAAGCTTCATACAACAAAAAGTTACGCCATTTTGAATTCAGAATATTTTGTCAAATATATTAGGCAGACTGATTATACTGCGGACAGCAAATGTTAAAATGTCAAGATGACAATTATAGTCAAATCACGACTGTTCCGAACAACCGCAAAAGGGCAGTTTAAGTATGGACACGTTTTGCCTCGACATGTGTCTCGTCTATAACTATAACATATTATAGGCCAATCCTAAAAAATAATATCTAATAATAATATCTATGGACGCTTCACACCACGTCAATCTAGTCCCGTGGTAAGTTCTCGAAGAACTTTCGGGTACCAGACAATGGAAATGTATATAATACTTTTATATTATAACATATTTAATACACATCCATGACCCACGAACACGGAAAACTTTTTATTCTTTCGGCGGAATTCGAACCCGCGACCTCCGGCTTGAGAACCAACACGCTCAACCACTGAGCCACAGAGGTCGTCTAATCTATTTACTTTTTTTAACAACTGAAATTATATGTTTCGATTTGAATTTTATTTTAAAGTTTACAATAATATCATAAATCTTTGTAGCTTCATATTATGCTCACAAAGTAACATCATTATTTCATTGTATTCTAAAAGCATTACTAATATGCAAACATTTTTTATAAAGCTTAAAATATATGCCACAAAGATGAAACACGCCCGCGCTAAGTACATTAATAAAAGCCAGCTCCAAATTAGAAAGCTCAAAAACATAGCAATAAAATGCATTAAATGAAAACATTGTAAATGCAATAACATGCATTAAAACATTTTGCATGCAACAAAAATGCATTAAATCAAAGCAACATTCACAGCGACGACGACACATTGTCATTAATATTTTTTTGTACAGACTAATGCACGTTAATGCACAGGTGAGCCCGCGTCGGAGAATTCTCACCTCACGTTCTTCATTTCCTCAGTAATGGCGTTATTCCGCGCCGCAATTTTCAATTTCCTAAACTCTTTCTGTATTATATCCGGGGACTCTCGCGCTAACGAGCAAATTGTTCTATTTAAACATGGAATCGATTTTGTTTGTGCCTTTGATACGTGGTGAGGCGACGTAATTCGAGCGACGTGGTTGCTCGGAATACATTTTGTTTTAAGAGTCTGTAATCAAACTGTCTGAATACCATTTTGCTGTTATAACATATCGAGACTACATCGAAACTGTGTTATTGTAAGATTAATTATTATTAGCAGACTATTCACTTAGATGCATTTTCGCTATGTTCTAAACTTGTTCTATTTTATATTAATATTCAATGCAATATTTCACTCCAATCAGAATATTATAAACGTGGAATGACCGAACACAATCCCCCGTATTATAACTTTAGCGCACCTCATGTTTACGTGCATTTTAAATCACATGATACGTGCTTTGAATTGCTAATATATGTTATAACATGGTATGTTATAATCTAGAAAATACTAGGATGTCTTGATTTAAGTGATAAAAAATGGAGCTGGCATATTTAGGAAGTATATTCACGAAAAAAAAAATTCAAATAATCAGAGTTCGTTAAAGCAATAATGTCAGATGATGAATTAACGGCCCGGTAGATACGCAAATTGACCCTCCAGAAATAATCCACTTTAGCTCGGTTTCTGAGTTTTTTGTCGGTAGTTTAACGCGTCGTGTCGTCTAATCAAAAGCGCTATTGAATAGAAAAACTGATTAGAGTGTCATATTTAAAAGTTATAAAATTAGTACTTACGAGCGCACGCGACAAAATAGCACTGTCTCCACTTAAATGGCTTTTTTAGCTTTGAAATCTTTGGTCGGATCATATCATATTGCCATAACAATCTTTATTTTGGAAGGCGGCAGGACTTAAAGCTCACAGAAATACTACGTAATTCTTGAGGGACATAAATATTTGAAATACTCTACAAAGGCGGGTCCGCTCCGAGCCAATGGAAGATTAAATATGGGAAGTATGGAAATGAGTTTAATGATAGTCTCGCTGCGAGGGTTAAAAGCTTGATCACTCTGCAGCAAATGGCCAGGCTAGATAGATATTACATATATACTAGGCATAAGTAAAAAATATCTAGATTCTCCATCATCACCTCGATGAAATTTAAAATTTGATACTCATGTAACAGATCTTTGCTTAACTACTTATAAGGCTAATTACTTAAAATTAGTAAAAGTAAATTACATAGAAACATATTACATATAAATCAATTATGGATACATTTTTGGATATAATATTATGATGTTATACTTACGTCAAGATGCATAGGCAGAAAAATAATCTAAAGTTTCGAAAAAATATTACATAATCCTCTTTACGGCGCTGTTTGACCTCACACAGCTGATTATATTGATGTTATTTAGGCAAAGACTGCTCCCTCTTTGAATCACATGTTTCTGTGAGGTTACTGACCTCAGCGTCTTACGGTCCGTTTCAATAACCTATCTACCAATAACTGTTTGATAAAAAACGTCTATGCATCGCAAAAAACGGGAAAATTATTGAATGTCGACGTTTTTATCAAACAGTTATTGGTACCTAGATAGCTTGAACCCGTCTGTTAGAGAGTAATAATTTTATTTACTAATGTTTTTCGAAGTTTTTAATTATTTTTATTCCTAACATCTTTACATAAGCAGTATATCATATCCACAAAATATCCGTAATTGATTAGATAACTTACTACTACTAATTTTTACATGTCAAAAGTCCCGTAACCTAGTTGAAACGGTTCGCATAATTTAAAGTCACGCATGTAAAAGCATTATAAATACAATGTCCCAAACAAAGACTTTATTAAGTGGACAAATATTGTGAGGGTAATAAGCCGAGTGGATCTGTCACGTACATCAGCGGGCAGCGTGACATCGGCGGGACAGGGGACAACGAGGGGACGATGAGGGACGAAGGGACAGGGGGACAACCACGTACCCCGTAACAGTCCGAACGTGTTCGCCATTTATTTATTAACTCACAAAGGTTCTTATCAAACCAGCGTTCGCATTCATCTCAATTTAAACATGTAACATTACGTGGATGGACTTAAATAATATACTTTTAACAAAAAATGTTCCCCGGGGGATGTGAAAACAGAAATATGTAGGTGCCAGCCAGTATGCCATTTCGTAATTAAAAACCAATGAGCCGCCACGGGCCTAAATTATTGCTCTGTAGTTTGTACAACAAATGAATTATGCAGTCGCGTGACGACGCGTTACACGCTACGTATGCTTTTACAATTTTCTTGTTTTAATGTTTTGGTGCGGAAAGTTAAAATAACTAGTAATAACAAAAACAAAAAACCACCTGCTTATTCTCGTAATAATAAATACAGCAATCTCCCAATCGAGACGAATCTAATGACAACTATCAAGCAAAAATCGATCTAATCATACATTCGCTTAATAAATATAACTCACTCTACTGGCAGCCTCCGTGGTCTAGTGGTTCGAGCATTGGCTCTCGACTCGGAGGTCGTAGATTCGATTCCCGTATTGGAATAACAAAAAATATTGTTTACAAGTTTGGTTAGGACTATGCAGGCTGATCACCTGATTGTCTGACAAGAAAAATGATCCAACCGTCGGATGGGCATGTAAAAAATCGGACCTGAGCCTGATCTCTCGTCAGTCGTGTCGGTTATCCGTCCCATTGTTTTATGAGAGTAAAGCAAGAGAGATTGCTCTTGTGTAATGCTCACACACTTGGGTGCTATAAAATTATTCCTGCGTAACTAGCCTGGTTTCAATGAAACCGGCCACCGTCACCGAAATCGGTGTGGGAGTTATTAGTTATTATTATAACTCACTCTTCTTTCGCTATCTGTTAAAAAATATCCTGCCTCATTCGATTAACCTTCGTAGCTCCTTGTGTATATAAAGGTGATGCGAAAATCACCACCTTCATTCTACCGTCCACGTCACCATGACCGACTTGACCCAATACAACGCGGAGTTCTTCAAACCGTACGTCACCATCATCAAGTACCTTCACTCCACGGGCCAGGATGTGTTCGATGAGAGGAACAGCGTCTACTATAGGATGAGGATCTGGTGTCACATACTGCTGATCATCTACTTGGTGGCGGCGACCTGCCATTGGATGGTGATAGTGATCGATGTCAGGAATGGCGCGAATCTGCTTTTGCTGGCAGCCGACCTGTCGTTCTGTTACAACATTTCGGAAGGTAACTTTCAATTGCAGGGTGATAACAATATTACGGTACCTGGGAGACCGAGCTTAGCTCGGAGATTTTGTAAAATTATATGATAATTAAAAATAAAAACAGATAAAAGACTCACTAAAATATTATTCATCTGACCGGACCTATTCAAACCTCAGTAACCTATTTGTCAACAACGTAAATATTTTCATGCTAACCAAGTCAGAAACCAGTATTCGTCTAACTGGGATTAAAACCCCAGAAACCTATAATTTGTCAACAACGCAGATATTTCCATGCTAACCAAGTCAAAAACCAGATTTAACATTAATTTAGAAATCGTAATCGCTCATTACGCGACGAAATAAAAAACATACCTATAATATAACTTTAAAATGCATAGGTTTCCAGTGATAAGACCTAGCTAAAACGTTTTTTCTCCCCCAAAACTCCCTGCATACAAAATTTCATGGAAATGCTTGCAGACGTTTTCGAGATTCAGAATATATATATTTACAAGTTTTGCTCGTTTAAAGTAGGTAAGGGAGTATGAAGCGTCCGTTAACATGATCATTGACTAATTTGTAATGTCTGCTGAAATTGGGATAACGAAATATTGCCAGGTCAACTGAATAGCCATCTAGGTTAATAGGTAATTGTATGCTGCTTTTGAAGTATTTCAAGAAGAAAATATAATATTAAAAGGTGAACCAACCTCCCAAATATGTTTTGGTGTATGTAACGCTCTTTTAAAGCTGTATTCACATATTTCTAAGACTTTTAATCTGAGGTTGTGAGAATGCCGCATGTGCTTGGGCATGACCATACGACATTTAAAAACCAACTGTCCCAGGCACTACAGTATTTCAAGAGTGGTTACTTCGCTCGGAGAATACTGTATAAATCATCCATTAACGGATGCAAAGGCCTAAGTTTTTTTAATCTGAGGTTCAAGAAGTAAACGAGTAGAAATTTTAAGTTTTGACCCATAATTATAGCACTTGCCTTTTTAGCACTAAATCGTCTTGTTTCAGGAATCTGCCTTCAGATCTTCCTGACGTTCCACAAGAAGCGAATCCGAGCCTTCATCATGGCAATGGAGGAGCAGTGGAGTACCGCCCCTGCCTCGCCCCGCGTGGTGGTCTACAGGAGCCAGCAGATCAAGTCCCTGGACAAGTATTACAGAGGTAGGCTAGCGTGGTAGGTTATAATGAGAGAGACCCACCACTACTGGGATTCAACCGAATGAAAATTAAATAAAAAAACAATGCTGTCTAGGCACGCCCGAAAGAAGCAAAGCTTCATAGTATAAAGCATAATATGTATACAGGAATCCCACCAAAAACATTTTCATGTAAAGTGAGGCCAAGATCGCAATGTCAAAAAGTTATCAGATCTCATGTAAAACCAAGATTTGCGTTGTTGACAAATTATAGTGTAGAGACACATCTTAACTCTACAAGCCTAACTTAACAAACTCTACACCTAAGTCAAGTTATGTGACTTGGCTATTTCGTTATTACGAACGTTTCGATATAACAAAAAAATAATAATAAAAAAAAATTAAAAACCCGACTGCGTAAAAAGTGTACTAAACTAAGTACATAATTAAAACTGAAAAGAAAAAAACAAGCACTTAGATATCCGGTGGTCTAGAATTCTATTTCTTGTTTTTTTCTTTTCAGTTTTAATTATGTACTTAGTTTGGTACACTTTTTACGCAGTCGGGTTTTTAATTTTATTTAATTATTATTTTTTATTTTATACTTTTTAGTTGAGTACCTAGCTAGCTATTTACCAGGCTGGATTTCCTATCAGCATCAGTACTACATCACAATTGCACTGGAATGTGAGAATGGTTGTTACGCAACTTTAAATCGATATAGATCCTAAACGGTCAGTCAAATCGAAAAATGTTGAGAGAAAACTAACAATGATTTTTAAATACCTATTCAACGATACCCCACTTGATATAGTTTGTTGACTTTGATTTTTTTAATTTTCACAATGTGGCGTCCAGTAGTCGCCATATTGAATTTTCACTAACGTCATGTCTTTAGTGACACTCGCCGGACTAAGAGGAATCGATTGACGTGTGAATCATAAAAATCGGCTCAGGCGTTTTGTCTGTATAGTGCTTCAAAGGAACATACATACATACATACATACATACATACATACATACATACATACATACATACATAGGCTGATAAACACTTTACCACTCCTTTGCGTCGCGCAGTCGGGTAAAAATATCCGAGTAGGTATCCATAATGCGTATGCGGTATGCCTATTTTAGTGGTAAAAAATCTGAGAGCAAAGTTTTTTGCCAGTTTATATTTATAAAACATTATTATTTATATGTCAAGCTAATTTCAACAAAGTTAAAGAGTTATTCAAATCGGCGGTTTTTGTTTAGAACTAGAAACTTGGCTGGACTGTGATTAAAAACAGCACAATTTCGGTGACTACCTTTGTCAATGATGAACCTCCTGATATAACACTTAAATCGCAAATGAGTGTTCTTACACTCTTAGAGCTGTCATCAAATTCGGCTTTGTGCGGCGGTCTTTGATGACATCGCTCAAAGCTTGTGCAGCGCCATTTTCGTGTTCCTAGACACATTATTTTAGCAATAGCTATGACACTTTTAGGCCAAAAGCCGTTTCATTAAAGTTCAAATAATAAAGCCAACGCTTGCTTAAAGGATTATGATTAGAGCATTAAAATAAGCTTTAAATAATTAAAGTTTTTTAAAAGTGAAAATTCAATGAAAGATAAAAATGTTCTGCGCTTTTTTCTGTTTGCATGTTCCACTACTTTTGCCCGCGGCTCTGTGAATTAAGTGTCCCACAGCAACGCTGTACTTTTCGAAATTAAAAGTGCCCTATATTTTAATTCAGAGCCTAAACTACTACAATACCAAATTTCATTAATATATGTGCAGTAGTTTTTGCGTGAAAGAAATAAACATTCATCGATATATCCATCCATTTTCACAAACTTGCAGATTTACAATAATTGTAGGATACGTGTACATCTTCGTATCGTTTGGACGTAGTATTATTATCGTGACTTTTTTGACTTCTATTACTAAATATGGCCCTTGGCAATCTTCGTTTTTCGATGGGAAGTACAGACGTATGAAAAACGACGATTGCTGAAAGACATTAAGATGTGGTCGTATCGTACAGTGTATAAATATACATAAATGCAATAAAGTGTAATAAAGTATACAGTATAGTTGTATACGTAGTACCTACAGAGGGCAATTTCGCTAAATAAAACCGGCATTAATACAATTACAGTCAAGTTCCGATACGCTAAAACTCTCAAACGGTGTTTTTATGAACATTAAATCAACGTGAAACGCGCTCTGATTGGTCGAAACGTCATAAACTCCGTTCAAGATAACATATTGTCGCTTCACTTTCAATCCAATAAAGGTAAAATGAAAGTCTAAATACAAGAATTGTGGTTCAATGTAGAAGATTAATAAACAGTTACTACGTAGTAGAAGCGTCTAGTACCCTGGCACTAAAATAATCAAGTTCCTTCATACAATCTTTGAGCGCCTGTCTCATACTCAGAAAGTAAATTTTGGAAACTCAATTCCGAGCACAATATGTCTAGGCTAACTTAGTCTAATGATTTCCTAGGATAGCGTTTCCGTCATAAATAGCGGCCGCAATATACCTAGCAGTGAATTATTTTTTTCTGTTAGAAATTAGCACTATTTCTTAAGGGGCGGCAATTGTCATCGTTTTTATACAAAACGCTATTTTCAGCTGTACTACGGCTGCTATATGATGGTAACGCTATCCTAGGAATACAGAGTATGGCTGCGAATCCGTTCACTACTTTGATATGTGTAACGATTGCCCTTTACACGTACAAAGATGTTAAATTATTGCCTCCATAACAATATGAGCAACTGCTGTGAACTGTCAAACATATCACAAGTTTATTATGTGACCGTAATAAACCACACGTCCTCAGTGGCGGACTTAGCCTGTCAGTGTCGGGGGCAACTAAGCCAACAGATTTATCGCCTGTACTTGCGTCTTATCAGACCATTGTCAAAACTTGAGCTCCATCACACAACGAGACTAATTATTACGAATGTAACGTCCGCTTTACAACTGTTACTTTGTTGGATATCCGATTATATGTGTTGTTTGTATAGGTAGTGACTGTGAAAGTAAGTTACCTAAAACTTCGTTCAGTACATCTTAAGAAAATGGCTTAGCTACCTACAATATTCGTGGGGAAATATCAATATCACGTACTAAGTTAGAATGCGACTCAAATGAGTAAATTGAAAAAATATTATTATTGAGAAGAAATATATTATTTAATTTTTGTTAAATTGATAATAATATGTATGAAAAGACGAAAAGACAGTTCAGACTGTTCTAAATAACTTTTAGCCCGTCATTTGTTTTACTTTCTACATCTAATTCCATTTTCTCATTCAACGTAAATTAAAATCGTGGACGTTCCAACTTTGTCAAAGTTCAAACTCTCGACGAATTAGAATCAAAAGAATGAATAATGAATATATAAGGAGGGAAGCGTTGTTAATATTTTATATCACGAGCTCTGAGGACGTTCTTGTGTTTAACATTAAATGTGTGTGCGCACTGAGCGAAGTAGGTACGACGAGATGAAACAAAGAACTAAGAGACATTGTAAGGAACTACGCGACATAGAATAGATCTCTGCAACATAGTAAAGAACGACGTGACATAAGAAAAACGAAGTGATATAGCGCGACATAATAAAGAACGACGCGACATAGTATAGAACTACACGACATATCAAAGAACTACGTGAAATAACAGATCTTTGAGAAATCTGGCTATCCCTATGGGGCTCGGTGGTTTCTGTGATATTCCCAATGGGGGTCCATTGGGAATGTGTCTATAATTATTAATATGTACCTAATATGTGTATGTGTGTAAAACGCGTGTATTGTATTATCTCATACATTTTCATGCAAATATTCTCTCTCTCATTTCTTCCCCATCGCGTCGCGTAGTGCGTACAATGTGCCTTTCATCGCTGGCAGGCGTGAATTTGGACGCGCCGTCACACAAGTTGCCAGCGAACTCCGGCGAACAGCGAACCCTCAATATTTCGAGCATTTCCTCCGATAAACGCAGGATATAAGGTCAAATTGTAGGCGATAAATATAGAGGAAAACTAAATAAAGAGGTTATCAAGTTATAAACTTCATTGTCATTTTGCCAATTCTTCCAAGATTGCGCCCGCGTGCGAGTGCCGGTGCTGTTGTCTCGCCGCCCGCCGGCGCCGCGCCGTCACGCCCTGTGTTTGAGACAGCGGCCTAACAGCTTGTTTTTTATACTTTATGATAATATTAATGTTTAGTTAACATTATATTTTAAGGTTTCAACACAAAATATATCATAGTTAAAACAAAGAAATGAATGGATGAATTTGATTAGATTTTGCTTACAACGTACAAACTATTCAGCAAAAATACTTTGTATAGAATCTAACCATTTCGACGAGTCCATTCAGAGATAAAATATAATCCTATTCATCAATATTATTGGATAATATTAATTCGTCCAATAGAATGTATTCAATACAGACATACCTATTTTCCAAGAGCATGCGTGGTCGTTTGTGTTTCACTCGAGAGCGTGCGGGTTCGATCTCGGGTCTTGGCGGTCGGACGTCGAAAATGTTCAAGAGAAAGTGAGGAAATCTACGAGTCTACCGTCTACTTTGAGAATTTTAACAGTATTAAGTCTACATATTGATCTGTCGATCCGTAATATGCTAGCGCGGTGGACCACATCCACTTGAGGGACAGACCCACGCCCTAGTACTTGAAATGTTAGTGGTACGTCATGATGATGACATTCTCCAAACTAATATAGAGGTCAGTTCACACCGATATGCGGCACTGCACTGTTTATTGCACGAACTCTTGCAATGAAACGTGTGTAGGGGAGACCGAGGGGTTTTGACACAAAGGTGAATTGAAACAGTACCGATTTCATGGAACTTAAAACCGTTAGCGAGCTGGCAACGTCGCATTTCAACTACTCCCTTCCGCCCGATGACTTGTCAGTACGCGTCAGTGGCGTGAGTCGAGCGGTTGTGGAGATCTGCGTTCCATGCGACAAAAATCGTAAAAAGTAAGTTTTTAACGTTTTTTTACCATGCCTGTATTTTGATAAGGGTTTAGTATTTTAGTTTGAGTTATGTATGTTTCGAAAGCTTGTTAACTAAAGATTTAATAAATATATTTGGTACAGTTGACTACTGTGTATTTGTTTCTTAATTTTAAATTTAATAAATATTGGGAGGATTTTTCTTACTGAGGAGATTTGAAACAGGTTGTTTCAACTCTCCTCGTTTTCAATTTTGTATCAGACTGCTTAGTCAAATATATTTTTTTGTTGATTTAATTTATTTATTTTGTTTCAGCATGCCTACTGATTATAAAAGAAAGACTGACAGAGGTATAACGAGTCCCGAAATTTATGATCTCGCAGCAGACGAAGTAACTTTGCGACAAAAAAGTCTCCGTGACGCCGCTTCGAGTTACAACTTAAACCATTCATCTCTCTACAGGTATATTAAAAAAAAACTGCTTTTGAAGCTAACGTAACGGCGACTGCTCCAACGGTTGGATATCCAGAGAAGACTGTTTTTACGGCTTCAGAGGAGAAGGCACTCTGTGACTATCTTTTAAACTGCGCTGCTTCTAACTTTGGCCTAAGAACTAAGGAAACCAGAAGATTTGCCTATAGGTTGGCTGTAGAATATAATAAAAATATTCCTACTTCTTGGACTACGCATGAAATGGCTGGAGAGGTTTGGCTTCGATCTTTTATGAAACGTCATCCTATTCTTTCTCTAAGATTACCTCAACCTACAAGTATCGCTCGAGCTACAAGTTTTAATAGAACAAACGTGCAACTATTTTTTCAAAATTATACCACAGTAGTTGATAAATATAAGTTGGAAGGGAAAGATGTATGGAACGTTGACGAATCTGGAATCACAACTGTTCAGAAACCAGACCGCATCATTGCTCGACGAGGACAGAAACAAGTGAGTGCGATGACTTCCGCAGAGAGGGGAACACTGGTTACTTTAGCACTAGCAGGAAATGCCCTTGGGAATCACATACCCCCGATGTTCACCTTTCCGCGGAAAAGATTTAATGATCATTTTATACGCGATGGACCTACTGGATCAATTGGCACTGCGAATGGGACGGGACGGATGCAAGAAGAAGACTTTTATATATTTCTTAAATTTTTCAAAGAACAAATTAGACCATCAAAGGAAAATAAAGCTTTATTACTATTAGATAACCATGCTTCACACACAGCAATCAAAAATATTGAGTTTTGTAAAGAAAGTGGAATAATTTTACTTACTTTTCCACCTCACTGCACCCATAAATTACAACCGATGGATAGAGCCGTTTTTGGGCCTGTGAAAAAAGCAGTAAACACTACTTGCGACAATTGGATGCGATCTAATCCAGGAAAAGTAATGTCCATCTATGATATTCCGGGGATAGTAAGAACATCTTTTGATATAGCCGTCACACCGCGCAATATATCTTCCGGATTTATCCACACCGGACTTTGGCCAGTGAATACTGAGCAATTCCAAGACGCTGATTATCTCCCAAGTCAAATTACAGATCGATCTTTGACAACTTCTGATAGTCCTGGTCCATCCTGCTCCAACTTTGTGGAAATTTCAAGAAGTGAAGAACCCGCAACATTACCTACTTCTAGCACAAGTGATGAACGTCCTCTTGCAAATAGTATTTTACATGAATGTCGTACACCAAGTCCATCAATCTTAAATTTATCGGCTACTCCTCCCCAAATCAGCTACGAAACAGAAGACCTACCCAAGCCTGTAGAAAACCCTGTAAAGAATTCGACTGATCTGGCGATATCTGAAGTAATGCTTAATACTGTCACTGCCCTCAACCACCGAATATGTTGTTGCCTCCACAGTTTTAACATCTAGTACGCCTGTAGCATCTACATCACGAGATATAGATTCAGTGACAATTACATTCTCACCTGAAACTCTTAGACCCTTACCAAAGGCTCCACCAAGGAAAGGAAATCAAACAAATAGACGAAAAGTGAAATCCGCTATTTTAACCGACACTCCCGTAAAAGATGAACTAGTTGCAATCGAAGCAGCTAGAATGAATAAGAAAAAGGTGAAAAGACCTAACTTCGATAACACAAAATATACGTGGTAGAGCCATGCTTCGGCACGAATGGGCCGGCTCGACCGGAGAAATACCACGGGCTCACAGAAAACCGGCGTGAAACAGCGTTTGCGCTGTGTTTCGCCGAGTGAGTGAGTTTACCGGAGGCCCAATCCCCTACCCTATTCCCTTCCCTACCCTCCCCTATTACCCTATTCCCTCTTAAAAGGCCGGCAACGCACTTGCAGCTCTTCTGAAGCTGCGAGTGTCCATGGGCGACGGAAGTTGCTTTCCATCAGGTGACCCGTTTGCTCGTTTGCCCCCCTTATTTCATAAAAAAAAAAAAAAAAAAAAAAAAAAGGAAAAACATTAAAACCAGGCACTAAAACTAAAAAGATCAAGATTTTAAAGAAACAGAGAAGAAACGACGATAGTGAAGAAGAAGAAGAATACTTTTGCCTTTGTTGCTTTGAGCCATTTTCAAATAGCAAAGCCAGAGAAAAATGGGTGCAATGTCTAGAATGCAAAGACTGGGCTCATGAAGCTTGCACTGGTGGGGAACTTTCCTATGTTTGCCACAACTGCTTGTCAGATTGACGTTTTTTGTTTTCATATTTTTAATTTTGACAATTGTAAGATTATTATATAAAAAAACTTAATTATTTTAAGAAATGTTGAGACTGATACTTAACAAATAACTGAAAGTTAATTATTTTATATTTTATTGATCAAGACTGATTACAATATGTAAGAAACGCCTGAATATTTTATTATATTGAAAGTTATTTTATTTAAAAACTTTAGAATGAATGTAACACATTTTGTTTATCTGATTGTTATTTTAATTAGTATTACGAATAAGACGTTACGGTGCTTTTAACTATTTTAGGAGTTGATTATTTATATTAGAAGTGTAGTTACTTACTAAAGTGATTTAGCAGTACAAAATATAAATACATGAATACGTACGTAAAGAAAACAAATATGTACCTGATTGAAAAGTTTTATTTTAATAAATACCTTTAAATTTATTTTTTTTTATTTATAGCCCTTAATATTTCTCAAAAATCATATGTTTCAACTCTCCTCAACCCTTGTTTCATTTTACCTCGGTATGAGGGGAATTGAAACAAGATGACTTGTTGCGGTTAAGTCGATTTTTTACCACAATATTTAACACTTACAATTTCTTTATGTTAGTCATTTGCAAGTGTAAAGAATGACCTAACGTTTGGTACTAATATCATACCATTTCTGACAATAGTGCTTGGTATATGAGACAAACTGTAAAAATTGTGTCAACACCCCTCGGTCTCCCCTACTTGTTGAGTAGTGAATAAAATTCAATTTTGAATTCAACTCATATTATAAATGTGAAAGTTTGTGAGGATGTATGGAGGATGCATGCTCTTTCACGCAAAAACTACTGGACGGATTTCGATGAAATTTGGTATCATTATAGTTTAGGCTCTGGATTAAAACATAGGCTACTTTTTATCCCGAAAAAATACAGTGTTTCCGAGGGATACTGTATTTATGCGGGCAACAGCTAGTTGATAATATTATTACGGCGCTTCAATTTGTAGAGTGTTCTAGTATGTTACTGCGTTCAAATGTGTAGTGTTCTAGAAGCTTCTAGTATGAAAAGTACTAGAACATTCTCGAACGTGCATTCTCACCCTGACTCGAAAGTTCTAAACCGCCGTCAGTTCAATGAAAAAAAAAAAAAAACCTGCCGGTACAACTTTTCTTCTCTCGCCCGATGCCTGTCGAGTAGCAGCCCTCATGCCACCTCGTCGTCACCATGGCGAACCTCCCCCCCGCGCTTTAAAAAGATGGGGTCCGAAAGTATTTCTCCCACCCTCATCCCTAGGTTGGTCGAGTCCACGGCCCGGTAAACGCGGCGCGTGAGGGAGTGGAACCAAACGTCGTTTGGACCGACCTGCAGGTCCTAGTTGTGCCTAATTGGCGAATGCTGTCCCCTTTCGCTCGCTATGGGTTTGCCCCGTGTATGCCGCGGGGGTTCTTACCTTAAAAATACTTTTTGCGCCCAGTACTAGTACTGGGGTATCACCCCCATGTAGATGGGCTCCTGTCCCTGGTCGTGGTTCCCCACCCGAGGCCCCTTCAAGGGCCCCGTGTGAGACGACGTAGACGCTGTCAGTTCAGTTAACTACGAGTGTTCTTCGTGTTAATTTCTCATATCTATTATCTTATATACCATATTACCTAAAGTGATTAGTGTGATTACTTTCTACGACTCCGGCTAGGAATTCCGATTACGACAGCTTACGATTTAGATATTTTGACGTGTTGGAAGACCAGGCTTGCGTTGGCGTGGAAATTCGTAGCGAATAAACTCCCTCAGAGAAAATTTTACGCGTTTTACTTTAAGCGTTTTACTCTGAATATCGGACCATAATCCCGTAATAAACATCTTAAAGAAGCAACGCAGCGTCGAGTATCATCTCGTTTCGGTGTGATCTGACCCTTACACGGAGCGAAAAGGCGCTAACAAACTCCGTATATTGTGAAGCGTTGAATATTTTCGTATTTTATAAAGAGCAAATTCTCACAAAGTCATCCCCCGCGCACCCAATAACCGGAGGCTGGGAAACTTTAAATTTAGAATGCTTCCTGTTGACGCTCCTGGAATATAAGGTTCTGGAATATAACAGGTTCTGGAATATGGAATATTGCATAACTTCCCAATTGTGAGCGGAACACCGACCCCTGGGATTTGCCATTCTTGATGTTTAAATTTTATATAACAGGAACACGTAAGGCACTTACGCCTGAGAGTTTTACGTCGAAGTTCGCTATTTTGTGCATTTGGAATTTGTTGTGAATATCACGATCAAAACTACTTTGAGACTCGTATATTCTTTGTTGTAATAAATTATCCTCGTGTCTCTGTCCAATCCGTTGTACAAAATAGTTGTATTATTTCAAAAAGTCCCACTTTCAAAGTCCTTTTAAATCAAAATTCACATATTATAATTTTCTAATAAAACTGAAACTTAAATCCACGTTTGCTTAATTGCAAGTGCGCTTAACTATTTTAAGTTCACTTGAAGAGAAACATAAAATTAGGTTGCCAAAAAAATAAGAAATACTTCATTCGGAACATACGTGATTTTGTTTTTGTGTTGCTCAAGTTTCGAGCAACGCTGAACTCATTAACCCTACATTCACTAACGATCCCGAATAAACTAAACTCGGGTCCAAAAGGTTGAATTTAAAGTATTTCTACATCATTAATAATTGTTGAAATGATTAAATGGAGATAATAAAATTTGTTATTTGACTTAAAATTTGATGTTCAAATTGAACTATATTTTTGTATATTGTCAGTAATCGAAGATAGTTTAATATTCACTACTTCACGTGCGAGCACATAGCAAAAAGGCCAATATTAAAAACAGCCATACTAATATTATAAATGGGAAAGTGTGTGTCTGTTTGTCCGTCTTTCACGCCAAAACTACTGAACCGATTTAAATGAAATTTGGTACACAGAGACTATCTATGTACCAAATTTCATTTAAATCGGTAATGGACGGCCTGATAAAGGACAGGCTACTTTTATCGCGGGACATATACGGTTCCCGTGGGTTACTGTACTTACGCGGGCGGAGCCACGGGCATCAGCTAGTCAATAATAATTATTTCAACTAGTAATTTTCGTTATTAATTAACTTAATAACCTAACCAAGAGCATGTCAGGGTATGTCTAAGGAGGGTTAGTATAGGATCTATCAGCATGGAAACTTACAAGTATCTCTCTCCTATAGTTTAGAAATTCCAGGGGGCCAACTTATAATCCACTTTGGCACTTTATTATTACTCGAAAATGGTTGACTTTGTAACAAAAGCCTTGCCTTTAGTATTTACGCGCCGAAGTCTCTTCCAGTGTACATGGGCATGCTCCGCTTCCTGGTCCACATGTACCTGGCGCTGCCACTGCTGCTGGTGATGGTGCAGCGGTTCGTGCTGCGCCAGGAGGTGGACTACGCGAAGGTGCTGCCCTTCCGGTTCTACGTGCCCTTCGACTTCACCCGCGACGTGCTGAAGTTCTTCGGCGTTTACATGATACATTACGGCATTGGTGAGTGGTTCGTTTAACTTGGCTTTAACTAAATATTTACTATATTATCTTGCAAACGATCGCTTGATGATTCATCATCGTAACATTTAGAAAAAAAATACTTCAGAACAGAACAATTTTACTGTGATTAAAAAGTAGCCCATGCGTTAGTCCAACGCCTAAACTACGTTATCAAACTTCATTAAAATTGGTTGTCTCTGTTTGTCTGTCTGACAAAACTTCCGGATAAGCTATTCGTCATACATGCGATTGTGAAATAGGCCCTAAGTGAAACAAATGTTATTTTTCATCTATTTTCTGCATTTAAACCGACCTATTTATGCGAAAATATTCTATCCTAGTTCTATTGCAGTACCTTACAAACATTTAAATGGAAACTTACTAATAAAAACAATATCAAAAATTATGATTCCTCCATTTCCAGCGTTCACAATTGCATACATCCACAATGCGGGACTGATCCTCCTCTCCATCACCATCCACCATCTCAAGTTCCTGTTCGTGCAGCTGCAGGAGGAGTTCCGGGAGGCCATACAGAGGAACAACGAGGACACCAAGGAGGAGCTACGGCAGGCCATCCGCAGGCACATCAGACTGTCCGCGTAAGTAATCTAGTATGTTCCTGTTCGTGTAACTGCAGGAGGGGTTCCGGGAGGCAATACAGAGGAACAACGAGGAAACCAAGGAGACAATACGGCAGGCTATTCGGAGGCACATCAGATTGTCCGCGTAAGTATGGGGCCCTAGTATGTTCCTGTTTGTGCAGCTGTTCTGGGAGGCCATATACAGGAACAAGAGGAAACCAAGGAGGCAATACGGCAGGCTATTCGGAGGCACAACAGACTGTCCGCGTAAGTAATCTAGTATGTTCCTGTTCGTGTAACTGCAGGAGGGGTTCCGGGAGGCAATACAGAGGAACAAAGAGGAAACCAAGGACGCAATACGGCAGGCTATTCGGAGGCACATCAGATTGTCCGCGTAAGTATGGGGCCCTAGTATGTTCCTGTTTGTGCAGCTGTTCTGGGAGGCCATATACAGGAACAAGAGGAAACCAAGGAGGCAATACGGCAGGCTATTCGGAGGCACATCGGATTATCCGCGTAAGTATGGGGCCCTAGTATGTTCCTGTTTGTGCAGCTGTTTTGGGAGGCCATATACAGGAACAAGAGGAAACTGAGGAGGCAATACGGCAGGCTATTCGGAGGCACATCAGATTGTCCGCGTAAGTATGGGGCCCTAGTATGTTCCTGTTTGTGCAGCTGTTCTGGGAGGCCATATACAGGAACAAGAGTAAACCAAGGAGGCAATACGGCAGGCTATTCGGAGGCACATCAGACTGTCCGCGTTAGTATGGGACCCTAGTAAGTAGTATGTTACTGTTCGTGCAGCTGCAGTATGAATTCCGGGAGGCAATTCAGAGGAATAACGAGGAGACGAATGAGGAAACACGGCAGGCCATTCTAAGGTATACCAGACTGTCCGTGTAAGTATAAATGTCATCATCTTCAAACCTATGTGATTACTTACTATGATAGATGGGCAAATGAGCAGACGTATTGTCTGATGTTGAGCGATTACCAATAAGACAGCAAGTCTGCAAGAGCCTTGTCGAAATTTACAAACACATTATCTTTAACAAGAATTACTTAAAATACATGATTATTTTATGATAATAATAATAATAATAAGAAAACTTGCACATTATATGTATTGCCTAGTGGTATTAAAACTCAGGCCTTTACATCCGTTAATGGATGATTTATACAGTATTCTCCGAGCGAAGTAACCACTCTTGAAATACTGTAGTGCCTGGGACAGTTGGTTTTTTAAATGTCGTATGGATGCCAAGCACATACGGCATTGTCACAACATAGTCAGCCTAGTCCAGAGGAATGACTGGTCAATACGTCTGGGGCCAACTATGTGCGGGTTTCCTCACGATGTTTTCCTTCACCGTTAGAGCGTCCGTATAATGTACTTGAGATCTGAAAATGTCTCATTGGTACACGCCACCACCTGGGATTTGAACATGCACTCTCTCGAGTGCGAACTAAACGGTCTACCCACTAGGCCACGGAGTTCTAGTGGTATTACTGATAAGATATAAGACCTAATTACTTAAGTTTTAGGCAGTTGAAGATTTCACTCATTCTTTAATTGAAAAATTGCACGCCACTTGAAACGCAAAATAAGATTGAACGAATGTACTTACTATCTGTATATATTATAATGTAACACCATATAGTGCCTTATGCAAATGAATATTTTCTATTTCCATTAAATTCGTTACTCAAAAATCATAGTCTTAGGAAGAAAGTAGTGGACAATACTTAAACAAAACGGTAACAAAATCTAACATTTTCTCCCACAGCATTTGTTGCCTCAAATTCCACGTACAGTCGAAATAAATTTACAGGTGTCAAGTATCACAGACAATAAGAGAATCGGATCAGTGCGCTAGCTGGTAGCTGGAGCCAGTGAGATTGACAAAGTCTATTTCGCTAAAAGCTCTTGTGTTAAGACTGTTACGAGCTGACTATTCCTGTGTAGTGTTATTTTCAATGATAGTTCTAATGCATTACTGAAAATAGATTTCCTAAAATCCTATATCTCCGAATTTGTGCATCTAAGTTCATAATTGTTGAATGTTTTTGCCTATGATGTAAGTAAACTAACGATGTAAGTTTTTTACTAAGTAATTTAGCAAAATTAACTTTTTTATATTTGCTAAAGTATTTAATTACTAAACTACACACACAATTTTTTTTTTTACCTTTATCAATATTTCTGAGCTTATAAATTAAACTAATAAAATATTTTACATGTAGACGTCCTTTATTATCAAAGTTTAAATGCGAAATTTCAATTTCAATTTTTGCAATAATAATTTGTTATATAAAGGTGCTACCTCACCTTTGAGCATTACATTACAATACTACCTCTCTGTCTGACGAAAATTCGCGTGTAATAAAACGTTATATATTCGACTTTGAGCGCACAGTGTTCTATTTGACTCAAAAAATTTCCCTATGCTGTTTATCGCATACATCGATGAAGAAATACATTTTAAATGCAAGAGTACGTGTCTATTTCAAATACTTTTTTTTATAAAAAATAATTTATGTTTCGTGACCTCGACGTAAAAAAAAGAATTAATAAATTCTGTAAGCGTGTCTGATCAATATTTATTTTTTTGATTAATATGGTTTGATGAAGGACCTTTAGGCGCATATTTTCCATGTTTTATTTTTTGAAGATCACTTCTGGCTACCGAGTTATTAATTTTTATTCAGATTTTTGTTTTTATTTTTTTTCTCCCAAAAAACTCAAAAGTGCGACTTGTGACTGGCACTGAAATATTAATCTTAAATGTGTCTATCACTGATAAAAAAGTCAAGTTGCACTATGGAAGCGTTTGGGAGTTAGAATAAAGGTCAAATGGTACATTTTAGGGTTATCACTAAGGTCAAACAATAGGCGATCGGACTTTTTTTTTACTGTATAAACGAATAGTACTCTTAAATATGAGTAATTTATCAGAAGAAATAGTATATCAGAAGTCAATATTTTCAAAGGTACAGCGATATTGTCACCGTAAAATTGTAAAATAACTCACGAGAATGTAAAAATTATGTCGAAAGATTCATTACTTTAATCATAATTGTAAATCATATACAATTTTGTAGTTAAAGAAAAAATTGCATTAATTTGAACAAAAATGAAAGGTCAAGTTGAGTTACACCCCTAACACAATATTTTGAAATTCGATTACTCGTAAACGCTTCCATAGTGCAACTTGATTTTTTTTATCAGTGGTAGACGCATTAAAGGTAAATCTTTCAGTGCCAGTCACAAGTCGCACTTTTGAGTTTTTTGGGAGAAAAAAAATAAAAACAAAAATCTGAGAAAAAATTAATAACTCGGTAGCCAGAAGTGATCTTCAAAATATAAAACATGGAAAATATGCGCCTAAAAGTCTTTCATCAAACCATATTAATCAAAAAAATAAATATTGATCAGACACGCTTACAGAATTTATTAAGTCTTTTTTTTACGTCGAGGTCACGAAACATAAATTATTTTTTATAAAAAAAAGTATTTGAAATAGACACGTGGGTGTTTTACTCTTGCATTTAAAATGTATTTCTTCATCGATTTATGCGATAAACAGCATAGGGAAATTTTTTGAGTGAAATAGAACACTGTGGAGCGCCGAGCGGACGGAATCATTACGAGGTGCGCGTTGTAATGCTCGGTAATCCTCCTACACTGAAGTTAATGTTCGGATATGTAACGTTACATTACATGCGAATGCTCCAGGTGAGAGAGCACCTTAAAACATAAAAAAAGATAATATTTCACTTTGCCTATTAGAAGGTTTTATCGTCATATAATATATTCAACTAATTCTCATAGCAAAGTTTAGTATCTATAGGAAAATAAATGTACAGAAAATTCGTAGCAAGAGCTACGATTTTTTTTGACGTAGAAATCGTAAGTCACTAATTAATATCTATTCAACAAAATCCATGACCCAGGAACACTGAAAACTTTTTTGTACTTTTTGCGGGATTCGAAATCCCTACCTCCGGCTGGAGTACAATTTGGATTGAACCCAATCAAAGGTTACGTGGGGGCAAGGGAGTTTATTTTATTTTTAAGCTATACATCAAATTGCCCATATAGACGACCTCTGTGGCTCAGTGGTTAAACGCATTGGTGCTCAAGCCGGGGGTTGCAGGTTCGAATCCTGCCGAAGGAACAAAAAGTTCTTCTGTATTCCTGGGTCATGGATGTGTATTAAATATGTGTATAATATAATAAAAATCTTAAATATGTGTATAGTATAAAAGTATTAAATATACTTCCCGTTTTCTGGTACCTGTAACACAAGTTCTTCGGATACTTAGCACGGAGCTAGATTGACGTGGTGTGAAGCGTCCACAGATATTAATATTATTATTATTATATTATTTTCTAGTATGCTACAGGAGTTGGAGGAGGCGTTCGGCTCGATGTTCTTCATACGGCTCGCCTTCTTCTCGATCACGCTATGCTTCTTCCTCATTGCTGCTATCGTGAGTAGAATATAACATAGCTTATGCTGTCCGCGTTAAAAAATTAACTATTCCCCGCGGTAAACATTTAATTTATCGGGATAAAAAGTAGCTTACGTGTTAAATCCAGAGCTTAAATTACTACCATTCCAAACTGCCAAATTGTTGAGTATTTTTTGTGTGAAAGTGTAACAAACATCCGTCCATCTATCCATCCATCCTCAGAAACACTAGGTAACAGAAGACAACTAGGTATATCATTTTCACTGTGTTCGTCTGTACGTCTATGTGTTCTGCTCATCTGTAACTTACTGAATTACGAACACAAAATTGATAAAAATTTAGTACACTTAGGCCCACTTGCGCCAATCCGGGTTAAAGTTAACATTGGGTTAAAATATCATGCTTTCTCTTTCACAAATACGAAGAACGAGAGAGCTAACAAGATTTTTGACCCAGGTTTAACTTTAACCCGGATTGGCGCAAGTGGGCCTTATAGATTGCGAATAGACTTTATTTTTTGGCTGCAGCTACATTTGTGAACTGGGGATTTAAATTTTTTTCTCATTCTACCTAATTGTGCGGGGTATCTTAGGTATTTTATATACACGACGTTTTTACAAAACATAATCGTAATGGGCCTCCAAAGTGGCGACTACAAGTTGGTCCCCACCAGGCATTTCTAAACTATAAGTTGTTACATACGTGTAACTTTTCATACTGATATATCATGGCTAAATACTCTCTAGAAAATAAATATGATTTTGAGTGAAATCGGACCAAAACTTTTGAAGTTATAAAAAAAAAGGTATTGCCCGTTGATATTTACGGAACCCTCCTTAGACATATTCTGACATGCTCTTGGTTAAGTTATTTTCATTTTCCAATTCAGTAAAGAAGGTTATTATAAGCAATTTGCTTCGAACACATTATGTGTATTATATGTGTTCGAAGATATTATAAAACGAGTTAACTTATTCTCGCCACGAAGATAGAAGATTCTACAAAATGTTTTTTCTTAATTTTTAATTATAATAATTCTAATAAGAATTAAATTTTATTAATTTAAGTCACATAATAACATACAATTTGTCTCAAACAACGAATTTTCCTGGAACTTTTATATTGGAAAAATTATTACTTTCGTAACAGGGGACTTTTGTTTGACTTTTTACTAACGCCCTAAAAATTAACGATTGAGGAAAAGTAATTTAGATAGTCGATTATCTTGTGGTCATTGCAGACGAGACATTATACTGTTCCGATAGAAATTAATCTGAACGTAAACAAAAATATTGAATTGGACCAAATTCACGTGTATCTATTATTGCTCTGTAAATAAGTGACATTCAAATTGGTAGCGTTGAAGAGAGCTTTTGTTTCTTCTAAACAAGATAAACAAGATTGAATTAAATTTATATTAAATTAAATTACACTAAATTGAATTTGAATGGAGTAACGACCGCGACTCGAAAGCTTGACAATAAGACACATTCATATTATATTTTATTAAAATGTATAGTTGCCTCACACGTGTGTTCAGTCGCGAGTCGCGACAACTAAAATGTATAATAATAATAATATTATCATCTATGGATGCTCTGCCACCACATCAATCTGTTTCCTTGGTAAGTTCTCGAATAACTAGTGTTACGTATACCAGACAACGAAAATATATGAGATTTTTATTATAATAAACACAATACACATATTTAATACACATCCATGATCCAGGAACATAGAAAACTTTTTGTTCCTTCGACGGGATTTGAACCCACTGGCTTGAGCGCCGACCCGCTAACCACTGAGCCACAGAAGTCGTCATGACAGTTGTTTAACGACAGTAACCCGAATTGTGGCCCGTTTGCGCCAAGCCTTAATTATTCAAAAGGGAATTAATAAAATGTAGCGCACTAAAGTAGAATGTTACCCGCTTTTAATATTTTCATACAATTTTAAGAGCTAGTAATTATAACATTGATGACTTAATTAAGCGACACACTTAAGTAGTTATAAATATCATAACGTTGTTCTAATTAGTTTTAAATTTTAATTAAGTTTAGTAGCAATAACAGGAAATAAAAATATTATAACACACGACATTTATGAAGAATTCGTAGCTATAGTGTTTTTTCTACATATTACATACTAATTATACCTTCCCACACTTTCGGTAATGAAGCCTGTTTCATTAAAACTAGACGAGTTAGACAGGAGTTATTTTATAGCACCCGGGTGTGTGCACAATACACATGGATCATCCTTACTTGTCAGACAATAAGGTGAACTAATAGCTTCCCACACTTTCGGTACCGGTGACCAGTTTCATTAAAACGAGACGAGCTACACATAAGTTACTTTATAGTGCCCAAGTGTGTTCGCAATACACGTGGAGATCATATTTCTTGTCAGACAATAAGGTGACCAGACTGGTGACAGACTGCCAATTTCGTCGCTCAACATCTGCCATCATCCTACGACGGCTTATTTTACTAACTCCCGATGGAAACAGAGGGTTGTTATAAGTTTGACTTGTCTTTTTGTGTATCTGTGTATGTATGTCTATGTCACACAGCCACACATACACATAGTCCGTGACATCTAGCTTCCAATCGGATGAAGCGATTATGATCTAGTGTTTTTTTTTTGTTTGAATGCTGACATTATCAACTGTGGGAGAGCCACGCTTCGGCATGAATGGGCCGGCTTGACCGGGTAAATACCACGACCTCACAGAAAACCAGTGTGAAATAACGCTTGCGTTGTGTTTCGCTTAGTGAGTGAGGTTACCGGAGGCCCATGGGGGAGGGACCAGGAACGCAAGTCGCAACACCAGAGGAGCTACTCTGGTGTTGCGAGTGTCCATGGGCGGCGGTAATCGCTTACCATTAGGCGATCCGTCTGCTCGTTTCCTGGTTCATCACATAAAAAAAATTATCGAGAGTGTTCTTAGCTATAATAATTCATCATCATTAGCTCACTCACTGCTTGACAATTATTCGGGGGTTAATAATAATAGCTCCCAACACCGATTTGGGTGACGGGCGCAGGAGATATTTTATCGTGCCCAAGTGTGTGCGTATTACGCAAGCACTCTCTCTTTACTCTCGAAACCCAGACGATTGATGCAGGCGCAGGACCGACTTTTTACATAGTCCTAACCTGAGCCTGAATAGTCCTAACAAAACTTAAAAAAAAAAAATTGTTTGTTTTAACGCGAGAATCGAACTCACGACCTCCGAATCGAGAACCAAGCTTGAATTTACTAATCGTCGTCAATAAAGAGGGTTTTTAAATTCGTGACATCTGACATCTTTTTGACATGACAACCAAGCGCCGCCTGGTGACAGAGAAAGAATCGAAAATTGTTATTGACCGATTTGATACCATCTACGTCACCAGATGACGCTTCGTGTGCGTTGGGTCTATCCGCAGAGGAAATATAAAACACACTCATTGCTGTTAATTCGGGGATTTACTTACAGATCAACAACACGGCGGAGGACTACCGCAACCTGCTGGCGTGCGGCGCGATCGTCACCAACATCTACAACTGTTGCCGCCACGGACATCTACTTACAGAGGCTGTGAGATTCTTTTCTCTATATTTTACTCTTTTCTTTTGCATAGAATTTATCTTCTTGAGTAAGAGATAAAATGGTAATAAATCAACGCGACCTAGCTGTACTGCTGTACAGCTAGGTCGCGTTGATTTGTCTTTCAGCTGTTAATGTCTTTATTTTTCTTACATCGTCTGACACTACCAAAGAAATACTGCTGATAACTGTACTACTAATGATAGCCGAGGCAGTAGTTGTACTCGGCATGTTTAGGAACGCACATGACTATGTTATAATATTAATATAATATGTCACCGTAAATTTGTAAAAACTGTTAGATTGTAATACTAGTGAAATTATAAAATGTCGATAGAGGGATCCCTTTTCTTCGCATAATTTTATTTGTCATAATTTCATTTGGCATACCTCACTTGGCATAATTTTATTACGCATACTATTACTTTGGCATAATGGTTTCTTGGCATACTACATCATTAGGCATAAATTTCATTTAGACTAATATTTTTTGTCCTAATTTAATGAGTCATAACTCGTAAGGCATAATTTTTCTTGTCATAATAATACTTTGGCATAATTGTTTTTTGGCATAAACTAGTTAGGCATATTTTTTTGTCACAATAAATTCCAGTAATTCTGTCACAAGGCACAAATCTTCATAAAATGAAAGGACATAACGTAACACGGTTAAGGTAATTAAACGCATATTTATGAAACATTAAAAGCAAGTATTACACTCATTATACCTAGTGTAACATGTGTACAACAGTAGGTTAAGTTGCGGCGGGGTGGCCCTTGGGCCACCCGTAAGCCGCTAACATGTTTAAAATTTATCCTTAAGAACTTACTTTATCCTTAAGTGCATTCGACGACCTCTGTGGCTCAGTTGGTTGAGCGTGTTGGTGCTCAAGCCGGGGGTCGCGGGTTCAAATCCCGCCGAAGGAACAAAAAGTTTTTCTGTGTTCCTGGGTCATGGATGTGTATAAATATGTGTATAATATAATAAAAATCTTAAATATGTGTATAGTATAAAAGTATTAAATATATTTCCGTTGTCTGGTACCCGTAACACAAGTTCTTCGAGAACTTACCACGGGATCAGATTGACGTGGTGTGAAGCGTCCATAGATATTATTATTATTATTATTATATTATTATTATTGGGCTCGTGGTTATGGCTTGGCATGTTCTTAGATAGCAGTTCGTGTTGTTTGTCCGAGTTTAATTTCGTAATCAGTCGAAAATTACGTCTACGCAATTACGCACATCCAGTAGAATTAATCATTCATTAGTATGTGAAAAAAATGCTTCAAAGAAGTATGCGTAAATATAGTAGTATGCCTAAATACCATTATGCGTAAATATATTTATGCTTTTTAATATTATGCTTAAAAATATTATTCTTAACTAATATTATGCGTTAAAAAATTTATGCCTTACAATAAGTATGCCTGACAATTATTATGCTTTTAGTAACTATGCGAAAAAAAATTATGCTAAGAGAGTTATGCCAAATGAATATTATGCGAAACTACTATTAGGTCAAATTAAATTATGCCAAGTGAAAATATGACATATGATTTTATGCGAAAAAATAGGGAACCGTCGAGAGACTGCGGACCCGAATATTCAGTCCGAATTGTACCCGAATGTATAACACATTATTTTTCGTGAGATTATAAATATATAGTAAAGAATCTTATTTTCAACATATTTTTACAATCTCGTTAGTTAATATTACAATCTAACGGTTTTTACAATTTTACGGTGACATATAGGTACATTCTTTACTTTTTCATCTTCTTAATAATATTATTATGTTATTCATGAATATATAATTTATACCTATAACGAGATTAAAATGTTTATTTCTTTAACAATTGCAATGATAAAACCTATCTATAGCTAGCTTCTTAGAAATAATTACAAACTATAAAAGAACTAAAAATTTTTAGTTTTCTGAAACTAAAAAAAGCAACAAAAAAGAAATCTCCCATGTCGTCCCCAACTCCGCACCAGGCAGAGTACCTAAATGCTCAAAGAGTTCTCTCGCTGGATTGCGATGCTCACAGCACACTGATTTATGCATTATAAAATTTAGGCAGGTAAGGATAAGAATTAAGTCATGTACCTATGTATGTTCAGGCGCGTGACGTCGCTACGGCCATATACGACAGCCCCTGGGAGGACCTGGATATGAAAACGAAAAAGATGCTCACCCTAGTCATTTTACGGTATGAAGCATTAAATAAAATATCCTCTTTGTTTGTGACTTGTCCTTTGAAATTTTTACGAAACATTTATTTTGCGGTAGATAAATAATTATAGTTAACGTTTTTTAAATTATAAGATTACTTATATTAAGTTATATTACCATTTTATTGTGAAGATTATGCTGGTAGAAATATTCACTGACACGGACACAATTTTATCCGCGATTTCTTTTGCCCAAAAGGAATCAATCTAACCCACCGAAACCCTAAATTTTCAGTTAGAAAAAGTAGCATTTGTGTTTATCCAGGCTACAAATTATCTGTGAGACTATTCAAATCCGTTCAGACTTTTTAGCGTAAAAGACATTAAGGCTGTCCCACGAGCAAAAGACCTTGAGGCGGTCAGCCGCATAACTCAGTTCAAAATTTTTCACATAACTTATATTAGTTCTAGTAGTAGATATTCGCCGTTTAAATTTTTTTTTGGTCAATTTTGAACTAAGTTATGTGAAAAATTTTGAACTGACTTATGCGGCTGAACGCCTCAAGGTCTTTTGCTCGGGGGACGGCCTTAAAAGATACATACACAATAACTTGCGTACATATTCGCATTTAAAATACATGTGTCAGTATTACGGGTCTTGTAAAAATATTTTACACCCATTGCCACAGTCGGCTAGGCACACTAGGGTTACTCGTAGGGCATGATGGATAGTGGCCACAAGTATCAGTATTTGCTAAAAGTAAACAGTTAAACTAACTTTATAATTAACTAAAGTTCGGTCTCCGAAGTGCTAACAACGAACAGTGGGGAATTGCGGCTGCATTTTAAATGGTTTAGAAGCTGCTGAGTCGTTACACTTGGAATAGAAATTTCGGTTTAGGTTAGGTTTCAAGATCCTTTATTATCAACAAAGGTGAGCTGCCACTCACATGATAACATGGTTTTCTTAATTGTCCATATACAATGATCGTTTGTCATCGGAAATACATTTTACAATCATTAAACTTAACGATGCTAAAATAAAAAAAAACATTATACTTACCTAATATAAATAAACCAAAGTAAAAAAAATCTATCTGTGTAAATATTATATTATTGTTAATCAATTTCTATGTATGTTAGCATCTACATAAAAAAAAACGTGGTCTAGTGGTTAAAGCATTGGCTCTTGAGGTCGTGGGTTTGATTCCCGCTTTGGAACAACAAAAACTGTTGTTTCCATTAAGTTTGGTTAGGACAATGCAGGCTGATCACCCGATTGTTTGACAAGAAAGATGATCCATGCGTCGGATGGGCACGTTAAAAGTCGGACCTGCACCTGATGTTTACCGTGTCGGTTAATCGTCCTACTTTATAATGAGAGTAAAGGGAGTATTAATATTATTAACAAAAAAAAAATATTCTTAGCTTATTATTATTGGATCACAATTTTTCTGTTTCTAAATAACTTACTCTGTACCTAATTTTATAAACGCACGGATATAATATTAACCTCGTTTAACCAGTTTTATTTGTATATTTCATACATTTAACTTTGCTATTAGTATCACTAGTGTATCTTCTATTATCAGTAGTAAATTACTAGAGACTATTTCAGAGCGCAGCGTGTGTCACACCTGCGGTCTACGCACTTCGTTATTATCTCCCTGGACAGCTGGGTTAGTGTAAGTATTATCTCCCTGAACAGGGGGTTAGTGTAAGTAATATCTATCTGAATAGCTGAGTTAATGTACGTATTAACTCTTTGGACAGCTGGGTTAGTGTAAGTATTATCTCCCTGGACAGCTGGGTTAGTGTAAGTATTATCTCCCTGGTCAGCTGGGTTAGTGGAAGGAATCTTCTACATAAACTTTCTGTAAACTTCAAATTTTGATAAATTAAAATAATTGCTTTATAAGACCTCCATCTACTACGTTTTTAGAGCGCACAGTGTTTTATAAACCCAAAAAAAGTGACATCGTTTTTTTATTGCAGTTCTTTAAAGATTAGATCAAAAGAAATGCGAGAGTAGAATTCCCGATTTTCTAGTGTGCCTAAATCCGGAGATAGAAGCCTTCGAAAATGCGAAATTTTTCACCCGGATTTACAGATAAAAATTAATTAAAAATTACTGGTGCATATTAGCATCAACTGGATTTATTTCATCAATGAAGACATTAAAGACGCACATAATTTCAGTTACAAAATTTATTTTAAGTTTATTAGAAAATATTTTACAATCATTTTTAACATTTTAGATTTTATTTAATAACTCGAATAGTCCGCAAAATCGACACTTCGTTCTAATTTATAAATATAGGTATTAACTTGGTCTACACACATAAAAAAAATCAAAGGTCGATCCCGTGAACTAACAGAGTTATGACGATTATACGCACACCCGGCGTATTACCAGGTCGGATTGAGGTTAGGGTTGTCAAATAGCAATGCGGATTTTGTAGTCTTTTCGTTTTCGGTCGGCCATAAATCAAACATTGTTTTTGGTTTTAGACTGATGTAAGAAATCAAATTTGCTAAAGCCATTGTTCTTTAAACTCAGTATGAACGGGGATATTACAGATTGAAAATCACAAAAAAAGTTTTAAAAAATATCGTCCTATATTATTGTGCCATTTGAAAGTGTTGCTAGCAAGGAACATTTTTTTGTAAGTGGTGTTATATATAGAACATTTGATAAAAATAAATTTATGCACGATATTCTCCATAGAGCTCATGTCATCAGATCCAATAATTGCTGCACACTCATAGCTCAATAAAAAATAAAAATAAAACAGCCATTGCCTGCTGCCGTTCTAGCTTTACTGAAAGCCAATGAGTATAATATGTTGGGATTTATTGACGAGATATGATCAGAAAATATTGTTAACTGAAGATGAATAGTAGACTTTATTTAAATTAAATTTCCCGCCATATTCATTACATTCTTCTTGTTTCCCGTCACTTTGTGCGCGCTAAAGGAAAGCGGCAAAATGTACGGTTCCCGTGAGGACCTTACATTTTGCCGCTACAAAAAATTGCCTAATATGTCCATCCTTGTGGTCTAATCTATATCATCTAAATCGGTCCGGTAGTTTCAGAGCATATTCAATGCAAACAAACATTCCTTTCCTCTTTATAATATTACTTATTAGTATAGATATACTCATCCTTTTAATATAATAATATATCAAGCGGTCTCACACGTCGCATCGTTATCGCATTGATATGATAGGGTCCTGTTTTTACCCATCGGGTACGAAACCGTAATAACATTTTCAATATTGTATACAGAAGTATACAGCAGTGAGTGAAGTTATTTGCTGAAGAAGTTTTTTCTCCAAGAACACTATTCCACGCGGGCGAAGCCGCGGGCAAAAGCCAGTAAATATAATGAGATGAAATGTAATATTTAAAGAATTGTAAAACCGTAGAAAAAACGATGTCACATTTTTGGGTTTATAAATTAGAGTTTCATAAACGAGTGGGACGTCTGTTGCAAAAAAGTGGTCGAAATGCACAAATAAGTATAATAAGTAAACTAAAAACAATCCGCAATTTTTTTGTTGGGTAATATAGCATACAAGCGTTATGATAATATTGGCTCATGCATAAAGTTTTAAAATTTCGTTTAAAAAATTACAATTCATAATATTATTATCAAATCCGGGTTTAAGTGACAACCCTACGAAAAATATTTGAATGCTTTTAACTCTGTTAGTTCACGAGATCGACCTTTGATTTTTTTATGTGTGTAGACCAAGTTAATACCTATATTTATAAATTAGAACGACGTGTCGATTTTGCGGACTATTCGAGTTATTAAATAAAATCTAAAATGTTAAAAATTATTGTAAAATATTTTCTAATAAACTTAAAATAAATTTTGTAACCGAATTATGTGCGTCTTTAATGTCTTCATTGATGAAATAAATCCAGTTGATGCTAATATGCACCAGTCATTTTTAATTAATTTTTATCTGTAAATCCGGGTGAAAAATTTCGCATTTTCGAAGGCTTCTATCTCCGGATTTAGGCACACTAGAAAATCGGGAATTCTACTCTCGCATTTCTTTTGATCTAATCTTTAAAGAACTGCAATAAAAAAACGATGTCACTTTTTTTGGGTTTATAAAACACTGTGGAGCGTCTAAACGTTGCACGTAATCGAAATACTCGTATTTACCAACTATATTTTTTATATTGTCACTGTATTTTCAAACAATTTCTTTTATCAATAATTACATAGATAAAGTAAATTTATTTTCCAAAATAAATAAATGAATATGCATATTGTATTCGGTTCATACTCAGAGGCTCAGAGCTAACAACAATAGTATAGTTGTAATGAGTCGGCTCCAATATTGACAGAACGCTATTGTGTCCTCGCTCAGACTTGCCGAGTATTATACTCGTATGCGCGTATAATATTCATATTATTACAAGGGAGTTTAAAATCAACTTCACAACCTTCCGTCAAATCGGTAAACATAGTTTAACTCATTTTTGCGCGTGGCGCTATGTTTGAATGTTATAACGTACCTACGTTCGTGGTACAAAATTAATTTAAAAAAAAAATCCCGACACGTGAATAACAGATTGAAAATCAGTCTACAGTTTAGAAGCTATGATGCCATAGGAGAGTAGAAAAAGTTTTACCTATATTAAGTTCAATTATGGCATTTTTTTAACTTTTTCTTATCTAAGAATGTAGTTAATAAGCTACAGTGTTTACATTCCATCGACTGTATTAACACCCCGTTCGGACTGCTCGCGAAGTAGGCAGAGGAAGTGCTCCGCGAAGTAACATGAAGTATGAAAAGGTAAAGCGAAGAGCGTGCCCACAATGTCTTATTCGGCCAACCTACTCAGCGAGTAGTCTGGACGGGGCATAAAAGATTAGATAACTAAATTTTTTATTACATAAATGAATAGTACTCTTATTAAATATGTGAGTAACTTCTCAGTAAAAACAGTTATCAAAAGTCAATATTTCCAAAGGGTGTACCTTTTTTTAGCGATTTGTATTTCTTAAAGTTTTGTAAAATTTCGCAAGTCTCGTGAAAATGTTCCATACTAATGTCTACTAGCTGTGACGTTACGCCTAGGTTAGTGTGCGAAGTACCTATAAGGCCGCAGGTTTTGTAAATATCTCCAATGTTTGTTCGTTTAAATTAATTTTACCATAATCGTTTAAATTCATTTTTACCATAATTAATGTTTTTGTATATTATGCTGTAAATAAATGAAGGTTTTGTTTACTAAGCTAGCAAAAAAATAAATTTTTTGGTACTTTTTATTTACTTACTAAACTACACATAAAATATTACATTTTTTACATTTACCAAGAAGTAATGCCTCAATATTTCTGAGTAGATTAATGAAACTAAAAATTTTAGATGTAGTCGTCATCCTTATTATAGTTTTTCTTATCTCATATTAAATAAGGGTTCCGAGACGTGAACTGCGGAACTCAAAAATTAAAAAGGCTCTATTAACAGACAGGTAGAGAAATTTTCTTCCTCATAAAGCACCTTATTGTCAATATTTGTGAACAAATCCCCTTAATCCGGATAATATAAAGCGAAATTACTATATACGGATTTGGGAGTTTGTTACCATACACGGGCACAGTTAATTTCGACAAGATTACCTGTATTAGCTGGTTATGCGAAATTAAGAAATATTGCGATGCAGGCTTATGATTTTATCTACAAAATGGTGCCCGCAACTTTGTTTGCGTGGAAACAAGAAACGGCGCCCTATTTTTAATTGAAACCCTAAGATAAAGTAGCCTATATTACACCTTATAACATCAGTTATCTGCCAGTAAAATACCCATGAAAATCAGTGCAGCCGTTTCAGAGATTAGCTGAAACAAACAGACAGACAGGAGGACAGATAAACATTTGAAAGTTTTATTTTTTATTATTTTTTTTTCTATCGTACCTATGTATGTGATTGGATTGCATTGGACGTAGATTAAGTGATAAACTATAATTAAAAATTACAAACAAACACCCAAATTTCATTTATTTTTATGTTAACATAATTTATAGGCGTTGAACGAACCAACACGTTGTAAAGTTATGTGGAAAACAGCCGTAAAACGCTTGCGTTATTTTTTCGAGTGAGTTTCCCAGGGGTTCAAAGAACGGCAACTTTACGACCACACTTTAAAGACCAGCAACACACTTGTAAATCTTCTGGTGTCGCAGATTCCATGATTAAACGCTTGTCATTAAGGGCCATCCTCACGGCCCAGCCTGCAAATCCAGCAGCTTGTCAATAGTGTCAAATCGAAACGAAGTATAAAAAAGAGATGTTCAAGAAATGTATGAGGCCTGGGCCAGCCCTACGTACAGTATATGTAAATATAGCTACATAATATAGTAACCGTTTCCTATTCTTTATTTTGTTTAATTTCACTTCGTTTCCATGTACATTTAAATTAACTTCGTCAAGGAGAGCAACACAAAGTAAAATAAAACATGGCGGATCAGATCAGAATTATCTGAAGAATGTCATTTTGTCAATGACATGACTTGTGACAAAGAAAGACGTATGACATTCAAGACGACGTACCTTCGTAAAACTGTCTACTACGTCAAAATTCAAGTAAAAACAACTATCATGGCCGCCCTAAAAATAGTGTTCTCGCAATAAAAAACTCTTCAATTAATCATTTTTGTACGCATGTACCCTTCTTCAAATTAATTTTTTCGTATTTTTATGATATTCCCATATTTTTTTCCTATTTACCTATGTAGTGTACATAGAACTGGCCCAAAATCAAACATCTCTTTTAAATGATCGCCACGATTGACACTTATGACAGCGCTGGATTTGCAGGCTGGACGGTCAGTATGGTCCTTTATTCTATAAAGAATACACAATTTCAATAGGACTACTGTGCTAATAATATTAAAAATAAATAAGACTACTTTTTTCTGCTGTTCAGGTAATGAAAACGACTTGGTCGTTTTTCTCTCTGATGCAGACGCTCTACTGGTGAACGTGTTACAACGCTTAAACATCAACAACAAAATAGGAGCAAGATATTTATTGCATTAACATTACACGTAATAGACACAAAAATATTAAATAAAATTACGGTAAAATTATTCAGCTGTTATTTGTTCTGATATTATCCAGTTTAACCTGCAAAAGAATAAGAAATTATGTATATTTCTTTTGGTCGTGTATGTGTAGTGTAGTAAGGGGGTACGAAGTTTGTCGGGATAGACAGTATATAAATATAAAAGGCAAAGCTGAGTGAATGATATAATATTTTATGAACGCACAGGTCAAACCCTAAACCCTTAAGTACTTTTAAATTTTGCACACATATTCCTCATAATATGACGTAGGCATCCACTAAGGAAGGATTTTGCAAAATTCAACCCCCAATGGGATAAAATAGTTGATGAAAGTTTAAAGGCACTTAATGCTAGTGTTAGATACTATACTATACTATACTATACTATACTATACTATACTATACTATACTATACTATACTATACTGTAACTAGATGTGATCTTTCTTGATCATATCTTGAATACAATTTAAAATTATCAAGGAAACTTAGATACAGTTAGCATTTAATTTCATTATGCTAATTTTAGATTGTGTAATAAATATTACTTTCAAAATATTTTGTTTCTAACACACCAAAAGAAGTCCGAATATAACTTGAATAAAGCAAAAAGTATCCTGTCCTATATTATCAGTCGAAAAATCTGGAACAATCGCACTCCATATGGAAGTCTGCACAAGGCATAAAAAGTTTATAGCCGAAGTACTGTTACCTCGGTTAAGATATGTCCTCGTATCTTTTATCTTTTTTCTGTATCTAGAACAAATGATGGTCTCATTAAAGTTTGTTGGGAACATTAACTAGGTACTCTATGGTTCGCCAAGTATTGCAGTAGGTAAAATTATTATGATGTCCAGAGTGGAAAATCTATACCAATAGTAAAGAGGAAATATTTGTTTGTTTGCATTGAATAAACTCCAAAAGTACTGGACGGCACACTTATTTTAGAGTAGACCATGGAAAAGATATCGGGTATTTTTTAATTAGAAAAATGTACGGTGCACATAAACTTAGGCTGTGCCAAATATCATAAAACTTCTTACTCCGAAAATAATTTTTACGTAATACCTATTACTAAAACTATTTTTACAAAATATTACAAAAAAATACTTTCATAAATAGGGGTAAGAGGTTTATATCGCTTCACGTATTAAAAATTAAAATATAATAATGTATTACCATTATATTATTATATTATATTTGGTACTATATATATTATTATATATGGTGTTATAGCACAGGATATCCTATTTTAAGTATAAGCAGAACATTTTATTATAATTGTTTTTCTTGTACCATTATAAAGTGATGAACCTACTTGTACTTTGATTAAATAAATAATTATTATTATTAAATAAAAAAAGCCATAACCATAAGTATTGTTTTATTATTACTTCACTGACTACATAATATTACCTACTAATGATCCTCGTCCTAAGCTTCTGATCTTACGGGCTTATATTAGTATAAGGTGCAAGGTGCAGACGGCACACTTTTTGTGCGATCGAGTCTGCGGCGCACAGAAAGTCTACATGGCGCGCACAAAATCGTTCGCGGATTTTTCACAGACTCCAAGCCCACGACGCACATCTTCGGTCATTCTGTCGACAGAACAGTAGGGACGTTCACGCTATGGAAATCGCGCAGAGATCGCGATGTATTGTTTTATACTTGAATTACAGAAGAAGAATAAGAAATAAAGAATTGTGGGTACATCCTATTCTTTCGGAAAGATTACTGAAAGGACAGATGGAACTATTATATCCTTTCAGTAATCTCTCCGAAAACATTCAATTCTGGAAACAACGTTCGGTTAAAATTTTATGAAATGTCTGTTTCTACATTTTATGAGCTGCTATTGCTGGTCTGTTTCGTATTTCTTGTATTACATCGATCTCTGGCGCCATGGTATTATATCGCATACGTTACGTCCATCCCTAACAAATACAGACTGCAGACTAAAGTGTGCGCCGTGTGCGTTAGCGCACGTTGAAGCAAACGTTTTATTTTTTATATTATACTAGCTGACCCGGCAAATGTTGTTTTGCCTTATAAAAAGTTTAAAAACACTATAATTGATCAGTTATCGAGCGGGATGAAAAATGATTAAATTACTAAAATGGCCATAAAAAAATAGGGGTTGGTGATAAAAAAGTAAAAATTTAAGGTTGTATGTATTTTTAATGCCATATTATAAAAAAATAAAAACAAAAAATTTCGTCCGAAAAAAAAAAAATTAAGGGTGAACAACCCTTCTCACTTAGGGATATGGAAAATAGATAGTAGCCGATTCTCAGACCTACTGGATACGCATATAAAATTTGGTAAAAATCGGTAGAGCCGTTTCGGAGGAGTACGGTAGGTAATCTCTCGTTCAAATGGCTAGTGCTAATAAAATTTAACTTTGCATGGATATGTGTATTTACCAGTCGACAAAGTGCTAAAATAAAATCACGAAAAAAAAAACATTTTTGGGGTAAGGTGGGGATGATTTTTTTCTTACGTCTACCCCATGTGGAGTATCATTAGATAGGTATTTAAAAAATGAGAAGTTACTAAGTTGCTTTTTTTTCGATTTAGGTATCCATTTGGTATATTCAACTTTAAGACGAAAGCTAAAGGGCTGGCTTGAATAATCTAAATAAATACATCATGGTATCTAGTCAATGTGATGAAATTTAATGAAAAACTATAACGGCTTATCTAGCTTTGTTAGTTAGCTAGTTATTATACTTAATTTGTAAAATGGAAATCTTGGAAAACTCGTACAAAATAACAAGTAAACATGTAAAATATTGGTGTAAATTTTACAAAACCCTACGTACGCGTGTTCAACTTGCACTTGGCCGGTTTTATTAGATGTGGTAGATATAAATTACAGGGCAGCTGTAATTTTTAATTAATTTATAACATACTTAGAGTTACTTTACATTGTACTTCACTTTTTACTAGGAAAAAAAATGAATAGGTATCTACTTATCTAGGTGCCTTCTTATATTCAAGTCCTCATTATTTTTCTCACGTTAGCACTACTGTTACTTATGGGTAATCTGTTTGGCTATATATTTGTAAAATACTGAGCTCGTAAAATTGTTTGCTATTATCTGTTGGTTTATAAAAAATACAGCTTCCAAACTAACTGTAATACACAAAGGTAACTAGTGTTCGGTGCAGTTGTCATCACGAACACTAACTATAGTGCTCACGATGACAACACCGAACAGATCGATAAAAACTAATCAGCAGTTCCCAATCGCATTAGAACATAATCTCTCGCTGGCGAGGCCTAGATAGACTTAATAGAAATCTGTAGATAATCCGTAGATCTCCAATCTGAACTGAACATTGATAAAATTCTCTACTTTATTTAGTATTAGCTGATGCCCGCGGCTCCGCCCGAGTAAATACAGTATCCCACGGGAACACTGCACTTTTTCGGGATAAAAAGTATCCTATGTTTTAATGCATAGCATAAACTACTACCATACCAAATTTCATTTAAATCCCTTTAGTAGTATTTGCGTGAAAGAGTCACAAACATCCATGCATCCATCCTCAAAAACTTTCACATTTGTAATAGTAGTAGGACTAACTTATAAGTAGACTACAGTAACCCACGGGAAGACTGTACTTTTGTGGAATAAATTGTAGCCTATGTGTTAATTCAGACTACTATCTTACCAAATTTCATTGAAACCCGTTCAGTAGTTTTGCATGAAAGAGTAACAAACATCCATCCATCCATCCTCACAGACTTTCACATTAATGTAGTAGGACTAGAAAGAAGTCACACGGGAGCCGTACATTGTGCTGCGATAAAAAGTAGATAGCCTACCTTGTTAATAAAAATCCGTTTGGTAGTTAAGGCGTGATGAAAGATTTTTTTCTCACCTTATTTGCACACCACGTCAATCTGGCCCTGTGCTACGTACTCGAAAAACTTAATATGTTACGGGGACTAGACAACGGGAAGTATAATTATATCAAAATCAAAAATCAATAATATTATATAAATACCTAATCTTATAGTTTGTTTTAATGCATAATATTATAATATGATATCAAAAACAGAACCTATGTACGCAGTTTATAATAATTGTACCAAAGGACAATGCCCACGGATGGTATCGCTTCAATTGAAATTGTGCCATTAACTTAATACATTGAAAATTCCTGTTTTTATTTTAGATTAAATTTGTCATTATTAATACAGTTTGAATTCTCCGGAATAATAATGATCAAAAATCAATATTCTTCATTGATTTTTTTATATTATCACTGAAAATGGCTGCCATTAATGCGAAAAGTGTTGCCATTTAAGGTGTAATTAGTTTCACTCAGTAATTTAAATCGATTACCAAGAGTAATCGATTATAAACATGTTATAATGTCATGGGATACTCATCCCAACTTACCTGTCCGGTAGTTGTGGTATAGTATACGGGTATACGACCCCGGCTTCCCTAGCTATTACTGTCCTATCACTTGCCCTCCTGGGCGGTAATATCCTACATTTCCTATTTCCCACTCTAACTTACCAATCTTCCTTTCCAAACCACCTATCCTTCCCTTTCCCTAATCCTACCCTCTCCACCAATCCGTGGAAACGCAATGGATAATCATAAAAACAATTTAATTATCCAAAATGGCGGTGATGTGGTTCACCACCCATCACGTCTCGTTTCTCGCGGAGGTGAAAAGCGGACCATGGAGAGCCGCTTCGCTACGTTGAATGTAAGAGGAGGAATGGATGGTAAGAATGAAAGTGAACGAAGCGAAACGAGTATGTTAGGATCGTAGCAAGTGGCAAAAAGTGGTCTCTGCCTACCCCTTTACGGGAAAAAGGCGTGATTATATGTATGTATGTATAATATTTTCTACGTCTAAAAATCATTTTTATTCTAAACTAGTTCTTTATTTTTAATTAAAGCCGAAAATAAACTATTGAATGCGAAATATTGTAGAAGTACTTCGTCGTAAGTAAAACCAGAATTTAAGTAGTATAATATATTATCCATATGCACTATTAAAATAAAATATTAAAATGAAGATTATCTATATATTTATATAAAAGATAGTCGTGTTAGTTACACTATTTATAACTCAAGAACGGGTAAACTGATTTGGCTGAAAATTGGTGAGGAAGTATCTTAAAACCAGGAGAAGGACATAGGATACTTTTTATCCCGTTCCCGCGGGACTCAAAATTCGAGAACGGCTGGACCGGTTTGGCTAATTTTGGTCTTGAAATAATTGTTGATTATCAGGGAAGGTTTAAACGGTGAGAAATATTAGAAAAGGTGTAGGTTGTAGGAGTAGGTGTAGCAGTAGGTGTACTTATTTTAGTACATTTTAGTTCATATTTAAGACAGAACAACGTGTGTCGGGACAGCTAGTATATAAATAAATAGTCGGGTACACATAATATAGCGAGCAGCCCCGCGAGGCATTTTCTGCTACGTAGACGTACCGACTACCTCAGACACGGTGACCCGGCCGCTCGGTTTTTAGGCTGGGACTATATTACCGGAATCTCACCGGCCGAAAAAAAGCATAGCAATGACGCTGAAGTCTGGGGCCCGATTCTCGTGCCTCGAATATCGGTGCGATTGTCAGTCTGTCCCGCTTTCCTTGCGCGGAAAATACCTCGTTAGGAGGCTCGCTATGTATGGACCCGCCTAATAAACCGTTAAATTCTGCTTGGATACGCCAAATGTTTTTAATTCATTTAATTAATATCCACCACTCGATAATATCGATTGAACAATATTACATTATGACATCTGGTAACACCGAGACGGCGATGTCTCAAACGTCATCGCCGTTCCTGGAATGCACGAAGTAGGTAGGTACCTATACTTCGTGCTTGAATGACTCAAAACGACGACGCACGTTGTTTGAATTTTTGGATTGTACCTACCGGGACCGTGTGAATATTTCTTGTGTAGTTTGATACAATCAGTACAAATAAACAAAGTGATAGTGAGATATAGACTCTTTTTAATTAGATTTTATCATATATTTTAGGCTTTATAGGCTCAAATACGAGGCGCAACGTTACTTAACTCGTATTTTTTTAATTGAAATTGCCGTAAACTCCGGAGAGTTATAAGAATCGTAGTTGATGTATTAGAAAGAGCTATAATCAAGCTATTATTTAAGCTAAAATAGCTAATGGCACAAAAATATTTTTAGCGATACTAAGTTCCATAGACACTTGAATATTCTCCTTTAATAACTTTATATTAATAATAACTGACTCATCTATCAACGCACAGCCGAAAGTACTGAACAGATTTTGCTGAAATTAGGCATACAGATAGTTGTAATGATGTAGGCATCCGATAAGAAAGAATTTTTGAAAATTTGCCCCCTAAGTGGATGAAAAAGTGGTTAAAATTTTGTATGGAAACCGAATCCCACGCGGACGCAGTCGCGGGCAACAGCTAGTACTATATGTTATGAATTTGTGTCTATAATAATATTATGTGCGTCGTGATAAATTGAATGTATAGTTACGTGTATTAATTACGATATTAGCTCGTACTGACTTGTGACGTAATACGTCAGATCGTCATTAGTGGAGCTTCAAAGTCGATTGAGCGAGGAATGTGGAGTGTTGTTGTGTACAATATCCTGTATTATATTGCTGAGGAGAAGTATAAGCTGTTACTTTGTCTATGCCAGTTTTAAAAGAGGACGAGTCAAATTAGACTGACTACTGGAAATTAAAAATAAAAAGATAAAATAAAGTAATAATTGTAAAGGTTCCCTATTTTTTCGCATAAAATCATATGTCATAATTTTAATTGGCATAATTTCATTTGACCTAATAGTAGTTTCGCATAATATTCATTTGTCATAAATTTCTTAGCATATTTTTTTTTTCGCATAATTACTAAAAGCATAATAATTGTTAGGCATGCTTATTGTAAGGCATATTTTTTTTACGCATAATATTCATTTAGAATAATATTTTTATGCATAATATTAAAAAGCATAAATATATTTACGCATAATGATATTTAAGCATACTATTATATTTACGCATACATCTTTGTAGCATTTTTTTTTCACATACTAATGAATGATAAATTCTACTGGGTGTGCGAGTTAAGACGAAATAACAATTATAATTGTAATTTTCGACTGATTACGAAATTAAACTCGGACAAAAAACATGAACGAAATCTAAGAACATGCCGAGCTAATTATTTTAAACATGTTAGCGGCTTACGGGTGGCCCAAGGGCCACCCCGCCGCAACTTAACCTACTGTTACACATGTTACACTAGGTATATGAGTAAAAATATGCCTAACGAGTTTATGCCGAAAAACAATTATGCCAAAGTATTATTATGACAAGAAAAATTATGCCTTACGAGTTATGCCTCTTTAAGTTAGGATAAACAATATTAGTCTAAATGATATTTATGCCTAGTGATGTAGTATGCCAAGAAACCATTATGCCAAAGTATTATTATGCGTAGTAAAATTATGCCAAGTGAGGTATGCCAAATGAAATTATGACACATAAAATTATGCGAAAGAAGAGGATCCCAATTGTAAAAATTCGATTGTATTGAAACGCACTTTATAAGAACACATTTACATTAAGTAAAGGTACTATCAGGGAATCAAATTCATAAGCAGTTGACCGTTGTCATATAATAATAATAATAATATCTGGGGGCACGGTAGTGTCAGGGCGTGTAGAGTTAGAAGTTTGCTGGAGTCAGAAGCGCAGTTTTACATGACATAGCTTTTTGACAGTGCGAGTCATATGGTATCGTTTTGGCATCACTTTACATGAAAATGTTTTTAGTTTCTGATATATCTGAGAACACTCTGATATATCAATAAGATCCCCTGATTAGGGATGGGCGTTGAATGAACGAACTGTTTTATTAAACTGTTTATTTGTTATGAACGGGTAAACTAGTTTAGCGCCTACTGATAAACTAGTCTATGCGTGAACGGTTGCCATATGGCGGAACGGTGCGTGCGACAGAGACCGTTCGTCGCGACGCGACGACACGATCGACGGACGGGCGCGGGGCACGACGACTCGGCACGAGCAATACGTCTATATCTGTTCTTTACAGCAGTGTTTTTCAACCTTTTTCATGATGCGACCCCCTTTGTATGAAAAAATATTTCGCGACCCCCCGACCCTTCGCTTTTTTATTATGTATGTATGTGTATGTTACAGTGTTACAAATATTCATTCCATACGACGTTTTTATGCGTCTCCATAATTAGGATTCGGATATAAGTACAATAATATTGTACGTCAAACACATTATTTTACAATTACATATATCGATGATCGATTTATGAGTATATCCTTTTGTTAAAATTCTCTTACTTAATAAATCAATATTTTTAATCTTTATTGATTTTTTAACTAAAGTTCTCTCGACCTCCGGCGACCCCCCTACAGAAGCTTCGCGACCCCCCAGGGGGTCGCGACCCACAGGTTGAAAAACACTGCTTTACAGTAATGAACCTGCCTGCCTGCCAGTCCTAAGCCTGGAAAAAGTATGAAGGGAAGTTAATTTCCACCGCTCACAGATTAAACCGTTTCGTCGTTCGTCCGTTTCAAACGACAACAAGTTTGTCAAAACAGTTAATGCTGAAAGTCGTTCATTCAACAAATTACAAAACTACTTTGTTTGTCATAGTTTATTGCTCAGTTCAGTATTCGTCGAACACGTAAACTAGTCGAAAAAAAAAAACAGTTTTTTCAACTAGTTTACGATGAACGATAAACGGTCTCGTTTCGTTGATCGAAAAAGCGTCGACGACCCACCACTACCCCTGATAGTACGTAAAACAGCTCTATATTTTTACCTTGTAGATTTCAACAACGTGCCTAACTAATTTTAATGACGCTTTCATTATTTAATAAAGAGGAAGATTAAAATCGAATTCCGAGTGGTTGGAGCTGCGAGTTAAGCTAGTGATAAATATCGATAAAAAAGATTAGTGTGTCAGCATTCTGAAACGACGAAATACAATTATAGGTTTCATGTTTACTATCGAAAAATACGTTAATATGAGTCCAAATAACGCTCATAATAATATAACACAACTTTTTATACACACTTTTCCACTTTATTTAGATTTTTACAAAAATTAAATATAAACACGACCGGTTTCGATTAACTCGAGTTAATCGAAACCGGTCGTGTTTATATTTAATTATTGTAAAAATCTAAATAAAGTGGAAAAGTGTGTATAAAAAGTTGTGTTATATTATTATGAACATGAATTTCCACCAAGAACCAACAGTACATTCAATCAGTTATAAATAACGCTCAAACAATAAAATACAACAAAACAACAATAAACAAATTTATAACGCAATGAACACTATTTATTGCATTTGTTGTATCGGCTTAGCTTAAACGTCTCTGGAATTTGCATAAACGGTTCGAAAAGCGCTCACAAACAAGTGTATAAATCTACCGATTTGCCAATTTTGGTCGCACATTCGCGTTTATACCGTTTCTATACATACTACAAGCGATTTTTATTTAGTGACTAGTATTTTATACGAGTACTAGTTTTTGCCCACGGCTCCGCCCGCGTAAATACAGTATCCCAAAGAAACATTTACACTCTTTCGGGATAAAATGTCCTAATTTCGGGAAATAATAAGAGCCTAAACTACTACCATATTAAATTTCAGCGAAATCCGTTCAGTAGATATTGCATGAAAGAGCATCCATCCTCACAAATTTTCACATCTATAAGATGTTTTGCTACTTGTAATTTAATGATGTAGTAAAAACAAGATTTGTGCGGATATATAGTTTCTTTTTTATACTCGGCTTACACTCAAAATTCTCGTCGTTAACTTAGGCCGGGACTATACTTATATGTATAGGCAGGAGGAAATTCAGAGCATTTAAAATAGAACTCTGGGCTAATACAATACAGTTGAAAATCGAACATGTGAGTTTCGAGTAGACAGATTTGACATTGATATTTGACTTAACACTCGTGTGTTCGATTTTCAGCTCTATTGTTTTTTTTTTTATTATTATTATTAAATACTGTCGGTATTTACTTTCCGACAGCCTTATTACTTTTTTTCTTTTAGTCGGTTATTCTGAACATTTTTTTTTTAATTTTTTTTTTAATTTTTAATTTATTTATTTTATTTTTTTATTACTTATACTACTTCTCCTTTCTGTTGTCCAGTTTCGGGCTTCCTGTTAGCCCATCCGCTGTCTCCTAGGTTTTGTTGGCTCTTATTACTTGTTCTGCGATTTTTCGTGCCATTTCCAGTAATGCCGTTCTTTCTTTTTCTTTGTTCATGATGACCTTGATGCTCGTTCTGTTTATAATCTTTCCTATTTTCTGTTCTGTGTTCAGTCTTATCACCATGTGTTTTGCACATTCGCACAGACAGTGTATTACGGTCTGTTCTGATGTATTATCACAGTCACAAATATTGGCACCGCTCTTTATTTTGAATCTGTGCAAATACTCCCCAAACCCACCGTGGCCTGTGAATATTTGGGCCATTATATTATCCATCTTATCATATTCTTCTAGTGTGTTCCTTCTTAGATTGTATTTGACTGCACTGATTGGGACTGCTGTGTATGTTGGAGCTGTTTTCATGGTTGTGGCCTCTTTTGCAAGTATGTCTGCACGCTCATTGCCCTGCAAGCCAATGTGCGCTTTTATCCAATACCAGTTGATCTCTATTTCGTTCTCTTTTATAGTCCTTTTTATTTCAACTGCTACCGGGTTCAAGTTGTTCGGGTCTGAAAGGGTTTGGAGTGAGGATCTGGAGTCCGATGCAAGACTTGCCTGCTTAATTCTGTGCTTTGCCATTAATTTTACTGCCTGCCATATTGCTACCATTTCTGCCTGATAAACAGAACAATATCCTTCCAGCTTAATCTTGCTTTTCCGTTTTTCATTTCCCCCTTCCCACCGGCTTACCGCAGCCCCTACCTTTCCTTCCAACTTGCTTCCATCCGTATATATTATGGGTTTGTCCTTGGGTATGTTTTCTTCATCTTCTTCTTCCGCAATAAGTTGGAAAGGTATTGGGTCTCTCTCGGATGGGTGGGGCAGGTCGAAGGGGTGCGCTCTCATCTCAAGTTGTCTGTCTGGATATTCCTCTGTTGGTTTACCTCTTTTGATTTTGTACAACGCGGCGTTTTCCCTGATTCGCAGGTGGAGGGGTATAGTGCCGCTAAGGAGGGTACTGGCCATCAGAGATGTAGTTTTGTGGGCTTTGGCTATTTTAATTGTGAATAGTCCATTTACCCTATCAATTTTCTTTCTTATATGTTTCCTCCTTAGGGCTGGCTGCCAGACACTAGCTACGTACAAGATAATAGGTTCTATAACCGCGTTGTATATAGTTCTGAGTATCTCAGTGTTGAGTCCACAGGTTGCTCTGGCTGTTGTAGCTACCATTCTGTATATTTTTATTACTTTCTCGTTTAGGTTATTAATATGTTCTTTGAATGTTAATTTGTTGTCCAGTGTAATTCCCAGTATCTTTAGGCTGGTAGAGTAGGTCAGTTTAGTACCACAGAACTCCAGTTCGGGTGTGTTATATTTTCGCTTGTTTGTTATTATGATAGTTTGCGTTTTATGTGCCGCGAACCGGAGCCTGTTTTGTAGTCCCCAGCGTTCAACTGCCTTTAGGGCTGTATTCGCTCTGTCCTCTACTTCTTTGGAGTCTTTTCCTATTGCTATTATCAGCAGGTCGTCCGCAAAGGCCTGTATGTGTGCGTCCAGGTGTTCCGCATTTTCGAGGGGGGGGTCCATAAGTATATTCCACATTAGTGGTCCCCCTACTGACCCTTGAATACAGCCCTTTTCCGCTTTTTTTTTTCTACAGTGTGCCCTGCGTATGTAAGTTTGATCTTTCGGTCTTTTAAGTAATCGTACATAGTTTTTAGAAGATGTTTCTCTAGGTTTTTTCTGTGCAGCTGTTGTTTCATCTTAGGCCACCAGGCGTTATCAAATGCCCCCTCGATATCTAACGACACCACCGCGATGATTTTCTTTTGTTGGATCGCCTGTCTTATCAGTTCTGTGGCGTCGTAGAGGGCATCTTCTGTACTGCGCTGGGGCATGAATCCGTATTGTCTGGGGTTTAGCGCACGAACTCGTCCCAAACTCCAGAGTAACCTTCTGCACAGGATTTTCTCGTATACTTTCCCAAGTATTGGTAATAGGCCTATGGGTCTATATGCTTTTGGGGTGGTATAATTGTCTTTACCGGGTTTTCTTAAGACGATTATGGTAGCTATTTTCCATGTCACTGGGAAGCAGCCTAACCTTTTTTTTTTTTGTTTCCGGGGGGGTAAATGCATTACGCATACCACCCAGGCGCAGGGGGCACCCGAGTGGTGATGTGGGACTCCCGTATAGGCTAATGAGACCCACGGTATACCCACTAAAAACCACCCCCCACCTTCCTCCTCGCCGCCCTGTGACGGGGCCACGGGAACGATAAACACATCCGCGACCCCGCCGGCGGCAGCCGTCCACAAGCGGCTCCATCCACGGCCCGAAGGCCTCAGGCGCACCAGATGGTAAGGTGCGCCTCCCTCCTCGGCCTCCGCCAGTACTGTAGCAGACTCCCCCCGAGTCTGCTACTAGGAGGCCACGGATACCAGCCTCCACAACCGGTACCCGGTGGCAGATCTGGGCTATGGTTCTGCCACCGACCACACCTCAGCCGCATAGGATAGGGCAAGCGGCGCACCGTAATACCAACTTGCCTCTTCCTCTGCGGCCCCACCAATGCCGTTAACCGTACGGAACGGCCCCGCCAGCTCGCAGGGGGGTAGGGAGAGTGGCACAACACCACCACGCCTCTCCCCCTGTGATCCCTCCACGGCCGCAGAAGATAGGGAGTACGGCGCACCGTAATACCGGCACTCCTCTTCTTCTGCGGTCCCACCTCTTAGCGCGTCCGCAGCGGACTCCTCCAGCCCGCTGGGAGCGCCCTCCTCGGGCCAGCCGGCGGCAAACAAGCTGGCCCTGGTTGCCTCTTCGCTTTACCGTGGGTGTCCAATCCACGGTTACTAAGCCCCACCGCCACGTCAAGGCGTGCAACCATCGGGGGGAAGCAGCCTAACCTCAGGCAAGCGTTATAGAGTGCTGTCAATTCCTTCGGGTTGGCTCTAAAGGCAGTCTCGCATATGTCCGATGTCAGGCCGTCATCTCCAGGTGCTTTCTTTGGGTTCATTGCTTTAAACGTCATTTCAATTTCTGTCATTGTTATTGTGTGGTCAGTTAGGTCAGTCAAGTCGGTTTGGTCTAGTGCTTTTGTTATTTCATCTACTTCTTCTCTGGTGTTTATGTGGTCAGGTGTATCGTTGTCTACTTTGTCAGGTGGATAGAAGGTAGCAGGTAAAAGTTCTGCTGATTCTTTTGGGTTACAGTCTCGGCCATTGTTTTTCAGGAGTATATCGTCTTGTCTTTTGTTTGTCTGTCTTAATACACGGTAGATTTTGTCCCACATTGTCTCTCTCTCTCTTGTGTCGTGCAGAAAGTTTTCCAGCTTTGTGTCTTTGTTTCTTTTATCTTTTCTTTGTACTCTTTTAGGCTCTTTAGGTAGTCTTTTATTACTTTCTCTTTCCTTTTCGGGTTCGCTTTCTTTATTTTTCTTCTTAGCCTTTTAACATTTTTCTTCTTTTCCGTTAGTTCATGTGTCCACCAGTTAATTTGTTTTATTTTTTTAGTTTTTATTTTAGGGATTATTTCGTTGCTCGCTTTTGTTATTATCTCCGTGTATTTGTTAGTCATGTCATTTATGTCTTATTTGTTTTGTATTTGGTCTATTATTTGTTCGGTTACTTCGTTGCCTTTTAATTCCTTTTCTATGTACTCTCTTGGTTTTGTCCAGTTTGCTTTCCTCGTGTTATATTTTCGTGTTGTTAGGTTTATATTTGTGTGCTCTGTGTCCTTCTTCGTACGAATTTTAAACGTTATCGCTCTGTGATCAGAGGTAGTAACTAGGTCTTTGTCCACTTTCCAGTCAGAGATCATGTTAAGTAGTTGTGTACTACAGATGGTAATGTCTACGATGCTTGTATATGTACTGTGTTTCTTCGTACTGTGTAGAATGTGGGGGTATTTCCAGTGTTTAAGATTTCTATTTCTTTACTGGCCAGGTATTCAGATAGATTTTTTCCCCTTTTGTCTTCAGCTGTTTCTCCCCACCATGGGCTTTTGGAGTTTACGTCTCCGCTTATCACTAGCATCTTTGTGTTCATGTCCTCTGTAATCTGGTCTAATTCTTTTAGCTGTTCTTCGATATCTATGTATTCTTCCCAGTATATTGATACTATGCCTATTTTCAGATCGCCAGTGAAGGTTATTACGGCTCCTACTATATTTTCCGTAGTCCATTGTGCCTTAGTGAGTATACCGACGTTTGGATCCAGGACAACTACTGCAGATTTCACTGGTTTTGTTCTATTAGCAGTTTTTTTGGATTGTTCTGTATCCACATGTCAGCGCTCCTTTTGCTCCTATGTAGGGTTCCTGCATCAGTACTATCGAGTATCCCTGAGTGGTGGTGGATTGTAATGTCTCGTGGGTAGCAGCTTGTCCTCTACCAAGGTTGATCTGAGCTATTTTTATTTCTTGGGTCAGTCTTGTGTCAACCTTAGCAGTAACTTATTTTACTGCGGGCAAATCTGTCCCATTTCTGCCATATTGGGCATTCGGCAGAGTATGCTGGGTGGCTACCTTCAGGACAGTGGATACATTTTGGTGCTAGGTTTTTGTTTGTGAACTCTCTTGTGTCATGTGCATAGGCGCAGTATCCACATGTTATTTCACCTGCGCATATTTTAGCCGTATGTCCAAAACCCAGACATTTGTAACATTGTATTATGGGGGATTGATCGACTATCGGGACTATTTGGAACCCGATGTGTATTCTTTTATCTACTAAGGTGTTCCAAGTTTCCGGTGTGACTTCTAGTATCACGTTCGATACTTCTTTGGTCCTTCCCCTGGTTCTTCTTATTACTATTATTTCATTTTGGCTTTCCTCTCTTATTAATTTGTTTTGTTTTACGATAGCTTTAGGTATCTGGCTGTTTTGTACGTCGTTGGTTAGACCAATTATTTTTAATAGTGGGTTTTTATTTTCTAGGGTGTTTATTTTTAGTTTATTGTTGGTTTCTAGTTTATGTCTTAGTCTGTCCCTATCTTCTATCGTACTACATCCTATGATTACTTTCTGTCTTGCAGCTTTTCTTACTTTGTTTATTCCTAGGCCCATGTTGACAGCGTCTATGCCTGATTTTATGGTTTTGATAATGTCGTCCGATGTGTGTTGGTTGTCATCAGATTCGACACAGATATTGTAGCTAGTTTTGTGCTTGGCTGCCTCTGCGTATGTCGTTGGTTTATTGTTGTGTTGTTCCTGTTGTTGTGTCGTTTTACTACTTTTCATTGGACTTTGGGAGTTGCCTTCTAGTATTGCTGTTCCTGAGCATTCTTTTAGTTTTGTTGTGTTTGTTGTTTCTAATGCTTTTTTCACTTCCTCCACAGCCATCCTCACTGGAGTTATAAGTTCTGCGGTGGTGTCTATGGAGTCTGCGATGGTCTTTCTCATTTCTCTTATGTTTGAGTTTATTGTTGTATACGGTTCTTTAATTTCCAGTATGCTGTTGTTTATTTTGGTGAGGTCTTTTTGGATTTCAGTGTTATTTTCGTTTTCAGTTTTATGGTTGGTGAGTCTTTTATCTTCTGTAAGGTTTTTTATCATGACTTTCATCTCGGATAACTCTTCTATAATTTTTTCCATTGTTGTTTTCAGGTTTGTCTCAGTTTGGTGAGTTTCTTCGGTGTTCGGGTGAGCCGTTTCTTCCTTTCCCACGTGGAGTATTGGTAAGTTGACGTATTTTTTATCAATCTCTGTTAGGTGTCGGCGTAGTGCGTCGAGCTGATTCGACACGGTTGCTGTGTTATTATTTAATTTTGTGAGTTCCAGTTTAAGAGTCTCCCACTGATTTGAGTCATTTGCGTTTCCTTCTGTTTTATTTTCTTTAATGTGTTTTTCCAGCCTCTTTATTGCTTCTTCTGCTTCTTCTATCTCTTGAAAGGGTCTTACAGTCTCAAAGTTAAGCCATTTGATGATGTTAGTAGTTTCTTTTGATTAACAGCTCTATTGTATTAACACAGAGTTATTTTCAGTGTTCTGAATTTTCCCTGACATTACGGATTCCGGACAATATATTTCTGGCCTCAATTATCAAGTTACTTTCAATGTATAAATGGACTGTCCTAATAAAATAAACTGACCCAACCCATTATGTATACGCGGTTGACATTGGTTTGACGTTAAGAGAATACCATTTTGCAGTTTAAACACATTGGGACTGGATCAAAACTGTATTATTGTAGGATTTAATTAGCAGAATCGACCTTCTAGTAAAACTTGCTATGTTGTTTTCTAGTAAAACTTGCTATGTCGCGTCGCGTCGGTGTAAATAAATAGTCTTTTTTTTATCAACTTTTTATCACATACATAGAAAACGTTAGCCCGCTGATTATAGCCTCGTGAGACTGAATAGTTGAAAAAAAAAATGGTTTCGGCATGTGTCCGTCCGTCCAAAAGGTTAGTGTTAGAAATACTTAATGATCGAAGTAGAAAGATGAAACTTTATATGGATGTGTATTTATCACATCGACAAAATCACGAAAATTATTAATATAAAAAATATTTATTAATTATAAATTATTAAAATATTAATATGAAAAATGATTTAGGTATCCGTTTGTGAGATACTGAACTTTAAAGCGCATTTTTTAATAAAGTTAAAAGCTAAGCGGCTGGCTCGAAAAATCTGAAGAAAAAATCAAAATGGTAGTCCATGTGATAAACGTCAAAGGAAAACTATAGCAGCTTATAATACTTTGATAATTCAGGAGTTATACATAGGTAGATACTTATCTTGTAAAATGCACTTACTCGGAAAATTTTGTACAAAAATAACAAAATAATAAGTCAACATATAAATATTGATAATATAACGGTCCTAAACCCTTCTTGTACGAGTCCGATTCGCACTTAGCAGATTTTTTTTACATTTTCATAGACATCTTTACCATATAGCGTTTTTATAATACGCGTTTTCTGTTAGTACCCACCAATACCAAGACAGAGCACTTAACATAGCAAGACTCCTGCAACTTGAATAATTAAAGCGCTGTGACTTGGCATTAGCTTGCCAGCCCGCTCGCTGTACATATCAGATGTGCGACAGTAAAAACTAGCTTTACTACCAAGTACCGACTATATAAAGCCTTAAAACTCGAATATTTACATTTTATAACATGATACGGTTTTAGTTTTTTCTATGGGCTAGAAATGGAAAGTTATTTTAATCCCATGAGAAGCATGAAGCTCATATGTGCTAAAATACGACGCTCTAAACACTATATATACTTCATTTACCTATTATATTATTCACAAATATATTACAGTACCTGGGAGACCGAGCTTTGCTAGGAGTTCTAATAAAACGGTACAGATGACGATTAGAAAATAATAGCTCATTTTCTGGTCCACTTTATAAATTGAAATATTGGCGTTGATGATGATGATCATTGGTATCATACCAAGTTACCTTCGCCCAGTTTCAGTTAAGTTAAAGTGCACGTTGTGAGGCGACGGTCGCGTCAGTTCGCTCGCGTCATTATTCAACTCGTCATAGCCGGGCACATGTGCGGGGAAGTTTTTCCATCCCTTAAAATGTCACTTAGCGTTACCTTCACTTTTTAACTTGAAGGACAGGTGAGGAAGAAAAATATTTGAATATATTCGCCACCTTCTTATAGAATATTAGATGTTGCCCCGCAACTTCGTGCACACAAAAGGCTATCCCGCAGGAACCGTACATTTCGCCGCAATAAAAAGTAGCCTATGTCCTTTCCCATGGTCTACTCTATATCTGTGCCAAATTTCATAAAAATCGGTCCAGTAGTTTCAGAGCCTATGCGACGCAAACAAAGAAACAAACATACAAAAGAACAAACGAGCAGAATCGTCAGTTCACAACGCGACGCAATGCCACGTAGCATTTTTAAGATAGCATCAGTCGTACACTGAAAATAAGCTGTGCAGTGCGGTGCAGCGCCGTGCAACTTGTCATTCGTACTCTTACAATGAAACGTGTACATCTCGTGTTGTGAATAAAGTTCAATTTTGAATATTTATCTTAAAAATGCAATGCCATGTCTCGTTTCGTTTCGGTGTGAATTGACCCTAATGGTGAAGCGACTAACCCGCGCGAGTTTCTTACGCCGGTTCTTCTCGCCGGGTTAGGGTTCCGAACCGGTGGTAATTGTAATTCTTCTATTTTTTTTTGTTTGACGTTCGGAAAACAAAACCTTGTTTTTTTATTCTGAATAAAAAGATTTTTTTTTACTGCCCATGGACACTCGCAACACCAGAGGAGCTACAAGTAAGTTGCCGGTCTAAAATTCCACTACGCTGGTTTCCTTGAGTCCATAGTATTTCTCCGGTCGAATCAATTCTAAACTTAGGCCTTTTCATCCGTTTATGGATGATTAATTATACAGTATTCTCCGAGCGATGTAACCACTCTGGAATACTGTAGTGCCTGGGACAGTTAGTTTTTAAATGTCGTATGGTTGCCCAAGCATATACGGCATTCTTACAACATAGTCAGCCTAGACCAGAGGAATGACTGGTCAATACGTCTGGGGCAAACCATGTGCCGGTTTCCTCACGATGTTTCTCTTTACCGTAAGAGCGTCCGTACAATGTACTTGAGATCTGAAAAAGTATCACTGGTACACGCCACAACCTGGGATTCGAACCTGCACTCTCTCGAGTGCGAACCAAACGGTCTACCCACTAGCGAATCTATTCGAGACAAAGCATATCGGTGACGTTAAAAATATCGAATCGAATTTTAAGTAAAAGCATGGAAACAAAAGGAAAAATTGGCAGACAGAAGTTCAACAATATAGCGCATCGGATATTTCATATTCGACTTCAGAATCCACTTTGTCGTGTCACGATTGTAAAGGCTAACAATATTCTGACTCGATCTGGGTGCTTAGCACGAACACTTTGACAGCAACGTATTCGTAACTTTAACAACGAATTGTATGAAGATCATAACATCGTTTGTTTAACGTTGTTGTCAGTGTTCGTGCTAAGGCCCTGAGCGCCGTCTGCTACGGATGGCCAGTTTCATTTGCAACAGAAAGGTCCCCGTCAAAGGAATACGAGATTTTCGCATCGATAAATAAAATGGCACTTAGTAGGCCTTTGTTTTAGAAATTAACATTTTTTAATAATATTTGTTTGGATGCTGAATAATTTACCTGTAGTCCCTTTCAGGGGTCTAGCAGAAACATTTGACAATTGCTAAACGAAACGTTATCGAATGAAATTTTTATGGGCGCTGTCATCATTTTGACAGATTTTCATACAATTCTCATTTGATTTTTCATGAAATAGCGGGCAAGCGAGCAGACAGATCACCTGATGGAAAGCGATTACCGTCACCCATGGACACCACCCGCAACACCAGAGGATCCGCAAGTGCATTGCCGGCGCTTTAAACAGGAGTATGCTGTTTTCTTGAAGGTATGAAGGCCGTAGTGGTCTGGAAATACCGCTGGTGACAGTTATATCGTGCGCGGCAGAAAAATCTAGGATATTATATAAAACTAGCTTTTGCCCGCGGCTTCGTTCGCGTTAATAAAGTGTCCCACGGGAACACTGTACTTCTTCAGGATAAAAAGTAGCTTTTGTTTTAATCCAGAGCCTAAATTACCTACCACCATACCAAATTTCATTAAAATCTGTTCAGTATTTTTGCGTGAAAAAAAAACTAACATCCATCCTCACAAACTTTTATATTTATATTAATAGTAAGATAAAAAGATTATAATAAAGTAGCATTGTAACGAACTCTTGTTTCTGTGTTTACGTTAAGATTATCTATGAGAAGATTATAGCTTATACCGTGGCATCGTCCGTTTAATTAGCGAGGAAAAAATTATGTGAGTTTCAAACCGCACGCCAGTTCCGCTGCCAAATTAGGTTGCGCCAGAAGGGTCTCATTCGAATATCCGACGACACACAACAGTATTATAAAGTAGGTTTTTAATTTGTATGCAATTAAAACGGTAAATGAGCTAACGGATCGCCTGATGCTACGAGTAAGCTGTACCTCCTAAGTACCTCCGCTGTCAGTCTTTCAAATCGTTATCCTATCCTCCAGTTTCTCCATTTGTGGGGATGTATGGCTTTTTAAGCTAAAAAGGTATATATTTTATATTCTCTTAGAGAACAATTTTATTAATATGATATCCTCACAAATTTTAACATTTATAATAGTAGTAGGATTATATCTAGCAATATCCCGTGAAAACATGTCCACAACCTGCAAACAAATATGTGAGTGCACGCATGAGCATGCGTAAAGCACTTCCCTCCTCCCACACTGCTTATGCGTGCACTCACAGATTAATTACTTGCAGGTTGTGGTTGCTGTTTCTTCGTCGGATCTTTCTAGATATAATCCTACTACTATTATAAATGTGAAAGTTTGTGAGGTTGTATGAATGGATGGATGTTTGTTACTCTTTCACGCAAAAACTACTGAACGGATTTCGACGATATTTAGAATTTATACATAAAAAGGCAAAAGCTAGTATTAATTAAATTGCATGCTAGGGATTTTAGAAAAGTAACCTGATTAACTATTTTCTCGTTAATAACTATTCTCATAAAAGTACCGAATAAATTATTACAAAAAAAATATATATAACAAAGACTCCATTAGGATAAGATACAATATTATCGAATAGCTCAAATGCTGAACGATCAGAAACGTGACAAGTTCGATGCCACGTATTCCCGTATTTTATCCTGAGCTTTTATAATCCAGTCATTTCCAAATACAAGGAAATAATGCCCAAGTCTCCATGACAACCATTCTTTTCTATGACATCTATCAATACTGGCATCGACCTCGTCCAAATAGTAAAACTACTTGACGTTTCCAATCATAGACAATCTTAGCTTTAAGGTGGTTCGTTTCCTATACAAAAAAACAATGGACATTATTTAGGTAATTTCATACTATTACTACATAAATTTATATGCACATCTATTTATTCTGCAATACAATTGTCGCAAAATGTATTTAAAATACTTTATTTCACACAGAAGTCACATTTTTATTGAATTTTCGACAAAAAGTGACATAAGTTACAAATGTCACTTTTTGTCGAAAATTCAATAAAAATGTGACTTCTGTGTGAAATAAAGTATTTTAAATATATTTTGCGACAATTGTATTGCAGAATAAATAGATGTGCATATAAATTTATGTAGTTATAGTATGAAATTACCTAAATAATGTCCATTGTTTTTTTGTATAGGAAACGAACCACCTTAACACGCTCCGACATAATTATATATTAGGTATATTATCTATTATTTATATTTTTCTAGCTTCAATTAAATTTTCAATAACTATGAAATATAATTTTCTATTAATATTTACCCCCAGGCCTCAGGCTTGAGCCCCGCAACCGATTGCCTGACGGGTAGTTCTGATAAGGTTGAGCAGACAATTTACAACCTCATGGCTTCACATTTTTAGGGTTCTGTAGTAACTACAAGGAACCCTTATAGCTTCGCTTTGCCCGTCCATCAGTCTGTCTGCATCCTCCCTTGATAACTTCCGTAATTATGAATATAATTTTATATTTTTGCATCATATTATTATAATAATTATATTTTTGTGTTTTAGGGGTGGCTCCCAATAGGTACCTATATGTAAAGTGGGGATGGGTTTTTTATTGTGCGTTAACTGTTATCAGAAACTCTCGACGAAAATTAATTATTTTGTCATTTGCTTCCCGAGCACTTTCGCGGACGAAGATTATAAAGCTTAGGTAAATATCTCAACATTTAACTACGCGGAAGAACGTTTTGAATAATGGTAAGCGTCCACGTGTCCGCAACGTGCGCATCAAACGCACAGTATCAAACGGATTTGAATATAATATCTAATACCAACTCGATGTTACCCGACATTTTATATACAATTTTCTGAAATACATATAAAATAAATCTTGGCCTTTCGACAACACAACCTGCAAGACGTATACTGTAGGCCTGCGCCTGAAATACATTATTTTCTACAATATTTTACTTTGTATAAATCCTTCCGATAAAGAAATAAAACAACATTATTTTAAGTAACCTCCGAATTGTACGGCAGCGGGTGAACTGATGATGATGAATTATAGCTTAGAACACTCTCGATCATGTCAGCTTTCAAACAAACATAAAAACACGATCAAAATCGGTTTATCCCTTTGGGACTTGGGAGCTACGATGTTACGGACACAGACAGACAGACGGATAAGTCAAACTTATAACGCCTCTCTGTTTTCGTCTTGGGGTGTTAATTAGTACCATAATATTATACATAGTGTAAAAGGTTATTAAACCTTTAAATGAAAATGGCAGAAATTATTCCGACATTTTCATTTAAATTGTTTCAGCTATTTTTGCGCAAAAACTACTTAGTAGGTACATACTCATACATACAGCTCCGTAGCCTAGTGGGTAGACCCGTTTAGTTCGCACTCGAGAGAGTGCAGGTTCGAATCCCAGGTTGTGGCGTGTGCCAATGAGACTTTTTCAGATCTCAAGTACATAACGGACGCTCTAACGGTGAAGGAAAACATCGTGAGGAAACCCGCACATAGTTGGCCCCAGACGTATTGACCAGTTCATTCCTCTGGACTAGGCTGACTATGTTGTGAGAATGCCGTATGTGCTTGGGCAACCATACGACATTTAAAAAAACCAACTGTCCCAGGCACTACAGTATTTCAAGAGTGGTTACTTCGCTCGGAGAATAATGTATAAATCATCCAATAACGGATGTAAAGGCCTAAGTAGTACTCATACATACAGGCATGATTTAGCATTTCTAAATTAAGTCCGATTTATTATTAGATATTTTATAGAAAATCCAACAAATAGACCATACGTCTACTTATTATTAGTATCGTACAGATTGACGTATCTCGAACTTGCCAAAATGCCCCGATGCTGATAATAATAATCATGCTGATAACCACTATTAACATAACCTAGCGGGTCAGCGGTAGGTGGTCGCTGTTAACTGATGACTCTTAGTACAAAGAATACTAAAATGCCTTAGAAAACCGTGTATCCGATGCGGACATATTATAGAAGCGTACCCTAAAGAAATATGCGGCGCTTGTGTTTTGTTTCAGCGCTTATAAAGCGGTCGGCCTTTATGGTTTATGGCCCAATAATATCGCCCATAAAACCCCGGGCCCGGCCACAATTGAGTCCCGCCAAAGCCTCTCATTCTTCCCACTTTCTTATTAACGTCTCAGAAACAGACTACAGTCATGAGCGCTCAATTCAATTTAAAATGAACGCACTAAGCGTCAGTAATTATTACGTTAAGAATACACCGAATATTGGTTTGAATATTTGTATATTATGTCATCGTAAAATTGTAAAAACCGTTAGATTGTAAAATAACTAACGAGATTGTAAAATAAGTCGAAAGATTCATTACTATATATTTATAATGTAACGAAAAGTAATGTATTAAATTATAGGCAGAATATTCGCGTCTGAAGTCTATAAACATTTTACAATTTCACTAGTTATATCACAATCTAACGGTTTTTATAATTTTACGGTGACATATACATAGTAATGGCGAAATGTTCTTTCTATGTAAAAGGCGCCTCATGCAAATATATTCCAACGGTTTTAGTTAGAAGGTAATATAATTATACTCTAAGGTTTTAAGAGTATTAAACTAATGGTAGATTTTATTTATGGCCGGTTTCAATAACCTATCTACCAGAAACTATTTGTTAAAAACGTCACATTTGGTATCGCTGTGAGCGATCTCGCTGTCACAGGCAAAGATTCCTGTGTTAGTTTATTGAAACGCAAAAAACCGGCAAATGATACCAAAGGTAACGTTTTTAACAAATATTTATTGGTAGATAGGTTATTGAAACCGCCCGGCCGTTAAAATATCACGTTAAACGTTTTGATAATATATACGTAGAAGCTCATATTATATGCATTAACGTTGGAAAGGAATACTTCATCACGAACGTTGTATCACCAAAGATTTCAAAAGTTAAGATAGGTTATGACGTACATTTGACAGAACAAATCTTCATACAAGAAAAAGTTACTCCATAGTGGTTTTCACCATAGCCATACCTCAAATGTCAATCATCTTGATTTCCAATACTTCATATGTCAAAATGGCCCCAAAAATTCGAAAATTGGGGCCATTTATGTAGGGACAGTTTTTGCCTCAACATGCCTCGACTATAATATATATAGGTCTATGTGTATCACACATATTGAGTCAAAATTCTCATCCCGGTTGATCTTACGTAAATTTATGAACCTAAAAAGTTTCCGGCTTTACTAGGCCCAATTGAATACGAAAAGGCTTAAAATAGGTAAGTTGTTGGCCATCGCCACCCACGGCCGCGGCTCACGAGTTCCGGACATGACGCGGATTGGGGATATTTGCATATCATTTGCGTCTAACATATTCTGTGCTTTTAGAACAAATATTAAACGTAGTATTGATACTGATATTTACTACTATGAAGATATATAAAGAAGTAGGTATGTTTCTCTTTATATCTCCATAAGTCCATAGTATTATTTAACACTCAAACGAGGCCAAAAAAGATAATTTTGTGTACGTAGTTACGATCACTTTATTCCGTAGACAATTAGACATTAAACGTAGATGACATAAAACAACCTAAATATTTTGATAATATTAATAGATGCTTCCACACTACGTTAATGTGGCTCCGCAGCAACTCGCGGTACTAGACAACGGCAACATATTTAGTACTTTTATACTATACACATATTAAAAAAAATACTCTTAATTTAATACACATCTATGACCCAGGAATACAAAACACTTTTTGTTTCTAATACGGATTTGAACCCATGACCTCCGGCTTGAGCCAGAAGCCAATTCTCGTAACTATTTGTAATCACAATCCTGTTTCGGTCCGCACGCTGTCTCATTAGCTCACGCACGACAGACGCTTGTGTGGATGCGACACGCGTGGACTGAAACAAGATTATGAGGTTGTCAAATATAACCAGACTTCGTAACGGCCCGTTTCAATAACCTATCTATCTATAACAGCTATTTGTTAAAAACGTCGTCATTCAATCATTTGAATGGTTTTTCGCGATACAAATTTGACGTTTTTAACAGATACTTATAGATATACCCTCTTACTAATAAACGCTGTATAAGCGTTGAATAGTTATACAGTGTTTTGTTCACTCACACAAGTGACATTTTTAATTCGATAGAAGGAGACAAAACACTGTATAACTAACTATTCAAAGCTTATACAGCGTTTATTAGTAAGGGGGAGATAGGATAATGAAACAGGCCGTCAAAGGCGAAAGTTGCAATTCCACAGGAACAGTATATTTTCCGAGATATGTGCCGTACATACCTACTATATTATGTGCCGAATTTTCATATGCAAAATTACTAATCGGATTTGATCCGATCATCAGTTTTGCATATTAAGTAACAAACACATTGTTATCTACACATAATAATATTATCTTGATCTCTCGCATTTGTGATATTCCTAGAATTATTCGAAATTTTTATTATTTTTTTATAGGTACTAGTAATATTATGTAGGTACCCAGTGTATAATATATAAAAAAACAGTTACGTGCTTATAACAAAATGAAAATATATAATGGTAACTAGGTATTTATATATAAGCATTATTTTCCCGCGACTTGTGACGTCAAACAGTATAGAATAAGGTTCCGAGCCTGATTTACACGCACTCGCTGAAGATATTTTATCTAAACTGGTTGATCGCATGTCTTCTGTTTGATATTTGAAGCTTTATTATAATATTTATTTTAAATGTATTTTCAGCTCCTCCTACTTTATACTGTAGGCGGTTTGTAAACAGATAGGCATTGAAATTAATTTAAAGTACCACACCCAAAAGTATTGTTTTAATTAAATTTGCCAATCAAAGGTACAGACGATACTTAGACATTTTATAATTAAAGTAAACATTACATGTAATGCAGATATTACCCGCGACCTAATAATAATAACTCCCACACCGATCTCGGTGACGGTGGCCGGTTTCATTGAAACCAGGCCAGTTACGCAGGAGTGATTTTATAGTGCCCAAGTGTGTGCGTGCATACATGCCCATCCGACGCATGGATCATCTTTCTTGTCAGACAATCAGGTGATCAGCCTGCATTGTCCTAACCAAACTTGGAAACAACATTTTTTGTTGTTCCCTTGTGGGAATCGAACCCACGACCTCCGAGTCGAGAGCCAATGCTCGAACCACTAGACCACGGAGGCTGTCGCGACCTAAGTTTGTGCTAAAATTAAATCGATTGTCCGGCGATAACCGTATGCCTTTCCAGGGTAATTGTACTAGCTCATGTGGTAATCGCACTTATACACTTTTTTCTCTGTCTCTTTAAAATGCGCTATGTAGTCTCATATCGTAATCTAAATTATACACTATCGTTGAATAGGTCTTTTAAAATAAAACCAATGTCATATATCAATATTTTTACAAGGTCAAATATTTTTGAGTAATCGGCCCCAAAAATAGTTGGTCCCTGGCATTTCTAAACTATAAGAGATAGAAACTTATTAGTTTCCATGCTGATGGACCTTACTAAAAACTCTTTAGGAAAGTTATTTTGAGCGAAGTTGGACAATAACTTTTAAAGTAAATCAAAGAAAACTTATTGCACATTGATAGTTTCGGAACCCTCCTTAGACATGACATGGTCTTGGTTTTTGTAAATAAGCCACAGTTTCATGCCGCTTAATAGTTTTTGCGTCAAGTACGTCGACACGAAATAAAAAAACTTTTTTAACATTAACCTCAAAAGATATTTTCCCTCGATCTATCGTGTACTCTGTACTTGTGAAGGTTGTGAGGGAAGACCTCAAAAGCCACAAAGCCCTCGGAGTAATCACACGGCCCTCGCTGCCAATTAGTTTTACTGCCGATCGCCGCTATCTACGACGCACTAAACACCAGCAATCAGGGCTGGTTTATATTTCTGTACTTCAAGCCTAACTAAATAATACTAGAAGTCTGTCTGTCCCTGTCGTCGAGACTGGCCCATAATTCATATAAGTTTTAAGTTTGAACTTTATAAGTGTGTTATTTTGTCTCTTACATGTAAGAGACAAAATAACAAATTAACAAAATAAATAAATAAAGTTTATTTATTTATTTAGAAACATTTAAAATTAAAATAAAAAAAATATTGCCAAAACTTGACAAACGTTTTTAATGTGTTATTTTTATTAATTTGAAATATTTCTATGTTTATTTAATAATATTAGCTTTCTCAACATAAACTTTAACTGTGCCAAATACCTTAAGTATTCCTCCATTCGCATAATTTTTGTAAAATTGTACCAAAAGTTTTTCGTCTTAATGACATAATAATACTAATATTTTAAAGGCAATATTTGTGTGCATGTATGTATGTGCCGTTCACGGAAAATATATTCCTGTGGGATGTACAGATCTACTTTTTTTTCACAAAAAAAAGTTAATTAAACATCATCGAATACTAATGTAATCAAAACAATGAATTGATATTTATTTACTACCCAAAAATACACGTTTCATTACAAGCGGTCGAGTTGCGTTGCAATGAAAAATGTATCATTTTGCGTAGCGAATAAATTTCAATTTTAAATCGCTACCTTAAAAGTGCGCGCCACGTCGCGTCTCGGTGGTAGCTGACCGTAAGTCAACAAGTCACGACTGTTTTAGATCTCGTTGATACTAATTCCTGTATTTGCAAGCTACATCTTCGAGTGCATAAAGCCTATCAGCATCTGCGATTCTACTGGTATTGCATGGATTGGATAAGTAATTTGCAATTCGGAATTATTGATTATCACAATCGAGTTCGGAATTACAGCAAATTGAAGTTACGCTCGTTACAATCGGCCGATACTCGATCCCGGAGTTGCCCGCCCAACTTCAGCTTCAAACTTCACAAATTCGGATACTGTCAACAACTAAAATTTTCAATAAATCTGCATTTCAAATGCTCTCGTGTATTTGTTTGTTACAGCTGACCCGGTAACGTAGTACAGTTATTTTTTGGGAATAGAAAAATGTTGTTTGATTTTATTTATAATCCACAAGGGTTGGCTCTCGCAGCTTTGAGGGTATAAAATTACAAAATGCATAACCCTTATAGCTCGTCTGTGCTGTTCGATTCTCCCTGTTTTTATACTAGGCCCACATGTGTACAATATTGGTGTGATTATAATCAGCACCTGGGAGACCGAGCTTCGCTCGGAGTTTTAGTAGGTAGAACGATGAAATAATAAAAATATGAATAGGTATAAAGGATCATAAAAATATTCGTGTGACTGAGATTAGAACCGGAGACACCAATTTTCCACCAACGCAAAAAGTACAAAACTAAGCAAGATACTAACCTGATTTGACTTTTAGAAATCAAAACAAACATATCTGATTACGCAACTAAAGAAAAAAATGTACAATTAAATAATGCGCAGTTTCTCAGATTAGAGAAATAAGCTAGATAGATTTTTATAACCGAAAACTCGTTGCATACTAAATTTAGTGGAAACGGCTGCAACATTTCAGAGTTTTCGTTCATATATAAATTTAGCTCGTTAAGCTACTACTGGGGTATGAATGTATGACGAAAGTATAAATATTGGCCTTTCTACAACGCAACATGCAGGGTATAGGATTCAATTTGATAGACATACCTAAAATAAAATTAAAAATTTTAAGTAACCACCAAATTGCCAAGCAGTGAGCGAGCTCTCACACTCGAACACTCACAATCATGTCAGCATTCAGACGAAAATACGCATAATTATCGGACCTTTCGTTAAGGAGCTAAGAAGCCACGTTTCGTTAAGAAGCCACGGACATACAGACAGACAGACACGTCAAACGTACACCCCTCTTTTTGCGCTAGAGCATAAAAACCCATTTCTACGTTGGCCGTATATTTGTTACTGCAACTTATCTATTTTTTTGTCGCTAGTCAGATATCGTAGGCCGTAGCTTGTTTCAATAACAAACACGTGTATTCGGAAGTGGAACAACACTTGTAGACCGGGAGCCCGTGCTCATAGATTCGGAATGGCTAAATTATTTAATATTTTTTTAAAGAACTAAATATTTTGCCGACGCGAATCTGGGTCGAGGGTGCTGAGACGGAGTGGCTGTTTAAAAATACCGATTTGTATATTATTTGTTGAGTCAAGATACGTCAACATCGTTAGAGTGGCGCTGTGGGTACCTACGTTAATAGACTTTATAAATTGATTTTTAATCAAAAAAATGTTTAAAGATTCGATATAGGATATTATCTACTACTGCGATGGCAGTTAACCAACATTTTTTAATATGACTTTTCTTCTATTTTTTTTTAATATACCTACCTACAGCAAAGATTTCAAACTCAAGATAGGCTATGACGTGACATATATTTTAAAACTAGGATAAATTGCCTAGATGACTACGTAACTAGAATTTTAGAAATACTAAAGGAATACGAGCAATCTTGATGTGAACACCACATTGTGTGCGCAAAAAACCCTTATGTGTCGCGCGGCAGTATACGGCAGAAGGCATGCGCGTTTATTTTTTTGATTTTCATTCATAAATCGTTAGTAAAACCTTGGCATGTTATATATTTTTGGAAAGTACACTAGTCTACACAATGTAAAAAAATATATTCAAGAAATATAAAGTACATCATGCAAAATATCCAAACCAAACCAAACTTGGAAACAACATTTTTTGTTGTTCCACGAACCCACGACCTCGAGTCGAGAGTCAACGTTCTAAGCACTAGACCACGGAGGTTGTTAACTTTGCAATAAAGAAATACAACGACACATGATTTTGTCTCATTTCATCTTACGTTTAGAGTTACAGGCAAAGGTTTTAATACCAAAGATAGAGCCTATGAGATATATGACGTACAATTGACAGACCAAATTTTCATATAAGATTATATTTACACAAAAAATTAAACCGCCTTCCAAAGTAAAAATACACAAAAAAGTATGAAAAAAAACTTATTTTCTAAATAATTCCCCTTTTGTTTAGTTATTATTAATACGTCTTAAGAACGTCTAAAATAATTGATCGAATGTATAATTGAATAGGTACGCGCCAAACTTCCATTAGGTATTGTTATTAAGATGATGATGATGATTACTGTTAGTTACAAAGTGGCATATGCTTGCAGTTCTTTAAATAAGCTTAAATTTCCAAACGCATATCTTTATAGACTGAGGAGTTCTGTTCAGTGCTTTTGGATCCAGGGTATACCTTGGTACAACGTCTTATTTTTTGGTAGATATGCTTGTGTGGAGACTGCTAGACTTGTGAACCTTGCGGGGGGTATCCGCTTGAAAACCCTGCCTGCTGGCGCATTCAGGGCCCCTCACCGGGTTTAGCCCACGAGCCGACGTGGTTTACCGGCGTGTGGCCGTTGTGCGTACAGCAACTACTTGGAGCCACCGGTGAGAGTTTGTAGACTGCTTGCCAGTGCGATTCACCACCCTTTGAGTTGTGGGGTCGGCTGGCAAATCCTGCAAGCACCTACTACACCCCTTGACGTGATAACATAACCACCAAACAAACTCACATCCACATTTATAATATTAGTGAATATTATGAACGAATTTTGACCACAGGGTGACCTCTAGCATTTTTAATTGGACTAAAATAAATCTATAATTAAAATTTCAATGAGATTAAACCGTATAATAATCAATTTCACGACGTAGATTTTGATGCGAAGTCACGTTTACGGATCGGGCGCCTTAATAGAAATACGTTGTATAGATCTTACTCATCGTCGCGTGGAGAACAAGACATCCCAATTAGGACGCCTCAGTCTATCAGGGAAACGTATAGTAACGTTTACAAAAGCAGTGACCTTAAATAGTTACTATCAGGAAATCTAATTCATAAGCAGTAGAGTGTTCTAAAATAACGTATTATATTGATGCAGTCACAATAGTGTTGTCAGTGACATATCATTTTGATATCATAAAATTATTATAATATGTACAGATTATCACAACAGTCAAAGCTGCTTTTGAATAAGTTTCCCTGATACATACATTTTATGTATAGCAGCACCTACGAGTACATTATTATTCTATACCAACATTAAAAAGAGGAGAGATTTGATTGCTTGTATGTTTGTTTGGATAGGCTCCGAAACCACTAGACTGATTTTGATTAAATCTGGCACAGTTATAGAGGGAAGGCTGAATAAAGGCTTTATTTGTCTGTGTGCGGTTGCCGCGTGATTTCCTTTTATGTGCACGAAGCCGCGGGTAACATCAAGTATATTAGATATGGAAATATACTATAGAGGTATAGATATATGTGAAGTATTTGTACTTAAGTCTGATTTGGTTTCGTAAGTTCCGTTAAATATTTGGCAACACCAACATTAATACCGTTCAAATTTTAAAGACATGTTAAATATTAGGTAAACCTTAGTTAGTTAAAGAGTCGTTGATGTAATGATTAATATTATTGTAAAATAATTAAGTGTGAAGACTAAATGTATATAAAATATGGTCTGTGACAACTGTAGCAACCCCGAGGCCTATAAAAAGGCGAGACAGGCCCAGTCGGTCTCTTACACGGGAAGCTGAAATACCAGGTGATGTTACCTACTTATTGTTTTTCATTTAAATATTGTGTTTAATATTATTTGATATTATTCTATGGCTGTAGCCTTTGGTATTACATTGTTTCCTAATAATTATTATAATTGTTAAAAGTTAGTATTGTTCACGATTGTTTTGTCTAGTTGATGTATGGTTTATTTCTAGCTGTTAGGATATATTACTTTTGAATCTCAATTATTATTCTGTACTTAGTAAGTGATAAATTATAGTTCGTGTACCTTTAGAATAAGTGTTTTGCTAATAGAAAGTGAGTCTTATAAAATAACATAGCTACCCATATGTTTTTGTTATTTCCGAATTAATAAATAATGTTGATTTATCTTGGTTTTGTATTTTGAACTGTATGAAGATCCTCATAGAAAATGGTATATTTATATCTACCTACCTTTAATTTCTGAGGTAGGTTGATATAAATATAAAACTTAGGCCTTTGCATCCGTTAATGGATGATTTATACAGTATTATCCGAGCGAAGTAACTCTTGAAATACTGTAGTGCCTGGGACAGTTGGTTTTTTAAATGTCGTATGGTTGCCCAAGCACATACGGCATTCTCACAACACAGTCAGCCTAGTCCAGAGGAATGAACTAGTCAATACGTCTGGAGCCAACTATGTGCGGGTTTCCTCACGATGTTTTCCTTCACCGTTAGAGCGTCCGTATAATGTACTTGAGATCTGAAAAAGTCTCATTGGTACACGCCACAACCTGGGATTCGAACCTACACTCTCTCGAGTGCAAACCAAACGGTCTACCCTCTAGGCTACGGAGCTCTCTAATGCTTTCATAATTACATATTCAAATTGAAATATCAGTAAATGAACTAGTAACATATTAATATCACTTATAGCTATAGATTAGGGTCTACCCTAATCTGACAAGTACGTGTATAAAGAAATGTCGCTAAAATTACTTACAAAAAAGAAATATTAATATGTTGCCGGATACAGATTTTTTACTAAGTGACAATTGTGAATTATAAATAAATCTATCTACAGATATATTTATTATTATATATTATATAAAAGCAAAGCTGACTGACGCACAGGCCAAACCCTTAAAAGCTAGAAATTTGAAATTTTGAACACTTTTCTCATATGACTAATAATGGATTTAAAAAAATTCAACCACCAACGGGGTAAAATAGGGGATGAAAGTTTAAAACCTAATTACACGCGGGCAAAGCCGCAGGCAATTTATGCGAGTACTTTATATTTCGTGGTAAGCAATAGTTACAACTATTGCTTACCTATAAACTCTACAGAGTTTGAAATAAAACTTTTTTTATTCAGAATCCGATACATATACCTAGTACAAAAATCGAATCATAAAGCAGACCGCTACAAACTGCAGTATCGACAAATGACAATACATCATAAGCGATTATCGTCCGACTCGATCGAGAACAATTAATCCGCTAGGTTTTGGTTACATTTTTGATATATTTTTATATTCCCGATTTTCTATTTCAGACAGCAAGATAAAATCTGTTCTATGCGCCTAACTTACTGTTTTTTTTGTAAACTAGCTCTTAATGTAAGTTATAACTACGCCGAGTACATAGATATGCATTTTATTTGTTAAGCAAGAAATCGTTTAGGCAGCCGATTTTTACCGTGTCCCACCCCAGAATTATTATTTAGTCAAAATATGCGTTTTCTACCCGACTGCGGTGAAGTCAAAAGAAAGGGTAATTGTTTTAGCAGTATATGTATGTATGTTTGATTTATCGTAGCGCCTAAACTACTGATCCAATTTTAATGAATGAGGTGTCAATAGTCTCGTAATAATGGCTCAGGTACCGTAGGCATATGTAAGTAGAATTTGCTTAGTGGGGTTATAGTTATATTAACTAGCAAAAAATGGCATCTCAGAAATAAAAAATCTAGGAGTTAAAAGTAAAAACAAAACACAAGTAGAGTTTTTATTTCAATTGTAGGTCTTCAAAGACTTTACCACAAACGATTCTATGTGCTCTTAACACACACATCTTTCTTGGAGTTCATTTATTTTTAATTTCCTCGCAAGTTGGGTCAAGTAGTTTTTATTTGCGGAACTAGAATATTCAAAAATCTAAGTCCAAAGAACTGGCGGGTTGCCAGCGTAATCGCTGAAACGTTTGTATTGCCAACGGTGGATAATATTTACCCGAAATGTTCATTCTAATGAGTTTGTATATCAAAAATAAATACAATTCTATCGTATTTGGTTTTAATTTTGCTACTACGAATGTTATTGCAGTTAATATCTATTATGCAACTATATTTAATATTACATCGAGATACACGTCGGTTACAACAACAACTGACGTCAATTATTGTTGTGACCGACTTGTATCTTGATGTGGACCCAAAACTTAGACCGTAAGAGAGCGTAAGACCATTTTAAGACCAAACCTTCTAGGGCCTACTTCACAGTACTGGGTCAGATAGCTTACTTGCACGTTTCGTGGTCACTCGATATAAAGTAAGCAGGGACAAAACTTTCGAATAAGCTACACCACACTTACTAGAAGATCACACCAGGCCTTAAGTCAGAAGTGTCGGATAGCTTATTTGGAAATTTAGTTTTCCTTATCGATCTACAGAGACAAAACACGCAAATAAGACACTGACACTTATTCCCTTAGATTAAAATATTTCACAAGTTTGCTCTGTGGCCTCTGCTTACCCCTATGCGGTTACTTTGGGGTTCTGTAGCCAACTATACCTAATAATATACCTAACTATACGAAAATAATGGGCGAGAGCATAGTTTATAGTAAGTAGTGATGAAATCCCGCGAGAACCGTACATTTCACCGCGATAAAAAGTAGCCTGTCTTTTCCCGTTGTCTACTCTATATCTGTGCCAAATTTAATAAAAATAGGTCCAGTACTTTCTGGATCCTATTTAATGCAAACAAACAAACAATCAAATAAAATTAAATAATATTATGTTTATAGCAGTTTTTCCGCCAAATAATACCCACAACCTGCAAGCAAATGTGTGAGTGCACGCATAAGCATGCGTAACGCACCTCCCTCCTCCCACACTGCTTACTAACGAACTTTGTTCGCAGGTCCACTTCCTGAGGATGCTCCGGGTTCGGGGCGAAACGCGCGTCGAGTTTTGCAACCTGCATGGTGGTGTGGGGCTTTGCACGATCTTGCTGACATTGTTGCTTGTGTGGTGATGGTGTTTGCATGATCTTGCATCTGAGTGCACGCACAATATTATTTAATTTTATGCTATGGATTTCCGCAAAGTAACGCCTGATTCTATTAACTAAACAATCAAATATTTCCTCTTTATATATAGCTCCCCACACTGATTTCAGTGATGGTGGCTGGTTTTATTGAAACCAGACGGCTACACAGGAGTTATTCGATAGTGACCAAGTGTGTGCGCACTACACAAGAACACTCTCTTTCTTTACTCTCGAAACCCAGTGGGACGAACAGAACCGGTCGCGAGAGATCCGGCGAAAGACCGACTTTATAATATACATGGCCATACGTGATAAACGGCTTAAAATTAAAAGTTAACTTATCCGTTATTAAATATTCAAAAGCAACTTTTGTTAACTGCTTAGTTGCTTAGTTGCTTATTTGCTTATCTACTTATTGCCACTTATAATGTTTTTTGCGCTTATGTTACGTTTTTCGATCGCTAAAACTGATTTCAATGAACTTTCCTTCGTACTTTGCAGGCTTAGGACTGTCTGAAATCTGAATAATATTAATACGAATTATTGCGTAACATATAACGTGTTTTCGTCAACCCGCAAAGCGCAACTAACAAAAAGTGAATAAACATGAAAAAGCATATTAGTTATAAGTACAAAAAATAAGCTGTTTTAAAAATAAGTGATGAGCTACATTAAATAATTTTCACTCTTATTGCGCTGTCATAAGAACTATTTTTCTTTGCTCATACCACACTTATGGCTTTATGACTATAAACGATATAAACGATAAGTATAAGTGTTAAACGCTTACATTTATAAACGACTTTTCAACTTATTTATAAAAGCACGCTTTTTTAAACGCTTTACGTTTAAACGGGCATCTCTACTCTTGTCAGACAATCAGGTGATCAGCCTGCATTGTCCTGACCAAACTTGGAAACAACATTTTTAGTTGTTCCTACGCGGGGATTGAACCAACGACCTTCAAGTCGAGAGCCAAGCTCTAAACCACTGGACCACGGTGGTTGTTTTCCTAATTATATTATTAGTACCTATTAATAGTAGCTACTAGCTAAGGTAATCAGAAAATCAGTTCCAAAGACGTTTCATTCTAGTACTACAGATATTTTATCTGAAATGAGAATCACACAAGCAATTATTGTGTTTGTGCCAACATTGTGATGCCGTTTCAATATTTTGAGACATTATTTTTCATAAGCATCGCTTTTATAATTTTCTTTGTTGTAATTTATTACTTTTTATTACATAGATACGTCTTGTATAAAATATTTAAAGGAAATTAATTGTAGATTAAAATCTTTATTCTGAACTTCTCGAGTGTATTTTGGATGGAGATGATCAATAATAATAAAACTTCCCACACCGACCGACTTTTTCCATGCCCATATTATGACACACGGATCTTTCTTGTAAGACAATCAGGTGATCAGCATGCATCCTAACCAGGCTTGAAAACAACATTTCTTGTTGTTTGAAGTCGCAGTCGAGATCGAAGCTCTAAGCCACTGGACCACATAATAATAGTTATATAGGTAGAACCAAACTATAATATTTTGTACTTCCACACCACTTTTCAAGTTCTTCGGATACTTAGCACGGGGCCAGATTGACGTGGTGTGAAGCGTTCAAAGACATTATTATTATTTAGCATCAGTATTCAATTCACACAGAGACGACACGCGGCGCGACGCGTCGCTGTATGCAAAATTGAACTTTATTCACTACACAAGGAGGTACGTTTAATTGCAAGAGTTCAAATTTCTAGCTGCATCGCGCTGAACAACGCGGCGCCGTTCTTGCAATGAAATATGTATCTTATTGTGTAGTGAATAAAGTTCAATTTTGAATCGCTATCTTAAAAATGTAGCTCCACGTCACGTCGCGTCTGGGTCTCGGTCTGAGCTGGCTCTTGTTTGATACATACATACATACATATAATCACGCCTTTTTCCCATAGGGGTAGGCAGGACCGCCTTTTTCCCGTAGAGGTAGGCAGAGACCACTTCTTTCCACTTGCTACGATCCTTACATACTTCTTTCGCTTCGTCCACTTTCATTCTTACCATCCATTCCTCCTCTTACATTCAACGTAGCCAAGCGTCTCTCCATGGTCCGCTTGTTTGATATTCTATTTAATTAAAGTATAAATGTGTCATTTAAATATTAACACTGTATAAGGTAAGAAGCTAAGGCTTTGCAGAAGTTTAAGTTTTAATACAGTTATTTGTAACTGCGCTAACTAACTTTACTCTAGTTTTCTATAACACTTAACAAACTAACTTAACGGGAAATGTAAATTGTTTGTTGCAAAGTACCTACCTAGAAATTACCTAATAGGAGCTTGAAATATTTTCTCAAAGATTAATTGAAAATGGTTTTCGTTATAGGCTCAGTTCTAAATGAGGGGTTGAAAGCAGCTCGTCATAGATTGAAAAAACTCCAAAAAAACTCCTTTCTTTGTGCATTTTACTATGAAACAATAATTAGCCATGGCGACGAAAGATAAAATTAGTATTCAAATTTGGTTAGGACAATGCAGGCTGATGAGATAATTGACTGATAAGAAAAGGTGATTCGTGCGTCGGATGGGCATATGAAAATTCGGACCTGCGCCTCATCTCTCGCCAGTCATGTCGGTCATCTGTCTCACTGGGTTATGAAAGTAAAAGAAGTGAGATTGCTCTTATGTATTGAGCACATAGGTACTTTGGCTCCTGACAGCTGGTCTAGTTTCAATTAAACCGGCACCACCGTCCTCTAAAGTTGAGTGTGAGCTATTATTAATCGTTATTTATGTCTTATTATAATTTATACCTATAATTAATCTATACTAATATAATAAAGAGGAAAAGTTTGTTTGTTTGTTAATTTGTTTGTTTGCATTGAACCAATTTTGATGAAATTTGGCACAGACATAGAGTAGACTACGGAAAAGGACATAGGCTACTTTTATCGCGGAATTTATTTTTCGGTTTCTGAGAAATTAACTTTTGCGCCCACGAAGTCGCGGGCAACACCTAGTAAGATATAAATAACGATATTATATGATTCTTAGAATGGTAACTAGGACCTACTTCTACAGAATACAGATGAAGCTTAAAGAAATGTATTAACCGGTTTATAACGAAAAAGAACAGTTGAAATAACGAAATTCTAGCTTGAAGACTTCGTGTGACATAATATACAATGTAACAAAACCTTATTAATGCTCTAAGGACAAAACAGACGCCGCTTGAGCGAGGCATGAGTACTGTTGACAATATGCTCCAAATAAATGAACTAGATAGAGAATCACTTGCCGCTGGAGGCGCTGCAAGTGCGAGAAAATTTATTACGTTAAGGTATTTTTAGTGCCGGCTTTAATTTGTATTGAGGTTATTTGACACCCGTATAGTTGGTACGTATCCGGGTATCTAAATAATTTATTATGTTTATTGAAGAAAACTAATTGAAATATTGAAAGATATTCTTACAAATAATATTTATGACATAAAAATATGTGTGTGTGTACTTAAACACGCGTTAAGAGTTATACTTCTTTGGTTTTTCTTCTTTTCTCTTAGAATTTTTAGTTTTTGTAACTGACAAATTTATATAATAAATATACGTATTATTCAAAAATATAATATATTATTTTGTATAATTATATAAGTATGTAGGCGCGTTTCTATAATTACAAGATATTATCAGCTGTTTTACCATATTACTGATGCTGTATTATCGTACGGACTAGTCTTGCCATGGTAACAACACTTATCTTGATACGTCTATATAGAGGAATATATTATTTATTCCATTCTGTAGCCAACTTCATCATGTGAATTTTTTCGTTACATAGTGCGCCCGCAGGTCATCCATTCTGTAGCCAACTTCATCATGTGAATTTTTTCATTACATAGTACACGCGCAGGTCACAAATTCACTCTCATCAAACGCGCCAAAAGAAGTATAACTTCAAATAGGTAACTTTTTTTAAATTCGTGTAATAACTTTACACGTGGGAACCGTGTGTTCGCCACAAATGGCTATTTTGCACGAGTGACACGAATATTTGGTCATCCTGCGTTTTTTGTACGGACAAAATCCGCAAATATTTCTTTTATTTGTCTGCTCTTGAGTTAAACTCGAAGGAACATTATCAATTTTTATCATTAATTGACCGAGATTCGAACCCACCACATTAGAATTAGAATTAGAATTATTTATTTCCAAGAAATTGGTATTACATAGATGTTACAAGTATTATAAAATATGGCTCACAATTTCTGCCTTTAAGGCGTGGGAATATTACAATGTTTTTCTTATTTTAAGATTATAATTGAATTTAATATAATTATAATTAATACATTTTACACAACACAAATTATTTAAAAAGAAAATCATTAAATAAGATAAGTAGGTATACATACATCTAACATTCATAAAATTACATAAAAAATAATAATAAAAAACAAATCAATACAAATAATTACAATTCATGTCACTTGTCAACTGTCAAAGTCAATGGACAAAGAGGTTATATTTTGTGCATCATGGCCCAATACCACATGCGTGGCATATTTTTCGATAACCATATTGTGTAGACTACAGAATATAATATTGTTATGTATTACAATTTTACAATCGAGTACAGGATAATATGAATAAATAATATGTTATATTTTATTATATATTAATAGCAAGCGAGGGTTAGTCGTGACCAATAAATTCGACATTAACTCCATCAACCCGAGGTGCATACATCAAAGGTAGGTAATTCACAATATCATAATAATAATTAAATTGCAATGTAGATAATATTAAATAAGCATTTTTTTTTTTGTTACAGCACCCTAACGTAGTGAGTCCAACTACGCCCTAAGGGATAGTAATGTCAGCAAGGATTAAAAAATCAATGTATCCCAAAGTACAAATCAACGTGCCATCATGGTTATCATCAAAAATCATTCATCCAGCTGTCCAACATTACCTCCATTATCCTGAGGTAAGTTACAGTATATAATATATTATATTATACTCTTTTAATTTCAAGGTTATAGATAAATTTAATTAAGCAATAATTATAATTTATAACTATATACCTATACTTATTTTATTTTATTTTATTTACAGCACCTGAAAGGAGTGATTATTGCAAATTTCCGAACAACGAAAAAGTTATAGGAAGGTACATACGCATACTAAGCTGCCAATCGGACCGACATAATATAGAGTCGAAAATTAGAAATTATAATTGTTTACAGTTCGCAAATGTTCAGTTCTACGAGTGGTTATCAACATCGAGAAGTTTCTCCAGTTCCTGTCGATGTCGGACGTGTGTTACTGGGTTATCTGTATACACTATACAGGGCCTTTAGTCAATATTCATTCGATAATCTCTACGTCGAAGTTAGAAAACAAAATGTATGGGATTTGACATGAGGCATCGCAAACGACGTGTCATATAACGATGACTTGTGTCAAATTCCATACATTTTTGATTTCGAAGTTCGACATCGAAATTATCGATTGCATCTTGACTAGAGAACCTTGGTTTATATAAAACTTCTGAACTATAAAAGTGAAAATTATTGGTTTGTGATTCTTTTTCAAAAAGTCGTTTTTAATTATTGGCCCTAAATTGAATACTCCAAAATTCGTCCAAAAATTTTAACCACTGAATTCTGTAGGGCCTGGACCTCAGAGCTCTTGCCTCAATCAATCAATCAATCAATCAAATCATTTATTGCACGAATGTGGTATACATAAGGTCTTACAAAAATACAATATTTAAAAAGATTCTACATTCTGCCATCAAAATGTTATACATGCTAGGTGAGTAATCTTATAATTAATGTTGTTAAGCCACAAATTTAAAATTATATATCTAGAAATACAGTTAATTTCAGGAATCTCTATTAAAAATACACAATTTGATTTATATAATAAAAAAGAAAAATTACAAAAAATATAAATGTCATAGTTAAATCTAAATATATAAAAGGCAAACCTGGTTGATTTGTCTATCAATGCACAGCCGAAACTACTAGACGGATATCGCTGAAATTTGGCATTCAGATAGTTGTAATGACGTAAGCATCTGCTAAAAAAGGATTTTTGAAAATTCGTCCCCTAAGGATTAAAATTTTGTATGGAAATCGAACTCCACGCGGACGAAGTCGCGCAAACCTGGTCGTAGTACAAAATGATAATTTTTGTTGCGTGATAAAGATTGGACTCGTACGACGGAATGTATGATCAAATTACCTTCCATTTTGATCAGCCATAGTAGATTTTAAACAGAAGAAAATAAAAGTCTGTTAAATAGAAATATCGAATTACCTCGCAGTGAATAAAGTCGCCAAACAAACCCCAAAAGGGCTCTGTGGCTTAAAAGATCCTTATAAAAGATATTTATCGACTACTTAGTGACTGGGCCAGCTGCGCGGGTAATTCTATATTATATTAATGTCTCAACGGCCCTTTCGAAGGGCCTTTTTATAGTTTTCACGTTGTTATATTTATTTATTTTGTTATACTAAATAATGTTTAAAAAAAGATTATACTAAAGTCCAATTTTGTAGAGCTAATCTAAAAAGCTGGTTTTTATAATCAGTTTGGACTTTTACCTTCGTGGTCTAGTGGTTCGAGCATTGGCTCTCGACTCGGAGGTCGTGGGTTCGATTCCCACAAGGGAACAACAAAAAATGTTGTTTCCAAGTTTGGTTAGGACAATGCAGGCTGATCACCTGATTGTCTAACAAGAAAGATGATCCATGCGTCGGATGGGCAAGTAAAAAGTCGGTCCTGCGCCTGATCTCTCGCCAGTCGTGTCGGTCAGCCGTCCCACTGGGTTACGAGATTAAAGGGAAGAGAGAGTGCTCTTGTGTACTGCGCACACACTTGGGCACTATAAAAAATCACTCCTGCGTAACTGGCCTGGTTTCAATGAAACCGGCCACCGTCACCGAGATCGGTGTCGGGAGTATTAAATAAAAAAAAAAAATTGGACTTTTAATAATGTTTTATTAAAACTTTCTTTCCATTCCCAAAAATAGACATTACGCTTTAATTCCTACCCAAGGGTGTATATGTACCTAAATAATAATAAAGTAACCCCCTAATAGGGATGATGACCTACATCAAAAATATTTAATTTCATTAATATTCTTAGAAATATTGGGGCATTACTACTTAATTAATGTAAAAAATAACAATATTTTATGTGTACTTTAGTAATTAGATACATCCAACAAGTACAAATAAGTATTTTTTTTTGCAAAATTAATAAACAAAACCTACATCATTAGTTTGCATATATCATATACAAAAACATTAATTATGGTAAGTATGAACCTAAACGCACAAATATCGGAGATATTTACAAATATGTTCCTGCAGCCGTATACTTCATACACTTTAACGTAGGCGTGACGTCACAGCTAGGTACGCCTTTTTATGGAGCGTTTTTACGAGTCTTGCGAAATTTTGTATTTCAAATCGCTGTACCTTTGAAAATATTGACTTTTGATATACTGTTTTTTCTGAGAAGTTACATTTAAGAGAAGTTACATTTTAGTTTAGTTATATTTAAGAGAACCTACTATTTAATTAATCAATAGAAAAATTCAGTCATCTAGCCCAGGTGTCGGCAACCTGCGGCTCGCGAGCCACATGCGGCTCCTTGGATGTGGGGATGCGGCTCTTTAGTACAATACGCAAATATTATTTACTTTACTTATAAAAAAACATTTAAAATCATTCTGAATCGATGATCGAGGATATGGCACCAATATTATCTCTCAGCTTTTCCCGTTGCTGCACTAGCTTTTCCGCGCATCCAAAGTCGGCGTTAAATATAGGTGACGTGGACCACCACCTACGGTCACGCGCCACAACAGCTATTTACGCGGCTGTTGAATTTATTGTAATTTCCCAAGTGTGCTGTATACAGCCTTCCGGGGTTCTGATGTATCCATGTAGGTTGTATTGCGCTTCCGATGCAAGACAGTTTAGTTTGGAGTTTCACCTGAAGTATAATACTTAGTAGTATTTATTGTTGACAAGAAAAAATAAATGTGGCTCTTCAAAAACCTAGAAATGCTGTAAATTGTAATTTTTGACTCTTCCAAATCAAAAGGTTGCCGACCCCTGATCTAGCCTATTGTCAAGCAGTAAGAGATGCGATCTGATGATTAAGAATGAAATTTATTATTGACTAGCTTTTGCCCGCGACTTCGTCCGCGTGGAACAGTTACTTTGGGATATCGCTAAAATTTACCCACGACTTCATTTACGTAGAAGGAGAACGCGCTTCCCCCTCACGACTGCCCGCTGCGCGCCGTGCATTATTATTGCGCGCTTGATTATTTTATTACCGCGATATCTTCTAAAATACTCATTGAAATCAAATAATGTAAACGGTAAATTTCTTCTAGATTAAATGCTCGTAATGAATTTTACTTGGATAAGGATTAGTATCATATTTATGAAAACAACTTCACAAAATATACGAGTACTTACTTTTAGAACAAATTTGGTTAAAGAGACCTTTTAGTATTGGTTTTACTCCTTCGCTATTTATTATTTGTATTGAGTAGGATAGAGAATAGATTTATTAATCTGAAACATCTATAAGTGAGGGTAAACCTAATTTTTGGCGTGGTGAAAATTGCCGTGGCGACGCTTCGCCACACTTTTGAGATTTTTGGGGCCATTTTGAAATTTGACGTATGGTGAAAACACTATAGAGAAAAAAATTGTCTCGAGTTGAATGGTTTTTGAGGTTTTAATTTAATAGTTTTATTTCAAAAGACAACAAAATAATGCAGTTAAAAAAGATGATTTAATGCGAAAAATGATGATTTATTCCGGTTTGTGAAGAAGGTTCAAAAATACAGTTTTTTCATAAATCCGTGGGAACACTTTTGTTTTCCAAGAATAAAAAATATCCTGTTAGTTATTTCATGTTCTAATCTACCTTTGTGCCAAGTTTCATTTAAATACGTCGAATAGATTGCCTGAAATAACGTCAAATAGGTAGGTACTGTTTTTTGAAGATCTCATGGGAACCGTTTCGTTTTTCGGGATAAAATGTATCCTATTTTACCCTTCAGGTCCTAAGCTACCTACCTGCAAAATTTCATTTTATTCCATCCAGTGGTTTCGGCGTGATGTGATAACAAACACACAGACAGACAGACAGACGGACAGACAGACATTTTTTTCAAAAACGTTATTTTTAGGTTTTGTGGCCTTTTTAGACCCCCCATTTTGAGTTTCACTTAAATATCTTTAATGTACAGACATGACTCCTCTACAGATTTATTATATGTAGTATAGATTACGCGTTTGGGAGCCACCATGCCACGGACATTCATTACCCAACTGCGCGACACAAAGGAGTTGTATTGTGTTTGTTAACAGAATACGGTTCTCTATTCAGTCAACACTGACTACTGACTGGTTAATTTGTTTACGTCGAACCACGTCGATCCGTCCTTAAGTTATGGATCCTCGTGACCGCAGCGCGCGTGGAATGCGAGCCCGCCGCCCGCAGCGCCCGCAGATTTGACCTCAATTTACAGTGTCACGGCTCCTGTACTATCATGTAATTGGTATGCAATTTGGAATATGCCTCTAATAGAATTACCGGCGTATTTTACTAAATAGCTCTGATTTATAGCTAGTATAAGCTCAATTTGATAATGGCAAATGTTCGCTAATTTTAAATGTAAGCTTTCTGTATTATCCGTGTTAAATTAAAAATACTCGTGAAAGAATTATTCGTATGTAATTATGATAGAACTTCACCTACAGGTAGGCTCATCCTCATATACTCATCCCAACTTATCTGTTCAGTAGTTATGGTATAGCATACGGGTATGCGACCCCGGCTTCCCTAGCTATTACTGTCCTATCCCTTGCTGGGCGGTAATATCCTACATTTCCTATTTTCCACTCTAACTTATCAATCTTCCTTTCCAAACCACCTATCCTTCCTTTTCTCTATTCCTTCCCTGGCGACGATGTGGTTCGCCACCCATCACGTCTCGTTTCTCGTAGAGGCGAAAAGCGGACCATGGAGAGCCGCTTCGCTACATTGAATGTAAGAGGAGGAAGGGATGGTAAAAATGAAAGTGGATGAAGAGAAACAAGTATGTAAGGATCGTAGCAAGTGGAAAGAAGTGGTCTCTGCCTACCACTACGCGAAAGAGGCGTGATTATATGTATGTGTATGCATGTATGTATGTATATAAGAATTATTTCGATACGTCAAGAAGAAGTGTATCTTCACGTGTAATGAATAAAGTTCTTTAAATAGATATCTGAAAAACTGCAGTGCCGCGTCGCGTATCGTTTCATTTCGGTGTGAATTGACCCTAAGCGGTGCGTAGTACAGCGCGAACTCCGGGCTCTATGGCCGAGGTACAATAGCGAGATTCGAAAATTTTCGGAACTTTGAACGCGTGTAAAATCACGGCTACCTAATAGTATATGAATAAAACAAAAACTAGTGTATCTATATACATAATAGCTTTATTATAACATAGGCATGTAAAATATCTTTAAACACATTTATAAGAACTAAACCATTTTCAATAGCTGCATAGACGAGGTATGTTGAGGCAAAAAGTGTCTTCAGTTAAATGGCCCCAATTTTAAGATTTTTGGGGTCATTTTGACATTTGATGTATGGTGAATCAAGATGGCGTAAATATTTCTTGTATGAAGTTTTGTTCTGTCTTTACGTACGTAAATGTATGTACGTCATAACCTATCTTGAGTTTTGAAATCTTTGATAGCTGCATAGAGGTAGATTAGATAGAAAACCGTAAATACACAACCGTAAATACACGTAAACGTAAGACAACGTAAACGCAATAAATTTTATTGAACATAATAAATAATAATATTTATATTATGCAATTAATTATTGTTATTATTGGAGAGGAAATTTAAAAAACAAGGTATAGCGTAGGTTTGAAACAAGCATTTCGTATCCATGTTAACAACTGTAACGGAACTTGGAAGTCACTCGCTTTGGTCACTGAGCAAGACTTTTCAATGTTTTATAATGAGAAAATAAAAGAAAATAATTCTTAATTTAAAACATGAAGCGAATTGAAGTGCAGCTGGCCATCTTTACTTTTTAGCGGGACGAAAATAAATAAAGAACGAAAAAGAGCTCAGCCTATTTGAAATGTAAATCTCCAAGCGAGACAGACGTGTTAGAGTGAGATGGACTATATTGTCGACTTGTAGTTGTTGACTCGGAAAATTCGTAAGGCGCTTGGAGTCGTAGTATTTAGAGTTTATGCACAAAGTTGGGCAATAGCATTTCACGAGCGTACTGTTACTGCGACGCAGATTTTGAAAAGCTATTTTATGTTTAAATAACGTTGTAATTCCTCGTTAAATAATAACATCATAGACAATATATTGGAACTTAAATATCAGCTTATTCTGAATGACACAGAATTGCATTTGCCACAAAAACTTAAAACGCTTTCAGTATGCGAGTATTTTCAGCGGATCTACTAGCGAAATATGAATAGCGCTTAAAAATATTAAGGAAAATGTAACTAAAGTTACTTTTTAAGTTAGCCTAATTTACCAAAAAAGTCTCTGGAGACTCTAGAGTCTAGACAATACAATAATATTCAGATAAATAACTGAAACACTGTTTTGTAATAAAGCAAAAAGTGCTTTATACAAAGCCTCCCCCGGGCCCGCGCGAACCTAATTCTCCTTAGCGCACATTGGGCTCGTAAGAGTTCGATGTTTCGGGTGGTTTTTATGAAATTGTCTACTGACTAGATCTTGCCCGCGACTTTATAAGCACAAAAGAAAATCCCATGGGAACTGGACATTTCCCCGCGATAAAAAGTAGCCTTCTATCTCCCCCGTATAACCTTCCCCGTGATACAGTAGCTTCGGGGCCTATTCATTATTCAATACAACAAACAAATCTTTCCTCTTTATAATATTACGAGGGAGGAATTTAGTGATAAGAGAATTGAGACATAACGCGTCAGCCCGGCGAGAAGACAGTAGGTGGGTATTGTGTTTTGTACCACAGCACTGCCCGCATAAAATGTGGTGAAGTTTGCAGTATTGTGTTGTGTCATAGGTGACATACTAGTCATACATGAGATGCAACTACTGTAACGGTCAGTTCACACCGATACGAGACGATAAGCAAAGCGGCGCTGCATTTTTAAAAGAGCCATTCAAAATTTAACTTTATTCACACACACAAGAAGACACACGTTTTATTGCAAGAAAAAATCCCGTGCCAAATTTCATCAACATTATTGACTAACATCATGTAGTTTTGGGACCTATTCAATGCGTACAAACGTAAAAATCTTACCTCTTTATAATATGTATTAGTATAGATGACAGAAGTTACAAGGGTGGACAGAGACAAACAGACGGACGGAGCGAAACTGGGTTCCTAGTAGGTGGTAGGCATCATGTAGGACAATTCTATAAGCGTTATATTATAACCTACATGGAAATAAAAATTTTGAGTTTGAGTTTTTGAGTTTGAGTAAGTAAGTAAACAATTACTACGAATCCTTAAAAACACTTCACAAGCGATAAAGGTAAAACCTTAAAAATAATAATTTGTTCCTATGCCATATCTGTACCATCTAAGTCTACTTCGTATTAATCACACAGAATGCAGCATGAGCTTATGAAAATCATTTTAAGCTCCATTGATGGCATATTATTTCAGAGCGTTTGGCTCGTGTTCAAATAACGCAAAACAGGCTACAATTAAAACCTTTTACACATACCGTAAACATGCAAACGGGTGCCGCTAAATAAATTATGTGCATGTTTATTTTTAAAACCGAATCCCATTCTCACCGAAATAATATTCTCAATTTACCCGTCTGTTGTTACACGCGGTTCCGCTTCGTGCCTTGGGCATTTCAGGACAACATTGTAAAAAGACTAGCTACCTACTTCATGCTATGTCTAAAGTTATTTCAAAGGAGTATGGAGAGCTCCGTGGCCTAGTGGGTAGACCGTTTAATTCGCACTCGAGAGAGTGCAGGTTCGATTCCCAGGTTGTGGCGTGTACCAATGATTCATTCAAGGAATTTTTCAGATATCAAGCACATTATACGGACGCTCTAACGGTGAAGGAAAAACATCGTGAGGAAACCCGCACATGGTTGGCCCCAGACGTATTGACCAGTCATTCCTCTGGACTAGGCTGACTATGTTGTGAGAATGCCGTATGTGCTTGGGCAACCATACGACATTTAAAAACCGACTGTCCCAGGCACTACAGTATTTCAAGAGTATACAGTATATTTCACACAATAAATGATGATAAGCTCTAAGTTTTTTTTTTCATCTTAAGTGCGGTTGCTGAGCACGTTGAATTTCATACATTGTCGTTTACACGGGTACGCGATAGGAGCGCGACAGCAATATATTATTCGTGATCGAGTGAAAGAGACAAGTAGCGTAAAGTATCGATATTAGCGATTAGTTTTTTCAAATTCCTCGTAAACAATCAATCACTTATTAATAGAAATGTCATCAACTTTATTTCACCGGTAAAAAAAACATTTGCAAACAATATGATATAAAAAGTCAGACTATTCTTTCGTATACAAATTTATTCCGTTTAATATTCAAACCACGGCACTGCACTAACCGCAACATAGTCCGGGAGCCCGCGTCGCAGCGATCCAGCGGTTGATCTGAAAAGATACCGCCCGCCGAGCCAATATCGATAGCATTGTACGATACGATATTAGACGGAATATCGCGATATTGTGTGCTGTAATAGTGTCGTCACAATATCGTTACAAAAACGAAATCGACATGGATGGGTTTCTGGAGTTCTATTTATTGCATGTAGGAATCGATGTATTGCTTTATTACGCGATTATTACTGTTAATAGACACCAAAAATTACAGAGTGCGTTGCTCACATTTAATTTTAAAGGAATTTGCTTTTTTGATGATATCATCAACAATATTATCATGGTCATACTATGAGCATGTTGGCGTTTTAAAAATGAGAGTTTTTGATATGCTTTCTGCCGTTAGACCCAACTCTTGTGTGAGCCTTATCTGGTATCGTAAGTGGTATCAACAGTAGTCATATCAATTTTCGATTATTTTTCTGTCTCCAGACGGCGCTTGGTAGGTCCTTGTCATATCAAAAAGCTGTCAGATGTCACGAATTTAAAAACCCTCATTATATGTAACTAGCTTTTGCCCGCGACTTCGTCCGCGTGGAACCGTTACTTTGGGATGTCGCTAAAATTTACCCGCGACTTCAATTACGTAGAAGGAGGAGAATTATTATTGCGCGCTTGATTATTTTATTACTGCGATATCTTCTAAAATACTCATTAAAATCAAATGACGTAAACGGCAAATTTCTTCTAGATTAAATACTTGTAATGAATAACGTATCTACTTGGATAAGGATTAATATCATCTTTACGAAAACACCTTCACAAATAATGCTTACTTTTAGAACAAATTTGGTGAGCATAAAAAGGTTATTGTGAGCCAACCTTAAAAGATAGACATATACTGTCGCAGACTTTTTTTAGAACTTTTATATGGGAACAATTCTGTCATACGTCGCTTTAGTGAAACCTTAACCATTTCCGCAGCGTACGCAGCGAAAGCTCTCAAAAGGAAAAAAAAACCCGATTTTGTAACATTCTTGATTGGTGCTCCGCTCGTATTGAACTTAGCATGATGCTATATAGCCTAAAGCCTCCCTCGATAAATGGACTATCCAACACAAAAATAATTTTTCAATTCGTACCAGTAGTTCCTGAGATTAGCGCGTTCAAACAAACAAACAAACTCTTCAGCTTTATAATATTAGTATAGATAACCACGGATAAGTTAAAACTTACCTTTCCACGAGATGCGTTATGATTGTATACCTACTATATTACTGCGACATCCGTTTACGGGTAAACATTATACCTGTGATTGAAATGCGGCGCTCGAAACTTTGTGAAAAGCTCTTTCAGTGCGGTCCTTTGTCTTCAGTACGCCAGTTGTCATGGTGATGGAACGGCCGAGTAAAAAACACGCTGTATACGTACAGGACGTGTACGGTATGTTTTAGGACATGCTGTGTAGAGTTCGTATAGCTAGCTACACTAACATTTTTAGGACATCTATACAAGTAAATAAAATTGAAGTATATTTTTGTAATTTTAAATTAACAGCTTTTTATATAATGCATAATATAAAAGTATATAGATAGGTACGGTACCGACAGTAAAAAATCAATATTTAAAATTTTTGGTTGTCCGTCTTTCTATATATACGCACTATATAGACAGACGGGCAACCAAATTTGTTGTATATTTATTTTATTTTTAAACACAAATACTTTTTACAAGCGTGTCTATAGTGTTACCTATCTTATACTTAGATAAACATTTCGTTGTTTTTTAGGGTTCCGTAGTGACCCCCCGATGGTTGCACGCCTTGTCGTGGCGGTGGGGCTTAGTAACCGTGGACTGGTCACCCACGGTGAAGCTAAGAGGCAACCGGGGCCGGCCTGTTTGCCGCCGGCTCGCCCGAGGAGGGCGCTCCCAGCGGGCTGAACATGCCCGCAGAGGACGCGCGTGGAGGTGGGACCGCAGAAGAAGAGGAGTGCCGGTATTACGGTGCGCCGTTCTCCCTATCTTCTGCGGCCGTGGAGGGATCGCAGGGGGAGAGGCGTGATGGTATTACGGTACGCCACTCTCCCTACCCCCTGCGAGCTGGCGGGGCCGTTCCGTCGAAACGGCGTTGGTGGGGCCGCAGAGGAAGAGGCATGTCGGTATTGCGGTGCGCCGCTTGCCCTATCCTCTGCGACCGAGGTGTGGTCGGTGGCAGAACCACAGACCTGATCTGCCACCGGATACCAGTTTATCTGGTACCCATGGCCTCCTAGTAGCAGACTCAGGGGGAGTCTGCTACAGTACTGGTGGAGGCCGAGTAGGAAGCGCACCTAATACCATCTGGTGTGCCCATCGTGGAGGGCCTTCGGGCTTTCAAGATGGAGCCGCTTGCAGGCGGCTGCCGCCGACGGGGTCGCGGATGTGTGTATCGTTCCCGTGGCCCCGTCAGAGGGCGGTGAGGAGGAAGATGGGGGGGTTTTTAGTGGGTATACCACGAGTCCCACATCACCACTTGGGTGCCCCCTGCGCCTGGGTGGTATGCGTAAAGCATTTTCCCCCCCGGAAAAAAAAAAAAAAAAAAAAAAAGGGTTCCGTAGTGAAACAAGGAAGTTTCGCTCTGTCCGGACGTTTGTCTATCTATCTGTCCATTCTTCTAACTTCTGTACTACTTATACATGAATGTAATTAGATTTCGGTTTTGGCATCATAAAATAGTATTCATTTTATATTTTACGGACGGCTCTCATACATGTGAAGTGGGGATGAAAAATATTTTTTCATTTTAGCTTATCTTGTAATTTATTAGTTATCGTCGAATATTTTTTTTTAAATAAAGGCAAGGATTGATTTGATACTTACAATACTTTTTTACAAAGTCAACCAATTTCGAGTAGCGGCCTCCAGACTGGTTTATAAGTTGGTCCACCATGGAATTTTAAACTATGAGAAATAGAAACATGTAAGTTTCCATGCTGATAGATAATGCTAAAAACTCTCTAGATTTTTTTTGAGCGAAATTGGACAACAACTTTTGAGGTGATTTAAACCTATTGCGCGTTAACAACGAACGGAATCATTCTTAGACATGTCCTAACATGCTTAGGTTAAGTTGTTTATTTATTTACACAGTGTTTATTTATTTATTTATTTATTTCTAAGGCACATCTACAACACAAACACTAACAATATAAGTAGGTACATTACAATAAGACTAAGTGTTGTGTTTACGTCAATTACAGATATGCACAACATTATTTTACAAATATAAACATAGTCAAAATTATAAAATTAACTAACAAATGATAAGTCGTAATTAATATGTAATAAATAATAATATGTAATAAAAAAATTAAAACGAAATAAGTAAACTAATTCACAAAAAACAATTAAAAATGAAATTTGAATAATAATTATGTTAAGAGTTAAAATTAAAGTATAATGTCAATCATCCAGTATAAACCTAAATAAAATAAAAATAAATTATGAAAAAATAATATCAAACACATGTCATTAAATTACAAAAATAATCACACAAATTACAAATTACAGTCAACAATCAAGATCAAGTCAAAATTATCAATTTAATTATTTATTTAATATCTAATATCTTCCTCTTAAAAGACGTGCGTTGGTCGTGAAACATGTCTAGGTCAAAGATCCTGTGCCAATCATTATAAGTAGCAGGGAGTCTAACTATAGGGCTGTTTTGTCCCAAATTCGTTTTGTACCTAGGGGTATTAAACACTCCCACAGGTTTACGTCGGGCATTCAAATTAGGTACTGCCAAAGACAGACTTTCAAGAAAGTCTTGACAAGGGATTTGGCCTGTAACTACGTCACGTAGGAATACCATGTCCATCATACGTCTTCGTTGTGACAGTGTCTCCATACTAAACGCAGTAAGCCTCTCGCCATATGAGCATCGGTTCCTAATGCCAGTAGAGACATAGGCAAGGTGTCTGGTAAACGAACGTTGTAGAGACTCGATACGTTGAGAGTGGACATTATACATAGGATTCCAAATTACACTGCCGAACTCCAAAATACTTCGCACAAAATTTTTAAATAAAAGAACTTTTGTATCTGGACGCTTAAAATCTCGCGAGTTTCGTTTAATAAATCCCAAAGTTTTGGCGGCCTTATTAACCATATAGTCATAGTGCTGTACAAAATTTAATTTAGAATCAATAAGAATGCCTAGGTCTCTTACGGTCGATGCGAGAGCTATGTTATTCCTGTTAATATGATATAGGGTAGGAATAACCTTTCTTTTCTTCGTGAACCTGATGTGCTGACATTTTGAGGCATTCAATTTCATCCTATTATTCAGGCACCAGAGGTAAATGCGATCTAGATCAGATTGCAACATCCACGAGTCAGCCAAAGAATCTATTTGCAGAGATATTTTCATATCGTCTGCAAAAAGAGAGCAACGGCAATGATGTATACAAGCTACAATGTCATTTATGAATAGCAAGAATAGGATTGGACCCAGGTGGGATCCTTGTGGCACCCCTGAAGACGCAACATATTTAGCTGACTCGTGTCCATTAATCACAACGGATTGCTCACGTAGGTTTAAATAAGACGCAAACCACCTAAGCATATTCCCATCTATTCCGTACTGAATATTTAATTTTTTTATTAATATTTCATGATCAACTAGATCAAACGCACTTGCGAAATCCGTGTAAACCGAATCTATCTGCTTTCCACCATCCACTGCCTTAAAAATAGGAGTTAGGTATGTAACGAGGTTAGTAATAACCGATTTTTTACTTTGAAACCCGTGTTGTTCATCGCAGAGTAATGGTTTAGCTTGATCGACTAGAATCGGACAGACAATAGATTCAAAGATTTTGGCAAAGGATGACAGAATCGATATAGGCCGATAATTTTTAACTTCACTGTTATTCCCTTTTTTTAGTACCGGCACTATACGAGCCCTTTTCCATTCATTAGGAAAGACACCAGATTTAATTGACGTATTGAATATTTCTTTTAATGGGTGGACTAAGGTATGTGCACAATTCTTAATAAATATAGGTGGGATGTTGTCAGGACCACAACCTTTATTTATATTAATTTTTCTTAGATTATTAAGTATAGTGGTCTCGGTAAACGCTACATGAACTAGCTTAGTATTATATTGCGACAAATTAGTTGAGGGTGAATATTCCAGGGGCGGTTCAAAATTATTAGTTGGCTGACCATAAACTGAACTAAAATGAGTAGCAAACAGATTAGCAATATTTTTACCACCAGTGACTGCTCCACATTCCCCTATCATAGTTGAAGGATAGCAGTTCGAGGAAGACTTTTTGTTTTTAATATAAGTCCAAAAAACACGTGGGTTATCTTTGACACTATTCTCCACAGCCTCTATATAATTCCTGTGGCATACGTTAACTAGTTTTTTACATCTTTTTCGTCACAATTCATACTCATATTGGTCACGCGGGTTTCTAAATGTATGCGCTTTACGTCTTAAACTTTCTTTTTCTTTCAAAAGATATATTAGATCCGTTGTGAACCATACAGGGTATTTTGCTTTATGTGGTTTACGCTTTGGTACGTGTTTACTTATAACTTCTTTTAGCACTTCATAAAATTTTTTAACCATATTATCTACATTCATACAAGAAGTAAAGACTTTAGACCAATTCACGTCATTCAATGAGGAAGTGATTTCACTATAGTCAGCTTTATAAAAATTATAGTCACTACGAGGGACACCCTCTACACTAGAGATATCACAGTTAATTCACATATTGGTCACGCGGGTTTCTAAATTTATGCGCTTTACGTCTTAAACTTTCTTTTTCTTTCAAAAGATATATTAGATCCGTTGTGAACCATACAGGGTATTTTGCTTTATGTGGTTTACGCTTTGGTACGTGTTTACTTATAACTTCTTTTAGCACTTCATAAAATTTTTTAACCATATTATCTACATTCATACAAGAAGTAAAGACTTTAGACCAATTCACGTCATTCAATGAGGAAGTGATTTCACTATAGTCAGCTTTATAAAAATTATAGTCACTACGAGGGACACCCTCTACACTAGAGATATCACAGTTAATACAAATATCTATGTCAAGGGGTGGATGGTAAGGATCTAATTTACTTAAGCAATGAGCTTCATTTACACGACATTGCAAATTGCTGAGGACTAAGTCAAGAATTTTATTGTCTTTGTTCATAACAGAATTATTTTGATTTAATCCAGTCAGGGAAATAAAATCATTGAGTGCATAGCCTAAATTGTTTTGATAATTATCAGCAAAAAGAGTTTTACCATCCACTCCTTTGTGCCAGGAAACAAAACCCATATTAAAATCACCTACTATTACGATATCATCAAGTTCGGTAGTTAAATTATTCACAGTATTATCAAGAAAAGTTACTAGTTCATTAAACTTTTTCGGTGCAGATAAGCAGAGGGTGTAAACAGCACAAATACCTATACTTTTGATTTTATTGTCATCGCGCAGTTTTATTACAACCCACAAGTCCTCACATGCACTTTCCTTGTGACTAAGCCGCGAGCTGGAGATAGACTTTTTGACCGCAATAAGAACACCCCCACCATCGCTTTTGTCATAAAATTGGGATGCAGTACGGTCACGTCGATATGTGTTGTATCTCTCATCTATGAATTCAGAATCGTGAATTTTTTCATTCAGCCATGTCTCAGTAAAAATGATAATGTCATAGTTATGTATTAGAATAGATGTCATTGGTTTTAGTGCGCATTCCACGCAAATTTTGATAATATATGTGAAGCATTGTAGCAGGTATGATGTGTCATGGATACATGTTACTGGTAAGCACATAAATATAATATAAATATTTTATTGCAGGTTATTTAACTGAGATAGGCTGTTTATAACTTTCGCAGGAGAGTGGTCAGATTTTCTAATGAAAATTTTTCCATTGCGAACCCACACATATTTGTAAGACAATTCTTTGGCTTTGATTCTTGTTGCAGCATGCAGTGACTTTTTCTCCGGTGTCAGGTGTTCACTTACATAAAGGGATCTCCTTTCACCTCCAATGCCAATCGCGCTGGTATTAAGTCTTTCTTGGCTATTCTTATTGAACTTAGCTATAGCAGCAAGAAGAGAGTCTCGACATCGAGGGCTTTGTAGTTTGACAACTACCGAACGCGGCCGAGTACTACTTGCATTTAGTTTTGCCACTCGGAAGCAGGAAATAATATTGTCCTCCACAGTTTGCGATGAGACAACCTTGGCAATCTGAGTAACTACTTGTGGTACGTTTTCATTTTTGAACTCAGGGAGACCATGTATTTCAATGTTTGATTCCCGATTATGCTGCTCTAGAGATGACAAACGATTTGAGAGTTCAGCCACATTCTTTGATAGATTAATGTTCTCAGTTCTAAGATGCGATAACTCTTCTTCCTGTGTCTTGAGCAATATATTGATCTCATCGTACTTTTGATTCACAAAGTCTATGGAAGTGAGCAATTCCGTCACTTGTTCTTTCAGAGGTTTGAGTTCAGCTTCGAGGATCTTTTTCAATATTTTGGGCAGTTCAGTTTTTAATGCAGTTACAACTTCACTTCGAACCAGATCAAGGAGGCCTGCATTGTCTTCAGCGGTTTTACTAGTTGACGGTTTGTCCTTGCGCTGTTGAGTTGGTTGTACATTATTCCTTCTCAGGGTAACATTTTCACTAGATTGGGAGTGATTATCTTGCATTGTGTTATGTGAACGAATAGGGGTATTCTGGTTATCTTTCTTCGGTATCTTATTAATGCACGCAGGGCAACGCCAGTCTTTCTTTAGATCTTTCGACATGGAGCTAAAATCTTTAATTAGGACATTGGCACACATTAGATCATAGGTACTCTGGCAATATTTGCACTGCAGATAATCTTTATCCTTTATAGGATTATTGCAGCCACTGCACTGGTTTCCCGCCATTTGTAAATTTAAATATTTGTGATGTGAGATGGATACTATTATGAATAATTCTTGGCCTTAATTTAAAAATTTAAAAGTATAAATCCTTGTCTATGGTTGGCGACAGTCATGTGTCATCTCAGACACCTGTCAAGTGTAAGTGTCAATTGTCAACGTTGAATCAGCTGTAGTTAAATTCATCAATTCAAACAACAATGTCAATAATCATTTATGTGCTTATAAGTGTGTTAATCCGTTTAAATTCAAAATAATAACGGATTAAGCTGAGATGTCATAGCCAGTACACAATTTATGTTCAAGGATGGTATGAACAATCTAAAATAATGGTAATCATCACAAATTTCTTGATGGAAATCAACAGTATAATTCTTCAGGCCTTTTATAGATATACTTCTTTAATGATTGTGGTAGTTTATCTAGTTTTTCTGTCTTTGTGACTAGATATATGTACATAAGTGCACTTACCACTTATTTTGCACAGTTGATGTGGGACAATGTTACAAACATTTCAGGTGAAGAGTCAGATTGGTATGTATCACTTGGAAATAACTTTGATCACTTATTTTGGGTTTTAATTATTAAAATTGAATTATTTCTAGGAGACTATGTTTACACTTTGATTGACAGATGTGAAAAAAAAAAAAAAAAAAGGAGTGTATAAAACTAACTGAACTGATTTATTAAAAGCTATTAACTTATCCTTGCCTCAAAGAGAAACTAAATCATGTACGTTATTTATTCAGAAACATTCCGCTTTACCCTACGATTCAATTTAATGTGAATATTTAAATTACGTCGCGAAGTCAAACCGAAACTCGCGCACGTAGAATGTGGGGCAAAGTGAAACTGCGGCATAGTACTAGTTAACGTACACGTACGTACTACGAGACGACATTTTTTTCCCTCCAAAAGAATGTTAAAGAGGGTTAGGTAATTGAGATGCGACTTTAAAAGTCAACCACACCGAGACGCGTAGCAACTCAAATATGAAATTTTTACTACACAAATAGTTATACTACAATGAAACGCGTTGGGACTGCGGCGCTGCGCTGTACAACGCGGTGCAGTTCGCAATTAGATATCTAAAGGGCACACTCACAGTTTTCCGGATGATATAAATCTGTCAGTTCATGGGCGTAGCTGGGGGGGGGGGGGGGTTTAGGGGGTTCAACCCCCCCCCCCCCCCCCCCGAAATGGGCCGGCTGGTATATATATACAGAGATCTGACCCATATACAGAGGCGTATTTAGAAATTTTGCATCCCAGGACAATTAATATATTTTGCCCCCCCTCTACCCTATCTGAAAGATGATTTTTTTAAGTTATTTTAGAAAAAAAAATTAACAGCCTAAAACAGAACTTTGATACTAATTTGTACTATATGTATGTGTTTATGTTAAATGGGTTTAAACTGAGAATTCGAGCAAATGTTTTTTAATCCTTTGCCTGTAAAATCTTTTTAAATTTTAAACCCTGAAAGACTGTTGTACTAAAAAAAAAAACAATAAAATCAATAGCCTAAAATAGAAATCGTGAACCTATGGTACGCATGCCATCGAATCCTCGAACCTATAGCACAATATTTTGACATAATTTGGGCACGTCACTGATCGCAAAATGTTGTAATTAAGTACGACGAAAAAAGTATTCATCGTTATTTACTTTCTCGAAACACAACCCCCCCCCCCCCCGAAAGTAATGTACTATTAGTCGTTTTATTTTCTTGAACCCCACCCGAAACTAAATCCTGGCTACGCCCATGTGTCAGTTAATCGTAATAGCCCACACACCAACTGTTCCGTTTAAAGTTTTGGACAGACGACTAACACGAACTGATAGTGTGTGGCCGCTTGACGATTCCGATCTGCGTCGACAAATGTCGGCCGGACAGTCTATGGCTATTGAATGAACACATACTAGCGGGTAGTCATCCCGCCGATGTGTGGACGCTCAACCTGATGTCAGATCATTTCCGGCGGCCGATCCTACGGTGGAAAACTGCCGACTCCAGACTGCTAGTGTGTAGCCTCAAAAGTAGCAGCAGGGCATTGCCGGCAGACAAAAATCGCTTTAGTGTGGTGCTATTGACCTAGGACGGCAGGCCGCCGGATAGGACCAAAGACTGCGGGCGGACTGTTAGTGAGTTACAATAAAATAAATACAATAAAACGTTTATGTTGTGTAGCTGTTCAGTTTTTAGTCGCTTAGTGGGAACTGATGCTTAAGATTATTAAAAATTATAAAAGCATTCTTAGGTTTTCTCAACCTACCTTTTCCTGTTTAGTCTTATTGTTATTTTTCTTCTTCGCAAATGTTTACTTAAAAATATTTAATTTTAATTCTAACCCTAATTCCAGCAAGGGAGAAATTCACGCTTGGTCCAAATAGTATGAATTTGTAGAAAACTAGCTTCTTTCCGCATCTCCGCTCGCGTAAATACAGCCCACGCGAACACTCAACTTTTTCGATGTAAAAAGTAGCTCTTGTGTTAATCCAGAGCTTAAACTACTACCTTTACATCCGTTAATGGATGATTTATACATTATTCTCCGAGCGACATAACCACTCTTGAAATACTGTAGTGCCTGGGACAGTTGGTTTTTAAATGTCGTATGGTTGCCCAAGCGCATACGGCATTCTCACAACATAGTCAGCCTAGTCCAGAGGAATGAACTGGTCAATACGTCTGGGGCCAACTATGTGCGGGTTTCCTCACGATGTTTTCCTTCACCGTTAGAGCGTCCGTATAATGTACTTGAGATCTGAAAAAGTCTCATTGGTACACGCCACAACCTGGGATTTGAACCTGCACTCTCTCGAGTGCGAACCAACCACTAGGCCACGGAGCTCTCTAAACTACTATCGTACCAAATTTCGTTGAAATCCGTTCAGTAGTTACTGCGTGAAAGAGTAACAAACATCCATCCATCAATTTATCCATCCTCACAAACTTTCAAATATTTTATAATAGTGGGATTGTTTATTACTCGTAAGATGCAATATACTTTGCGGAAACACGCCCCGCGAGTCGCAGTAGTAATCGGTGTCAGCCATTACTCAAAAGTGCACGGGTCGCTTTTCTGCCACGTCGCTTAGTGCGTACGTAACTAAAAGCCGCGGCACTTAGTTCTTGCACTATGATTGTAGTTGTAAATACACTTGCGTCTTTGTTGCGCTCGAATGAACGATAATAACTTGCTCGTATTAACTTGCCTTAAATAATTTTAACAGTCAGATATGCTCGGGTTTTGAATGAGTACGTCTGTGTAAAATTGCAGTCTTAGCTTGACAGGTTATATTGTTACGAGGAATTTTGATTAAAAATAACGCAGTTGGAGTTTTCATCAACTCTGGGATCTCTTCTACATAAAGGGTGTTTTGTAATCACATTAAACTACAACAGTGATGCATACTGTCATTAACAGTATGCATAACTTAAAAATTTACGTTATTTACAGAAAAGTGTTTTACGCTCCAGCCACGACGTCTACGTTGAATCTCTTGGGGATTCTTTTTATGTTACAATGGAGACACAAATGATACAATTCATAGCATTACAATATGTTGGTTTATTCATACACGTACAACAGATACATTTAATATATAACACATATAACAAAGGAGAATACTAATACATGTATATGCTGTACATAGCCTTTCGGCTAACTGAATAATCTATCTTAAGCTTCAACATGACAGGAGAAAGTTTGGCATTGACATAACATACTCTTAAATAATTATAATGTTATGTAACAGAAAGTAACTTAACTAACATTTCCTGACAAAGAGTTGTGCGTACTGCGTAGTGCGTAGTTAGAGAACTACGCATGGACACCCTCGTACTGAATTCAAAGTACCCGTTTTGAAGGTCACGCGCCCAGTGGGCTGTATAGGTGTGCGATTATAAATAGAATTTAAGTATTTTATAGGATAATCTGATCAAAATTTAAGGCCATATATTATGTATTTTTGGAATGACAATCGAATTCTGATTTTATTATTTGAATATCTATTGAATTTGCTAAAGAACCATTCTGTATAGATAATATACAGATATTTGAACAACTAAAGAAGTTTGAATTTAATGCTATGTGCAAATCGATCGGCTCGAAAGAATACCGCAGCCTCGCAGAAAACTGGCGTGTAATAATGCCCCAGATCCGCTTAGTGATGGTACCGGAGGTTGAAAAAAGTTTTGAGTTATCAATATCAGAAACGTCCATGTGCGTCAGGTGTTCGTGGGTGGCGGTAATCGCTTACCATCAAGCAATCCGTCTGCTCATTTTCCGATCAGTTCCGTAAATCACACACGAAACATTTAAAAACGGCACCGATTCATTTATTTCCATATAATATATTCCAAAAGTATTACAGAATATTGAGTTTCAATCCCTCGATTACTGCGGACAGTCGGCGCAGTCGGACGGATCAGATCGTTTTATATTGAAACAACTTGTAACTTGTCAAGATATATTTAACAAAAGCGGTGAATTTTACTGAATTATTTTTTATTTTACTTATGCTTTTCCCGCAGCTCCGATCGTGTTAAGATAACATATTACGATCATTCCCCTTAAGGCCGTCCCCCGAGCAAAAGACCTTGAGGCGGTCAGACGCATAACTCAGTTCAAAATTTTTCACATAACTTAGTTCAAAATTGACCAAAAAAAAATTTAAACGGCGAATATCTAGCTTATGAAATTGCCTATCTATTGGTGTGTGTCCCAAATAAAATTAACTTGTAAATACTATGGAGACGCTAAAACTATAATCGAATGTTACATTAGTACTACTAAGTTACAACAACTAAGTTATGTGAAAAATTTTGAACTGAGCTGTTATGCGGCTGACCGCCTCAAGGTCTTTTGCTCGGGGGACGGCCTTAATGAAACTATTTTTACGGATTTTTACATAAATGGAGTTCAATTTTCAACATAAGAATCCCTGTATCTGTTGACAAAATCGCCTTTAAAATATAATAATTATTGTGTAGTTCAAATTATGTAATTTTATTACAAATACTAGCTGTGAATACCCGCTTCGCTGGGTCATTTTTAATTGTAGTTATTTGTTAATGATAATAATTTATCACTACTTACATGGCCATACACTTTAAGATCAATCTAGAAATTTCCAGAACGTTCTTGATCGTTAAGAACTGTTTCTAAATCGTTCTGGAATATTCTAGATCATTCTATAATTTTGAAGAACAATCCAAATCATTTTAGATTAATGATAATCACACATTTTTAGAAATCACATGTTTGAACCCCCGTATCTTCTACACCGTTATATTATATCAACTTGCAGCCACCATAGTGCAAGATGGGAACCTTGTACCTACATACAAACACTGTGACTGTGACAATGTTTGTGACGTGCTATTTTAGCTGCAGAGTGAAATATAGGGATACACGCCTATATTTTTATATATATATAATAGATTTATTTCGGGAGATCAGACGGTCTAGTGGCGTGGTGACGCAGCGATGTAGCGCATCACAGCAAGCGCTTAAAATGTTATAGCGGATTCGAAAGTTAATTATAACACCAACAAGCTATTTAAAACCGTTTCGGCCATGGGGTAACATTAACCCGACCTATTAATACTCCATACCCTTTTAACAGTTTCCAACCCTCAAAAACTATAACATACTTATTAATTTGTAAAGTAACGGTCAATCCCATGCGGGCATGTTAAAATTTAAACCCGACCATTCACGTTTAATTTGTTGTATCAAATAGTAATTAATATTGGTAATAAATTATGGTTTATGATAATGGTAACATTTTTAATTATTTTTCTGTATCGTCTTTACATAAACAGTACGTATGCCAAGATATTATCCGTAAATGTATTATGCATACCGTTATAATATAAAGCGTGAAATCGTACATTTGGCAGAGATAAAAGTAATCTAGATCCTTCCCGGTGGTCTATTCTATTTCCGTACCTATATTGAAAATCTGTTTAATGGTTTAGGCATGATAGACATCGTATCAGACATATAAACTGAGTGACATAATAGTATATTATTTATTTATATTAAGTAAGAATGTATTTCGCAACGATAAATTTATTTTAGGTTTTTGTATTCAATCGTACTAATATTATAAAATGTGAAAGTTTGAGAGGATGGATGGATGGATGTTTGTTACTCTTTCAAGCAAAAACTACTAAGCTGATTTCGATGAATAGGCTCTGGATTATAGGCTTCTTTTTGTTTCGAAAAATACAGTGTTCCCATGGGATACTGTATTTACACGGGCGGAGCCGTGGAAATCAGCTAGTAATATTATGTATTACGATATATACAATATGCGCATAATATTACGCGTTTACTGAATATAAACTAAGTACTTTTGCACGGTGCTAGGTTTTCCGTAACGTTATAAATGCCACTGTGTATGACTGTAGGTATTAAAAACCTAACCAAGAGCATGTCAGGACATATTACCTATCTATCTACGCACAGTAGGTTTTTTTTTTTTTAATTAGGTACTTCAAAATTTACGATTCAATTAGACAAAACAAATGTCTTATCTATAGTATTTAGTTGAATCAGCATGAAAAATGTTACAATTTTTTAACTTACAGTTAAATATCTACCAGACAAGGTACTCCACTTAAATTTCCTACCTATAGTATTTAGTTGAAGCAGCACGAAAAATGTAACAATTTCTAAACTCTTTCAGTTGAAAAATATCTACCAGTGGGGTTGTAACTTGTAAACCATTTTGCAGCTCAAAAAAACATGTACGAATCTTAAAAAGATCTATTCGATGGTATCCTATACGATGTGGTAGAATATTTTTTTATCTTTACGGGACTGAGAAGATAAAACGTAAAATAAATTTAATTTATGATGTCGAAAATAAAGCCTAATATAATATTATGCAATATATAACTATCAGATTTAATATATTAATATTCATAATTACCAAAGCAACTGAAGACGAAACGACGGAGAAACAAAGAGATTCCTTGTAGTTACTGCGGGATCCTTTTTTTTTTTCCGGGGGGGAAAATGCTTTACGCATACCACCCAGGCGCAGGGGGCACCCAAGTGGTGATGTGGGACTCATGGTATACCCACTAAAAACCCCCCCCCCATCTTCCTCCTCGCCGCCCTCTGACGGGGTCACGGGAACGATATACACATCCGCGACCCCGCCGGCGGTAGCCGCCTACAAGCGGCTCCATCCCAAAAGCCCGAAGGCCTTCCACGATGGGCGCACCAGATGGTATTAGGTGCGCCTTCCTCCTCGGCCTCCACCAGTACTGTAGCAGACTCCCCCTGAGTCTGCTACTAGGAGGCCATGGGTGCCAGATAAACTGGTACCCGGTGGCAGATCAGGTCTGTGGTTCTGCCACCGACCACACCTCGGTCGCAGAGGATAGGGCAAGCGGCGCACCGCAATACCGACATGCCTCTTCCTCTGCGGCCCCACCAACGCCGTTTCGACGGAACGGCCCCGCCAGCTCGCAGGGGGTAGGGAGAGTGGCGTAACGTAATACCATCACGCCTCTCCCCCTGCGATCCCTCCACGGCCGCAGAAGATAGGGAGAACGGCGCACCGTAATACCGGCACTCCTCTTCTTCTGCGGTCCCACCTCCACGCGCGTCCTCTGCGGGCATGTTAAGCCCGCTGGGAGCGCCCTCCTCGGGCCAGCCGGCGGCAAACAGGCCGGCCCCGGTTGCCTCTTAGCTTCACCGTGGGTGACCAGTCCACTTACTGCGGGATCCTAAAAAGCCATCTGTACTTTAAAGTTTAAATATTTAACTACGATTTTATTCCTGTACGAGATTTGATTAAGTGCCGCGATTTAATTCTCGATACACGTAACGGGCTTGGCCGAGCAGGTTTCGCGAAATCGAATCTGATTTATCTTATTATTTGCTCAAAGAAAATTGATCTTTTTCCAGCGTAGGTTTATGCAGAACATCGACATAAACCTACGCTGGAAAAAGATAAATATTGGTATGTACGGAATATTAATAGTCGATAGAGATAGGCAAAAAGATAAATATTGGTATGTACGGAATATTAATAGTCGATAAAGATAGGCTATCTCTACAACATTACGTATGATCTATCTAGGTTAACCCATTTACCGCCGTACCTAATTGCGTACAGCATACCAAATTTAATTGTAAGGTGAAACTGTCTATAGCCAGTCAGAGGTCCCGAGGTTTTTGTTACTACTAAACAGAGTATCGTTCAGATCACATTTGATCTAAACATGAACAAATATATTAAAGTCATCGAAATCGAATAAATGTATCATAGTATTTCTTTTTTAAAACAGCCTCCGTGGTCTAGTGGCTTAGTGCTTGGCTCTCAACTCGGGTCGTGGGTTCGATTCCCGCATCGGAACAAAAAAAAATGTTGTTTCCAAGTTTGGTTAGGTTATTTTATTTACCGACTTTGTACATGCCCATCCGACATGTAAAAATTCGGTCCTGTGCCTGATCTCTCGCCAGTCGTGTCCGTCATCGGTCCCTCTGGGTTTCCAGAGGAAGAGAAAGTGTATTCTTGTGTCCTGCGCACACACTTGGGCACTATAAAATAACTCCTGCGTAGCTATCCTGGTTTCAATGAAACTGGCCACCGTCACCGAAATCAGCGTGGGGAGCTACTATTACTGTATTTCTTAATTGCACGATAAATAAGCAAACATTTAATAGATTCCATAATTCTCTTTGTTTACGTTTATATTAAATTGTATCTGAACGGTGTATAGGGCAGGGCCCAGTGAGTTACTAGGGCAGGGCTCAGTCAAGTCGTTTAACGGAATGGCCGTTTTTATCACAGTCGGCCGGCAATTCGTCGCTCGCTCCATTTTCCCGCAAACCAACCCGGCTATTTTGAATATCCTTTCTCTACGAAATTAAATAACACCAGCTCCCGGAGGAAGTATAAAAATGTATTGCGCGCTGTCTTGTGTCGTGTCATTTGTTTTACTAATTGAATTGAACGATTGATGTGTTTTGATTAAACTATACATATGACTTTCTGTTGTGTATGTGTTTTACAAAACCTTATACTTATTATAGAAAATCACGTTTGAAACAATTTTTTCTCTTGGGGATTATTCTACGAATTAAGTTTTTCTTCGCGTTTATTATTTGGTGTGCTTTAAAAATTATACAGTAAATTCATATTCAAAATGCTCGGTTGCTGAGGTTTTTTGTCGGTAGTTTATCTATTCAATAGAGCTATTAGGTATATAGATAAACTAACCAAAGTATAATTCACGACCAATGGTGTGGGCTATATACCTATTTATCTCTTCTTCTTCTTCCGCCAAAAAAAGCGCTTGTTAGCGCTTGCTAGCGCTAAAGAAAAATAACTGATTAGCGGCCAGGACACGTTTGCTAACCTCGAACATAATCCGCCATTTTGCTTATTTTACGCCAGCGGTCGCCATTTTGCTTACGCTTTTGTTAGCGATATTTTCCGCAGAACACAGCAATTGTACAACATATAAGAGTAACATAAGGGGATAGGGGTTCAAATCTGCATCTCCACGATAATCTTACTCTCCGATAGACATTGTATGTTAAGATCGCAAGTTGGCTTAGTTTCAAAATAGTACAGGGCCTCTAGTTAAGTTGCATTCGATAATTTCGACGGCGAAGTTCGAAAACAAAATGTATGGGATTTGACATAACGCATCGCAAGCGACATGTCACATGACGATGACTTACGTCAAATCCCATACATTTTTGATTTCGAAGTTCGTCGTCGAAATTATCGAATGCATCTTGACTAGAGGTCCAGTTCGTACCAAGTAGATCAAAAGTTCGTCGGAGACTTTTGTGCGAATTTTACAAAGTTACAGATAGTAAAACCTTAGCGGGTTTTTATTAGCGGCCTATAACTTTTATTTGAAGACGCGCTAAAGAGCTTTAGGAATCGCAGAGTCCACAAATATACTCTTACGTATAAAATGTTATGTTTTATTACAACTTCGTTGTTACTTGTTTGATCCAGTTGCCTACATTTTAAATAATAACATTACAGAGAGCATGTCAGGACATGATTAAGGAGGGTTCCGTATCTATCAACGCGCAATAACGCGGAATAGAACGAAAGTATATTAATATAATATATTTTCTTGAGTACTTTGGAACCCTAGAAATCATCTTGTGAACAAAGGCAGTTCAACTATGGGAGAGCCACGCTTCGGCACAAATGGGCCGGCTTGACCGGATAAATACCACGACCTCGTTGTTACGCCGAGTGAGTGAGGTAACCGGAAGCCCAAGAGGGTGTTGCGTCTGTCCATTGGCAGCTGTACTCGCTTACCATCGGGTAATCCGCCTGCTCGTTTACATAAAAAAGCGCGACAGAAGTAAAACCATTATTCAAAGTTTTTAGGGTTCCGTAGTACTATAATGAATCCTTAGTTATTCTCTCTGGTGTTTCTAATTCGGCTTATATTAGTGCAATCAAACCGAAAGCTAAGTATTTAGCTGCTTATCTGTCCGTCTTTCTTTAATCTATGCCAAAACTAAAGGTGCTTTAACCTAAAAAATCTATCGTCAGCGTGTCTTCATGTAAAAATTTTTCATTCATAAGAAAAGTCTTATGGAGCTGTTTCTTGTTTACATATAGTGAGTAGTGAGTATTGTCTTATACTAGTCTCCTGACATACTTCATACGCTTCGCTACTCCTTTCATACATTTTGCAGAGTCCTCTTGACTTCTTACTATCTATACAAATAAATAAAATTGAAGCGTCTGTTTGTAATTTTTAATTAACAGCTTTTAACTTATTGCATATGGAATTATATTGTGTAGTACAATAAAAATATTTTATTTTATTGTTTGTCATTCCGTCTGTCTGGTTGTGCCTGCTAAGCTCTAAAACGCATGGACCGATTTTCATAAGACTTTCACTGACAGGTAGATGAAGGCATATAGGCTTATACTTTATCTTAGGGTTCATTTTGAAAAATACAGTTCCGTTTTCGTTAGCTCTACGCTAATGAAGTTGCAGGCACCATCTAGTAAAGAATAAAAATAAAATATCTCCTAGTAATTTCAAACTACCAGCTTTTTACATATTTTAGTAGCATATTAAAGTTTATTCAGTATGGACTAATTTTGATGAGATTTTCGGTGGAAAATATTAGCTGTTTTCATTAACTATTACAGCTATTTTGCAGTTATAACATAACAAATATCTATGTGTGGAGATAAGGCGTTTCCGTTGGTATTACACAAATTGAGTTGCGGATAACACATATTACTTAATCTACATCTACGAGTATATCTATAGTAATATGACAAAGATGAATATTAATTTTAATTAATAAAATAAAGAGGAAAAGTTTGTTAGTTTGTATGTTTATTTGTTTGTTTGCATCGAGAAGGCTCCGAAACTACTAGACTAATTTTGAAGAAATTTGGCACATATATAGAGTAGACTACGGGGAAGGATATAGGCAGTAGCCCCGTAGTCCGATTCCCCGATTTTTCCGGTACGGTTTCCGCGAGATAAACTTTTGCGCGCACGAAGTCGCGGGCAATATCTAGTATGCTATAAGGTTAATTGTTTTGTCTTCTAGACTATAGATAATTTTATATTTATGAAAAAAGGTTCTACAAATTGTAGATACAATACGATCAAGTGTAATAAATACGTTTAAATACAGAATTGGATTATAGCCAATGATCCCATAAGTTGTCTACGAGTATGTAGTATTCGACAACGAATTTCCATTTAGACATTTGGTCCCAGTTTACATGTAAACGAGTTACATAATATAAAACCGGTCAAGTGCGAGTTGGACTACCAAACGGCAAAAAAAACAAGTTTGTTCTATGGGAGCTCCCATATTTATTTTATTTTAGTATTTGTTATTATAGCGGCAACGAAAATATATCATCATATGTGAAAATTTTAACTATCTAGCTAACAGGGTTTGTACGATACAGCCTGGTGAGTGGTGACAGACGGACGGGCAGCAGAGTCTTAGTAATAATGTCCCATTTTAGCCTTTGGGTACGGAACCCTAAAGAGGGTATTTTTAATAGAAACGCACATAGTACGTACGAGTTTAGATCACGATTTCAATCATCAATGTCCTTTTCATACATATCGTCTGTCATTTCCATAGAAAAACGAAGATTGCCGAGGGCCATTAGAATCACGGTTCTACTGCACTACCATGTGGCATTCATGTGCCGTATTTTAACGACCCCAATCGTATGCTTTTAAAATTTGGCTTGCATCAACGTAGACTGTTTGCTGTAGGCTAGGTAAAAAGTAATTGGCGTATGTTGAAAAGGCTTAGCGGTACAACGGATCTCATCAGCGCATGGTTAGGGTTAGTTTACACTGAAACAAGACGCGACTCTACGCAGCGATGCATATTTAAGATAGCAAGAAATTGAACTTTATTCATACAACAAAAAGATACACGTTTCGTTACAAGAGCGGCGCCGGACTATGCAGAGCGGCGCAGTGTGACGACCTCTGTGGCTCAGTAGTGCGCACTGCACTACTGAGCCACAGTTGATGCTTAAGTCAGGGGTCGCGGGTTCGATTACCGCCGAAGGAACAAAAAGTTTTTCTGTGTTTCTGTGTCATGGATGTGTTTTAAATGTGTGTAATATATAATAAAAATCTTAAATATATGTATAGTATAAAAGTATTAAATATATTTTTCGTTTTCTGGTACCTGTAACACAAGTTCTTTGGATACTTAGCATAGGTCCGGATTGAAGTGGTGTGAAACGTACATACATATTAATATTATTATAGTTTGACGATCGAACTCTTGACCCTTACCAGTTCACACTGAGACCTGCATTTTTAATTAAGATAGCTATTGAAAATTGAACTTCATTCACTACACTACAGGATACACGTTTCATATGACATCAGTTATACACTGCACATGCGCTGCAACTTGACATGCGAATTCTTACAATGGACCATTATTCATTACACAAGAAGTCTCTTCTTTATACTTTATAGCTGAAGAGCTACTAAGAAATTTATAGTAGGTTTTTGAGGCACGTTGAACCTTGTCCTGTACTTCTCCTATTGTACTTCAACACGATAATGCAGGCCTGGCTGGTCAGAAGCGGAACTACTCAAAATACAATTTTTTGAAAATTTGCCAGGCCTGCATTCTCCTACAGTAGGAGAAGTACAGGACAAGGTTTTAACGTGCCTCAAATACCTACCCTGAATTTCCTTGTAGCCTTAGGGCTATTAATTTTAATAGCAATCTTAAAATTGCCGCTTTGCGTGTCGTTTCGTGTCGGTATGAACTGACCCTTAGTGCAATTTCGGCTGAATAGAGCCTGCCTCATCTTGATGACATCGCTCTTATAAGCGATATCGCAAAAACGAAGTGTACGCCTCCAGTCTTTGAGTTTTGCAGCAGAAAATTATAATATACTAGGTGATGCCCGCAACTTCGTGCGCGCAAAAGGAAATCCCACGGGAACTGTTAATTTTGTGGTGATAAACATTAGCCTATGTTCTTCGCCATGGTGTACTCTATATTTGTGCCAAATTTCAACAAAATCAGTGCAGTAGGTTCGGAGCATATTCTATGCAAACAAACAAACGAATCTTTCCTCTTTATAATATTAGTATATATGTATAGAAGTACATATAATACGAGTTTTTCGAACATTGTACAACTAACTGTTGCCTGCGACTTCGCTTGCGTAGAACTATGTTTTATGGGGTTTTTGAACGTTAGTTATTAAATAAGTTGAATAGATTTTTTGTTGCTCACCCGTCCGTGATTCGTGTAATGAAGGTGCCTTTGTCTCCGGAACTATCGAACTAAAGGGTGACTCGCTATAAATTCTCTTTCGAATCACCCAACTAATTGCGACTGTTATAAACTTTGATTAATGAACGAAACTACAAGAGAAGAATTCAGCATTACAAGATTTTAATTGATTTTGTGTGAAAATAAATAATAACGAACATTATAATATGCATTTTTTATTTAATATTTCGGTTCACGATTCTATTGGCTGTAAAAAGAGAATATTCTGTCATAGGTCTTTTGCGGAGGTCGAAAGTTTTACATCACACAAATAAGCACGCATACAAATAAGCATTATAGCACACATTGATAATAGTAATAATAAAAAAACTTTGGCATTTTCATCCGTTAATGGATGATTTATTCAGTATTCTCCGAGCGACATAACCACTCTTGAAATACTGTAGTGCCTGTGACAGTTGGTTTTTAAATGTCGTATGGTTACCCAAGCACATACGGCATTCTCACAACATAGTCAGTCTAGTCCAGAGGAATGTTATAAAAAGTAATATCATCCTCCTAATCCTAGTACTATTGTAAATGTGAAAGTTTGTGAGGATGGATGTATGGATGGTTGAATACTTGTTACTCTTTCAAGCAAAAACTACTAAACTAATTTTGATGATATTTGGTAAGGTAGTAGTTTGAGTTCTGGATTAACACATAGGTTACATCCCGAAAAATTAGGTACGGTGTTTCCGTGGGAAACCGTATTTATGCGAGCGGAGCTGTGGGCAAAAGCTAGCATTATAAATGTATTTTTTTTAAGAATCGATGGATGTTTGTTTCTCTTTCAAGCAAAAACTACAGAATGGATTTTGGTGAAATTTGGTATAGTAGTAGTGTTCCCTTGGGATATTGTTATAACGCAGGCGGAGAAGCGAGCAAAAGCTAGTATCGGCATCGTCGTAAAATATTTCGACAATGTAGCACCGATTTAAACATTAAACAGAATTTCCTGGTCATAAAACACAAATCAATTTACAATCCTCTAAACCTGTCGTAACTATCTCTACCTTGTCTCTACCTGCAGGATTACTGTGTTGGGTTGGGTCTCTCGTAAACTTGAAACTTAATTTATTAGCTATCAGTTGGCACAGAGTAATAAGCGATCAGTAATAATTGTACTTAGTCATTTTGTTATATTATTTATTACACACTTACTGAGGACACGTTTAGTCTTATAAATACGAGGTGGTTAGGACTTCTGTATTTTTTTATTTGAAAAAAAAATGAAACAAGTATACCGATTAATGACAAATAAAATGACATAGTTATCTCAAGGTACAGTTGTAGTTGTATACTCCACTACGTTTACACACACACGGAATACTTAACTACACAATGTGATATACAACAAAACATTATACATTCGCTTTACAAGTTTTGTTGTGTCATTAAAACATCAGTAATTTGTTTTTTAAATACATATTTTCCTGCAACAAAATTTTACATATTATTTATATTAATTAAGTTGTCATAATATATTTTATTAGTCTGTGCAGGGGTACACGTTCACCAGTATTTGTACGACGTGTCCATCACGCCTACTGCGGACTAGTCATAGAAACCTATAGGTCTTCTCAGAAATGCAACCTATATAGCGCAGTTGTCTAGTCAGATAAAGGATTCAACCGAGACATCTAACGGAATAAGAAAATCATTTCAGTTCGGAGCCTATTCAACGCAACCTTACAAACATTCCAACAAATACATAAAAAGATAAACGTTTCATTGCAAGGGTGTATGTATCTTTTTATGTAGTGAATAAAGTTCACTTTTGAATCGCTATCTTTAAAAGTGCTCGCCTCGTCGCGTCTCGGTTTGAACTGACCTTAACCTCTCTTGGGAATAGTTTTATTGACTAGGCCACAGTGTACAACCGTAAATCAGTAGTGAGCAACTACCCAACCGAGGGTACATATTGTAAAATATATGTACCTTGTGGCCTAGTCAATAAAGGTTCATTTGCGGTGACCGCATTTTGATTCTTGTGGTCATACAAACGCGCCCTAATCGTCAACATTTGTTACGTCAACAAATAATAAAACAGTACCTGGATGACCGAGCTTTGCTCGGAGTTCTAGTAGTATGGAAAAATTAACAGATGGAGATTTAAAAAAAAATAGTCTGACCGGGACTCGAACACGAGACCCCAATTTACCAAAATCACAAAAAGTCCAACGTACACGTAGTGTACGCTTTAACAATTGGAAACTGAAATAACTAATTATTAATAACGTTACATAAATTAACGAAAAAAAGCTGATAATTCACTTTTTCTCTGGGTTATCACCTAGCTAGGATGATTTTTCTCCCCCAAAAACCCGTGCATATTGTTGTAGCCGTTTCCAAGATTATATTATTATACACTAGCTGTTTCCCGCGGCTATCGATATATAATATATTATCGGGTATCCCACGAGAATACTGTACATTTCCGGGATAAAAAGTAGCCTATATTTTAATCCAGAGCCTAAACTACTACCATACCAAATTTCATCGAAATCCGCTGTGTAGTTTTTGCGTGAAAGAGGAACAAACATCCATCCATACATCCTTATAATAATAATATAATGCAATATCTATGGACGCTTCACACCACGTCAATCTGATCCCGTGGTAAGTTCTCGAAGAATTTGTGTTACGGGTACCAGACGACGGAAATATATTTAATACTTTTATACTATACACATCCATGACCCAGGAACACAGAAAAACTTTTTGTTCCTTCGACGGGATTTGAACCCGCGACCTCCGGCTTGAGCACCAACACGCTCAACCAACTGAGCCACAGAGGTCGTCAAATATTATAAACTTTCACATTTATAATATTAGTAAGATAAGAAAATATAATCATAATTTGCTATTATTATCAAAGAAAATTATCTATATCTCTACAAAGTAAAATGCGGACATTTTTATGGATTGAATAAGAAGATTAGTCGCAATTGATCAATCAGCAATCAGGTAAGAATCAGGCAAGATCTTAGGTAAGTCTTGTGTGCTACATTCATCAGTTGGATTAGCTGAACAAAAGGCTCACAGTCTTTTTAAATAAATTACGTTCGCTTTTTTACTACAAGACTCTGGAATTAGAGAAATCCTAGGATTAAAAATACGGGTACGGATTAAGCCGATTTTCCACCCACCCACTTTCCGACCAAGGTTTTCTTTAACAGGCCTTATAATGTAACAGCACGCTATGTTGTATATATTGCATACTTTGTTATTATAATATTTAACTAGCAAGATAGTAAACTGGCGAAAGATTGTGAACTGAAACATAACGCTTACAATTTAACGTATTATTCTTCGTTAGGTACAATTATTTTAATATTTCGTTACATTAACGAACTGAAACTGTTATAGTGCAATATCCGGTATAAGAAATATACATACATACATACATACATACATACATACATACATATAATCACGCCTTTTTCCCGTAAAAGGGTAGGCAGAGACCACTTTTTGCCACTTGATACGATCCTTACATACTCGTTTTGCTTCGTTCACTTTCATTCTTACCATCCATTCCTCCTCTTACATTCAACGTAGCGAAGCGGCTCTCCACGGTCCGCTTTTCACCTCCGCAAGAAACGAGACGTGATGGGTGGTGAACCACATCGCCGCCATTCTGGATAATTGAATTATTTTTATGATTATCCGTTGCGTTTCCACGGATTGGTGGGGAGGGTAGGAATAGGGAAAGGGAAGGGTAGGTGGTGTGGAAGGGAAGATTGGTAAGTTAGAGTGGGAAATAGGAAATGTAGGATATTAGGTAACGCCCAGGAGAGTAAGGGATAGGACAGTAATAGCTAGGGAAGCCGGGGTCGCATACCCGTATACTATACCACAACTACCGGACAGGTAAGTTGGGATGAGTATCCCATGACAGAAATATATACCCTCATATGTTATTTATTAGAGTTAAAAAATAAATTATAGTTGACAGTATTGCAAATAGGTCGGCTAGGCCCTCCCCCGAGCAAAAGACCTTGAGGCGGTCAGCCGCATAAATTTTTCACATAACTTAGTTCAAAATTGACCAAAAAAAAAAATTTAAACGGCGAATATCTAGCTTATGAAATTGCCTATCTATTGGTGTATGTCCCAAATAAAGTTTACTTGTAAATACTATGGAGACGCTGAAACTATAATTCAATGAACATTCAATTATAGTTTCAGCGTCTCCATAGTATTTACAAGTTAATTTTATTTGGGACACACACCAATAGATAGGCAATTTCATAAGCTAGATATTCGCCGTTAAAATTTTTTTTTGGTCAATTTTGAACTAAGTTATGTGAAAAATTTTCAACTGAGTTATGCGGCTGACCGCCTCAAGGTCTTTTGCTCGGGGGAGGGCCTAATTGCGTCCTAAGGGCCGATTCATAGCTGCTCACGGCCGCTGATTGCCGCTACGGTCGCGGCGTACGTGAGCGGCTGCGGTTGTCTCAAGCGAAACTGTGTTTTGTAGTAATGAAGAAATAGTTTAAAATTAAGTATATGACAGTTATGCTGCTCGCCGTTCCGCTGCCATTTCGGTGCGATTCGGCCCTTAAGAGGCAATTAACTAGGCAACCTATTTGCAATGTATCAATTTGAATATTATCTATCATTTTTTTCTTATCTCTAATAAATAACAGATGAGGGTATAATATATTTCTTATACGGGATCTCAGACCATTATATTACAATCTGACTCGTTTCAAATTGTCAACTTTGTGAAGGGTGTCCCTGATTGGTCGGTCTCGATTAACACTGACTACTGCTACAACAATTTTACATAATTTTTTGTACGGTTACAAAATAAAGTATCACATGAATATTATCACCAAAACATTTGACAAATGAGTTATCAAACAGATATGGCAGTGTTGGGCTTATTATGTCGTTCAACCAATCAATGAGGGAGGTGCAAAGATTTAAAAATTAACTGGTTTTTTTTTTTTCAATACATTATAATCTAACTAAAATAATGCTTTTAATTGTAATAAGTATGTTTGGGTTCACAATCTTTCGACGGTTTACAATATTGCTAGTAATCTTTTAATCTTATAGTATTTACAATTTTCGTATTGTAAATAATTTTTGTATTGGTAATAGGTAATTGGTAATTATTTTAACCATCTTGCAAGAAGTGTAATCTAGTAGATCTTAATTGAACTTTTTATATAACACAAAAGGATAGACATAATAATATTATTATATTTCAAGGAACCGTAAAGTGAACATTTGCGAATTCTAATTGAACATTGCATAATCAAAAAAGATACCATTGGGGATAATCAACCATTTTCGTCCGAAGCACAAGCGAATCCATTAGGAATTAAAATATGTCAGTGATTTTAGCGTCTCCTTTATAAATAAGGAAATCGCGAAATCATTGCCTTTTGTAACCGTTTCCTAAAACAACAGTTATTAAATGAAATTGAAATATGTGAGTGTTTTGCCGGAGTAGTAAAGAGATATAGTGCAATGTTAGTAATCTTCTTTTACATAATAATGGATTGCAATTCCAATGTCTTGCTAAAATCTGAGAACGGCTGGATCGACTTGGCTAATTTTGGTTTTTAAATAATTGGGGAAGCTCAGGGAAGAAAAGAAAGAAATATTTTTAAATATAATAGAAATTTATAGTTAAGACAAAACAACGTGACTGTGTTATATTACTAGCTGTTTCCCGCGGCTCCGCCCGCGTAAATATAGTACTGGGTATCCCGCGGGAATACTGTACTTTTCCGGGATAAAAAGTAGCCTATGTTTTAATCCAAAACCTAAACTACTAACATACCAAATTTCATCGAAATCCGTTCGGTAGTTTTTGCGTGAAAGAGGAACAAACATCCATCCATCCATACATCCTCACAAACTTTCATATTTATAATATTAGTAATATTATATTATATCCTTAGGCAATGAGCATACCTATTCTGTTCAGATCTACTTATGTTTGTAAACAAAAGGAGCGTAGTGCACTAAAATGCTACCAATTTCAAATTCACTTTTTTACCGTGCACTAAAGAAAAAAAAAGAATAAGCATAGCTCCCCCACCGATTTCGTTGGCCGATTCTATTGAAACCAGACCAGCTACGCAGGAGTTATTTTATAGTGCCCAAGTATGCACGCAATACACAAGAACACTATCTGTTCTTTTTGTTTTGTAACCCGGATGACCGACACGACTGGCGAAAGGTCAGGCGCAGGACTTTTTACATGCACAACCGACTCATGGATCATCTTTCTTATCTATCAGATGATCTGCCTGCATTGACCCAAGCAGACTTGAAAGAATATTTTTTGCTGTTCCAACGCGTGGATCGAATCCATAATTTCCGGAGTCGAAAGCCAAGCTCTAAGCTATTGGACCCTGTGGTCAAAAGAAACGCAACGACACATTATTTAGTCAAATTGAATCTATTTGATTACAAAAAGATGAAATAGGATCTATATAGTCTAAACTTAGCATGGGATTAGATTGATGTGATGTATATTACATGTTAATTCTGTTGCATGTTATTATGTGTGTTTCACAAAGATTTCGAATTTGAATAACTAGTGCAAATATACGATAGAGAGGTAGAGTAAGGTATAATGGGTGGAGTTAGGTAGTCGGTACGGTAAATAGAGCTAAACTTGGACTTAGTAAGTGTACTCTACATACGTAGAGGACACTTTATAACGTTGTTTATGTATTGTAAACAGGAGTGAGAGTCTTACGTAAGTTTTATGTATTCATTAATAATAAATTAGTATATCGCCTTTTGCCATACATTCAGATTCCAACAACAAAAATTACACTTCATATTCCAAAAGAAAATAACCTTTGATATTGTACATTACAATGTAATCTATACATCTATACTTAATATAATAAAAAGGAAAAGTTTGTTTGTTTGTTTGCATTGAATATTTTTTTTTTAAATCTATACATATTATATACTTCTATACTAATACGAGTATAATAAAGAGGAAAAGTTTGTTTGTTTGTTTGCATTGAATAGGCTCCGAAACTACTAGACCGATTTTCATGAAATTTGGCACAGATGTAGAGTAGACCACGAGGAAGGGCATAGGCTACTTTTATGGCGGCAAAATGTACGGTTCCCGCAAGATTTCCTTTTGCGTGCAAGAATTCGCGGGAAATATCTTAATAAATATAAATAATGCCCAAAAAACGGAACTCTATTACTAAGGCTCCATCTGTCTGTCACCGGAACTATGATACGGGATCGATACAAAATATATTTTACCGCTTAATTTGTAATTTACTAGTACACAGAGCCCCGTCTTAGCCACATACCTTAAGAAACAAAGGCACAACACCGTTATGACGATAATAAATATACGGAGTCCACATTAGTAACGTCACTTCGCGGTAAATGCGAGTCATATAAAAATAAAACACGCTGTAGCTAGAGGAAAACGAGTTGTAACAAATTAAAGTTCATTTTATTTATAGGCCACTTTCCCTTTTCAGAATGTCCTTCCCTTTGTTTTAACACATTCACAAAAATAACGTCCTCGACGTAACGAAAAAGGACCGTAGATTTTTCAACTGTATTAGCCTTGGTCGTATTAAATTACTATAGTGATATAAACAAGATAACTTTTAAATAATAAGAACTGAATTTTACGTATATTTACGGATTATTATGATAAAAATATATTTCGATATAATTTGCTAACTCTTAAAATACTTTAAATTACAATAAAAATATTATATATATGAGAAAAAATAATCTTGCAAACGGTGTACGCCTAACCAAATTAAATTTAAAAGATTGTTGTTATTATCTAGTAATTTCCTACTAACAGCCCGTTTCAATTACCTATCTATCTTTAAGTATTTGTTAAAAACGTCGTCATTCAATCATTTGCCGAATTTTTTTGACGTTCCTAACAAATAGTTATTAGATAGATAGGTTACTGAAACGGGCAGTTAATAACATACAACAGATCTCTACTACAATAAACTAATAGCACTTCAACAATAAATGAGTTTTCTAATAAAACCCGAGGTACTCGGAATACAAAACTTGTGGGAAATACAAGAGTTGTTACAACAAGAAATCCCGCTATCTACATAAAAATTGAAAAGTTACGGAGTTATTAACTTCACAGATACACATCTTGTTAAACTTCTGATGTTTCAGTTTTCAATACAAGTTCCAATCTTTACGCCAGTGAAGTTTCTTGTTGGCTTTAAGCCGAAAGTTATCAAGATTTATATGTTTTCTTGTATATTTTAGTCGTATGCCATATCATATTATATTATATTAATATGTCTAACTAAAATTTTTTAAAGTTTTTTGCGGAGGAAGGAGTGCATACATCTAATTTCTTTTGTGGCATGTAAGTTGGTTCACCAATGCCATGATGGATGGTCATGCTGAAATCTTTTATTTTGAACGAAATCGGATAATAACTTTTGAAGTAATTTAAAAAAAATCTAATGTAATTTGATAGTTACGGAACCCTCTGCATATGAACCTAACATGCCCTTGGTTAGGTTACTCTATCTAAGAGGCAAATAATGAATTTCGTAAGTTAACTTCTTTTATCGCTTAAAATTATAAATTAAAGTTCTATCTTACTGTGCAGTTCAGTTCAGAACTCATGTGTTTTATATTAGAAACAATTTGTCTGAAAGTGTTCCATGAAAATCCGCTCATATTTTCAATTCATCCACTAATATTAAATCTTTAATAAAATGTAGTGAGTAATATTCTCGTTAAGTTATTTAGATTAGCTAGCATGTGTTTGACGTCTCTGCAACACTGCAAGTTAAGTGGGAGATCATATTAAGTGAGATTTTTTAATTAAATGCCGCTTCTTCTTTGCACTTTGTGCGAGATCTTACTTAAAATGTAAAATGCAGTGTGGTTTTTACTAAAGTGTTTTTACATTTTTGTCATGAGCGTCAATGGTAAAATATTAACGACTGGTTCGGTTCTCAGTAACGAAAAGTCTATTCGCGATAAGAGTCAGTTAAATGTCAAAAAAAATATCAATTACACATAAGCCGTATCACCCTATTTATACCATTAACCCTGTTTATTTGTACGGAAACCTAAGATTAACCAATTATAGTAAGCCATTTTGACATATGTGCGCATGATGTACAAACATTTACCGACTTCTTGATGCGAATGAACTATACTATTAATTACCTACTTGGATAAAAATTACAAATAACCGTTAAACCGGACGTAATACATTTTCTTAAATTGAGATGTAGAGACATTCTAAGAGACGCCCAATAACATTTGTCACTTACTATCAGGTGATTTGGCGTCCCTCATAAACGGCGGAGATGTGTATCGGGGGATCTTGGGCAAATTGTGGCAGATAAAAAAGGTCGGCTATTTTGGACGGCTGTCAGAGCGAGGGTCCTGACGGTATCGATGCCTCGATAGTTCTAACTCAAACGTTTTCCTTTTGTCAGTTACGAGGAAAAGCTTTGTTTTGACAGGTTTGCTTAAATGCCGGAAAGACTTCAATAAATATTTTTACATAAAAGTATAATATACATTTTTTGCGTAACTAAAAGAAGACTGCTAAATGATTATGTGTATTGGAACAAAATACGTTTATTGTTCTACAACAGTTTGTATTCGGTTTTGACAGCTGAGATCAGAATTCAGTTAGTGTCGCCACCGATCTAGAACTCCGGCCTTCAACTATTGGATTGTTATCAACATATTTTATGTAAATCGTGTCGACGAAATTGTAACAGATTTGATAAACTACATTCCTTACTCGTAGTACATAAGTATAAAATATTTTATATATAGCTGTGTGCTCATATTTTCTGTAAAATATCCATAACGTCGGAATACACTATAATGAAAAACAATTTTCAGCTATAAAATTCATGAGAATAGTTTCAATTCATTAGTTTGATTTACTAGCTGCCTTGTGCTCGCAACTTCGTTTTCCTAGTACTAACGGTGAAGGAACCCTATTTATTTGTACGGAATCTTAAGATAAGTCTAAGTTACTCCTCATAACATCTGCCGGTGAAAGTCCAGTAAAAATTGGTGTGGCTGTGTCAGACATTAGCCGGTACAAACAGACAAACGGACAGACAGACAATATTGTATTTAGTGAAAAGCTGTTAATTCGAAATTACCTTTCGATGTAATTTATTAAGATGTTATAAAACTGGCCCATGTAAATGTAAAATTCGTTTATAAAATATGCCACTTTCGAGTAGTAACATAAGAATCTACAAAGAGAAATGACGTAAATTTATTTTGTTGCTAAATTTGGTGGAAAATCTTCGCAAAAATGAAAGGATGGATCCCGACAGTGTCAAATGTCTTCACTTAAATTTTGTCCATCAAAGCTTTTAAGAAAAATGGAGTTTGATGTGGGTGGGCGAACTGTTTGCCTTGTCAATGTGATTTCATTAGCGGAGTTTCCCGAGGGAATAATATATTTTACATTTAAAAATTTTACTTAATTTACTAACTTTTGTAAATTTTTTTGGTATATATTTTTTTACACCAGATCAGAATTGAAACACTTGAAACTTAATTTAAATCAATGAATATTATGATCTTCTTAATTAAAAAAAATTGATTGCGATTCCAATGTCCCGTAAAAAAAACGGCTTAATCAATTTCGATAATTTTGATCTTGATATGAAAATGGTCGTCAGGAGATCTTAAACGGTGAGAAATATTGGAAAATAATTGCAAGGAACATACCAAAAACGACAGTCAAATTTTCACTACTAATTGTTGCTACCTGTGCAACATTTGATGTTTGAGCCATCGGTAGCATAAAGGAATTATTTAATCATTCCAGTTCATAGTTAGGACAAAACAACGTATGTCGGGTCAGCAAGTATATTTCTAACACAATTTTATTATTATATATTTTATAAACGAAAAATCGGATTTACAAATTCAGATACAAATAATGGATAGTCTTAAGAGCTTTAAGCCTTTCGGAGTGGTACTTGTGTCCTTTATATTATTTATGCCATTCAAAAAGCTTCTCCTCTTAAAATGGTTCATTTATTTCGCCTTTGACGTCGTATGGATGAAAGCGGGCGAGGCTCCTCATCAGATTAATTTGTTCAGACGCCGTCGAGTTCGAGGCGAGAATTGAGAGCCATTCCAATGTTTTTTTCTAAGAACGAGATCGCCTTTTAGTTGAATTGTAAATAAATCGCTTCTAATTGATATTATTTTTCAGCTTTCTGGCTAAATAAATAGTAATTAAAATATTCATTTCTGTTTTAGAATCTAAGTAGCACTCTCAAATCTGAGTGTCTCGTTCTCAATAACCTTTTTTTTTACAAAAAAAAACTTTAACCCAGGTACAAAAATTATAATATATGTACCCGAGCTATTATTGTGAAACTATTTCACAAAAACTCTCTCTCTCTCTCTCTCACCTTATTCATTAAAAAAAAATCAGTTTAGACTCTAAAATGGACCAAACATGCGTACATACATATACTACCAAGCATTTTTCTTCGCCTTAGTTGGATAAAAATATTTGTAGTAAAAATATTGATAATAATTCTGTTACATAACTGAATGTAATTTACATTACAACTCGTGTAACTTGGTAGTTGTTACTCGAGCCGTGTTATAAGTCACGTGGTTAAACGTTTTTGCAACTGTTAACAAGCCGAGAGTAATATTATCGTCTTATATTATGAGTAACTGATAACTTATTTATGAATGAGGTGAGAGGATTTTTATGAAATAGTTTCGTAATAACAGCTCGGGTACATATACGAGTATTATAATTTATGTAATAACATCAATACATGAAGTACGTTAAATTTGACAGCCTCCAAAAGTTGCGCGTTAGAGTCTCGGCATTGGAACACAACGTTATCAATGTTCCTGGGTTATGGATGTGTATTTAATATGTTTATAATATTATAATATACAAGGTGTAACAAAAATAAGTGATAATACTTAAGGGTGAGTTTGTGTTCCTTATAGAGAGTTCACTGTGAAAGTAGCAGCGCTGAAAGAGTAAATTTTTTTTTGCGATTTGTATGGGAAAGCGCTTAGCGTCGCGAGTTTCCCTATACAAAAGTGAAAAAAAAAATGCTCATTAAGCGCTGCTACTAGTGATGTGTAGATACTGTGAGTAATGTATTACGCGTAATATAGCACGACCGCGTACTGAAGCAGTACGTATTACCCGACAAAATTTAGCATGACGTATGACATTAAACATGGCATGCCCCGGCGGCCGGCATGCTCTACGATCGGCGCGGCCTGCCGTGTTCTGATAGTACTCTGACGTTCGTCGGATAATATCGGTAAGGTTCGAGTACAAGTGACGAGGAGTCTAGTCCGCCAGACAGGATACTGTCTCCGTCACACGGATTTGTTTCCTATATACATAAAAATATATACCTAATTACCTACATGCCTGTTGCCAAAAATGCCATGTTTCAGGCTAAAATTACCTCGCATAAGTTGAAAAATAAAGTGTAATATTGCCAGTCCTAAGCCTGGAAACTCTTTTTGTAATTTTCTAGTATCTCTTGATAATCAGGGTTAAGTATGAAGGGAAATCAACTTTGTCAAAAATAAACACTATATAATAATAATAAAAGGCCTACCTAACACAGAACATTCAGTACAATCACAGGTATACGACATATGTAATAGCAGGCCGTTCGTATAGCGCGTCATGTCAGGTCATGTTTAGTGTTCTGCGTACTGATAGCATGCCATATGACGCGATGCGGAATGTCATGCTATATAGCATTACACTACAGGGTACTGTTTTGAGCATGTCTAGCTGCTACTTTCACAGTGAACTCTCTATAAGGAACACGTACACACTCTAAATTATTATCACTTATTTTTGTTACACGCTGTATAAGTCATTAATATTATAATACTTACAAAATTTAAATTATACTTATAGATTAAAACTATTAAAATATATACTTCCTGTTTTCTGGTCCCCGTCCTTCGGATTTAAATAAATGTGGTATAAAGCGTCCATAGATGTTATTATTATTATAAATAAAAATCTTAAATAAAATAATATTGATTATTATGGTAACACTTCTACACAGTTCCGTAGCTCACTACGCCGTAGCCCCTCTACGCGGTACGTAGACCATCTACGCATTCACATCACGCGCGGGCGAGCCAAACAACAAGCGGTCAAATCTCCGGCACGAACCGCGCAATATACTTACTGCGTAATACTTCACGTACAGTCGCGGACATTACACCTACTGCGTATACTTCACGTACAGTCGCGGACATTATCAGTGTATCACTTTTGAACCTTCTTATTGTAGTACGCATGTAGTTTCCTATTTCTAAAAAATGTTTTCTATAATAATAGCTGCCCATACCGATTTCGGTGATGGTGGCCGGTTTCATTTAGGCCGGAAACCAAGCCAAGTATTTATAGTGCCCAAGTGTGTGTGCAGTATATAAGAGTACTCTGTTTTCCTTTACTCTTGTAGGCCAGTGGGACGGATAACAGACACGATTGGCGAGAGATCAGGCGAGTAACATTTTCCGAGGTCCAATAACTTCTTACATGCCCATCCGACGCATGGATCATCTTTATTGTCAGACAATTAGGTGATCAGCCTACATTGTCCAAACCAGACTTGGAAACAACATTTTTTTGGTGTACCAATGCGGGAATCGAACCTACGAGCCGGCTTAGTGGAGAGCCAAGCTGACTGGGATAAACCACTGGTCACAGAGGTCTTTAAAAATATATGTATTTACGGTAATCTACCATAGGCATTAATTTTATTTTGTTTTCATCATTATAATATTTTTATTAAAAATGAAAATAAATATTATAATCCTAAATTTTATTTCTGACATTCACATATTATTAATTAAATTGAGTGATTCAATTCTAAAATGAAATATTAATATGACAAAATTAGAGAGACGACTACAATAATATGTAAAGTATTTACTTAAATTATATTATCAGAAATATTTAGGTATAACTAATGGTATAGGCCAGTCCCGTGGACTAGCGATTCAGGCGCGAGGATTCAATTAACACGATGGCAGAGGTCTATTTCAAATTAAACAGTTAAGTCTTTAAAACACAATATACTTTATTCAGAGTTTAATCTTTACACTATTATCACACGATATATTTAGAGCTCACTATAACAGGAGCTCTATCCCGATTACAATTCAACTCTCCAATTATACATTCAAAACAAATACTAGTTTATTCATTACAACATTATCACACGATATATTGAGAGCTCACTATAACAGGAACTCTGTCCCGACCGGATTACATTGCCACTGTCTTTCACATAAAAATATTAGCCCTTATATACAACCCAAAATTGTTTCTAGAACATTCTATGCACCTGACACCTGTGTGCCCAGCTGCATAATTTTATCAAAACATGTTGTTGTTTACTACAAATAATTCCCAGAAATGTCACGCAGGTGACTCGTTTACCGACAACGGTTAAAGTGTAGTGCTGATATAATATTAATTATTTTGTTACATACAAATTTTATCTTACATATTTACTATTCTATTTTATACAATTATAAACACAATAACTATGTTGAGCACACAAAGTCGCAGACAATGTCTTTGTTATATAAAGTAAATCCTTAATGAAACCTTACTTGTATCAGAAACAAATTATACAAAGTAACGGCTATTAAGGAGTGTAATGAATGCTTTAATTTCCCGGAGTCCTATAGCTAGGAGCCCGGAGGCTGCACCAGACGGATTCGACGCCGACATCGACTTTCAAATTTACAGCCAAAATAAAAGTATCGTTAAGGCGTTTTCGCGCGGGGCGATTATTATTAAACCACATAAATATTTGATGTACGTATTACTATCAAAGAATATATTGTGTCAGCGTCAGTTCACACCAAGACACGACGCGACGCGGCGCTGCATTTTTAAGATAGCGATTCAAAATTTAACGTTATCTATTACTTAAGAAGATACAAGTTTAATTGCAAGAGTTTTAATTTCAACCTGCACCGAGCTGACTCCCGTGTTGCCGCTCTTGCGAGCTCTATTATGTAGTGAATAAAGTTCAATCTTGAATCGCTATTTTATAAGAGTACACCCCCGCAGTCGCGTTTTTGGCGTGGGCTGACCCTTAGGCACTAAAGAAAATATACAAATGTATTTCAACCGTGTTATAAACTTCACAGATTTTATTGTGCAGTTGAACTTCCATAGTCCAAAAACACTGAAATAATTTGTACCTTGAAGAATTAATAACTCGGTACCACTGGTTTATTTTATAACTATGCCATTATTTATGGCAAGACATTATTTAGGTCAAGCTGAGCCTGAGAATTGAGCCGTCAATTTCGTACATACTCAGTCTTTTTGCCTCGTTTTATTGCTCCGTGCGTTCGTACCCTTACAGGCCAAATAAAAGCGTTTTTATTGTGAGCACAACTCTATGTCGCTTGTAATTGCGACCTCTGCCGTCTATTGGCTTGCACACAAAACTGCGACGTTGCATCGTAAACATTTTCGAGTTGAAACCCAAAGTGTTCTTTGTTTCTTTGTGCTGTTCTTATTAATAACAGACGTAGGTATCTCTTATTACTAGTACTCAGCTTAATAACTAAAAGTATAAAACTATAATCCGACAACGCAAATTAAAGTATAGTCTACGTTTCCCGAGCTATTATTACAAATCAATTGACACCTCATTATTTAAGCTCAGTAGCTTAGGCGCTACGGTTAAACAAACATAAATACATCAAAAATACTACCAAACCTTTTCTCGTGGTTTCCAGTTAGTCGACTAAAAATATTATGTTCAGTACGGTTAAAGGTCATCGAGAGAATATAAACATACATACATATAATCACGCCTCTTTCCCGTAGGGATAGGCAGAAACCACTTCTTTCCACTTGCTACTATCCTTACATACTAGTTTCGCATTTCATCCACATTCATTCTTACCATCCATTCCTCCTCTTACATTCAACGTAGCGAAGCGGCTCTCCATGGGCCACTTTTCGCCTCCGCGAGAACGAGACGTGATGGGTGGCGAACCACATCGCCGCCATTTTGGATAATTAAATTATTTTTATAAGTATCCATTGCATTCCCACGGATATATCGGATATATTATCATCTAAGAAAATTCCTTGCAGTAAGTAATCGTATCAACTATTGCCTATTCGTATCGCAGGTTGCGAATTCGCATCGCGTTACGCAGTTTAGTGTATAAGCCATTTATGCCTAGCCGTCAGTTGTGACCGTTTACACTAACTGTAGTGACGTATGTTTCTATGTAATATTGTTACATGCATTGAAATATTGCTATAGATTTGTCCTCGTTTGCGTCGAGTTATTCACAAGTTTAATAATATCATAGACGCTGCACACTACGCCAATCTGGCCCCGTGGTAAATACTCGAAGAACTTTAGTTACGTTGACCAGACAACGTGAAGAATAACACTTTTGTACTATACTAGCTTTTGCTCGCGGCTCCGCCCGCGTAAATACAGTATCCTATGGAACACGGTTCTTTTTCGGAATAAAATGTAGCCTACCTATTGTATCCTGAACCTAAACTACTACCATAACAAATTTCATTAAAATACGTTCAGTAGTTTTTGCATGAAATAGTAACAAAAATCTATACATCCATCCATCTTTACAAACTTTCACATTTATAATAGTAGTAAGTAAGATATATAATACACTTGATCAAGTATTGCTTGTTCCTCGGATACTTCTCAGAAGAAGTAAAATTAATATCAACTTTCCTTAACGCTAATAAATTGATTGATCTTATTTTTGTCTTGATTAATCCTAACCTATAAATGTGGCGATATATTTATTTATTTTGATTTCATACGGAAAGCTCTTTACGGATTTCATTGAAATTTAATAATAGTTTTTAGGATTCCGTACCTAAAGGGAAAAAATTACTATTATACACTACATTCCGTCTGTCTGTCACTTTCTCGTGAACTGTGATAGCTATACAGTTAAATTTTTCATAGAAGATGTATTCATGTTTCTGCTATAACAACAAATTAAATAAATATTTGAGTGGGGCTTTCATTCATCACGTGATTTTTTGACATTTAGTACGGGACACTTCATGCGCAGTTTCTACTCGCACTTGGCGGTTTTATTCCAAATTAGTATCTAAGCTCCTTTTTTATATTCCTAGCAAAATGTGCAGTTTGTATGAAATAGATTTTCGTTCCAAACAAAGTCGCAGGAAAAAGGCACATAATTTTGTAACATAGTAAGTTTAAGTCGTAAAAAACTATTGTCGGATTTGTCAGCTCGAGCCGGGGTATAAAATGAGATCCTTATTCAGTCCTTTAGGGCATAATTTCCAAAAATCCCCGGCGTACGTGTCTCATAAGCAATATCTTTAGTCAATTTCGTCCTCGTCCCGCCGTCGACCCGACATATAAAACGTTATACCACGTCCAATCTTCACTCCTTATCTTTTAACCAGTGTTTTTTTTAATATTGTATTTCAGTAGGTTTGTAGGTTTTAAAATGTTGGAAGACTTGAACAAAGTTAGTCGAAACTATTTAGTTAATTGTTAGGGTTCTGTGCCCAAAAGGTAAAATCAGGACCCTGTTAGTAAGACTCCGCTGTCAGTCCGTCTGTCACCAGGCTATATTTCATGAACCGTGATAGCTAATTTTCACAGATGACATATTTATGTTGCCAACAAATACTAAAAACAGAATCGAATGGGCTCTCATACAACAAACGTGATTTCTAGCCATTTTGTACGGAACCTTCGTACGCGAGTCCAACTCGCAGTTGGCTGGCTTTTAGAAACAACATGAATCCTACAACTTTCAATTACTTTTTATTAACAGCTGCAGAACATTTTACGATATTAATAAGCAATAAAAGCAAATTATTACGAACACCAATTGAAAAGCAGCTAACGAGACAGTTGCAAGTGTAAATTATATTTCATGGCCTTTGAACCCAGAGTAATAAAATACTCCGTCGATTTATTGACATCAATTAAAATTTTAAATGTGTATATACAAACAAGAAATAATTCTTATCAACTACGCATTTAACTAGTTTTTGACAGCAGCTGCGCTCGTAGTTTCGTAACAAATCTTTTTTTGAATAAAATTATTCAATTCATTATTTTTGTGAAAACCGCATTCAAATTTCTTAAGAAAAACATTGAGCCCCCTTATCTTATGGCTTTTCCGACGTATCAGACAAATAAAGCAATGGCGATTAGCGTGTCCGTAATATTGTAAATTTTGTAACTTATATTTCTTAGGGCATGCTTCACCATCGCCTATTAAGTGACGAGTAGCTTATCCGGAAGTTTAGTCTATGTTGAACGACAGAGACTAAACTTCCGGATAAGCTATTTGTCACTTATTAGGCAGTTTTTAAACAGGTCTTTAGAATCCATACTAATATTATAAATGGGAGTGTTTGTCTGTCTGTTTGTCCGTCTTTCACGCCAAAATAACTGAGTCGATTTAAATGAAATTTGGTACACAGATAGTCTAGAGCAGTGTTTTTCAACCTGTGGGTCGCGACCCCCTGGGGGTCATGGTGGACTTTAAAGGTTCGATACTGGATTTCTCTTTTCTGGATTCCCTTTATTTTCTGGATTCCGATATTATGTCGCTAGCGGCTAGTCGATAGAATTTGGTCGCATCATGAAAACAGGTTGAAAAACACTGGTCTAGAGCCTGAGAAAGGGCATAGGCTACTTTTTATCGTGGGGAAATGTACGGTTCCCGTGAGATACTTTATTTATAGTTTCACGTGAAAACTACTAAACCGATCATCATGAAATTTGGAAACAGATATAAAGAAGACAACGGGAAAGGACATACGCTACTTTTTATCACGGGATATATAAGGTTCCTGTGGATTACTGTAAATACACGCGAGCGGAGCCGAGCGGGCATCAGCTAGTACTGAATATAAAGTGTAGCTTCAACTTATAAAACAGTCATAAGATGAGCTTTTTATTTTTGTTTGATTCAAAAGGCAATAGTGGATTAAAATTAAATGTAACATTTTACGTCGGCTGTAAAAGACATGTAAAACGTGTAGTTAGTACAGGAACCGAGCTCATTATTGCGTCTCCTTTCCCCGGGGGACAAAGGGCTAAACTTAAACAGAACCACAATTACGACGATCGCTACCGTAAAATTGACGGGGCAAAGCGACCTTTGAGCGGAAACGTTTGACTTGACAGGCCCAATGAAGGATGCATTGTGTATTAGATTTGGTCCGAGCACTCTGTAAGCGTACATACTCTCTGTAGTATATGTGTTAGCTGGTCCACAGTTTAGGAAATAGATAGATCGCTACATAGTAAGCTTTCAAATTAATTGCACTTGAGATTTAAAATAATAAAAAAAAAAACACTTTTTTAACTATCATAAGGATAACAATATTTAAGTAAATATCTAGGACATGTCTTTAGTTCTTAATAAAAGAGCGTCCGTGACCTAGTGAATCCCTTGAGTCACACGTGTAGTCATGCAGATTCGATCCCGGGTTGTGGTGTGTAACAATAAGTCTCGATAACTGACGCTAGACTTCATTCTATGAAAGCTGTTCCTCTGGACGTAAGTCCATAGTAATATTATAAATCGGAAAGTGTGTGTGTCTGTCTGTTTGTCCGTCCTTCACGCTGAACCGATTTAAATGAAATTTGGTACACACATACTCTAGAGCCTGTGAAAGGACATAGGCTACTTTTTATCGCGAGGAAATGTACGGTTCCCGTGGGATACTTTATTTTTAGTTTCCGGTAAAAACTACTAAACAGATTATCATGAAATTTGGCACAGATATAAAGTAGACGATGGGAAGGACAAACTTTTTATCGTGGGACATATACAGTTCCTGTGGGTTACTGTACTTACGCGGGCGGAGCCACGGGCATCAGCTAGTATATTATATTTTTACTATGTGGTTGTACTATGTGTTAGCTCCTCTGTGTGCATCGTGTTTTTTCACGCTGACCACATTGTTCGGTCCAGTAGCTCCATGAAACAGACAAATATTCTGAAACAAAAAACTATAAAATGAGTATAAAATAATAAACTATAAATCGAGTCAATAGTGGGTACTATGCAATTACTGCGCCAGTAAAATATAATTTCTATTAGAAAACTCGCAAATATACTCTTAGTTATAAAATGAAATTTCTTTTTTCAATCATTTCCAACCTACTCACGTGACCCACGTTGAGATTTAATTAATTAATACTACAACTTGCAATATCATTTTCATTCATCAGAACAATGTTAAGTATCTTTATTTAAATATACAGCCTATTTCCGTATATACTATACAGTAAATATACTAATTACACAGTATGATTGTTAATAAACCGCAAAATATACATATAGTTGTAAATATACAAGGTATAATCGCGCGATATAAATCAGCGCACGTATTTTAAATCCGGTATTGTGAAATAGATTATGGAATGTGATGAATAAAGTGCATACAAACGAGGATCGCCGCGCGCCAAGCTAGTCAATATAAACTCGATTGCTAAAAATACGCGCCTACAACTTTCATTTTAGTAGTTCTCTGAATTTATGTCATATATTAATAAATGTTGACAGCGACGTCGTGGTCTTTAATAGAAATCTCGCGATAACCGTACATTTTGCCGCAATTAAAGTAGCCTATGACCTTCTCCGTGATATAATATTTATCTGTGAAATTTTTTATCAAAATCAATCCAGTAATTTCGAGAACCTATTCGATGCAAATAAACAAACAAACCATATTATTATGTTGAGCAAACATTTACAATAATAACGTATAGATGATGTAGTTGTATACTTTGAATTGTATAAATTACTTAATAAGAAATTGTTTTAGTTCGTTTATAAATGTAAATTATTTATGAATAAAATAAAATTAATTAGTTGCAGCGTCTATCTAAAATTGTTGTTTTGTCAGTTTTGTCTAATATAAAATTATTGCTTTGTCTAATATAAACAACTAGCATTAATTGTCCGCGGCTTCGCCCGTGTGAAATTAGGTTTTAAACTTTTACTATTTTACCCCTTTGGGGGTTTAATTTTGAAAAATCCTTTCAAACCCGCAACCTCCGGCTTGTTCGGCAACTCGCTCACCACTGAGCCACAGAGGTCAGCGTTTGGTAGTCTTATCCCACCTTACGTCAAAATGAAGAAATCGTATCACTAAAAATTTATGCTTTCGGCCCGTTTTATTAGCAAACGAGTGTATGTAAACGATCCGTGTGGATGACTCGCCCGCGAGCTGCGCTCACCGATAAATTGAAAAATCCACTTTCGTCCAATCCGCGCCCATTTCGGGGTCAATTTTTGTATGGAATAGTTTGTTGTCAATATTTACATTCAATTACAGATGGCTCAGTTTAGGGTTGTTTTCGTTCGGCAAATGTTTGCTCGGGCTCCGTGAGTTAATTCTAAGACAACTGATCGAGAAGTATATATCTAACTGGTCTCTATTTGCCATTTATTTAATTGATTAGTAGAAATATTGTATCGGTATTTGGGATAAAATGGGATTGGGAAACTGTATGTTTGAGATTGTATAAGTGACCTACTTAAAGAGCGCAATGGCGCATGTAAAAAAGTACATAAACGTCGCTTTAACTGGGATGCAGTATTAATAACAATATATTATATGGACGTTTTCATACCACTTCAATCTGGGCCCGTGGTAAGTTCTCGAATAACTTGTATGGGTAACAGGTACCAGACAACGGAAATATATTTATACTATACTTCCATTTAAGATATTTTTTACACATCCATGACCCAGGAACACAGAAAACTTTTTGTTTCCTGGCGGGATTTGAATCCGCGACCTCCGGCTTGAGCGCCAATGCACTAACTACTGAGCCAGAGAGGTCGTCAAAAATTAAATAATACGTATCTCTAATATACCTAATTTGTATATACTATAAATTAAAATTAATAAAGTCTTACTTGTTTAAAAAACGGTAAGTACTCCAGTATTAATCCCGAACCGATCTGATATCATTATCAGAAATATCTAATAGTCGTGTGCCTAATAGTCCCCGTGTAATAGTCCCGTACTTTATGATTCACCCACAGCGGAACATTTCACCTCTGCGTTGAACTCTAACTCGCGCCGGCTTCGTGCATCAATTTTTCGGCCCAAATTCGCACTGTGAATAACCTATTCAATTTTTGTTGGATTTATTTTAACGGGATTAAAGAAACACAATATTTAACTACCGAATATGAAATGTTTTATTGCATATTGTTTGCGTTTTTCTGCGAATGGATATTGGATTTTTATTGAGAAATTAACATATAACGGAAATAACTTTTTCCGAGCAAATTTTTTGATACTTAATCTAGTTAATAGAATCAGGCGTTACTTTGCGGAAATCCATAACATAAAATTAATAACTATTATTATTTTTAGCTATCTTCCGCCAAATAATACCCACAACCTGCAAGCAAATGTGTGAGTGCACGCATAAGCATGCGTAACGCACCTCTCTCCTCCCACACTGCTTATGCGTGCACTCAGATGCAAGATCGTGCAAAGCCCCACACCACCATGCAGGTTGCAAAAATCGACGCGCGTTTCGCCCCGAACCCGGAGCATCCTCAGGAAGTGGACCTGCGAACAAAGTTCGTTAGTCACTGACTGTTAGTGACAGACAGATCTGAGTATTTGATATAAATTCCAGCTTGATATCTCCACGTGTTCCTGAGAAAAAGGGTCTTGACAGACAGACGGACGGACAACAAAGTGATCCTATAAGGGTTCCGTTTTTTCCTTTCGAGGAACGGAACCCTAATAAATTAATGTAATACTCCTATTTTCAAAGATGCAGTGATTTTTTTTAAGTATCGTGAAGACGTCAAGCTTTCGTAACATTGCGCGTTGTCTACACTAATATTATAAAAAGAAAAGATGGCCGTATGGTTTCTTTGCACTGAATAATCTACGAAACTACTAGACCCATTTTGATGAAATTTTGCGCTTTAGAGTAGACTACGGGGAAGGGTATAGGTTACTTTCTACCGCGGTAAAATGTACGGTTCGCGCGAGATTTTCTTTTGCTCGTGCGACTATTTTTATATTATGTGTTACGAAACTTCACATAAAATGTTTTATTTATGTACAATAGCAATCCTCAACTTCTTCTTTCTGAATATATAATTAAAACAAATATTTAACATTACCACCCACTGACCCACTACAAAGTACTTATAAATCATGTTTTATCTCAAAGAAACAAACCTGTGTAGTGTGTATCTCTACAAAGACATACGGCGGTGTTTTCACAAGTTCTAAGCTCAAACGAGCTATAAATTTAATTTAAATGTAATATGTCGTGTGCCGGAGAAGTTAATTGTACGAGTCTAGAGACATGAACTTACGTCCGATGTCTAAATTTAGACGTTTGCGCTGTGATATATTAAACTTCACAATTCCCAAGGTCAGCTCACACCGCGATACGCGACGAGATGGTCAGTTTGTTGGCTCATTGGTTCAATACCTTGGTGCTCAAACCGGGGGTCGCAGGTTCGAATTCTGCCGAAGCAACAAAAAGTTTTTCAGTATTGCTAGGACATGGATGTGTATTAAATATGTGTATAATATAATAAAAATCTTAAATATGTGTATAGTGTAAAAGTATCCCACCAAAAACATTCTGTAAAAAACTAGCCAAGTCTCGATGGAGCTGCTTGTTTATCTCTAAAAAGTAATGAAATCTAGACAAAATCGTGCCAAGTCTAAGGTTCCTTACTGCGGTTTCTTTATTATTATAGTTAACGTTGAGTGACTTGGCCGTTGAACATTCTTTATATTACTTTAGTGGGTACAAGTCAATTTTGTTTACATTTGTAACTACCTATGTTTGTTAAGCGAGATAATAGCCCATACTGGTATTGGTAATTCGACGCTAGTGTCTCATTTTAGATTGTTGATTGTACAACACACGTATTGGAGCAATGGTGTCATGGAGCCCCTTTTGTACCCTTGTGTGCCCTTCAACGGCCAAGTCACACAACATTAACTATAATAATAAAGAAACCGCAGTAAGGAACCTTAGACTTGGCACGATTTTGTCTAGATTTCATTACTTTTTAGAGATAAACAAGCAGCTCCATCGAGACTTGGCTAGTTTTTTACAGAATGTTTTTGGTGGGATTTCACTTCTTTTTGTAGAAACGTATATTGATTTATTTCCCTAGATTTTAGTGTAATTTGTTTATTTAATTTGTGTAATGTTCGAGTAGAATAAAGTTCGAGTAGAATAAAAGGGCCTGAAAATGCGGCAAAATGGTTCTAGTAAAGAATGGTACGGCAGTGTTTGCTTCGCGCTCGACTTGGCGGGGGCACTGCCGTGCCCCCAGATCGACGTTCTGGTCTTATCTAGAGGTTCTCAAATAGGGGCCTGAAAATGCGGTGAAATGGTTCCAGTAAAGAATAGTACGGCAGTGTTTGCTTCGAGCTCGACTTGGCGGGGGCACTGCCGTGCCCCCAGATCGACATTCTGGTCTAATCTAGAGGTTCTCAAATAGGGGCCTGAAAATGCGGCGAAATGGTTCCAGTAAAGAATGGTACGGCAGTGTTTGCTTCGCGCTCGACTTGGCAGGGGCACTGCCATGCCCCCAGATTGATTATCCTAGTTTTTATAGTTTTCCCTTTATGTGGCCATTAAACCCCAACTCTGTACCAAATTTCAGCTCTCTAAGTTTATGGGAAGTACTAGTTCTATTTTGATGATCATGAGTGAGTGAGTGAGTGAGTGAGTGTCGAAAATGCGAAACTTTGCTTTCGCTTAACTTCGGAACTAAATGACCTACAGACTTGAAATTTTGGATTTTAAGTACGTGATTATAGCTTATTGGATGACGAAAATTTATACGTTCTGGTCTTATCCAGAGGTTCTCAAATAGGGGCCTGAAAATGCGGCGAAATGGTTCCAGTAAAGGATGGTACGGCAGTGTTTGCTTCGCGCTCGACTTGGCGGGGGCACTGCCGTGCCCCCAGATTAAATATATTTCCGTTGTCAACACAAGTTCTTCGAGAACTTACCACAGGACCAGATTGGCGTGGTGTGAAGCATATATAATAATGGTATAACATTAACGTCATATTTTGTATTCATAATTAGTAATTATAATAATTAATTACTGTAGTTAGCAAGGAAGGATGGACGGTCAGAACGACGGACTGAGCAAAACTACAAGAATTCCTCTTAGCTGCTGCGAAAGATCAGGTATTTATTTAAAACTTACAGATAAGTCAAGTCCAGGCGGCACTGGTCGGTTTTCTCTCCTGTTTTCTATATCACTGGGAAGACGCTGACCATAAAGTATTTATGTTCTTTGTAAAATATTCAGAGCTTCAAGTTTTATGCAGGCCATGTTTAAATAAATCTCTATTCGCCAACCTTGCCTCGATTTTATTCAAAGAATTGCAAGTATTTTGTAGTTACTTAGAAAACTTTTGCGATATTTTAAAAAGTATTTGCGGTGTTAAAAAGATAGCTCTATCTTAGGAAATATAGTTTTTCGTATTCTGTAGATATGATACTCATATTATACTTAAAACGAGCTAATATTGTATATATATAATCGGAATCTCGGCAACGGCTGCAAGTAGTACCATAAATTTTATTATACAGGGAGTTTTGGGGGAGAAAAATTATATAGCTAGGTCTTATCCTTGGAAACTGTGCATTTTGAAGCTACTTATTAACTTAAGGTGGTTCGTTTCCCATACAAAAAAACAATGGACATTAATTAGGTAATTTCATACTATTACTACATAATTCAATAAAAATGTGACTTCTGTGTGAAATAAAGTATTTTAAATGTATTTTGCGACAATTGTATTGCAAAATAAATAGATGTGCATATAAATTTATGTAGTAATAGTATGAAATTACCTAATTAATGTCCATTGTTTTTTTGTATAGGAAACGAACCACCTTAATGTGTATTTTTCTTTCGTCGTGCAACAATATATCAATAATTTCGACTCTATTATGTCAGTCCGATTGGCTGTTTTGTATACGTAAGTATATATAATTTTTACTTTATTCGAAAATTTTAAATGTAGTTGCGATTATATTTATTTTTTAATTTACTAGAACTCCGAGGTAAGCTCGGTTACTCAGGTACTTACCTACTCAGACAACTAACAGATCATACATGTACTGCTCCACAGCCGCTCTCCTTTGTGGTCCAAAATGCAGCTTGTCACTGTATAGATAAACAAGTTCCACCTAAAATATTATTTAAAAACAGGCCAAGTGCGAGTCGGAGTGTTGCATATTATTATATTCAAAAAGAATATCATATTATGTCAATGTCATATATTGACAGATGTCAGCAATAGAACCTATTTATTACCTGTTACCAATTAGAACCTGTATTAGCCTCTGTCATAAGACTCTTGTAATAAGTAACTGTGTAAATATATGTGTTGCATATGTACCACAATAGAAGAATACCCTATTAGTTGTGTTATTAATTTAACGACTATAACATAAGAAGAGTCCACAAGTTATTCAAGACGTCGCAGGCCCTAGCACCTAATAGGAGTAGCTTACGAAGAGTTCCGCTCCATTAGCTATAATATCTATAAAAACGGCAAAAAAATTACGTTTGATGTATGGGAGTCCCCTTAAATATTTATTTTATTCTGTCTTTTGGTATTTTTTGTTATATATAACAGAACAGAAATACGTCACCTGTGAAAATTTCAACTGTTTATCTGTCACGTTTCATGAGATACAGCCTGATGACAGACGGACAGACAGACGGGCGGACGGGCGGACAGCGGAGTCTTAGTAGTAGGGTCCCGTTTTTACCCCTTGGGTACGGAACCCTGAAAAAGACCAAAAATGTCGGTTCCTTGTTCACTTATGTTAATGAGAGATTCTAACTTATAATCATTTTTATTCCCCTCTTGAGACAGTCAAAATTTGTCAATGCCCTTTATATAACATTTTACAAAATTGTTGTCTCTCGTAAATAATATAATATAAAAAATAATTATTTAATAACAAGATAAAGTTAAACAACGAACGAAAATTAATACTAAAAAAGAAGACTTAAATGAAATTATCATTTTGAGACTTGATCTTACCATTACATTTTTGATTACCTATACAGATACTGAATATTATTATATTTGTCATGTTTTCAGTTTAAACAAAATATAATATAGCGGTCCCTTTGATTTGTGAAGTAACTAATGTGATCAAAATAAAAATGTACTAATTAGGTAAGTCAAGTTCGTGATGATACAGTTTCTTAAGATCTCATCGAGAAATTGGAGCGTAGCACTTGAATTACAGAAACAGGAATTCTGAAACATCTGATCATCGTAATTTTCTGTACGTTCATTAGAAGTCAATCGTTATTATAGATAATTGAACTCATTTGTGCGCGCGGCGTTATGTGTGCTTTATAAATAGGGTCAGTTCACACCGCGACAATACTCGGCGATGCGTTTTAACATAGCTAATTTAAATTAAGAGCTCCGTGGCCTAGTGGGTAGACCTTTGGTTTGCACTCGAGAGAGTGCAGATTCGAATCCCAGCTTGTGGCGTGTACCAATGAGACTTTTTCAAGCGTCCGTATAATGACTCAAGTACATTACACGGACGCTCTAACGGTGAAGGTAAACATCGTGAGGAAACTCGCACATAGTTGGCCCCAGACGTATTGACCAGTTCATTCCTGTGGACTAGGCTGACTATGTTGTGAAAATGCCGTATGTGCTTGGACAACCATACGACATTTACAAACCGACTGTCCCAGGCACGACAGTATTTCAAGAGTGGTTACTTCGCTCGGAGAATACTGTATAAATCATCCATTAACGAATGAAAAGGTCTAAGTTTTTTAAATTAAAATTGAACTTTATTCACTACACAAATAGATTCACGTTTTATATGATGACAGTCATACACTACACATGCGCTATGCAGCGTGGTGCAACTTGACATTCGAAGTCTTACAATTAACCTTTAAATGCTGACATGACAAATTTATTTGTAACACTATAATATAAGGGACGTGACGCCTCACAGGCTACTTCTTTGAAAGTTAAATTTTGTCAGAAATTGCATTTGGCTTATTCAAAATTGTCTTGATATTTAACTATTGAAATATAATAAAACAACTATAAATAATATCAATCAGTTTTTATAATAACTTTAGGAGAAAAACACAATTAACACTTAATAGTACTTTTTATCCTATTTGACATGAGATCCATTTTTAGGCATTTTAATAAACCTTACATAAATAATTTGACGTATTTAACACTTTTTACTTAAAATCTAATTAGTAATAAAACAATAAAACGTAAAAGATTCTTCTGAAAACAAAAATTAAAAATTCTGACATGAATTCAATTTGGCATAAATCACTGGCAATTTTTTTGGAAAATTTTAATATATAGGATTGTCACACTCGACACATGTGTATGTTGACATTCTGTGCAGTTTAGGTGGACAAAAACTGCATGCCCTTTCTTTGCCCTGACTAGTTCCAGGATTTTGGACATCTTCTTCGACCATGTCGTCACCCAGAACTCGCTTTATCACTAACCGTAACTCTCTTGGTGATTACTGCACACGACACGTCTTTGCATTTAAGGTAGCACTAGCGAACGGGCTAATGACTTTAGAAAATCTCCTCTGTCTGTAATGTTGGGCTGATGCATATTGGAAACCAAAAACTCTTCAATGTCTCTTTCACTATAAGATTGGTCTGAAGCCATGAGGGTATTGACCTCCCTTCCAAACGATGGACTGTCTGTCCGTAATATTTTGTTCCTTGATGAACTCGTGGTCTGAGGTTGACGTTTTCTACCGTTATTTGGCATTTTGCACTAAAAATAAAAAATGAAGTTCGAAAAAATATTTATATGACAACTATGTAGCCTGACAGGCTACGACCGATTTTCATATGAGTATGACTCACGTGTTAGAGTTGTCTAAACGACCGGAGAAGAACCGATGTCACGACCGCCTTCTTCTCCGGTCGTTTTGGCACCAAAACAAAAGCTACTAAGACGCAGGGATGCAGCAAGCGGGGGGAAGGGGTCAATTCTGAGAATTCGCATACCACACGACGTCTGTGAGGCTACACGTCACTGGTTAAAGGTTAAACGTGTATCTTGTTGTGTATGGATAAAGTCAAAGGATAACGTTCAATTTTCAATAGCTATCCTAAAAATGCAGCACCTTGTCGCGTAACTTTTCTTTTCGGTGTGAATTTAGTATTTACCCTAATACAGCTTTTATTTGTGTGACAGTCAGTTAATATTATACACTTCACGCATAGCACCGCGCATGAAATTTGATTGAAGTTTCTTTACTATGTTTTAACTCTTAAATAATTTATCATATTGCAGTGAAACTCTGTCCCCAAACAAATAGGTAAGAGCCATAGCACACGGCGTATTTTAAACGTGCTGAGGATGAGCAGATGACGCGCGTATACGCACTTCACGAGATTCCAATGAATTTCTATGTGCAACTATCGAAATCTACGGCGCCGTAAGCGTGAGTTGAACGTTCCTAAAATGAACGTCCTCTGCACGTTTAAATTAGGCGGTGCGTTATTAGAGCTAGCGCCCACCGTCGAAAAAGGAGCTCATCGAGAACAAGCATTGGACCACTGCAGATCGGTAGGGGCCCTAAAGCTTGATATAAAACCGCCAGTCTGGCGGTTCTAAACCTGGCAGATTTTTTTTTATTGACAAAAAAGTGTGAAGATTTTTTGAGTAAAAAAAGCTCATAAGGAACATGAAAACTGTTGTTATACACGGGTGCGCGCCAACTAGAAACCGTTAAAAATGCAAGTCTGGCAGTCCTACTCTTGACCAGTTTCCAGCCAGACCGCCCTGAACGTGTAAGAATTTTGAGTAAAAATAGCTCATAGAGAACAAGGTCAAGTTATATGTCAATCTGTTCGTCTCCTAATCCTCTTTTGAAAATCGTCGGCCTGGCATGTTCAAACCTGGCCAAAACTCAGCCAGACCGGGATGAAGTTACCTCCTGTGATACTTACTAATAGGTAAATAATGTGTAATTTTCACTTAATGAAGCGTGATTTTAATAGATTTGTATGTATTCTTAACGAATTTAAATTTTTCTACCCAATATTGCTACCACTCGATCCGCCATCTTAAAAAAATGGCGATATCTTTCAATATTTTGGCTATATCTCTTTACAGACAAACTTTACGATAAAAATATGTTCCACGAATATAAACTATATATAATTTTCTACAATTTATTATATTAGCATTTTTGTATCAAATTGATAGTTTTAGCGCTGCAGAGTCTTAGAAGGAAATTTTATTTGTGTTGTTGACATTTTTTGTAATCAACTATATTCTACTGTTTATGTCCTTTTAGATGATACTTATATCGAGAAGTTTGTAAATAATTATAAAGTCCGCCAATTTATGAAGGCAGCCATTTTGAATTAACAATAATATTGAATATACGAAATTTTAGTGTCAATAAAACCAAAAGTATATATACTTAATATCAGATCAGAATATCAAAGATAAAGGGGTCAAACTTCTATTCGAATGTTGACTGCTTACAAAATTGAGAGTTTTGCAAACTTTCGAACTTTGTTTCTTATAAAATTGATTTTATTAGACTACAATATAAAAATAAAGCATCAAACAAATTTATTTTTTTAATAATCGCTGTACAGAAATTATTTTTCACTAATATTAATTTTAATTATTATAAGATATTAGTTTATTTAGTTTTATTGCTACTAAAATTTGGTATATTTAAAATGATTGTGAATTCGAAATGGCTGCCGTCGTAAAGTGGCGGTCTTTATAATTGTTTATAAACTTCGTGATATGGGTATCATCTAAAAGGGCATAAAAGTAAAATATACTGAATTATAAAAAATATCACTAACATACATAAAATTTCACTCTAAGTCTCTGCAGCGCTAAAACTATCAATGTGACACAAAAATGCTTTTATAATAAATTGTAGAAAATTGTATATAGTTCATATTCGTGGAACATATTTTTATCGTAAAGTATGTCTGTAAAGAGATATAGCCAAAATATTGAAAGTTATCGCCATTTTTTCAAGATGGCGGATCGAGTGGTAACAATATGGGGTAGCAAATTTTAAATTCGGAAAGACTACATACAAATCTATTAAAATCACGCTTCATTAAGTGCAAATTACTCATTATTTACCTATTAGTAAGTATCACAGGAGGTAACTTCATCCCGGTCTGGCTGAGTTTTGGCCAGGTTTGAACATGCCAGACCGACGATTTTCAAAAGAGGATTAGGAGACGAACTGATTGACATATAACTTGACCTTGTTCTCTAAGAGCTATTTTTACTCAAAATTCTTACACGTTCAGGGCGGTCTGGCTGGAAACTGGTCAAGAGTAGGACTGCCAGACTTGCATTTTTATCGGTTTCTAGTTGGCGCGCACCCGTGTATAACAATAGTTTTCTTGTTCCTTATGAGCTTTTTTTACTCAAAAAATCTTCACACATTTTGGTCAATAAAAAACAATCTGCCAGGTTTAGAACCGCCAGACCGGCGGTTTTATATCAAGCTTTAGGGCCCCTAGCGATCTGCAGTGGTCCAATGCTTGTTCTCGATGAGCTCCTTTTTCGACGGTGGGCGCTAGCTCTATATCGCTCTTACGCACTCGCTACTCTACTACCCCATAAAAATATAAATATTTACGCAACGGATACGGTATGTCAATTGACATACCAAAATAGCAACATATCTATAGCTAGTGCTTCGGGTGTTCATGGACGATACCATAAAATACTTTTTTATGGCGTAGTTAGGCATATGAACTCCATAAAATGTTTTGTGAAAAAAGTTATAAGTAAAATTGTTTAAAAAAAGAAAGTAAATGTATAAAATATGAAAATCATACTATGAATACTACAATAAGAATAATATTCGTATTTGTGTCTTGTATGGTGATAATGACTAAAACGTGATGATGAAATCTGCAAACACGTATAACTTAGACCGGGATCACTCGGCAGTTGTTCCAGTTCTTACCGATGAATGTGCGCTGTATTGTAGCTGAGGATTGGGGACAGAGGATTGAGTCGTACAGCTCTCGCTATGGGATTGTGCAGTAGGTATGCATAGAACATGATTCATACCGGATTAACGTTTAATTAAGGTACAATAACTATGACAGTATCGTTTGAAATTGCCTTGTAGCTCACACGAATTTTTTTTTTTTTACCGAAGTACTGATTTTCTTAAGATAGATATTAAAATACCTTCGCTTTGACGGAGTCCCAGCGTTCGCTACTGCAGTTGTGTCTAGTACTTTGTCTTCTTACAGACAGTTTATATCTAAATTCTCTAAGCACAGCTTCGACATGATGTCTGTCAGTATTTTTATTCCAGTTATATAGTTTTCTTTCTACCATCACAGAATAATAATAGTACACGTAATACCATTCAAAATTTGTTTTGCAATAACAAGCTGCTTTACATAAGATATTTCAAGAGTTATTTATTAGATGTTATAGCTATTAGAGCGCGTATTTTTAACACGCACAGGACGTGAGTTTTAGGAACGCATGATTAGAGCGCCGTAGATTTCGATTCACATAGAAATTCGTTGGAATCTTGTTTGAAGTGCGTCTACGCGCGTCATCTGCTCGTCCTCGGCGCGTTTAAAATACGCCGTGTGTTATGGCTCTTAGGTAATAGAAAATACATCCACATGTATCAGGAATGTATTCGATGCAGGAGCGAAGCCTGAAAAAGTGAGGTGAGTGACGGTAGCCATGCGTCACCTGTCCGGGATCAATACACAGCTGCAGTAGGTATTTATACTCACGTCCACCACCAATTACTTAGCTTAAATCGCTAGCAAGCCATGTTTCACTCTTAAAAGGCTATTAACTAAGAAACTAATTGAATCCAGAATCCAATCTCTCCACTTTCATAAATATAAATGCGTTTCCAGAATGACGTTTAATTTAATACTCGCAAATACGAAAGAAAAATTACTCTCGCAGAAGTATTTCCATTAATTTAAAGTTGAACCCGACTCGATCGTATTAAGAATCCGGCGACATTAAAACTCGCTTAGACACAATCGCGACCGAGAATAACAAGTTTGTTTCGTTTAAATAAAAATGTGGAGTGGGAGATCGTTATTCCCGATAACGTTCCACGTTCCTCTGGAAGGTTCCTCGGCTTTGTTCCGGGCCGGGACTCGGGACCTTGTTCCACAGGAACGGGGACCTCTGTCACAATAATTGGGCCCTAAATCTGCAGCGTCTCGTTAAGTGTGTTCGGACTGGATTTTTTAGTTCAATAGTGTTTTATGTACGGAGGAATTAAGATTTATTCTTTCATTAATCTAAAATGCAAATGTTCACAGCTAGTCCACGGTGAAATACTAGCGTATCGGAATTTGTTCCCTCTTTTGTACAATTTGCATGGACTGTTTATACTCGAATGTGTCCTGAGGCGAATTTTTGCGAGAAAACTCTTGTTCATCAAAAGTTTTCCCGACGTTTCGTTCCTTTCAAGAATATTACAAACATATTCGTAGACTCGTGTACATATTTATTCATAAAATAAGATGTACAAAGAATTTAAGTACGTTGTTTGCCAACAAAATATTATGTAGAAAAAAATATGTATATTTTGTTACTTGCCACATCTAATATTTCAGTGAAGGACTTTCATAATTTGAAACGAATCGATAAGACTTAAAAATTTATTTCGTCTTCAAAAGAATTACATGAATGTATCACTTCACTTATCAACAATTTAATTGCTCATTTACACTATTTCAGTTACAAATATTTACATGACCATCAGTTGCGGTACAGCAGCGTGGTGAGCCAGTCCGGGCGGGACTGCTGGGACTTGAACTCCGTGGGGCTCAGCGCCAGTGGCGTGGCCGCATCCGCCAGGGCCACCGACGACGTCTCCGTCACCGCTATCGAGGGCTTCCCCTTGAAAATTGACCGGAGCTCCTCGTTCTCCACAGCCCTCGTCCTCTGCAACGTCTCCCGCGTCTCCTTCATCCTCGACAGCTGCTCCCGGAGACATCTATACTCCTCCAGAAACTTCTCAAGCTGCGAGGCTCGGAAGTCGTAGTCCTCGAACGGCTGGCCCGTCCGGGAGTAGTCTCGCAGGCCAGACAGGTCGAGCAGCGGGGTGGCGGACGGAACTTGGTCGCGCGACGGCGACGCCGGCAGGCTGGGGTTGTGCCGCCAGCGGGTGCCGCTCGCCGCCAGGTCGAGGAAGCTGTTCGACCGGCGGCCGCTGGGCTGGCGGCACTCTTCGTAGGTGCGGTCGAGGAACGTGGCGGAGTCGCCGCCGGAGCTGTTGCGGCGGCTGGCGAGCAGCGGGCTGCGGCTGTCGCCGTCCCGCCGCCGCGGGATGGTGTAGAAGTTGTAGGGATCGTGCTTGACCTCGTTGCGGAAGTGGGCGTTGCTGAGCGAGCTCATCTCTATGAGGTCAGGGTAGTTCTTCTCGCTGTCGCTGCCGGAGAGGTCGTTGTCGAGACGGTCGCGGGTTCGGGGCCGGGCGTAGGGGCGCGCGTTGTTGTTGTACCGGTTGCTCTCGGCCAGAACCTCAACGTGGCCGCTCAGCCGCCCCGTCGACTTGGAGTACTGGATCGACTCCTGCGGTTCGCCTCTGCGGGAAAAACAATTCGTTATAAAACATGAATGAGGCAAGTAGGAAAATTTTCACGCATCGTGGCACGTGCAAACTTTTCAGTCGGAAGACAATAACTTATATCATATTTTTGGATATAATGGCCACTTAACATGACATGAGTGCTATTCATGTCACATTATTTATAGCTCAATCAGATTAAATAACTATTTTTGTCAAGCGTGTCTCGAGCCGCACGTAGGGTTCCGCACTTATAGTATTTTCAGGAAACTACATTTGACAAACCTTCTAAATCATTTGTGATTTGAGAAAAACGTACTTATGTGATAATATCTAGTAGTAGAGGATCCGTATTAAAATCGTCCTTCACTGAACTCCTTACCAGACAAAAATGATGTTTTAGAAAACAAGATAATTTTTTAAATATGTTTAGATTAGGCAACCCCTTTGGAAATTGTCATTATTATTTTTAATTAAATTTATAAAAAAATATATATTTTTTTTAATTTCACTGGCGTGTCTACTAAATAAAATTAACTCCGATGGAAAGTATATAATGTATACAATATGCTACACCTCAGTTGCAGACCTTTTATTAGTCCCTATTACCTGGTTGCTGTGTTTAAACAGGTAAATTGATATTAGTAATTGCGCTTTATTGTTTACCAATTGAGACCAGTCTCAAAATGTAAGCAATTTAATTAGAAATAACGTAGTATAAAGTTGCTTGAGAAAATTCAGTCGTAAATACGGGTTGCAAGGGTTTAAAGTTAAAAAATTCGGGGCGAGCAAAATTGTTAGACAGAGAGGCATTGAGTCTACAATTCTCTGTTATAGAAAAGGATACACTACTACAGCTGTACGCACAGGCGTCGTAAACTGTGAGAGAGTGCGCATGTTCCATACTCCATGGTAAAGACAAGGATAAATTAATGTACTATAGTGTAGTGTTTTGGAGTGGATAAAGTTATTTTTTTATTAAATTCATTAAATGATTTTTGAAAAGCTTGGCATATATGAAACTAGTAGAGAAGCACGTTTTTAAAACAAATCAAAGAACAATATTCTTAAAAAAATTATTAATAACTACATGTTGAGTAGGAAACTACTGCCATACCAAATTTCATTGAAATCTGGTCAATAGTTTTTGCGTGAAGGAGTAACAAACATACATCCAGCCATCCTCACGAACTTTCATGTTTATAATAGTAGTAGGATGCTGACAAGTCGATTGGACGATAGCCTGCATAGTCAATAGTGTGTGGGTGTATAGTTCAAGAGACTAGCTCCCCCAACATACTTCTGTTTGTTGTAGACAATACTGCAATAATTCGTTTTTGATCGACTGATAATAATTTATAAATCACAAAGGTGCATAGATCATTACGCATAAATCTTCCACTTTAATCATTCAATCTATTGGCTGCAAACTGCATTTAAATTCATTTAGGCCCACTTGCGCCAATCCGGGTTAAAGTTAACCTTGGGTTAAAATATCATGCTTTCTCTTTCAAAAATACGAAGAACGAGAGAGATAACATGTTTTTTAACCCAGGGTTAACTTTAACCTGGATTGGCGCAAGTGGGCCTTAGTAGTTTAAAAGATCTAAGCAAACATAAAGCGGAATAAAATACTTCATTTTATGCTATGAAAACATTAACATTTTCATCATCATTTTGATTTTTATCGACACAAAATGCCGACTAGGGACTTCACTGGCGGACGGGAATATATTTACATATGAAGTTCCTGATAAATACGAGCATGGCAACTTGTAACCAACTTCAGACAGCTGATCTGTCTGAAGTTGGTTACATATTATGTTCAAAACCTGTAACCGTCTACAAAAATTGTAAGTAACGAACAACTAGATATATCTTTCTTTCTCATTGGCATGTGTCATAACTCATATAGGAGGATAAGGTACGATATATAATTTTCCTCTTGCTAATAGCCTTTACTCTATACTTTATGGAATTGTACACTCAATGCCTCTCTGTCTAACAATTTTGCTCGCCCCGAATTTAACTTTAAACCCTTGCAACCCGTATTTACGACTGAATTTTCTCAAGCAACTTTATACTACGTTATTTCTAATTAAATTGCTTACATTTTGAGACTGGTCTCAATTGGTAAACAATAAAGCGCAATTACTAATATCAATTTACCTGTTTAAACACAGCAACCAGGTAATAGGGACAAAAAAAAGGTCTGCAACTGAGGTGTAGCATATTGTATACATTATATACTTTCTATCGGAGTTAATTTTATTTAGTAGACACGCCAGTGAAATTTAAAAAAAAATATTTTTTTATAAATTTAATTAAAAATAATAATGACAATTTCCAAAGGGGTTGCCTAATCTAAACATATTTAAAAAATTATCTTGTTCTCTAAAACATCATTTTTGTCTGGTAAGGAGTTCGGTGAAGGACGACTTTAGTACGGATCTTAGACTATAGTATACGCAAGACAATCATATACTGGGCCTAATGAAAAATTCATACCATTTAAAACAAAGGATTTTATTAAAGCCAATTCAAAATAATTACTAACTAGAAGGGTTATGCATTGAAAAAGGGCCAGCGATGGGCAGGGCTAATTATATCACATTTACGCCCTTACGCCCGCACCACATGCCCAGGGCCCGGGCCATATCGCGGCGAATAGTTAATGGCGCCCATTGACCCCGTTCCGTTTATATATTCTAATCATGTTAAATAAACTTCGGTCATGTTTGTATTGCGATGTGAGTATGTGACTGTCATTATACGACTGAATCAAATTTCCACGTCCAATTTCCACGCTTCCTACAAGCTATGTTTCGGTTTACAATGCAAATGTTATAACAGAGTTTAGCATCAGAAACGGTCGATAAACGAGTTTGGCTAAGTTTGTCATTTTTGGTACAAATTCGGTAAAACATAATGACACCGATAATAATCAAATCACTGTCACTTTCGTAACGCGCGACCTTTGCGCGCGCTGTTCTATTCTCCAAAAGTAGTTAATACCACAGATTAAAGAGGAACAGATAAACAGCTACGTAGTAAGTATGCGATTTTTTTAATGCACTACTACAATCATACCGTGAATGTAGAAGTATCCACTAGCCTCCTATCACGTACGTGGTAAGTTGCAAGAGTGGAAAAATCCGGTGGAAAATCGTGGACATCGAAATTCGAAACGTCGTCAAAATTTTTAAACTTCGTGTTTGACTTTTATGTCATGTGTGGTTGCATTAATAACTATTATAATTGACTTGACTTGGTTGACTTTATAAAAAAGTTATGTATGAAACCTTGCCTTTATTTTAAAAGACCTAATCAACGATACCCCACACGATGAGGTAGAATGAAAAACAAAATTCATCCCCACTTCACATGTATGATGAGAGCTATCCCTAAAATATAAAATTATTATTATTTTATAACGATAAAACCGAGACCTATACACAATATTTAACTATACCAAATTAAATCCATTTATATTCATAATTACAGAAGCTAGAGGCGCGAATAGACATACAGACATATAAAAAGACTGACAGACGGACGGATGGACAGAGCGAAACTTCCTTCCTTTGAAAAGGGTTCCTTGAGTATTACGGAACCCTAAAAATATAAATTATTACTGAAATATAGATTGTACTGAATACATTTCCTTTAGAAAAAAGCGTAGAGTGGTAAAAAATGGACCAAATATTTGTCCGGTAAGATTCGCGTTATTAATTTTTGAACTTTTCTTAACTTTAATCCCTTGGTGGAATAATTCGGTCCTGACATTTTGCATACTCAGTAGAGTACTCAATCGGTCGCTATATGTAGTAACATATAGCGACCGATTGAGTGTGCAACGTGATGGTGCAAATTACAATGTGAGGTCGTGGTGTGTACTAATTAGAATTTTACCCTGATCTTTTGTGACAACCCTGACCAAATTTGGATCGTTTTAAAAACTAATATTAATCTGTGTTAATATTACTTAATATCAGTATCGAGGCTATAGAATTAATATTTTCAGCTTTATGCTATGGAACGGTATTACGAAAGTTATTTTGGTTTCAGTTGCCCAGCAATGAAAAGTGAAAAATTCTAGTTGGTTTTTATGCTAAAATGTTTTTGCTACTGTAATTTCAGACTATTTTAAATGTTTTGTTTTCTAGCTATCCAAGCATAGAATGCAACTGAGGCCGGGGAAAGATTTATAGCTTTTCTGTATTTTATTTTAGTTTTAGACTTTATTTTCAATTTATTTCTTAACGTGTAGCTGTACGTAATTATATATCAGTATATTTTTATGCGAGATGCTGCAGGCGATTTGTGCATTCAAAAGAAATCGTAAATTTTACAAAATAGTAGCCTATAGGGTTTCTTCGTGGTTTACTCTATATATGTGCCAAATTTTATCAAAATCGGACCAGTAGTTTTGGAGTCCATTCAATGCAAAAAAACTATATATTATTACTAGCTGATGCACGCAACATCGTTTGCATAGAACTAACGGAAACGATTTTTTTTTAAAACGGAACCCTAAAATAAAAGTAGCTTATGTTAGACCTTGTAACATCATCTATCTGCCAGTCAAAGTCCCGTGAAAATCGTTCCAGCCGTTTCAGAGATTAGCCGGAACAAACACACAGACAGATAGACAGACGGATAGACAAACATTTTAAAAAATGATATTTTATTGTAAGTACCTAATATATTTTCATATTATGCATTCAGTGAAAAGCTGTTAATTTTGACTTTACAAACAGACACTTCAATTTTATTTATCTGTATAGTTAGATATCTAATAATAAGTTAGTCTATATTTAGTTTAAAATATATATAACATGTACAATACTAACAAAACATGCAATCGTGCATGTTTTTCTACCATTAGGTAGTATCTTTTCAAAATTTAATTCAAATGCCTCAGCATAAAGTTTAAATAAGTTTAAATTAAAAAAAAAAACGATTTTAAGACCTATTACAATTATTAAATGAAGTTGTGCAATATATAATAACTCATAATATTATTAAATTTAATCAACACTAGAAGTCGCATCGTGCGTGGTCGAAATTCGCCCATAATCTAATTAAATAAAAGGCAAACCTGACTGACTCATCTATCAACATACTACTGAACGGATTTCGCTGAAATTTGGCATATAGATTGTTGCAATGACTTTGACATCCGCTAAACGCCAGTTATTCATATAATTTTAAAGTATGAACTCTATATAATTCCTTTGCCCCTTAGATAGAAAAAAAATTACAATTTTTAGGCAGATTGACAAAAGTCAACGTGTAACAAAATTTTATGTCCAAGGTAACTATTAAACACACGGTATAATTTGAGGTAGTGTGTTATTTTTATTAATTTTATGTATTTCTAAGCACTTACATAAAAATCTTTACTTTAAGCTTTCTGCACGTCTTCCTCCGCAGAAACTTTAATTTACCGGCCAAATTTCACTCCCCGCCCGTTGCACTATTCTCGAAAAACTATACTGAAAGTTTTTGCTCCGCGTAGTTATATAATAATATTAATTTACACCTAATATAATGTGGTAATTACTCCAGCGACCAGCCGTAATACGTGAGCGCGTAATTGCCAGTGAACAATCAATTGAACATTTAATACTAGGCAGCCGTAATTATACGACGAATATTAATGAATAGCAACTCTATTCGATTATTCGGAGTTAATTTTTTGCTTATTAATATATACAAGCATATAAAATAAAAGTGTCTGTTTGTAATTTCAAACTAACAGCTTTCCAATATGGAAGTATAAACAATACTTACGAATAAACCACTTTTCAAAATTTTTGTGTTTGTTTCGCCTAATCAACAAAATGGCTAATCCGATTTTCACCGGACTTTCACTGGCACATAGCTGATGTAATAAGGAGTAACTATATTTCAATAACCTATCTATCTATAACTATTTGTTAAAAACTTCGTCATTCAATCATTTGCCGGTTTTTCGCGATACAAATTTAACGTTTTTAACAGACAGTTATTGGTCGATATGTTATTGAAACCGGCCGTCAGACTACTTTTATCTTAGGTTTCCTTAAAAAGTTACGGACACCAGCTAGTACTGAATAATGTAATATTTACCTCCTACTATATTCGCTGAGCCGCGGTATGTGCAGGTCCTGTACTGTGTCGCTGGCTCTGCCCGAAACTTCTCTCGTGTCAAGGTCCTTTCTTCGCCATCTTGGCTCCACCGGAGGAGATAAGGACTCTTTTCGTTCTCTTGCTCCTTCTCTACCTAAATGCTCGAAATCATCTTCTGGATCATGGGAAGGGACGTTTCTATAGTCACCCCTTTTGCGTGTCGCATCGGTTATCGCGGGCAATACCCTTGCAACGTCCGCGTTATTTTTTAAATTGGCTTCTATTTTCTCGTAACTGTTGTCGGTATGGTTGGACGTAACCATCTGTTCGTTCCACCTATCTAGCTGCCTTTTCTTCCTAGTTTCATATGCACAGAGTCCTATTAAACACGAACTTAACACTACGACTGCCGATACGGCCATCCCCGCCATCAGGGCTTTGCCTCCGAACCCTCTACCCTGGGCCTTTTTCTCAATAACTAAGCTTAAAACTACTTCTGCCTTCCCAGCTCTGTTTTCCGCAGTACACGTATATGAGCCTGAATCCGGCACATCTGCAGATTTGATGGTTAGATTGCTCGTATCGCCTTCACTGCGTAACAGAAATGCTCTTCCTGGGTTTATTGAATTTAAACCGGATGTGTTAGAAAGCAGTCTGCCTGCTCGTACCCATCGTACTCTCGGTGCAGGAACTCCTTGCACTTTACAAACCAGAGTCACCGCCTCACCTTCCGTGCCGAAGGTTTTTTCCGTGGTACCTACAATTTCTGGCAAACAAGCAAAATCTTCCAGATCTAGGCGATCCCATGACTGTGACACCAATCGGGGTGGTTGAGCACAATCAGGAACAACAGTCGCGGGGACGTTCTTCCGTATCATCCAATCTCTCATGGGTCTAAGGGCACACGTGCAATCCCAGGGATTATTGGCTAGTTCTAGGCCTTTCAATGAACGTAGAGGAGCTAGCACCGACACGTGAAGGACTTGCAATTTATTTTTGCTTAGCTCTAGGTATTCCAAGGATCCTTCGAGGCCAAAAAATCCCCTGGGTTCTATTTCTGATATCTTACAAGAGCTTAGCGTGAGACGGACGAGGTGAGGCAACGTGGAAAACGCGTCGTCCTTTATTTTCGCTATCGGATTACTACTCAAGCGGAGTTCGCGGAGCTCGGGGATGGAATCGAAGGCCTGCGACGGAATGTAGTCCAGTCGGTTTCTCGAGAGATCCAGCTCGACGAGATTCACTAGAGCTCGGAACGCGTACTGCTTAATCGCCCGCAAACTACACGCGGGGACATAAAGGCGTTGGAGGTTAAGCAGGCCGGCCGAGGCGAAGGCGTCATCCTTGAGGGATCCCAGTCTATTCTCCGTGAGGTCGAGGAGCTGCGTGGTGGGGTCGAGTCGCGGGGGCACCGCCGTGAGGCCGGCGCGCGCGCACAGAGCCGACTCCTTCCCGCTGCGCCACTTGCACTCGCAGTGGCGCGGGCACTCGGCGGAGACGGCCGCCGCCAGCGCCAGCGCCAGCCACACCCACATACCCCGCGCCGGCTCAGCCCGCGCCGCGTGCGCCCGCGCCGCCGCCGCCCGCTCCGCGCGTCATCCCCTACGCTGCCACCAGCCTGCGAATAAATTACAGACATCAGATACGTTAGAACCAGCCAGCAGGTAGAAGCATACCCTGTGTCCTATGAGGAAGCGGCTGTACTCTGTTCAGATCCAATTTCATCTAAACGTAATAATATAGTTTTAATGAATTCGTAAATATAGTTAAATACTATGTAAAGTCTATACAGTATAACTTTTTGTTTACGATTACATTAAAATAGATTTGAACAGATTTTATAGACAACAACAAGTATTACTGATACTAACAAGTAACATTATATAGAGAAATAAACCTCCAGTATTTTTTTCGATGTTTAGTCATAGATAGCATCTTAAACGAGGTCCCAACGCGATCACATGGCGCGGTGCCAAGATTTCCTTTTATTATAGGATGATAATACATGCTTCTTGAAAGTTAACAGTTATTTTGGCTCATTATATTATTATCTTCTAATATGTATAAAATTTCCATGTCACAATGTTAGTTACCATACTCCTCCGAAACGGCTTTACCGATTTTTACCAAATTTTATATGCGTATTCAGTAGGTCTGAGAATCGGCTACTATCTATTTTCCATACCTAATTTATAAGGCAAAACAACGTTTGCCGGGTCAGCTAATCTTTATATATAAAAGAAAGTCGTGTTGTTACACTATTCAAAAGGTCAAGAACGGCTGAACTGATTTGGCAGAAAATTGGTGGGGAGGTAGCTTAGAATCAGGAGACCGGCATACTTTTTATCCCGTTCCCGAAGGATGTGCCATAAAACGTGGTATTATGTATATGAAAATGGATTGCAACTCTAATGGTTCGCTAAAACTCGAGAACGGCTGGACCAATTTGGCTTATTTTGATCTTGAAATAATTGTGGAAGTTCAGGGTTCAGTTTAAACGGTGAGAAATATTGAAAAAAGTATAGGTTGTAGGAGTAGGTGTAGGACTAGAACGTAGCTTGCATTGTAGGTGTAGTTATTTATTCATTCCAGTTCATATTTAAGATAAAACAACGTGTACAAGGACAGCTACTTTTAAATTTAAAAGAGGTGTTAATGTGATAATTACTGCCGTGTTTTACGGGTGGTTAGAATGTAGTGAGACGTAACCCACTCGGTCCGTCCTGGTCGCTAAGCCGCAGTAATACGGGACAACATTATCTGCCGGCCCTTAAGCTTCTGCCCTATTGACTGGGATTTGATCACTATCGTGGGTCTAAGCGTTGTTCTTTGGGATAAATGTGAATTGGTATAGTCACAAGTATTAACATAGATTCGCGCCAAAATTTCCGTGAAATGTTTACTACTAAATGCGTTTTTTACGAAAAATCTCTAAACCATGGGAGAAAAAAGTTAATGAGGATTAAAGGTTAATAAAAAGTTAAAAAAATCACCCTGTATTATTGCACTATTTTATAGTGTTGCTAATAAGGAACAATTTTTGGAAAGTAATGATATACAGCAAACTTCATAAAAGTGGTATATTTTGATAAACTGCCTCATATTTTGAAGAAATGTATGGAATAATAATAAAATGCTAAAAAAAGCTATTTCCTTAATTTATTCGCACATAATAATTACTTTCTAGAAATTGTTTTTTTTAACAAAATTACACACTTTCAGCCCTTTCATTTGATATATGTCTTGTACAGGACCGCTCCGACCCCCGGCAGCGCCTGTGTGCGAAACCCATGAAGCGCCTCTTAATTTTACGAATCTTCATGTTTTAACTTTTCGGTGGCGGCTCGCGGCACCCTCATCGTCTTGGCGCCTGTGTGCGTCGCACACATCGCACACAGGGACGGCACGGCCCTGGTCTTGTATTGCTACAGTAGTGGAGACGGACTCCATACAAAAATGCCCCTTCTTCTTTTTAATGGTTAGTATTTGCTGTTGTATAACTTTATAAGTAGTTATTAATTCCGTTATAATTTTATTACATCAATACACTGATTCATCAAGTACGCATCTAGACGTAAATAGTTGCTCTTTTTTTTTTATTTAAAAAAAAATTTTTTGGGCATCTATACCTTTTTTTTTTTGTTTCCGGGGGGGAAATGCATTACGCATACCACCCACGCGCAGGGGGCACCCCAGTGGTGATGTGGGACTCCCGTATAGGCTAATGAGACCCACGGTATACCCACTAAAAACCACCCCCCACCTTCCTCCTCGCCGCCCTGTGACGGGGCCACGGGAACGATAAACACATCCGCGACCCCGCCGGCGGCAGCCGCCAACAACCGGCTCCATCCTAGGCCCGAAGGCCCCAGGCGCACCAGATGGTAAGGTGCGCCTCCCTCCTCGGCCTCCACCAGTACTGTAGCAGACTCCCCCCGAGTCTGCTACTAGGAGGCCACAGATACCAGCCTCCACAACCGGTACCCGGTGGCAGATCAGGGCTATGGTTCTGCCACCGACCACACCTCGGCCGCAGAGGATAGGGCAAGCGGCGCACCGTAATACCAACTTGCCTCTTCCTCTGCGGCCCCACCAATGTCGTTAACCTTCGGAACGGCCCCGCCAGCTCGTAGGGGGGAAGGGAGAATGGCATAACACCACCACGCCTCTCCCCCTGCGATCCCTCCACGGCCGCAGAAGATAGGGAGTACGGCGCACCGTAATACCGGCACTCCTCTTCTTCTGCGGTCCCACCTCTAAGCGCGTCCGCAGCGGACTCCTCGAGTCCGCTGGGAGCGCCCTCCTCGGGCCAGCCGTTGGCAAACAAGCCGGCCCTGGTTGCCTCTTCGCTTCACCGTGGGTGTCCAGTCCACGGTTACTAAGCCCCACCGCCACGACAAGGCGTGCAACCATCGGGGGGTGGGCATGTATACCTATCAAAAAGGATAGTTGCCCTGATTTTTCAAGGTATAGGTGCCTCTTGGGGCATCTACCCCCATATACACCATGTATATTTAAATGTATGATTTTAGAAGGTATTAGTATTTGTGACATTGGTGATTCTACAATTGCAGAGATTTAGGCAGTGATAAAGAACCAAAAACATCTTCGAAATGACTGGATCCAATGTGTAAAGTGTCAGATGGCTACATGAAACCTGTACACTTTTCAGAAATTAATGCTCAAGATGTGGGAAAACGATAGTACTATCCGGCTAAGCATCATTTAAGTAGGATTACAAAATGAAGATCTTTTTTGTGTTATTTTAATTTGTAAAACAGAATGAATTTTATGATTATGTTGAAACTTAATAATAAACATTTATAATTCTATTTTTGTTGAACAAATGCTATTGAATTTTATTATGATTATTTTAATTATATTCTAACGATGACAAATCATTTTAAAAACTGAATAATGCTCTTCATTATTAGGCCCACGTTTCTTGGAGATAATTTCTGTTTTAGGAGTAGCCTTCTACTGCTAAAACACCAGTTGTCCTCAAAACCTCATAAAAGTTTGGTTGAGTTTTTCGTTTATAAAGCATGAAGGGCATCTATCCTTCTTAGTATTTTCGTGGTGGGGCAACTATCCATACAGGTAGGCATCTATCCTCCAAAAAGGCGTTCCACAAAAAGCTGAAATCTGTAAAATCTGTAATTTATATGTCCAAAAAAACAAACAACAGCTAAACACAAAGGATTAAACTACCTAAATTTATAGACTTTATTTATATAATATAAATATTTTTAAAATTAGGAGAATATTTCAAAAAGTGGGGCATCTATCCCGCCTTTACCCTAATATTATGCCTGTTATTGTTTTGCGATTACAAAAATTTAAATTGAATGAATTATTATTATATTTGCATGCTATAATTAATGTACTAGCGAATTGTGATGGTACCTATAACTGTGATTTGTCATCTCTACACCCTCATTTATTGTAAATAAAGATGATTATGATTATGCGTTTCTGACGTCTCATAATACATTGTTTCTCCAGCATATGTCTACTGTGATGCCCGGCGAGAAATATTATAGGACATGGGGAATTTTGCTATTAAACAATTAGCCACGGCGTGGGCGAACAAAGATATTATATTATATTAATAACTCCATTTCGGTGACGGTGGCCGGTTTCATTGAAACCACCCCAGTTATGCAGGAGTAATTTTATAGTGATCAGTGTGTACCTACACAAGAGCACTATCTTCCTTTTTTTATGTAATCAACCAGGAAACGAGCAGACGGATCGACTGATGGTAACCCAAGTAGCACAAACTAGTTGCTTAAGAGCTTTGGAGCCAATCCGATTATTTCCAAAGGCGTCAAGCTCAAGCTCCAGAGCGTGCACTGCAGACCATAAGCAGTCGTTTTGCAGCCAAAGGGGCACAACTTTTTGCAACCTACAGTTCCAATAGAACTTCATAATAGTGGCATAAACGCGCTATAGGAGCTGCAACTAATAATTAACACCACACTAAAGCTCTTGTGGCACTTATTGAATGAATGACCGGTTTAACTGAACGAAAAAGGATCACTAATCATTCACCTTGTTTTTTCATTGTCATTTATTAAAATACATCTGTTGTTCCTGAGTCAGACATTACTGAATATAAATTAATAATAAGTGAAGTGAATATTTTGGAGCTATATTTTGTATTATATGCTAGTGGCTAAAAACGCTAAAAACGTTCATCGTGCATATAGTTGATATTATTGGAGTATTTTTAACGCGCCTCAATAATTACCTCAGAATAACGTAAAATATCTAAAATATTATTATATAAATAATATTATATTACAAACCTACACGATATTACAATTACATACTTGACTACATTTGTATTTAGTAAGTTGCTGGTTCTCTATTTAGTTATATTTTACTACAAATTGTGATAAAAACCATTAATTTTCTCAAGTAATGATAAATAATTGTCTTGTAAACATGGCGTCTATGAGAAGCAGCTATAACTTGCAACTTCAACCTTAATACTTACTCTCTGCGCGTCAAAGCGTTAAGTTTCACTCTTCTGAAGGTCCAAGTAATACCTGAGGCACTAATGCAGTTCTAGTCTTTACAATCACTTTTATTTCGTACTTACTGCAGGTATCGAATCACACGAATGGTTACTTGTTTAGAGATCCGTAGAACTCGTTAAAAACCCTGTTTCTATATTTTTCGCTCTTTTAATTGTTATAATATATTATAATATGCTATAAAATATTGTTTGGGCTGGAATCGACTTCCAAATTAAGAAGATTGAGCAGAGAAATAGTTAAAATTTTAGCCGAATTTAAAAGTGGACTTATTTAGAAAATAAGTTTTATTTCATACTTTTTTGTGTATTTTTACTTAGGAAGTAGTTTTAATTTTTTATTTAAAAATAATAATTTTAGTCCAGTTTGGTTGTGTAGTTGAATCTTTTATTTTACATATATTGTTTTTGTTCGGTCAGTGTAACACTCCATGTTTTTCCTTGATGATGGACAGATGCAAAGTTCTTGTTGATTTTGTTGTTCATTATAAGTTTAAATTATTAACGTTTAAAATAAACGATCGAATGTATAATTCTTGAATAAGCGCTAAGATTCCATTAGGTATTGTAAATAAGATGATGATGATGATAACTGTAAGTTAGTGGCATACGCTTGTAGTTCTTCATAAAGATACGCGTTTGTAAATGACGAAATTTACAAACGCGTATCTTTATGGACTGAGGAGTTCTGTTCAGTGCTTTTGGATGCAGGGTATACTTTGGTGCAAATTCTTATTTTTTGGTAGCATATGCTTATGTTACTTCAGGAAAAGTCTAAATCATTATATGTGTCCATATAAATTTTGAGGAGTTCCCTCGATTCCTCATGGATCCTATCATCAAGTTTCCACTTTAGTGACTAAAAGACCAACTTCGAATTATACCCTTCACAACGACAAAAAATTTTGCAAATAGATCTATAAACGGCAGAGTAATGTTCAAAAATCTCCGTGTTGGTGTAAAATACTATTTAAAGTACCTTTTATATGTGATGATGTATATTTTTTTTTTTTTTTTTTTTAAACGGGCAATTGGCCCACCACACTTTCCCACCACTGCAACTCCTGTGTAGCCAGGATCGACAGTGGTAACCGACCGCAAAAACCCTTTGATATGATCTCAGGGGTGCCCGGGGGACATGCTAAATCTGTCTTGGAACCCGCAACGAAATTAATCAGAAGATTGTAGGAGGAGTAGGAAGTATTCCAGTTTCCCTCCCCAAGCAAAGCGGGAGACAGCAAAAATTGTTATGACAAAAAAGTCAAAGGGGAAGCACCACGGGAATAACATGTTTTTTTTTTTATGACTACAAGATAATGTAATTATATGTTTTAATTTATAATATGACAATTATTACAATGGATTTATGATGACAAAATGGTGTTGCATTGTTTCCAATAGTACTTATGACAAAAACGTTTGAAAGCCCGGAAGTTCTTCGCGCAGCCCACGAGATCTTCATAATACACTACCCTAGAAACACAATGGACGCTGTTCAACATTTCGATTCTTTCGTCATACCAGAGATCACACTCCCAGAGTATGTGATGAGCAGTTTGTTCATAAGGGCCGCCTTCGGTCAAACACTCGCATAGCGGAGACGGGACTAATTTAAATCCAAACAGTTTCGCTTTAAAGTTTCCGTGACCTGTCAAAAATTGTGCGACGTAGTGATCTATTTCTAACCATTGCTTAGAGAGTCGATCGCGTACCGAAGGGAAGAAATTATATAGGTGACGCCCTTTGATAGTGTTGTCCCACCGTTCCTGCCACTCAGAAATTAGGTTCTGTATAGAAATATCTAATGGCTCGAATAATCTAGTTATCTTATTACTCTCTTTCACGCTTAAAAACTCAGGGTTAGTCATTTTTTTATTTTTATAATATTATGCTGCACGACGCTGTATCTCTAAATCTACTGGTAGGACTCCGGCTAAGACTGGAAATGCTTCAGTGCTTACGGTACGGTATGCCTTACATAAAAATATTAAGGCGAGACGTTGGCTTTGCAAAAGTTTACGACGGGCTGCTCCTATTGTAGCCCTATCTGCCCAAGCCGGTGTGCCATAGCATATGCTGCCGAGGTACGTCGCTGTATAAATTATTTTTAATGTTTTAAATGAAAGGCCCCATGTCGACGTTGATATTTTTGTGAAACAATAGAAATTCCTTTTAGCTTTCTCACCGGTCTGTATTATATGTTCCAGGAATGTAAATTTATTTTCTAAGATAAGTCCTAGGTAACAAAGTGACTGTTTACGTTTCACATTGATGTTGTTCAGTTTAATGCAAGGAGTTGATATTAATGAACCTTTTAAAAGTATTTGAAAGGTTTTATGTGCTGCAAATTCTAATCGATTTCTGTGGCCCCAACTTGATATTACGTTGAGACACTTGTTGGCCTTGTTTTCAATTTCAGATCGCGAATTGGCTTGAATAATAAGAAATCCGTCGTCAGCGTAACCTATCAGAGAGCACAGAGGAGGCAAGGGAACACATAATAAATCATCAAAACTTATATTCCACAGGTATGGCGATAATACTGATCCTTGAGGGCAGCCGCGCATTAAGTTTTTGAAATGTGTGTAATGGCCGAGTTGGAGTTTTGTTACGCCGTTGCAAAAATACGAGTAAATTAAATAATAAATATTACGATAGCAGCCTCTATTTCTTAACTTCAGTAGTAGCATGGGCCATCAGGCATTATCGAAGGCGCCCGCGACATCCAGAGAAATACCTACTACATATTTACACTCCGATAGATTTACTGTTTTTCTGACCTCGATAGCTGCATCCACTGTTGACTTCCCGGCGGTAAATCCAAATTGCTGATTATTAAATTTCGGGCCACCGGGTAGCAAACGGGGAACAATAAGACGTTCTAATAATTTTCCTAAGCATGACAATAGCGTTATAGGACGGTAGGATTTCGGATCGTCTGGTAGTTTATCACCGGCTTTTGGAATTAATTTTATTGTGCCGATTCGCCAGATTTTTGGAAAACTGCCTTCTGCAATAATGTGTGTGAATAATGTGATGATGTATGGTGTGATGCTGGTGGTGATGATGATGATTACTCTTATTGACATGGTGGCATATGTTTGCAGTTCTTTAAACAACGTCGAAATCCCCAAACATGTAACTATTAGGAGTCAGGAGTTCTGTTCTGTACTTTTGGATCCAGGGTATACCTTGGAGCAAAATCTAACTTTTTGGTAGCTTGGACTACTTCAGAAAAAGTTGAAATCATCATATGTATCCATATAAATTTTGAGGAGTTCCCTCGATTCCTCATGGATCCCATCATCAGGTCACCACTTTTTTAAAACGGGACCAACGTGGGATTATACCCTCTACATCAAAAAAAGAATTATGAAAATCAGTCCACAGGCGGCGGAATTGTGGTCTAACATAAAATATATGTATATATATATATACAGCCGAACGTATAACCGCCACCTTTTTTTGGAAGTCGGTTAATAAACTGCATTGTTAAAAGGAACAATAATGTCGTTCGTAATTGCTAACAAGCAGTTGACAGAAATGTTAGATTGTTAGACAACAGACCAAGAAGCTACAGAACCCTTACCAGCGCCCTGTCCGTTACGCTCCTGCTTCTATTGTGAATAATTTCTGCAATATAACTTTCAGTGGCAGAACAGTGATAAATATATCTTTTATACAGTTCCGTTAAAAAGTCTGCAATTACAGTCTTTGTGCAGTTCTGAAGCGTACAGCAGCGGCAATAGCGGCTTTTTAGCAGCTTTAAGCTTTAACATACATGTTTTAATTCTCTTATAAAGCTATAGACGGCAAATGGGTTGTAACATGAACTCTTATGAAGCCTATAGTGGCATTTGGTTCACTTTCTGCTACCCCTAGTGATATTTATAACTATGAGCAGTTACGGAAGCAATAGTAGAACTTAAAACCACTTTCTGAACCCCTAAAGCACTACTCTACAGCTAAAAGTTGCAAAATAGGCTGCTATTTCCACTAGTGTGCTAGTTGGGAAGCGATTACCGCCGCCCATGGACACTCGCAACCAGGGCTTGATTAACGTTATTAAATTGTTAACGTTACCTGTGTTTCACAGAATAACGATAGGAATAAATATTAACGTTAGGAAAAATAAATTTATTTTTATCGGTACATGAAAGTAACGTTAAGAAAAAGTATTGTTATTAATTAACGTTATTTTATATAACGTTACGTATTTCCCTGCCTGCGCCCCGCCTCGAAGTGACAGAACGAACATGCACTAGCTTCGTCGCGTCGGCTATTATATTGTTATATTCTTAAATATTATTGTACCTACCTACCTACCTCAAACATGGATAAAACCGCTGCGCTACCGACGCTCCCTGTATTATAACGTTATATATACCATAAATACTGTTATTTACAAAATAAAATAACGTTAGTATATAACGTTAAAAATATTGTTAAGTATCAAATAACGTTAAAATTAATATCGTTACCAAAGTATTTTTATAAAATTACCGTTAATTAACGTAATTTTTTGGTGTTATTTGGTAACGTTAACAAGCCCTGCTCGCAACACCAGAGGAGTTACACTTGTAACTCCTCTGGTGCTGCGACTTGCGCTCCTGGTCCTTAAATTCCCCAATCCCCCCATGCGCCTCCGGTAACCTCACTCACTCGGCGAAACACAACGCAAGCTTTATTTCACGTCGATTTTCTGTGACGTCGTGGTAATTATCCGGTCGAGCCGGCCCATTCATGCCGAAGCGTGGCTCTCCCACAGTTAAAAAACCTTCCTTTACTCTCATAACCCAGTGGGACGTATAACCGACACGACTTCCGAGAGACCAGGCGCAGGTCCAACTTTTTACATGCCCATCTGACGCATGGATGATCTTTCATGTCAGACAATCAGGTGATCAGCCTGCAGTGTCCCTGTAGTGTCCCAACCTAAATTTGGAAACAACATTTTTTGTTATTCCAATGCGGGAATCGAACCCACGACCTCCGAGTCGAGAGCCGAGCTCTAACCACTAGACCACGGAGGCTGTTAGGCACGCTTAGTTTAGATGCAAGTATCATTTCCCCACAGCGTGATACGGGAGGCACTGAATTTCTTCGACGTGCCTCCGTATATCGGGAGGCCGTTGAACGCGTATCTCTCCGATAGGGAGATCGTGTACGAGGACCGGGCGGGGTCCGTAGAGAGGCGAAGAGTCGAGTGCGGCGTCCCCCAGGGTTCGGTTCTGGGCCCGAACCTTTGGGACGTCGGCTACGAGTGGCTCCTGCGAAGCGGCCTTCTCCCCGGGATGAGTGTCATCTGCTATGCGGACCTCCGAAGTTTGTCGGAGTATAGCCTTGTACGGAGCCCCTATTTGGGCGGATTCCCTCACCGCTCGCAATAAGGCCCAGCTGCGGAAGGCGCAGCGGGTCATAGCGATGAAGGTTATCAGGGGTTACCGTACTGTCTCCTGGGTGGCAGCCACTGCCCTGGCTGAAGATCCGCCGTGGGAGCTCCAGGCGTCAGTGCTCGCCGAGGTGCACCTCTTCGCGTCAGAGAGGAGGGCACACTCCGGCGAGTCCCCGACCTGAGAGGAGCTCTTGCGAGTGCGGAGGCTGGGGCAACATTGGTTGCTACAAAGGTGGGGTGAGGTCTGGAGCAGTCGCCGTACGGCCAACATACGGCCGCGGCACTGCGTCCAGTCCTTGCGGCGTGGATGCGCCGCAAGAGGAAACCCCTCACCTTCCGCCTTACACAGGTGCTCACCGGGCATGGATGTTTCGGTGCGTACCTGCGTAAGGTTGCCAGGAGGGAGCCTACGCCAGCCTGCCACCATTGTGGCGCTGCGGAGGACACGGCCCAGCACACCCTTGAGGTGTGCGACCGATGGGCCGTGCAGCGCCACGTCTCGTGGCAGTGCTTGAGCGGGACCTCTCGCTCTCGAGTGTGGTGTGCTGCATGCTCGAGAGCGATGAGGCCTGGCAGGTGGCGGTCTCTTTCTGCGAAGCCGTCATTTCGCAGAAAGAGGACGCGGAACGGGACAGAGAGAACGATCCATCCTCTGTTCCGCTCCGCCGGCGTAGGACGGGAGCGAGGAGGCGTCGCTATGCGAACTTCCTCCAATAGTCTCCTGTCCAACCGGGGCTCCGGGAGAGGATGGAATGAAATGGGGAAACCTCCCCGGCTTGGCTAGTCCCGGCGCCGAGGGGGACACTCCAGGTTGTCGGAGTGGCCCCTAATTGTGGTGGAAGTCCGGTCCCTATAGAGGTAGACCGGCCGGTCGCGGGGGGTGTCCTGTATTAGACAGATCCGGGACACTTCCCATAATAGCGGCTGATGGCAATCCGCAGGTTCAGTTTTAGTGGGTAAACCGGCGAGTCGCGTCGGGAGTCCCACATATCCCCGGGATACCCCTCCCGGGGAAGGCGTAACGACCTTTCCCCTGCGATATCAAAAAAAAGATGCAAGTATCATTGCATCTGGATTACAATTTACAACGACACAGGTCGCATATCTGCACGAGGTGGGGTAAATTCTTTATTCTATTAACAATTTACAATTTTACAAAATAATTACGGGAAATGAAATATGAATAAAAATTGTACAATCCAATAGTATTTTGGTCTGAAGTCGCCATTTTTTGAAACGCCGGATAAAAAACGCCAATTGTCTGATATGAAATATATATTCGGTGTATTTGCACGCAATATTCCATATTCGCTTTGTGCCGTGAACTTTGCTGCAAAGTGATTTGACATTTTGTGCCACGCATTTCGCCCTCTGTGCTGTCGCACGCTCTCGTGGCGCTCAAAACTTACATAAATGTCAAAAACCTGCGGCTCCATTTCTGTTTATAACTTTTATTTCAGCAAAGTAGGCCACAAACTGTTTTATTAAAGTACGATATAGCCTTCAACTAAACCTAATACAGTCATCGATATTAGCTACGGCCCTGAGTTTCAATATACATAGATATTCTACAAATAATATGGACTAGAGGTTGCCCTGTAGCCGAAATTCGACCATAATTTCATGTTCATGTTTTAATTTTTAGGTTTCTTTTGCCTCTTGGAATGTAAAAGATAATTTTGACATGTCAAACCTACTGTAATTTATACAAAAATGCTAGTATGGAGGTAGTGTGTGTTTATTTGTTTATTTATTTATTTATGGCGTCGGCTTATCACCATTTGCCAATGTCAAGTGTATTATTTTCATCAACGTAGGTACTGTATTTCTAAATCGTCAAGTCCAAAGTCTAGTCAAAGTCGAAATAAGTAGTCAGGGTAGTCAATTAGTCAAGTCAGTCGATTCAGTAAAGTGGTAGACGCATTACTGAAACTTCCTAGGGAGTTTTGGCGGGAAACCCAATTTAGCACGCATTTTGTAGAATGTATCACTTTTACACACTAATGCACCTCGACGAATAATTAATGGTTAATATTCCACCACTATAACACATTAAAAACCGAGTTAACACGAATTTAGAAAAATAATACAGAAACACAACATTGCTGATTGACTTTCCCGGCAAAACTCGTAGTGTGTGTTGGTGATATTTTTTTATTTCTATTTTTTTTTTTTATTCTCGTAAAACTGTACTTGAATTTTTTGCTTCACGTATTAATAATAGGTTGGGGAAAAAGTCTTTTCGCATTATAGTATGTATGAACTTGTCATAAAATATCTTGGGCTATACCAATTGTATCTGGCTGATTTTGGTATCATTAAAAAGTTTTAATTTTACAGAAGACAATTCCAAATTCAAATTAGGTAAATTTGAGATTTTCATTTGTTTTTCTTATTGTTAAAATGAGTGATTCTTATGAAGAATTTCGATACATTTTAAAATTTTATTACAAAAAAGGTAAAAATGCAACACAAGCCGCGAAAAAAAAATTGTGATGTTTATGGACCTAATGCAGTATCTGTGAGAGTAGCGCAAATTTGGTTTAAGCGTTTTCAATCCGGAAATTTTGATATCAAAGATGCACGTCGCTCTGGTCGCCCTGTTACGGACAAAACTGTTGCCATTTTTGAAAAAGTGGAGCAAGATCGGCATATTAGTAGTTACGATGTAGCTGAAGAACTGGGGATTGACCACAAAACGGTTTTGGCGCATTTGAAAAAAGCTGGGTACACAAAAAAGCTCGATATTTGGGTGCCTCATGAGCTCACTGAAAGAAACCTAATGAACCGTGTACTCATTTGTGATTCTTTATTACGACGTAATGAAACCGAACCATTTTTGAAGAAGCTGATAACTGGTGATGAAAAGTGGATCACGTACGACAAGAACGTGCGAAAAAGATCGTGGTCAAAGGCCGGTCAGGCTTCACAGACTGTGGCGAACACTGTGGTTAACTCGCAACAAGGTGATGCTGTGTGTGTGGTGGGATTGGAAGGGCATTATTCATTATGAGCTGTTACCGCCAGGCAGGACCATCAATTCTGAACTGTACTGCGAACAACTGATGAGATTAAAGCAAGAAGTTGAGAGAAAGCGGCCGGAATTAATCAACAGAAGGGGTGTGGTTTTTCACCATGATAACGCTAGACCTCACACATCTTTAGCCACTCAGAAATAATTACGGGAGTTTGGCTGGGAGGTGTTAATGCATCCGCCGTATAGTCCTGACCTTGCACCTTCAGATTTCCACCTGTTTCGGTCGCTGCAGAATTCCTTAGGCAGTGTCAGGTTGACATCACAAGAGGACTGCCAAAACCACTTGTCGCAGTTTTTTCATCAGAAGCCCCAAAAATTTTATAGCAATGGGATCATGTACCTACCAACAAGATGGCAAAAAGTTATCGAACAAAATGGCACCTATATACTTTAGTCACTTGTAAATAAACTTTATAAAAAAACCTTTTGAATTTTTTATATAAAATGCGAAGAAACTTTTTCCCCAACCTAATATAATGATGATATTTACCCAACTGTTAAGGATGAGTTTTTGGTTTTGATTTATGTGCAGCGCAAATAGTCAAACTACATAAAAAGGGGTGTTGACTACATGTTAATATTATTTATTGTAAAGTATTTAGTTTAATTTGTATATTCAGAAATATTGAGGTTTCTTGATAAATGTAAAATGTATAATATAATTTTATGTGTAGTTTTCTACTCAGATATAATACCTAAAAATTACAAAAAAGTTTCAAAATATTATATTAGTAAAACTGTAGGTACATTAGCTTACACCGTTTGAGCGTTTACACCAGACACAACATATCGCTGTATCTTTTAAAACATAGATTTTTAATATACCTATTGTTTCTTTCGAGAACTTACATATATTTAAGCGTACTATTCATTTTTGCAATAGTAAAATCAGTTGTTTAGCCTATTTTATTTCCCTAACGAATCAATTAACACCTGACACTCATAAAAATCAGATCAGTAGTTTAGGCACTACGGCGGAACAAACATACACACATACATAACACATGTAACATAGACTGCCAAAATCTTTTATCTCGCCCGCGCCGTAGTCGAGCAAAATTAAGTAAAATTAAAACAACGAAGATATTTTATTCAGAGGTCGTTAAAATATGAATTTTTCGATTGACATGTTAATAAATCCGGAGGTTAACCCCCCAATGCCTGTGGCATTGTGGCAGGTGAGTCCCAGATGTCAGCAGCCCAGGTTAACCCTCCATTTAAATAATCAAATGTTGGACTTCGAAGTCGAAACGGTTTATTTCAATTGTAATTTAAAATTGTTTGATTTTATAATGGTACTGTTACTTTATTAAAAATTAATATTGTAATAGAATAATAGCAATTAGGCATGTAAAGACTTACCTATTAAATAAACGGGTGTTAGTTATCCTAAAATAATAGTAATATTTAGTTCTCTTTTACGCGAATATTACAGCAAAAATGATTTTTTTAATCAAAAAGGCCACTTCAGGTGTTTTATATTATGTTTCAAATATTTTTTTCAACTCATAATAATATGTGCATCATTTTACGCATTTCTATTGAAAACTGTCAAAATTGATGTTATGATGAAATCTAATATGATGAAATCAGATGAATAATGTAGCCATTTTACCACTTCACAATTTTTTTATGAAAAAAAAAATGAAATAATATAATATGTAACACCTAAAGTGGTATTTTAGACCCCTGCTCCAAAACTAAACGAGTATACGAGACACTCAGTAACAAAACACTATCACGGCTCGAGTAAGACTATTCCGGAAAATGGTCCTTTCTGCCGAGATTATATCCGCATTATCTCCGAATATCGCCATTTTCACTACTTATATAATATTTCTACATATTCAATAAAACGTTTTTGTTAGTTTTTCTAAGTTCGGTATGTAGGTTCTTATGAGTTAGTATATAATTTTCTAAGTTACCTATTAATAATCTTGTCTTTGTAAAACAATTTACATATTTTTTTACGTTTCGTATTTTCGGTTTTGTCCTATTACTAGATGTTTACCGCGGCTCCGCCCACGTAAAAAGTACTATCGAGTATCCCCCGGGAATGCTGCACTTTTCCGGGATAAAAAGTAGCCCATATTTTAATCCAAGACCTAAACGACTACCATACCAAATTTCATCAAAATCCGTTCAGTACTTTTTACGTGAAATAGTAACATATATCCATCGATCCATACATCCACCCATTCATCATCATAAACTTTCACATTTATAATATTAAGCTTATACTTTTAAAATAGCTTACCTCAAAGTTTTACTTTTGATGCTGTCCATGACGGTGATGATATTATCTGTAAATAAAAAATACTTTTAGTATTTTTCGTCGTGTTTTATTTCTACATTAATGTATTAATTGTTCCAAAATTATTTTTTAACCCTAGAAAGCTCGCGCTACCCGCTTTAACTGCCCGCTACCGGCAAAAATCTCAAGAATTCTGAAAACAAATTCAATTCAAATTACTCAAGAATTATTTTCTCGTGAGTTTTATAGTAGATAAACAACCTCTAAAATTTAAACAGCGAAGTTTTAAAAGCTAATTTCACTCCTCGAACTTGTCATCTAACACATTTGCACATTAAGAACATTCAGCAAAATGAACTAATTTCATTTATTTCTCGGCTTTCTTCTCGTTCTGTTTTATTCTCAGCATTTTCATGATTTATTAGCACAAGGATCGGATTTTTATGTTAATTCCCAGTCGACACAAATAATGGAAACGTTTTCAAATAATAATTTATCTTGAAATGTTAATATTTCGTAGCGTTTAGCTTCGTTTCCTCGTCATTGTTCTGTTTGCAAATTAACGATCTCGACGTAAAAAGCCACGTTTGCGCTGTATTGTGTTGTAAATAACAGTGTAAGTGGGAGATTTTAACATCGCATACTAAGTATAATTAATTTAAATTAAAATATTATATTATTTACTATGGGTTCATTTAGAAACATTTTAGTGTTTGTGTGTTGCAGCAAGCAAGGTGGTAGAATGCATTGTTTTATTTTTATTCGGCTTTATATTTTATCTTTACACAGTATAAAAAACAAAATTAAAACATTCTAGTAACGCCCCAATTTTAAGCAGTTACTTCATCATCATCAGTATCTCGATCATGTCGGCTTTCAAACAAAGAAAAACTATATTAAAATTAGTTCAGTCACACAAACACAGAAGGACAGAGAAATTTATAATACCCCTCTGTTTTCTTCGGGGGTTAAAATTAAGTCTCTTCCTTTTCTATTCTCATAAAAACTTTTAAACTACTCAACGCATTTTAATAAGATTTTCAACAATATAATAATAATCTTTATTGCACACCACAAAAACATACAATTATGATAACAATTATAGTAACATGATAACTATAGTACAATTTTGGCGGCCTTATCGCTAAGAAGCGATGTTTTCCAGGCAACCATCTAAAAGAATAAGAAACATATCACCAAGAAATAAGAAGGGGATGGATGCACAAAGTAAACAAAAAGTTAATAATATATATTGTTATAGTGATTCAATATGATGTAAATATCATGTTTTATATGCATTGCACCCGTGCGTAGCCAGGGCCGGTTGCTAGTCATATTATATTTTAAAAAATGAAATTATTATCTGTTTATTAATTGTCAGTTAGTAAAGAGTAGGGAGTTATGTTTTGGCTGTAATCTAAATCTAGATCCGTCTGTCAAGTTTTAGTACAAATTAAGTTTAAAATAGAAACTTATTGGACATTTGAGTGAAGGAGGCCGATACAACACGCCGCCCGCGGGGGTTTAATTAAAAGGGAACGTAAAAAAAGGAAGTGTCGATTTCAACGTTGATTAAGGAAAATCAAAAAGTTCACGTTTTTCTTTATGTACTTCTTGTTTTTTGTCCTGGTTTTATATTTCAATTAATTTAATTAGGGCGTGTGTGTACATACTTCATCTCATGGACCAATAAAACGGCATTCTAAGGGTCAAGTCACACCGAAACGAAACGATATGCGACTCTGTGCTTTTTTAAGATAGCTATTGAAAATGAACTCTATTCCCTACACAAGAAGATACACGTTTCATTGTAAGAGTTCGAATGACAAGTTGCACCGGGCTGTGTAGAGCCGCTCTTGCAATAAAACGTATCTTAACTATATCGAATAAAGTTCAATTTTGAATGAAAGTCGTTTCAATGTGAGCAGATTTTAAAGCTCTGGAATATACAAAATTGGCTAAAATAAATTATGACACAAGCCTAAACATAATAAAAGAACAAAGAAAGAAGTTTTTCAGAGAGAAAACTTATAACTCAATACAAATAAAACGTGTGGCAAAAATATATTTTGTGTACGGTCTCCCCGTGGAAAGTTTGCATGAGTTAACATCGATCAACTTTTAAATCTGATACGCAATCGGGAATCCAATATGTAAGTTATTTGTCTAATTTACAACCAAATTGGGCTGCTACGAGCTTCACGAATATATTTTGTTTTTCGTTTCATTTCCATTTTGTATTCATTTGGAATAATATTTTTCACAGGATTGAGTTCTTCGCTTTTTTTAAAGGGAATATATTATAATTATATACTATACTAGCTGTTTCCCGGGGATACTCTACTTTGCCGAATTTCTTTACTCTGAGACAAACAATTATTTATTTTACTATTGAGTACAACAGCAAAGACAAAAAACTATAACAGCTTTGTTTATCCCTGTACTAAGTAAATAAATTTCAATCACAGATAAAAATCCAGATATTTACAAATGAGAATAAACAGAAAATATAGCAATAAAAATGGGCAAATGTGCCGGCCGACGCCCAACGGGGTTGTTTTTATTTGTATTTATGTGCCGCGCGACGCCCTAGCGGTTAAAAAGTAGCCTGTTTTAATCCAGAGCCTAAACTACTACCATACCAAATTTCATCAAAATCCGTTCTTTTAGCTTTTGCGTGAAAGAGTAACAAACATGCATTCATCCATCCATCCATCCTCACATACTTTAATTTAATTTACTTTAAACTTTAAAATTAGTAGGATTTTTATTTCATTAGGCATATAATCTTATAAATAAGTATTAGCGTGTGCCTAGAATCTATGTCCTAGATAAGAAAATTTAATATAATATTTTTTTTGTAAAAATCATGATCATCATGTAATAAGTATTGAATACATGATGTGTAGTGCCACTGGCGTGCTGGCCAGGTCCGGTCCGGCTCGCACGCAATCGCGTGCTGGCTGGAGGGATACCCTACGCCCTACAGAGCACGATTTATTGCATTTTAAATATAACTGCTTCTAAGAATTAGAGTTTATGGTTAAACATCATCATTTAAACGAGCCATGAAATTTGAAATTTCATTTTGTTAATAAATTAGGTTTTAGATGGACTGTGTATAAATTATGATTTGTGGTAAATAATGGCGAATATATTAGTGACTAAACTTTATGAGTAATGGTTGTGCAAGTTGCATAAAATATCAATACAATTTAATCTAAACATTTCTTTCTTTTTTGCACGTTTATTAAGTGACGTAGGTATAAATATTGGCCCCAACGTTGTAAGTGTTTACGTTTATAGATTGGATCGAAACGGTGTGTATTTTTTAAAACATGTAACAGTTGTCCTCGCCGATCTTTTATCTAGAAATATCATGTGAATGGTCGTCCGTTGCAGTTACAAAAAGTTGTGCTGTGAGTGGCGTCCAGTAAAAAGCGAATACACAATAAGTTTACTGTTCGACAGTTCATGCCGCTTAAACTAACATTTCGACATTTTGATACAGGTTTACAATTATTGTTATATACTTACTTGTTATTGTAAAATTTAAATAAACAAAGCTTAGATTAATTATATATAAAATTATTACATATTAAAACAGTCTTGGCGACGATACTACCGTGCCTCCATTATTTAACAAAACAGTTCCGAATAAACTAATCGTTCAGTGGATTTATGAAACACAAATTTGAAACGAGATAGCCGGTGTCGCCGCAACTGTAAGGTATTATTCAAACTAGTCCGGGAAGGTAATATACAAAACAGTTGATCCCGCCTTTGTCCGGGACAGTATGGGATTTGTCCGTGTTCGCGGGCTATAAACGTTGTAAAGGTGCGCACATAAGAGACAAATGTCGCTGCGACTTTTATTGCTTTCGTAGTTAAGAACAAGACGAAAAATGATGAAACTAAATCATCGTACCAGTTTGACATTGTAATAACGTAACTATCATTTCCTTTATCAAATCTATTATACCACTGAAGAGTTATTTGATTAAAGAATTTATTGCTATACGAGAACGGTAGAAGTAATAACGTCGCCATTTTGAGGTCGTTTTGCAGCTTATCGATTAGCTTTTGACGTTATGTAAACGTATTCACGTACAATACAAAAGTGTATCGAAATAATCTTACACCCTGATTTGTCTGTTTTTGAGAGAGTAAAAGTCGCGGCGACATTTCTGTCAGTGTTTGTTTTTTTAACCTGCTTTTCAACAAAGTCGCTATCACAAACCCAAATGCTATAATATTGTATGTACAATTTTCATTCACATTTACGGAAAATTTAATTACGATCCTAGGAAAAGTTGAGATAATCAATAATTGTTTACATATTTTATATGAATATTCGTTGGAATGAGTTAAAATATCACAGTACTCCACCTCCTGCAGACATACGACCTGTGTTGTTGTAATCTAGATGCAATTACGCTTACATCTAACCTGATTTTGTCTTTGGTCGCAATGGGTACTTGTTCTGTGGTACAAATCCCAATGTCCTTTGTCGCCCGTGCGCGTATCCTACACCTTAAGCCTTAGTAATTGAAGACAACGTCTTACGTCGGTGTTTATTGTCTTGTCGCAGGTCACACCCTCTTTGTCTCGTAGATCCATGATAATGTACTGGGATAATATGCCATAATGTGTGTAGGGAAATGTAGGATTATTATAATAACGCATATAAAAGTACCGCTACTAGCCGCATTACTCGCGAATGTTGTTACACTAGATGTAACTCTTAACTTTTTTTGCGCAAAGAATTTCTGTTTATCCCAATTCCCACGAAAACAATTTTTTTTTTTTTTTGAAATAAAAAGGAGCCGTGATGTTAATCTAAAGTACAATCTATCAGGTGTGAGCTCAATTTCATTTAAATTTGTGTAACTCTTTATGTATGAAAGAGAGTCAAAAAAAACTTAAATACAGTCAAAACTTTCACAATTTATAATAAAAGTCAGATAATTATATAATACGATTACAAGGATAAACCACATAAAGCAATTATTATTGATGTTTTATAATTATTTGTCTGTGTAATAAAGCTATAAATAGGTATTATTTGATTAAATTGATAAAAATGATTATTAAAATAACAAAATATACCAAATATAAGCTTTAATTTAAATATAATTACATATAATATTTGGACCGATGTAACAATTTCAATAAATTAATTATCTCGTACGCGTCACGTCAGCTTTAACGGGGTATTAAATATTGTAATTAAACTAAGTGTTATCGCTTTCAAATTACTGTCGTTACGTTTGACAGACATACACGTGTTTACTCATCATCATTACTTACTACAGATGTGATACTACAGATACTTAGAGATGTGATAAACGGCTTAAAATTAAAAGTTAATTTATTCGTTATTAAATATTCAAAAGCAACTTATGTTAACTGCTTAGCTGCTTATCTGCTTATCTACTTATTGCCACTTATAATGTTTTTGCGCTACGTTTTTCGATCGCTAAAACTGATTTCAATGAACTTTCCTTTGCAGGCTTAGGACTGTCTGAAATCTGAATAATTCATTTTTATATTAAACAGTACTTACGACAAAAACTTAATAAACTTAATACTAAAACACTGCACGAAATGTTTATATTACGTCCATATGAACCATTATTATATTTATTATTTACATTAAAAGTTCACGGTAATCCACCAAAACACCACTATTACAATTAAAATACGAATTATTGCGTAACGTAACGTACGTGTTTTCGTCAAGCCGCAAAGCGCAACTAACAAAAAGTGAATAAACATGAAAAAGCATTTAAGTTATAAGTAAAAAAAATAAGCCGCTTATTAAAACTTTAAATAAGTGATGAGCTACATTAAAGAATTTTCACTTTTATTGCGCTGACATAAGAACTATTTTTCTTTGCTCATACCACACTTATAGCTTAATGACTATAAACTATAAAAACGTTAAGTATAAGTGTTAAACGATTACGTTTATAAACGACTTTTCTACTTATTTATAAAAACACGCTTTTTTAAACGCTTTTCGTTTAAACGGCCATCTCTACTTCTGGGATACTTAGGGTTAATATGTAACTGTCCTCTGTTCAATATTTTTGTAAGCAAAAAGGCAGTTGCAAACTATAATGCTGCCAATAGGCTAGATTTTTGTATTGCATTAATGAATACTACTTTTAAATATGAGTTACTTCTCGGAAGAAACAGTATATTATCAAAAGTCAAAATTTCCAAAGGTACAACGATTTGTATACAAAATTTCGTAGGTCTCGTGAAAATGCTCCATACTAAAGTCATACCTAGCGGTGACGTCACGCCTAGGTAAAAGTGTATGAAGTATAAAGCCGCAGGAACATATTTGTAAATAGATATCTCAGATATTTTTGCGTTTAAGTTCATACTATTAAGTATGAATTTATATATAAAATATGAAATTAAGTATATTAATATTAATACTGAATATTTTTGTATAATATGATGTAAGTAAACTAATGATGTAGGTTTTGTTACCTAATTTAGGAAAAAAAAACGTTTTGTACTTTTTAATAAACTACACATCAAATATTATATTTTTTACATTTACCAAGTAGTAACGCCTCAATATTTCTGGGTATATTAATGAAACTAATTATTTTGGATGTAGTCATGTTTAGGTAAATGTTGTTTACACTTGTTTACCGCAAAAAAGAGATACAATGACACCTTTATTTATTAGAATTTAATCCTTTTCTTTACGCCGCCCCATTTTTTGAAATAGCCTCCTAAATTTAAAAATATTGATTGAAGTAGGTATGATTAATTTTTATGAATAAAGCTAGCTTAATCATTTATGTTGAATTATTATTCATTATTAAATTTCATGTCAAAATTTCTACAAAAAACTGTCTTCAACAGACTGTTTACCGTAAATATTAGACCGATATTTTTTCTGAATATATAACGATTGTGATCCCCACTATTTCTCGTTATCTTTAAAAGCTCAGGAATTCGCGCGTAAATAAAAATACGTCGGGAATAAATCAGTTTTATGTATACAGAGGGGCAATTATGTAAATAGGCGCCCCTGAGCGCGTTGTTAGCTATAGCCATAACATGTCACTACCGTGGCTCGCTTTAAATATTATTATATCTATACCTATCTGTAGACTATACTAGTCATAATATATACAGGAAAAGTTTGTTTGCATTGAAGAGGTGACGAAAATAATGGGCCAATTTTGATGAAATTTAGCAGACCTATAGATTAGACCACGGAAAAGGATATAGGATACTTTTTGTTGCTTAAAGTTGTACGGTTTCCGCAAGATTAATTTTTGCGCCACCAAGTCGTGGGCAACATCTAGTATTTTTTTTTTTTATGAAATATGGGGGCAAACGAGCAAACGGGTCACCTGATGGAAAGCAACTTCCGTCGCCCATGGACACTCGCAGCATCAGAAGAGCTGCAAGTGCGTTGCCGGCCTTTTAAGAGGGAATAGGGTAATAGGGGAGGGTAGGGAAGGGAATAGGGTAGGGGATTGGGCCTCCGGTAAACTCACTCACTCGGCGAAACACAGCGCAAACGCTGTTTCACGCCGGTTTTCTGTGAGCCCGTGGTATTTCTCCGGTCGAGCCGGCCCATTCGTGCCGAAGCATGGCTCTACCACGTTACCATACCAGTAGTATTAAATATCTTTGGAAAATGAACGCACGGATTGATGGTAAGCTAAAAAATCAGCTGTTTCATACAAAATGGCTACGGCATAGATAGGGATATTGTATGAAACAGCAGATTTTTTTTACAAGTAGGAAAGTTTAGCCCATAGTAAAAGTTGCTTATATTCAAAAATACTCATATATGCCACACAATTTTTCCACACAATCGTGGACTCACTATGCTTGTACCAGTGCAATCAAATCGAAAGCTAACTATGTAGCTGTTCATCTATTCCTATTTCTTTAATATGTAACGTCACTGTCCTATACCTACTCAGTTCAAGGGGTTAGCAGGAACAATTGACTGGAACGTATTCGTAAATTATCGAATGAGAATTGTATGAAAATCATGACAGCGCCTATATATTTCACTCGATAGCGTTACGAATACGTTGATGTTAATTGTTCCTGCTAAGCCCTTGAACTGAGTAGGTATAGGACAGTGACGTTACATATTACCAGGTCGTAAGCAAAGAATCCGAAGCGCAATATTATGCTACTAATTAAATACCACTTATTTTCAGCGCAATAAAGTTATATAATGACATATTAATTTGTATTTACGTTTAGATACGAACGCTAAAAGTAGTGAGTAAGCTGTGGATTATCGCGGGGCATTGGACGTGTCGGGGGGTGTGGGGGGGGGGGGGGGTGTCGGGGGGGTGTACAAATAGGTCGTACCCTCGTCACCGTGGTGTGTCATTAGCGCCTGTCACATTTGGCCGACTCCGTGACTCTATAGTGACCGCGACAACTGTGTTACTGTTACGATTTACTGACTCCATGTACCTGACCTGCATATATTTGGTGTTATCGCGAGGGCACTAAAATATAAACAACTATGCGACTGTACCTACAATGACTACCACCACTGTGTTACCGTCCAGATTTAATGACACCATGACACCAGATAATGTGTGAAATATATGGCTCACCAATATCATGAGGGGTCATAACATTAAAATATATTTATTTTATTCCATTTTTTGTGTTTGTTGTTATAGCGGCAACAGAAATAAAAAAAAATAAAAAAATTATCTGTAAAAAAATTAACACTCTAGCTATCACGGTTCATGAGATAGGTACAGCACAAAGTATAGATACCAGGAGTCCGAACGATATCGTTCGGACTCCTGGTATCTATACTTTGTGCTATATAGGCCTATATAGGCTCTTCCATAGTATTCATGTACACAATAATAAACCCAGATCTTAGTTCTCTTTTCTGCCACTGATGCGCTAGAATCTTGAACGTGCCGATGCTATTGTGGCGGACCAATCAGCGCACAGTCCTGAATCGCGCTTGGTACTTCTTGAAAAATGGCGCGCTCTACCGGCAAAAAATCTGTCCCCTAAATTGAGATCATTATTTTAACATTACGTTCGGACTCCTGGTATCTATATATATATATCGTGAGATACAGCCTGGTGATGATAGACAGACGGACGGACGTCTTAGCTTTTCACCATTTGGGTACGGATTACTGAACCCTATATAAGACTTTAATTTTTTTCTCGTTCAGTACAGAGCTAAACTGTGCATTTTCAATAATAGCCTGTTCATTCGAGCTATTTTACACGCATTGAATGCGAATATTATAGCGGCATATACCTTTGATGCACATTGCACAGTCTCGGACATTTGTGGGTTACCAAGTTTAACCCTTATACCCATAGCAATAACGTCTAAATATGGTACACCGAGCATCCAGCGATTGTACATTAATATATTGCAATATGCTCACAGCTATATCCGGGAAACGTAAATTCGCCGTAATTTTCCTGAGTGAGTTCGATGGAAATGCGACGTTTTAAGGTAGATTTGCTGAATTTACGCTGATCAAATCAGTTGAGCATAAATTTTAATAACTTTAAAATTTCTATGTGGACACAAATATAATTATTCTACAGGATGTATTTTGTAAGGATTTGAATACATGGCTAGCCGCAGACAGAATAAATTTGTCAATACTAGTCAACAACTAGTCAACCTGTTTTAATATATTTGAAAGTTAATAATCGATGGATGTTTGTTACTATTTCACAAAAAAACTACGGAACGGATTTGGATGTTGTTGTGGTAGTTTAAGCTCTGGATTAACATAACATATTTTTAATCCCGAAAAAGTGCAGTGCTCCAGTGGGATACCGAATTTACGCGGGCGGTGATGCAGGCAGTTTTCTGTAATTCCTCCAAAATTTACGGAATCTTTGTCGATAAAAGAGATAATGTAAGTCTAGAGCAGCGATAGTCAAACTTTTTTATAGGGGCCGCAAACATTTTTCAGTCATGGTGTCGAGGGCCGCAGATTGAGTATAGCTAGCTTTTTTGAGTACAGTCTCCAGGTCTGGAGTACAGTCTCCAGGTTAGAGCTTGGCTCTCGACTAGGAGGTCGTGGGTGCGATTCCCGCAATAACAAAAAATTTTGTTTCCAAGTTTGGTTTGGACAATGCAGGCTGATCACCTGATTGTCTGACAAGAAAGAGATCCATGCGTCGAATGAGCATGTAAAAATTCAGTCCTGCGCCTGATCTCTCGCCAGTCGTGTCGGTTGCCCGTCCCACTGGGTTATGAGAGTAAAAGGAAGAGAGTGCTCTTGTGTACTGCGCACACACTCGAGCACTATAAAATTACTTCTGCATAACTGGCCTGAGTTCAATGAAAACGGCCACCGCCGCCGAAATTGGTGTGGGGAGTTATTATTATTATTATAGCTTGTCTAGGGACTAAAGTCTAGATAGTTTCGTGTGTGACATACGGTCTAGACTTCTAGGTCCAACACATGTCTATCAAATGGTCAATTAAACTTATAATTAGTTTCAGCTCAAACTTTACGAACTACACCGGAGTTTAGTTTAATCTGATTTTAATTGTTTTAACACTAAGAAACTTTACCTACTTGAAAATAGATAAACTTAAGAAGAACAAGGGTAAATAAGTACTTTAGTTAAAAATATTAAGAAATTATAGTATTCATATTGTTGTTTCACATAATATTAAAACGCGTATAGTAATGGTTTAAAATTATGGAAATTATGAAGAAGAAAAAAAAATTATACATTGAATTAATTATAGTCTTGACCATTTTTAAGGGGTTGCCTAATTAAATTATGTTGAGAAACTTATTTCATTTGATAAAATATCACTTTCATCTGGTTAACACAACAGTGAAGGACGACCTTAGTTCGTATCCTCTACACCTCTACTATAAAAGAAATGATTTGAGACAAATTATTATCTATACTTCTATACTAATATAATAAAGAGGAGAAGTTTGTTTGTTTGTTTGCATCGAATAGGCTCCGAAGCTACTGGACCGAATTTGATGAATTTTGGCACAGACCACGGGCAACGACTTTTTATCGCTGAAAAATGTACGGTTTCTGCGAAGTTTATGAAGTCGCGGGACACATCTAGTACACTATAAAACTTATAATAATTGTAGTTTTCAACCTTTTGTAAGTTAATTTCTTTGTAGGTATAAACGCGTTAAATAACTTAATCCTAACCGTAAAGTTGCCGTAGTCCTCAAGAAACCTTTAGTTTTGCTCTGTCCGTCCATCTATCTGTCTGTCTGTCTGTATGTCTGGCCGTTCTTCTAACTTCTGCAATTATGAATATTACTGGCTGTTTGTTGCAGTTTTAAATTTTGTATAGATTTCGGTTTTGGCATCTTAAGATAAAATTATAATTTTATAATATTACTGTATATACAGCCGAACTCCGAAGTAAAAAAAATATATACAGCCGAACGTTTATCCACCGTCTTTTTGGAAGTCCGATAAAATGATTTTTATTCTACCCTATCTTAGGCAAACGTAGTGTAGGACGTCCTGTGGCACGATGGACTGACGATTTGAAGAAGGTGGCTGGTAGCGGATGGATGAGGGCTGCCCAAGATCGGGATGGTTGGCGCTCATTGGGGGAGGCCTACATTCAGCACCCCCCGATGGTTGCACGCCTTGACGTGGCGGTGGGGCTTAGTAACCGTGGTTCGGACACCCACGGTGAAGCGAAGAGGCAACCAGGGCCGGCTTGTTTGCCGCCGGCTGGCCCGAGGAGGGCGCTCCCAGCGGGCTGGAGGAGTCCGCTGCGGACGCGTTAGGAGGTGGGACCGCAGAAGAAGAGGAGTGCCGGTATTACGGTGCGCCGTACTCCCTATCTTCTGTGGCCGTGGAGGGATCGCAGGGGGAGAGGCGTGGTGGTGTTGTGCCACTTTCCCTACCCCCCTGCGAGCTGGCGGGGCCGTTCCGTATGGTTAACGGCATTGGTGGGGCCGCAGAGGAAGAGGCAAGTTGGTATTACGGTGCGCCGCTTGCCCTATCCTTTGCGGCCGAGGTGTGGTCGGTGGCAGAACCATAGCTCTGCCACCGGGTACCGGTTATGGTGGCTGGTATCCGTGGCCTTCAAGTAGCAGACTCGGGGGGAGTCTGCTACAGTACTGGTGGAGGCCAAGGAGGGAGGCGCACCCACCATCTGGTGCGCCTGGGGCCTTCGGGCCTAGGATGGAGCCGCTTGTTGGCTGCCGTCGGCGGGGTCGCGGATGTGTTAATCGTTCCCGTGGCCCCGTCACAGGGCGGCGTGGAGGAAGGTGGGGGGTGGTTTTTAGTGGGTATACCGTGGGTCTCATTAGCCTATACGGGAGTCCCACATCACCACTCGGGTGCCCCCTGCGCCTGGGTGGTATGCGTAATGCATTTTCCCCTCCGGAAACAAAAAAAAAAGGCCTACATTCAGCAGTGGACGGCGATAGGCTGATGATGATAATGATGATAAAACTTGGAAGTTTTCACGCATATAGCTCATGCTAAACTTTGAGCTTTGACTGAAATAATTTTTAACGAAAATGGACAATAACTTACGAAAATTTATCTTAAGTAACTTAAAGAAAATCTATTGCGCGTTGATATAGCCATATTAATCTATAGCCACGGGACTCTCCTTCGACATGTCCTGATATGCTCTTGGTTTATTTTATTACTTATTGCTGTTTAAAATACACGCCTCGTTAAGCATAAAACGGTGATTCTCGTAATAACATTTCACATTGAAAATTCAAAGTCCCATCTCATCTAGATAAAAAATATGAAAGATTGAAGATAAAACTTGTATTACTGAAATATGTTAATGCAAGCAATGGTGTTTTACGACTTCTTCTGACTTAAATAAGAAATAATAACCTAACCAAGAGCATGTCAGGACATGTCTAAAGAGGGTTCCGTAACTATAAACGCGTAATATGCTTTTTTTTTAATTACTCCAAAAGTTACTGTCCGATTTGGTTCGCAATAATTTTCCTAAAGAGTTTTTAACATGATCTATCAGCATTGAAATTGGCAAGTTTCTATCTCCTATAGTTTAAAAATGCTAAGGGGGGGACCAACTTACAAACTACTTTGGAGGCCGATTACTCGAAATTGGTCAACTAAGTAACGTATGAAACCTTGCCTTTATTTTAAAAGACCTATTCAACGATACCCCACACGATGGGGTAGAGAGAAAAAATATTTTTCATCCCCACTTCACATGTATGGAGAGCTACCCCTAAAATATAAAATTATTATTTTTTTATGATCCCAAAACCGTGATATATACACAATCTATAACTGCACCAAATTTCATCAATTTATATTCATAATTACAGGAGCTAGAGGCGCGGACAGACAGACAGACCAGACAGACAGACAGACGGACAGAGCGAAACTATAAGGGTTCCTTAAGTATTACGGAACCCTAAAAAGAATATGCTAATATTACAAAAAGAAAAGATTTATTTGTTTGTATGTTTGCTAATATTAAATAGACTGCGGAACTACTGCGGGACTGATTTTGATAAAATTTGGCACAGATACGAATGCTACTGTGAAAGACATAGGCTACTTTTTCCGCGATTAAAATATGTATGGTTCCCGATAAAATTTATTTCTGCGCGCACGAAGTCGCGGGCACAAATTTTGTAATAAAACATTGTACGAAATCTCTTGCTGAAGCAAGGATATAAAAGATATAAGAGATTCTCGTTTTCTTTTAAAGGAATCCACAAATCTTACATAACCTGTGGACGATGTTTTGTTTTGAAATAATACTTTCTCTAACAACATTGTTTACCTCAAGCAAAGAATATATATTACTAACGTACCTCAAGTGCATCAAATGCCTCAAGATAAGCAATTGTATTTTCTAGTTCTCTGAAAAATAATACAGTAAACTGTGTTATTTTCTAAAAAAATCGAAGAAACTGCTAATTGTTTGAAGCAATTTTGTCTTGTGAAAATGACCCCACACAAAAGTCGTACAAGCAGGTGAAATGTTGTTATAAAATATCTCGAGTTATGTGTATCTTCTGGTGTTGCGCGCTTGCGTTGTTGGACCTCAAAATCCCCCCCCCCCTCCTCCCACTAAATATTAGCCTATGTATTAATTAAACTTCTAAAATACCAAATTCATCAAAAAAACGTTTTTGCGTGAAAAGATAACCAACGTCCATTCATCCATCATCAAAACTTTCACATTTATAATAATAGGATTTCTATGATAGTATAGAAAATTAAATATGTATAACATAATATAATAAGAGACAATATTTATACTAAACTCCAATAACGTTATACCTTACCGCATTAGGCCTTTTTTTTTTTTTTTTTTTTTTTTTTTTTTTTTTTTTTTTTTTTTTTTTTTTTTGATATCGCAGGGGAAAGGACGTTACGCCTTCCCCGGGAGGGGTATCCCGGGGATATGTGGGACTCCCGACGCGACTCGCCGGTTTACCCACTAAAACTGAACCTGCGGATTGCCATCAGCCGCTATATTGGGAAGTGTCCCGGATCTGTCTAACACAGGACACCCCCCGCGACCGGCCGGTCTACCTCTATAGGGACCGGACTTCCACCACAATTAGGGGCCACTCCGACAACCTGGAGTGTCCCCCTCGACGCCGGGACTAGCCAAGCCGGGGAGGTTCCCATCCTCTCCCGGAGCCCCGGTTGGACAGGAGACTATTGGAGGAGGTTCGCATATCGACGCCTCCTCGCTCCCGTCGTACGCCGGCGGAGCGGAACAGAGGATGGATCGTTCTCTCTGTCCCGCTCCGCGGCCTCTTTCTGCGAAATGACGGCTTCGCAGAAAGAGACCGCCGCCTGCCAGGCCTCATCGCTCTCGAGCATGCAGCGTACCACACTCGAGAGCGAGAGGTCCCGCCCAAGCACTGCCACGAGATCGTGGCGCTGCACGGCCCATCTGTCGCACACCTCTAAGGTGTGCTGGGCCGTGTCCTCCGCAGCGCCACATTGGTGGCAGGCTGGCGTTGGCTCCCTCCTGGCTACCTTACACAGGTACGCACCGAAGCAGCCATGCCCGGTGAGCACCTGTGTAAGGCGGAAGGTGAGGGGTTTCCGCTTGCGGCGCATCCACGCCGCAAGGACTGGACGCAGTGCCGCGGCCGTATGTTGGCCGTACGGCGACTGCTCCAGGACCTCACCCCACCCTCGTAGCAACCACTGCTCTCCCAGCATTTGGAACCGCCTTAGCTCCTCCCACGAAGGGACCTCGCCATGTGACCTCCTCTCTGACATGAGGAGGTTCGTCTCGGCAAGGACCCTTGCCGTGAGCTCCCACGGCGGTTCCCCCGCCAGGGCAGTAGCTGCCACCCAGGAGACTGTACGGTAGCCCCTGATTACCCTCACTGCTATGACCCGCTGCGCTCTTCGCAGCTGGGCCTTATTGCGAGCAGTGAGGGTATCCGCCCAGATGGGGGCACCGTACAGAGCTACACTCCGACAGACTCCGGAGTATAGCCGCCTGCAGGCCTCGCTGGGCCCTCCTATATTCGGAAGGAGTCGGCCCAGCGCTGACGCCACCCTCACGACCTTCGGCCCCAGTTGTTGAAAATGGGGGCCGAAGGTCCACCTCCCGTCCAGGGTGAGTCCGAGACACTTAAGGGTTGGACTCACCCTGACCTCCGTCTCTCCGATAAGGAGTCGTGCACCCGGTGGGGGTCCTTTCCTCCCAGGTCCGCGGAATAGCAGGGCTTCGGTCTTGTCTAAACGTACCCGAAGCCCCAATCGCTCTATGCGGCTGACTACTAGGGCTGCCCCCTCCTCAGCCAGCCGCGCGGCCTCCTGATACGTCCTCCCCCGGAACGTGACGTAAGTGTCATCTGCATAGCAGATGACATCTGTTCCGGGGAGGATGCCGCTCCGCAGGACCCAGTCGTAGCCGGCGTCCCAGAGGTTCGGACCCAGAACCGAACCCTGGGGGACGCCGCACTCGACTTTCCGCCTCTCTAAGGACCCCGACCGATCCTCGAACACGATCTCCCTATCGGAGAGATACGCGTCCAACAGCCTCCCGAGATACGGAGGCACCTCGAAATAATTCAGTGCCTCGCGTATTACGCTGTGGGGAAGGCTGTTGAAGGCATTGGCGATGTCCAAAGACACCACCACCACCACCTCCCTCCCGCGTTCCGCTTCATCCGTCACCGACCTTAGGCGCCTCACTGCGTCGATGGTCGACCGACCGGGCCGGAAACCGAACTGCGCGTCTGACAATCTTGGTCCCCGGCCCTCCTCCAGATGCCGAACAAGACGGGAGGCCAAGACACGCTCAAACGCCTTGCCCGTCTCGTTCAGCAGTACGATCGGCCGCACCGCCGACGCACAGTCCGGTGATCGCCCACCCTTTGGTAATAGGGTGAGCTTTCCCTCCTTCCATGCCTTCGGGAACTGACCGCCCTGCAGACAACGGTTAAACAATTCCCGAAGGCTATCTCCGAGGTGCACGAGAGCTATAGAGAGAACTCTACCGTGCACCCCGTCCGGACCGGGCGCCCTCTTCTTACTACGGAGGCGGGACAGAACCGCCTCCATTTCTAAGTCGGTGACGGGTGGCGGAACACCCTCCTCCATCGAGCCCGGCGTCCGTCGGGTCATCCGCGGCGGAGCGAAGCCTGCCGGGGGGTCCGGGAACAACTCCCGGACGATGTTCCCCAGCAGTTCCGGCTGGAGCGTTTCCGTCAGTGGGGCCGACTGGGCGCGAAGCTTGTCCCGCGCCCTCTTATACGGTCGGCCCCACGGGTCATTCTCCAGACCCTCCACCAGTACCGCATTAGGCCTATTTTTATCTCGTGTAAGCAAAAACAGAATGTAGTTTGAATATAATACTCCGTAAGTACTCGCTTGTCCCGCGTGGGATTTGCCCGTGGTCCGCACGATCAGGACAAAAACCTAGCGTATAAACTGAATTATTCATGAGTACGACACTAATATCACTTTATTTGTACTGGGACACACTAACGTACAATTGCGACAAAGCTGTCTTTAACGGATTGTGTTATCTACACTTGAACAATCAAAATCGAACGTGTGAACGTTTTCAAAATATCAAAATTCTAAATGTATATCTCGCGATTACTATACATTTTCGCGAGATAAAAAGTAGCCTGTGTGGTAATCCAGGGCTTAAACTACAATCATAATAAATTTCATCAAAATCATGTCAGCCGTTTACGCAATAATACAGTCAAACCTACACACGTACACAGATACACACAAACTTTCGTATTTAAGTAGATACTAGATGTTGCCCACGACTTCGTGTGTGCAGAAAGAAATCTCGCTGTAACCGTACATTTTGCGATACTAAAAAGTATCATATATGTAAATCCGAATTCTAAACCAGTACCATTCCAATTTTCATTCAAAACGGATCATCCCTCTGGGCATTAAAGATAGTGAAACATAGGGGATCCTCTTCTTTCGCATAATTTTATTTGTCATAATTTCATTTGGCATACCTCACTTGGCATAATTTTACTACGCATAATAATACTTTGGCATAATGGTTTCTTGGCATACTACATCATTAGGCATAAATATCATTTAGACTAATATTGTTTGTCCTAATTTAATGAGGCATAACTCGTGAGGCATAATTTTTCTTGTCATAATAATACTATGGCATAATTGATTTACGGCATAAACTCGTTAGGCATATTTTTTTGTCATAATAAATTCAAGGCATTGTGTCACAAGGTACAAATATGCATAAAATGGAACGACATAATGAAATCACGGTTAAGGTAATTAAACGCATATTTATGAAACATTAAAAGCAGGTATTACACTCATATACTTAGTGTAACATGTGTAACAGTAGGTTAAGTTGCGGCGGGGTGGCCCTTGGGCCACCCGTAAGCCGCTAACATGTTTAAAATAATTAGCTCGACATGTTCTTAAATAGCAGTTCGTGTTTTTTGTCCGAGTTTAATTTCGTAATCAGTCGAAATCTACAATTATTATTATTATTTCGTCTTAACTCGCATACCCTGTAGAATTTATCATTCATTAGTAAGTGAAAAAAAATGATACAAAGATGTATGCGTAAATATAATAGTATGCTTAAATATCATTATGCGTAAATATATTTATGCTTTTTAATATTATGCATAAAAATATTATTCTTAATGAATATTATGCGTAAAAAATATATGCCTTACAATAATGATGCCTAACAATTATTATGCTTTTAGTAATTATGCGAAAAAAATTATGCTAAGAAAGTTATGAGAAATGAATATTATGCGAAACTACTATTAGGTCAAATGAAATTATGCCAAGTAAAATTATGACATATGATTTTATGCGAAAAATTAGGGAACCGAAACATAGCCACATAAATACATTATCCCACGGGAACAATGTACTTTTTTGGAATAAAAAGTAGCCTATGTTAATTCGGATTTCGGAGTCTAATTTCTTCAAAATCCATTCAGTAGGATTGCTTGTAAGAGTCACAAACGTCCATGCATTCATCCGTCCATTCATCCATTTATTAGGATAATAAAATTTATATTTTATTTGAAACAATGTTCAGTCAACTCTTTTCCATTTCTTTAGTTATAGATACCAAAAAGGGGTTTCCTTTGTTTAATATAAGGTATTCATTCTACTTCCTTTTAATTAATAAACAAAAATGAATATTAATTTTAATCATAAAGTTTTATATTCGAGGGAAGCTTTAATGAAGTTCTTTACGTTCCATTTGCTCAAACTATACGGTAATTTATTCACTTAACTATTGTACACAAACTGAAAACTAATTAATTATCGCCTTCTCTATTTTTAGCTGTGTTGAGTTTGATATTGACAGTAAGTATTTTCTTATTTAAACAGGTGAACGGCGAAGTAAATCTTACACGTTAAACGAGACAATATTGTGTGTATATAATCGGTTTCTCGAAAATGGCTGCAAGCATTACCATGAAAGGGAAAGAAAAATCAATCTAGCTAGGTTTTATCCCTGGGAAACTGCGTACTTTTAAACAGGGTTGTAACGGAGGTCTTCTTAGCGGAGGCGGAGGTAGATGCGAGGAGAAGAGGTTCGCCTCCGCGGATGAGGAGGTTAACGGAGGCGGAGGTGAAGTTTGAAGTGGGAAAAATATAAATAAATTCATGATTTATTAAAGTCAGAAATATTTCACGCGATTTAATTATGACTATTAATAATTATTATGCACTAAATCACTTAAAACAATCACGACTCAAAATGAAAAAATTCGAAAATTTGGAATGTGGTGGGTTTTATTATTTTTTTAAATTATCAGAACTCCGAGCAAAGCTCAGTTACCCAGGTACATACATACATACATACATATAATCACGCCTTTTTCCCGTAAAGGGGTAGACAGAGACCACTTTTTGCCACTTGCTACGATCCTTACATACTCGTTTCGCTTCGTTCACTTTCATTCTTACCATCCATTCCTCCTCTTACATTCAACGTGGCGAAGCGGCTCTCCATGGTCCGCTTTTCACCTCCGCGAGAAACGAGACGTGATGGGTGGTGAACCACATCGCCGCCATTTTGGATAATTAAATTATTTTTATGATTATCCATTGCGTTTCCACGGATTGGTAGAGAGGGTAGGAATAGGGAAAGGGAAGGATAGGTGGTGTGGAAAGGAAGATCGGTAAGTTAGAGTGGGAAATAGGAAATGTAGGATATTACCGCCCAGGAGGGCAAGGGATAGGACAGTAATAACTAGGGAAGCCGGGGTCGCGTACCCGTATACTATACCACAACTACCGGACAGGTAAGTTGGGATGAGTACCCCATGATAATTACATTAATTAAAGTTATATATCAAAATTTTCAATGAAATGTAAACGAAATGTTTTACAGTAAATGGTGTACCCTGTACATCTTTCTCCTCGGGGTTCGGTGTACTGTTCAGCTACAATTTAATCTATTAGCCCTATTATGCTTTATTATTATTATTAGCCGTTAGTGTCCCACTGCTGGGCAGGCCTCTCTCTTTCCACAAGTCCCGATCTTTAGCTCTTTCTGGCTGGCGCCACCTTTTTTTGGGTCGGCCTCTATTTCGCCGACCAGTCGGTATACACTCAGAAACTTGACGCGCCCACCTGTCCGAGTGCATACGGGAGACATGCCCTGCCCAGCTCCATTTCAGGCTGGCTGCTTTCCTGCCCTATTATGCTACCAAATTAAAAAAGTCGGTTTATGATCATTTTATGTGATAACGTCATTACAAGCCGAACGCTTAGGCCGATAGTATTAGTGCCTCTCCATCGCTTGTTCTCCGCTCTCGTTTGCACGCTCGGCTCAGGCGGAACGTGACATTTTTCGTGCGTGCATCCAGCGTTCATTGATTTAAAAGACGTTATCATGTCAAAATTTATTATTTACTGTTATTATATACACTTATTTATTGTTTAAATGATACATTTATTTGGCCAACTTTAATATCTTTGTTTACGTATAGACAAGTATAGTCATTAGTCACAGATTAAAGAGGAATAGATAAACAGCTACATAGTTAGCTTTCGACCTGATTGCACTACTACAACCATACGGTGTGTCCACGATTGTGTGGAAAAATTGTGGGCCGATGAAGGGGACGTCAAAATTTTCAAATTTGGGTCGATTCGTATCGTTCTATGTGAGTAGTACGTAAGTTTATATAATATCTTCTACTCTGTGATATAGTGACTGAGAGACTGAATATAAAACAATGAAACACAATGTTGCTAGAACTCGTAAAAAGACAATCCTTTTAAATAAAATACATCAGAAAAATAAAATGATACTCGGGCGGGGTTAAGATTCAATAGCGGGGTGATATTTCATTCTCTGCGAGAAAAAATATTGAAAACATCAGAATTCGCCGCACGTCGGCGCCGTGCTTCGTTTGCCGATGTTAAACAATACGAGGCATGCAATACAAATCAAACTTTAAAAGAATATTTCTATTGAACACAATAAATCAATGTTTTAGTATCAGGAATCCACAATATTCATGGATCTGTGACTAGTATCTACTATTATTAATATAATAAAGAGGAGAAGTTTGTTTGTTTGTTTGCATTGAATAGGTTCCGAAACTATTTGACCGATTTTGGTGAAATTTGGCACAGATATAGAGTAGACCACGGGAAATGCATATGGACATAAAATGTACGGTTTCTGCGAAATTCTTTTTTGCACCCACGAAGTCGCGGGCAACATCTAGTCTTTACTAATATAATAAAGAGGAAAAGTTTGTTTGTTTATTTGCATTGAACAGGCTCCGAAACTACTGGACCAATTTTTAGGAAAGGTATAGATGTAGAATAGAGGGGAAGGACATAGACTACTTTTTATTGCGGAAAAATGTACGGTTTCTGTGAAATTAACTTTTGCGCGCATGAAATCGCGGGCAACATCAAGTATATAAAATTATTTATCTTTATATGCCTGAATGTAACAATAACTACTCACACCGATTTCGATGACGGTGGCCGGTTTCATTGTAAACCAGACCAGTTACGCAGGAGACATTTACAATAAGTAAGAAGTAACAAGCAGTATACAAGTGCACTATCTTTTCCTTTACTCTCATAATCCAGTGGGATGTATAACCGACACGACTGACGAGAGATCAGGCGCAGGTCCGACTTTTTACATGCTCATCCGACGCATGTATCATCTTTCTTGTCAGACAATCAGGTGATCAGCCTGCATTGTTCTAACCAAACTTTGAAATAACATTTTTTGTTACAATGCGGAAATCGAACCCACGATCTCCGAGTCGAGGCCTGAATATGTATTGTACTACTACAATACACATTGTTTTTCAGCTGAAACGTTTAACTATTTTATCATCAAAATCAATATAGCAATTATAATTCCAAACATCTTCAAAAGCGATGTTCAAGAAATGTATGAGGCCTGGGCCAGCCCTACGTACAGTATATGTAAATATAGCTACATAATATAGTAACCGTTTCCTATTCTTTATTTTGTTTAATTTCACTTCGTTTCCATGTACATTTAAATTAACTTCGTCAAGGAGAGCAACACAAAGTAAAATTAAACATGGCGGATTTGATCAAAAATAACTAAATAATGTCATTTTGTCAATGACATGACTTTTGACAAAGAAAGACGTATGGCATTCAAGACGTCGTCTCTTCGTAAAACTGTTTACTACGTCAAAAGTCAAGTCAAAACAACTGTCAGGGCCGCCCTGCAAATAGTATTCTCGCAATAAAAAACTCTTCAAATAATCATTTTTGTACGCATGTACCCTTCTTCAAATTATTTTTTTCGTATTTTTATGATATTCCCATATTTTTTTCCTATTTACCTATGTAATGTACATAGAACTGGCCCAAAATCAAACATGTCTTTTCACATAAATATTCCATTACATTTTATAACAACGGGTATTTCAAGGTGTATTATGGCAACACCGCCATAACACCAGGGTAACACCATAATAACACCGGGATAACACGAGGATAGCATCGGGGTAACAGGAGCATATCCAGGAGTCCCCCGGGAGAACCCTCGGGGCCGCGGGTTCGGTTCCCGTGATGAATGGAGTCGCCGTAGTGTATGGAGTTTGTCATCTTTAACACGTTTTCATGTGAGCTATACTCGTAAACTAATGACATAAAATGTATATTATATTCTATTCAGCTCCAAATTAATCTTATCGTCAACAAAAACATAAAATTCGAACAAATACTAAACACTGTACTTTATCGGGATATCAAGAAGCCTATAATATGATAATCCAGAGCTGAAGCTACTTACATAACAAATTTCATCAAAACCCGTTCAGTAGTTGTCAATATGTAAGTTTGTGAGGATGAATGGATGAAAATTTGTTACTCTTTCACGCAAAAACTACTGAACGGTTTTTAATGAAATTCGGTTATAGTACTCTGAATTAATACATAGGCTACATTTTATCACAAAAAATCTGCGGGTAGCTAGTTGATGTTATAAACATATAGGTAATTCTAACCTAAAGATGGGCTTAGGATGACAGAACAAATCCTCATACAATAAAAAGTTACGCCATCATGTTTTTACCATTCCTCATTGATTCCTCACATGTCAGCCATCTTTATATCACTATTCCTATAATGTCAAAATGGTCTGACACAACTCCAAAAGTGGGGATTGTTTTTGCTTCAACATGCCTCTATATAATATATATGTCTAGGAATGGTTCTAGAACATAGACGGATATTTTAGACAAAGCATGTTGAGGCAAAAATTGTATCCACTTTTGAGATTTATGGGGCCATTTTGAGATTTGATGTATGGTGAAAAGAAGATGGCTGACATTTAAGATATAGTGAAAACCAAGATGGCGTAACATTTTCTTGTATGAAGATTATAAATCTGTCAAATATACGTCATAGTTTTGAAATATTTGTTCTAAAACGAAACCGATTACAAACGCGAGGGCGACATTAAAAACAAATCATAGAAAATACAATGAGCCACGTGTTTGGGATGCACGTTACACGTTTCCAACTGTAACATGTGGCTGCAAAAATTGGAATACGAAATATTCGAGTTGCGGCGAGTGGACTAAACGAAATTAATTTAAATTTTAATAATGCGCACGTCGCAGAGACACGTGTTCACTGTTCTACAAAATGTCGTGTGTTTATAATTGTTAAAATTCGTGGAACTGTTTTGTTACATCGCTGTTAATTATTGTTTTTTGTTCGGGTTTTTATCAAAGGAGTTTTTTCTGTAATGGCCAGAAAATATTAGATTAATTTAAATATACTCAACGCAATGTCGACACTAGTGTCAAATAATATATTATTGTAAAGAACCTCGACAGACTTACACGATTGACAGCTCGCAGCTATGTGTGCGTGGCCAGACGATCCTGTGCTAGTAAAGCACGCACAAGGTAAGCAATAACTAGTGTCACTGTCACCTTCTACTTTGCTGGTGTGTATCACTACTCATGCGTGATTTACACGAGTAACTAACAGCGACCGAAAGTAAACCGTCTAAATGACAATTCTACCGTCAAAATTGCAAATTAAACGGTCGATTTTCGCCGTACGGCAAAAGTTAATTAAAAAAAAAAAAAAGCCGCGGCCGTTACCCGTGTAGATCTCGCGTTAAGTGGCATAAATTGTATGCATGTGGAGTGTGAACGCCTGCGACATAGAGCCACAGATTAAAGAAAGACGAACAGATAAGAAGCTACATAGTGAGCTTTGGATTTGATTGCACTACGCATACGGTGTATCCACGATAATATCCACGGTGTATAAATAGGTCCAGCCGTTCCCGAGTTTAGGCGAGACATTGGAATTGCAATAATTATGTAATAATAAGATAATCATAAGATTTTCTACTCTGTAATAGAGCAGTCCAATTCGGCGCTTGTGTGGCCTTATAATTTCCACCTCATTTTTATAATATGATCCTATTTAAATGGCCCTATTGATTATATAAATTCATTTTACAAGGAGCAGCCTAAGTCAAAAGTGCACCGTTTTTTTTATAACTAAAACGATCTCGTTATTTTTACCGGACTTTTTTATTTCATATTCCATAGTGAAACATCTGTATACGAAACCACTTTCATGACGCATAACACTAATGTCTAACTAATAGAATCGTAAAATCTTTACAGCAAATGTGGAATAAAAGGAAATAGTTTACTATGATTAGATACTAACGTGTACTAACCATTCTAGAACGTTCGGTCGGAACTAAAAGCCGCAAATTACAACTCATTAGAGTATTTCACTGGCTACTAGTTACTACGGTGTAACGAGTGAACTTTTCAAAGGTATCCGTAGCGTAAAATGAGGTGGTCTTGTTTCTTTTTGTTTTGTTGAACTGTATAATAGTAGGTAAAACGTGTTTGGTACGTTTAGACAATAGCTCAGCCGGCGGGCTTATTACGTATCTTGCAATAGCCAAGCAATAGCAAAGATTGCGCAATTTTTGCGCAAAAATCGCAAATTCGTATTACGTATCTGCAAAAACCTAGCAGAAGCAACCTAGCGACAGTACTGCCTCTACCGAACAATCGAGGAACTATAAATTGTAATCAATCGTTCGATCTCTTCGCTGCTGTCTAATTTTTTGTATTACAGCAAAGCGAAAGCAATCCGCGAGCGACTTGAACTGTCAGTTAGCAATAATAAGCGAAAATGAAGCAAAGTGCATTCAAACACAACAGAGAGCGATTAGCAATCGATCGCATAGGTAATACGATTTTATTTGACATTCAGCAATCGACTGGGCGTCTATCGCGCGATGTCTGCAAGATTTTTGCTAATCGCTATTTTTACGTAATACGGCGGCGGAGCGATGCCATGGACTCAGAGAAAATTGACATGAAAAAACGATTCCGTATCGCCGTGATTGAAGGTCCCAGGAAGGTCGGGAGTTAGGGTCAATTAACACCGACATGGCACTGCATTTTTAAAATTGCAAGAAAGCTATTTAAAATTGAACTCTATTCATTACACAAGAAGATTCACGTTTAATCGTTAGGGGCCCCATACATGGTCCGGTCTACCTGCAGTTCGGCCTGAACGGATGCAAAATCGTATCGTGTGTGTGCAATTTCGAGATCGCATCAGGCGGCCGTACGGACTGAAGCGATTCGTTCCAGTGTTGCCAGCTCTTTTTTTGTGAAACTACTAAACTCGTATCGATTTCTACTAAAACTACTAAAAAACTACTAAAGAGGCTACTTAACTTAGGAATTCCTGAAGCCCCCCAAAAACCACTGCATTTTAGGTTTTATTATATTAAATTTTTTTCATTAATTGAATTTGATTATAAATTTTACCATTAAATTAAAATATACTAGGAAATATTACGTATTTAGTAGCTATTTTGCATATCATTACTGTCTGGCTCTTTCCTACTTAAACACTACTAATAACTAAATTTCTACCAAGGAGGGAATAAAATACTCAATTTAGTAAAATTTTGTAAAATAACTAAGTTGGCAACATTAATTCTGGCCTGACCGATCGGCCTGAACGCGCGGCCTGTCCTGACCGTGTGTGGACAAATCGCTTCAGTTCTTGCCCGACCCGCTGCCGTGCGGGCGTGTATCTTGTACAAGCGTTGTATGAGTTTTCGCGGTGTTTAAATACAAAATTGATAAACACGACCGTAGCGCGCGGCAAACCAGAATGGACTGATGCGACTGTTCCGTGTGTGGGCACGAATCAGATCAGGCCGAACTGACGTAAATTGGATTGGATGCGATTTTTTCCGTGTGTGTGCTCGAATCCGTTCAGGCCGAACTGACAACAGTTCCAGCTGAAACGATCGGCCTCTCGTCTGTGGGGGCCTTTAGAGTTCAAACGACAAGTTGCACCGCGCTGCACAGCGCAGTCATGACTAAAGTCATTTGAAACGTCTATCTTTTGTAAGTCTATGATTGATCTTTTAATAAAGATAAATCATAGACTTACATATTATAGACGAGGGATGTTGAGGTAAAAATGTATCCAATTAAATGGCCCCACTTTTGAGATTTTTGGGGCCATTTTGACGTTTGAAAACAAGATGGGTGACATTTGAAGTATGGCAAAAATTAAGGTGGTGTAACTTTTTCTTGTATGCAGATTTGTTCTGTCAAATGTACAGTGTTGAGTTTTAAAATCTTTGAGATAAATAGGTAGCTATCTTAAAAACGTATAGTCGCTTACCGTCGCCAAAGAATATATATTACTAACGTCCGTCTCGGTGTAAACTGTCCGATTAGTCCGATATGTCCATAGGCGGCAGTAATCGCTTATTATCAGGCGATGCTGCTCGTTTGCCAGTGTTAAAACTAAGAGATTGTAACGTGTCGCGTCCCAGTTTCCTTTTGTGGAACATTTCCCCGTGCTCGGCGCCCGGTGCTCGGGAAGGTACTCACGTGTAATGCGCGTTTTGTTCCGCGCCCATTGTCGTTGTCGATGTGTGTCAAATGTCCACGGAGCTGTGAGCTGTGTCTTGTACAGCGACGAATGTAGCAACGTCACAGAGAAAATAGCTTAGCGACAGCTCACACCGAGACGGGATGTATGGGATTTGACTTAAGCATCGCTAAGTGACATAAGTGTTAATTTAGGCCTTTACATCCGTTAATGGATAATTTATACAGTATTCTCCGAGCGAAGTAACCACTCTTGAAATATTGTAGTGCCTGGGACAGTTGGTTTTTAAGTGTCGTATGGTTGCCCAAGCGCACTCTCACAACAAAGTCAGCCTAGTTCAGAGGAATGAACTGGTCAATACGTCTGGGGCCAACTACGTGCGGATTTCCTCACGATGTTTCCCTTCACCGTTAGAGCGTCCGTATAATGTACTTGAGATCTGAAAAGTCTCATTGGTAAACGCCACAGCCTGGGATTCAAACCTGCACTCTCACGAGTACGAACCAAAAGGTCATACCCACTAGGCTACGGAGCTCTTAAAGTCATAATAAGATATTATTGCATCGCTAATTTCTATATCAAGTATGCTTGTGTCAATCTCATATATTTTTAATAATTATTTATACATTTTATATATAATTTTCGAACTTAGTTAGGGCGCGTGTCGACGCACAGGTTTTAACGCGGTGCCAGTAATTATACAGTATGAAACACCAAGGGCGTGTGTACACTCGTCGGCGCTAGCGCCCGCGCCGCCCGGTTTGACTGGAACCGATTTCGACACGCGCCCTTTGTAATTTCAGGAGGCATGTTGACTAAAGCCCAGGCCCTTTAGCCATGGCATCGCTTATTACGATGAGGATTAGTTATAAATCAAAAATCTATGGTATTGACTGTAGCTTTTTCCCGCGGCTTCAACCGGGTAAATATAGTATCGGGTATCCCACGGGAATACTGTACTATTTTGGGATAAAAAGTAGCCTATGCCTTAATCCAGAGCCCTAACTACTAACATACCTCATCGAAATCAGTTCAGTAGTTTTGCGTGAAAGAGTAACAAACATCCAACCATCCATCCATCCTCACAACCTTTCACATTTAATAATAGTAGTAGGATTTCGAAGATCGTCATGGCAATTAACGATGACAATATGTTGGCTAAGTTGGACATTAATTTTGACGGTGGCGTGAAAACGTCATGTTTTAGCTCCGATTTGACACAGTCTAGCGCGCCATAGTTAATTTCCTGTGTCGGCGCCAGACATGTGTAGCGAAACTTCATTACGGCTGCTACATCCCATACTAGCCTCATATACTCCTCAGAGTATATAGACGTTGAGTTGTCATAAAAAACGCTTTACCACTGGTCCACGTCAAAATATAATGCAAGCCAATGCATTTTTCTTGGATCTTGGGTCTGAAATGTTTATTAAAATACTAGATGTTGCACGCAACATTTTGGCGCGGTAAAAAGTAGCCTAATATGTCCTTCCCCAAATTTCATTAAAATCGGTTCAGTACTTTTGGAGCCTATTCGATACAAACAAACAAACGTTTATTTTTAGTTTTATGTTTTCTGTAAAGATTTCAAAACAAGATAGGCTATGACGTACTTCAAATGTCAAAATGGCCCCAAAAATCTCAAAAGTGGGGCCATATACTTAATATATTATTATAGTCGTAATTCTGACTAACTCGCAAAAGTTCCTACCTAATAAACGGTATTGCCAAAGTAATCTGGTATGAAATACATTTTATTTTCAATAGGTACATTTCAATATATCACTACCCAATTTAAAAAAAGAAGGTTCTCAGATTGTATGTTTGTATGTTTGTCCGCGATATCCTCAAGAACCACTGATGCTATTGTGGACGGGGTTTTCACCATTGAATATCACATTTATCAGGGAAGGTTACTTTGCAAAGCAAATTAGAATAATTTTACTTTATTCAAAACCTTTCAGCTAAATTCATTACCCTTCACCAGTCAGTCACCAGCTCAGTCAGTATAATTAGTACCGGCACAAAAACTATAAATTGTAATAATTAGTGTCCATTTTTAGCCCTGCGCCCTCCCAAGTCGCTAGGTCCACAGAACTATTCAGACACGACTAATTGCTGTCGTTAGACATAGACCTAGTAACCCTAGGTTTCCTATTTTTAACTTACTACTGCGATGAAACCTCCAGAGAGAAGTCGTAATTTCATCACTATGTGATGAAATTACGACTTTACGACTATTATATTGCCATATTAGCTACATAAAAACTATTAAAACGCAATTTGTGAAAAAAATAAGAGATAAAAATAAAAAGAGATAAAAATTCGTCAATTTCTTTAAAAAAATTGAAAGTCCAAAATGTCGTAAAATGTTAATTTTCGATTATGGATTTATTTGTAGAAAATATTAGAAATAATGAAACATCAACATCGACTTAACCTGTATATGTAAAAGTTTGTGAGGATGTTACTCTTTCACGCAAAAACTTATAAACGGATTTCGATGAAATTTTATATGGTAGTAGTTTAATCTCTGGATTAACACATAGGATACTTTTTATCCCAAAAATCTATAGTGGTTCCCGTGGGGTACTGTATTTACGCGGGCGGAGCCGAGGGTAGAAGCTACTTTAGTTATAATGGGTTAAAAAGGGTAATTTGATTTACAAAAATATGCAACATACCTCGAAAATGTTATATTCGACAACAGTCTCGCGTGCGTCGTGGCCATGATAGATAAAATCCAGCTTAAAACTAAAGTTTCCCTCACATGCCAAGATTTCAAAATAGATTTCCCCAAATCTTTCGAACACGTATTAAAGTGAAATCTTTTAAAGTATCTAATACCGAAACGTAGGAATAATATCGCGGGCTGGATTATATTGTATTTTGCCGTCGAATAAGTATTTGATAGCCGTGGCCCGTGACCCAGTTCTGAGGAAAAATAACAAGATATGTAAACCGCTTGACGTGCGGGGAGACGGTAATTTTGTACCGTCGACTGTTTTGTGAATTATGAATGATATGGAAAAGGAAAAAATGAAAAATATTTTATGTGCTTTTAGGGTTCCGTAGCCTAAGGATAAAACTGGACCTTGTTACTAAGACTCTGCTGTCCGTCCGTCTATCCGTCTGTCTCTAGGCTACAATATATAAAATATGTAAGGACATTGGCGTATTGTGACTGTCTCGAGTGCGGAATAAAAATTATAGGTTAAGAATCTTTGTAAGGAAATAAGTGAACAAAATGTTGGATACATTTTATATATTTTCAGGGTTTCGTACGCAAAGGGTAAAACGGGACGATATTACTAAGACTCCGCTGTCCGTCCGTCTGTATGTCCGTCTGTCACCACTCACCAGGCTGTGTCAACTGTGATAGCTGGATAGTTGAAATTTTTACAGATATGTATATGTATAAATTTTTACAGAGGCCGCTTTAAAAAAAATACTAAAAACAGAATAAATTAAATATTTAAGTGGAGCTCCCGTACAACAAGCGTGTTTTTTTTCCTTTTAATACTGAACCCCATCGTAAGAGAGTTCGACTCGTACTTGACCAGTTTTTTGTACACTCGATGTAAAATTATGTACACAACATAATATTTACGTAGCAAATAACGTTATCCCGTCAATTTGCAACATCAAACAAACAAGTGTAAGTGACGTTTTAATGTTTTCTACAAAAGCTACAATAGGGTACTTGAATGTAATTTTTTTTTATCTATAATATATAGTGCTCTAACAGCCTCCGTAGTCTAGTGGCTTAGAGCTTGTCGGAGGTCGTGGGTTCGATTCCCGCATGGGAACAACAAAACATGTTGTTTCCAAGAGGCTGATCACCTGATTGTCTGATAAGAAAGAGGATCCATGCGTCGGATGGGCATGTAAAAAGTCGGTCCTGCGCCTGATCTCTCGCCAGTCGTGTCGGTCGGTTACGAGAGTAAAAGGAAAAGAGAGTGCTCTTGTGTACTGCGCACACACTTGGGCACTATAAAATAACTCTTGCGTAGCTGGCCTGGTTTTCAATGAAACCGGCCACCAGTCACCGAAATCGGTGAGGGGAGCTATTATTATTATTATTATTATAGTGCTCTGGATCTAAAGAAGGTTTACATAAGCATATTATAGTGTAAAAATAATCAATTTTTCAAAGAATCTGAGTATTGATATGCCATACAGAACAATTAGTAAAGTCAAACGCTCGTAAGTTGCTAGTTGCTACGAAATGTAAGGTCATGTTCACAAAATTAATAATATCTTCGAAGATATTAATAATTTTGTGCTTTATATTCATAATTACGTACATGTATTTTTTTATGTAACTAACGTAATTATATGTTTTTAAGCCTAACAAATATAGTCAAACTTAGACTAAGTAAATAGTCTAACTTAGACTAAGTATATATAAAAATATAGTTAGCCTATTTTTGAAGTTCCTTTAAAATGCACCTAATTACAAAACTACACATAAAATCTTTTTTTTTTCTTTTATCAAGTTGTATTTCTATTATCAAATCATTCTTTTTTATTGTATTAATACAATTTTTTACGCCGTGTAGGCAATCAAATAGTGCCTTAACCAGAAACCCAATTCTCTCATTAAGTAGACTTGAATATAATATAAATAAGTAGTCATTAAGAAGACTTTCATTTTATTTTGATTGCATTATAATTTATAAGTAAAGCGACTAAATAAACTGATTTTATTTTTCGACCAATAAGAACGCGTTTCACGTTGGTTAAACGTTTACGAGAATACCGGTTTGGCAGTTATAGCGTATCGGAACTTTCTTTTATCTATGGATGCTTCACACCACCTCAATCTGGTATCGTGGTAAGCTCTCGAAGAACTTGTGTTACGGGTGGTACCAGACCGGAAATATATTTAATACTTTTATACTGAACATATATTTGAGATTTTTATTATATTATACACATATTTAATACACATACCTATCCATGACCCAGGAACACAGAAAAACGTTTTGTTCCTACGGCGGGTTTGAATTATCAACTCGCTCAACCACTGAGCCACAGAGGTCGTCAAAGGTAGTAATTGAAGAAGAAGAACCTGAAGAGGACTCGATGTAATTGTATTATTGGAGTTTTTATTTAGCAGCATATTTTATACTCAGATGTATATTTTTAATAGCGAGTAATCATGAAACCGAGCAAAGATATACGCTCATTTTGTTTGACGAGTCTCTTTATCCGAGAACATACTTCGCTTCTCTGTTTCACGTCATATTTTCGTGACAGCGCGAGTTATCCGGCTGATGTATGAGCTCGGCGCACTGCAGCCGCTGAAGGATGCCCATTCTCCTCGGATCTTAGCTGCAGTAAGATTTTTAATGAAAAAAGGAACACTTGGAACTTTTAAACCTTTTTACTTAAACCGGAGAGATATTAAAAACCAAGGGGGCGTTTTAATATTACATTTTAAAATATAAAAAATATTTTGTACAGACACAATCTATGGCATATTGAAACAACGTCGCGTTGATTAAAATGTTCGATGAGTTTGTAACGGGAATTAATGGGAAGTATTTGCTGGATTTGAAAAAGTAGAAATGAAAAACATGAACCGAACTTAATTAAGGTTTGAAATATGTTTCGTTCTAAAAGCTTTTGGAAACTGAACCATTCATCATACATTTTATAATATTTAGGATTTTAACATGTAATCTGTTTTATGAAAGCACGCGTTCTAAATGAGAGTACCGACAATACATATTACCTTTGCCCGCGGCTTCGCCCGCGTAAATACAGTATCCCACGGGTACAGTGTACTTTTTCGGGATAAAAAGTAGCCTATGTGTTACTTAATTCAGAACTAAAACTACTACTGTACTAAATTTTATCAAAATCTGTTCATTAGTTTTTGTGTGAAATCGTAACAAACATCCATCCATCAGACACTTTCATATTTGTAATATTAATAGGATTATGCTACTTTTATCCCGTTAGTAATTATTACGATTCCCGTTATAGATTATCGTTTTTTTCTACACAAGCAAAATTGGGGGAAAAAGCTAGGCATATCCAAAAGATATTTATTTTATCCGATCTTAACATAATCTCGTCTTTCAAAATAGGGAACACAGCATTCAATTTTCGAGGAAACGAAGTTACAAATAAAAGGTTTTCCTGGGAAATGATTGACAACAAGTTTGCGGAAAGCAATCTTGGCGGATAAGCTGCTGTTCGTTTATTTATTTATAATTTCATTTGCCGCGCTCACTCATTTACATTTGGGATGGAGATTGAGGACATTGTACTTTGTGTCCTTTTATTTAAAAAAAAACTTAACCGAGGTAGATATAAAAAGATTAAAAAGATTAGTCTGTGCGAAATCAACTTTTTGCCTATTATTTTCTGTAAGATGTATTATACAAAAAATACACAGAATAAAATATCTATGCATAAAAAATGAATAAAAAAATTATTTATTGTTACATTTAAATTTAAAAACCCGTTAACGTTACGTAATAACTAATAACAAACAAATCCTTACTTAGTAGTTAGTAGTTTGTAGTAACGGTAAATAAAACGGGATATGCAAATCACGTGGACGGAAACAAGTTGTACCGGCGTCCCATTCGGTCACAAAAAGTATACTGGGTGTGTAAAATATGGCCCACTCCCTTATCGTCTGTCCTACCAATTTCGGACAAACGGCACGCAGGAAAACTACAAGTAGGACAACATTCAGGACAAAATGCTGGACGATATTGCACGAACACATTCGTCATGTCCAACTTTATGTATTTTATTTATGTCGCATACGTTTACTCCATTTTAGAGGAATTTTCCAATAAAAGACGGTTGTGTTTCTGTCATAAAATAGCGCTGAATATAGGTCGTAAGTACAAACTACGTACATTGTACATGTTTCACCATTCATTGTGTTTATATTATATTTGTATTACATTTTAAAAACGCTTTTAATTTCGTTAACCGTGTCGCTAAGTTGGCACAAATAAGATCAAAAGCATCCGCCATTCTACCATTCATGCTCCAGTGCTACAACGCCCCCACCAAACTTATTTACAAAAATCACCTCACCCCATTCCAAGTTGGCTAGTACCAACAGGGCGACCCTTTTGGTCCAGCAATTTTTAGTCTTGTCATACACCCGATCATCGAGCTCCTAAATTCAAAATTTAACGTTTGGTATTTGGATGATGGGACCCTTGGAAGCGATGGACCCAATGTACTATCCAACTTCCGCACTCTGATCCGCGAGTTAAAAAAAATCGGTCTAGAGCTAAACCTAGGGAAGTGTGAACTTTTTCTGCCAGATAATTGTGGGGATAGATACTCAATTATACTATCTAGCTCCAAAGAAATAGCTCCACAGCTGTCAGCCATCGACAAGGATTCGCTCTTCCTCTTGTCAACTGTGGAAGTTTCCACAACTTCTCAAACAGTTGGATGGTACCATAAGACATACGCTCTCCACTATTTTGATCATTAATTTCGATGACCGCTCATGGATTTAGGCAACGCTTCCAGTAAAGTTCGGTGGCCGAAACCCTTGAATATATCGCTTCTGGCCTTCTTGTCCTCAGTCCACGCAAATCATAAACTTATCTGCAAAATATTAGAGCACCCATCCTACCCAAATATAATCCTACCCTTTCTAGACGAGGCCAAGTACGCCTGGAAGTGCTTGTAGCGAATTACCCGATAATACCTTTTCCCAAAGGCTCTGGGACGAGCCACACCAGTCTAGGTATGGAATAATCTTCTTAACACATCGTCCAGTCCTGCGGAGCAAGCTCGCCTTTTAGCTGCGGAGAAATGGGAGTCGGGTCTTTGGCTACAAGCGCTACAGTCACCACATTGGTGGATCGAACAACTTTTCGATTAGTCACTTCCCTGCGTCTTGGTGCCCCGCACATCGTCCCCCGTCGTTGCTTTTGTGGCGCAAACGTAGACAGACTCGGACACCACGTCTGTCTTGTCAACGAAGTGCCGACCGCATCTCGCATCACAACATCACTGCCTCAACGACCTCATTCGTCGGGCTTTTCTCGCCACCGGAGTGCTAGCTGTGCTGGAATCCCCTGGTTTAGCGCCCCATTTATTTTTTTATTGAATTCTTTGTAAGAGATTGTAAAAAGTAGTTGGGGCAAGTACATTGCTTTCTTATACGGATCAAGACCAGCATGCTTTTTGTATCCCACTGTCAATATTTCCCCATAGACCACCTTTTCCCAACTATACATAATTCCTACCGTACGTAACGTAATATCAGTAACAAATAATTTATTCATACATTCTATGAATATATGCGTTACTTGACGTGCCGGTAGCGGGTGGCCAGGTAGGGGGGTAGGAGGGTAGGCTGAGAGGCAATGAATTAAATTACGGTCCAATATCACGCCAGTCCCCAGACATTTCGTTTCTCAGACAGTAGCACTAGACGTGCATAAAATGACTACAATCATTTTTAATGCATTTCTAGATGATATTTTTATAGAGCTAGTTGACCTTCAGAATAGGTACTAAGTCTTGAACCTGTCTGTATTTTTTTAATGAATAGTGCTCAAAAAAAACAAATCTTACAAAAGGAATAGTAAACTAAAACTATGTAGTTTTAAAAACTGCGGATTGAGAGTCTTGTGAAAATGTCCCATACAAAAGTTACTGCAATTGTGACATCACATTGCTCGTAAGATGCTATGAAATGTGCAAAAACATTCACAAAATTTTAAATAATTCCGAGTTTGCGCATTTATGTTCATACTTGCCATGGTAAATCTTTTTTGTATTTGATGATATTAAACTAATTAAGTAGGCTTTTACACTAATTACGTACACACAATATAATAATTTCAAAACTACACATAAAATCTTATTTTCTTTTACTTTTATCAAGTTGTAATAATAACTACCTCATTATTTCTGAATGTATTATAAAACATAAGTAAATTTCTACAAGTTATTTTGTTGAAGCCTGTTTAGAATTAGTCGGTGACATGTTACGTAGGTAAATTATACTTGAGCTAGTTTGTTAAAATTAATTTCTTGTGTTGATTTCTTTCGTTTACGCCAATATTATTCATTGTCTTATACACTTACGGTCTACGGATTGTGTCGACCGCGGCTTCAAGATACTGTTAATATATTCTGCGTGGATCGGAACACAAATAATATAATTGAAAAATCTTCGGGTATAGTTTGAACAACTTCAACAAATAGGACAACATACCTCAGTCCTCCCGTGACCACGGCTGCTGGAAAGTAGCCGAAACGTCGGGAAATATAAAAGTGCACCGCGACACAATCCGTAAGTGTTTGAGACGATACATTTCTTGTGTGTACCTATTCAAAGCCAGTTTTCTTGATAATCATCAAGAAAACTGGCTTTGAATAGATATAGGGGAAATCTCCCAGCTTTTCATCCTACTAATATTATAAAGATGAAAGTTTGTGAGGATGGATGGATGGATGGATGTTTGTTACTCCTTCACGCAAAAACTACTGAATGGATTTCGATGAAATTTGGTATGGTAGTAGTTTAGGTTCTGGATTAAAACATAGGCTTTCTATCTAGAAAAAGTACAGTGTTCCCGAGGGATCAGTGTTTACGCGGGCGGAGCTACGGACAACGGCTAGTAAACTAAATATACGTATAACGTTGGTCTGTAAAATTGTCCACTTACTCAGTCTCTACCGAAATATATAAAATATTTATAATATTATATTTTGCTTCAAAGTCAATACATAAATTTGACGTTATTTAATTAATCCATCGAACTAACTCAAAGAGAATGAAATTATGTTACCGGCCTGAATTTAACCTGAAGATTTGCTTTATCCTGGCTCTCAGTGGGCCCGAGCTCGGCGTCATACATAAACATTGAGTATCGCTCCTTATACAATATACATAAACCTGCCAACGTAATTCGTGCTAAATATTAATAGACAAACAAACATACCGGATGTCGGATCATATTACAATTCCACATACTGTTGTTGTGAGCTACATCCGTGAGAAGACCACCTACACTTTAAGGGTTGAGCGTCTGCAGTCTCGCCACAAAGTGAACTTCAGTTCCTTTGTGGTAAGAGTGCCGACTACACTTTTGTCTACCCTCGAGGTGGAGGCGTTCTGGCCGTCGGGTGTAGTTTACCGAAGGTTCCGGGGAAGACTCCCCAACGAAGCGCGCATCACGTCGCCGAAAAGACAATAACTACGTGATAAACTATTTAAGTGTGTTTGTGTAGTGTGAGTCTGAGAGAGTGTGTGTAATAATATACCATAGTATAGAATTATTGTTAAATGTGTATCCATTATCTGATTGCCATAACACAAGTCTTAACTTAGCATGGGATTAGATTGATGTGATGTATATTACATGTTTATTCTATTGTATGTTATTATGTGTGTTTAATAAAGAATTTGAATTTGAAAAAAAAAAATCCATAGATATACAGATAGTTGTTTTTATTACTATAAAGGGGTAACAACAAGCCTTAAATAAAATTACAATAAATAGAAATTAAATAATGCGTATTGTGAAAAATAAGTCTCATGTAACTTTCTGATAACTTAATTATATTTTAAGTATCTATTTAGCACCTTAATGAAAATTAGATTTTGCCCGCGGCTTTGCCCGTGTAAATACAGTATTCTACGGGAACATTCTTCTTCTTCGGGATAAAAAGTAGCCTGTGTATTAATCCAGAGCTTAGACTACTACCATACCAAATTTCATCAAAATCCGTTCAGTAGTTCTTGGATAAGAGAATAACAAACATCTATCCATACATACGTACTTCCATTCTCACAAACTGACACATTTATAATAGAACGAAAATATTTTACATGACAAATACTAGCACAGATAAACGGCAATTATCCAGATAATTTGCTTGAAAAGTAACTAACATAATATATAGATTTGTTATTTTGTTACTTTTGAAGCAAGTTCTTTAGGATATTGAATACCTATTAATAACGTACGATTGAATTTTTAACATTTCTTTGAAACAAATACATTGTCTTCTAACATTAAATTACATTACTTGTGTACTTTATAAACTAAAAGTTAATAAAACCTGCACTAAGTACAGTACCTCGTTACTCGCGAAAGTAATAAAAGTCTATGTTAAACTCACATTGTACAGTAGAGGTCGGTCAGTAACTCAGTACAAGTTGAACACAGAACAACTTATAAAACGTCTCCGAGAAAATTTTGTCGAGTGATATAACGCAGACGCAACCTATATCTTATTATAAATTGTTTTAGTGAAACTCCTTTCGTTATATGGAGAGATTAAATTTCAAATTTCAAGGTCGCGTCACTTCACGCGTCACGACATGATTTTGGACATAACATCTGTTAGAAGCTTCTAAAAAATGTATATAGTACCTATATAAAATATGTAAAAAGTCACATAACAACTTAACTTTCGAAAGTATGCCTCAATAGACAAATGGCTCTAGGTGTACTTTTAATTTTTCAATTCGTTTTTGAAGTAATGTTCGTTAGGCACGATGAGAGTATTTTTGGATTTTAAATGATGAATTAAGATTTACTTCTGCCGCATACAGTACTCTGTGTATGTTTATTTTATGCGTAAGTTCATGACCTATCATATATATTTTCGTAACTATCAGCTGTCATTAAAGAATAGTTTACACCTTTTCCAAAAAAACTTTTAGTTGTCAAAGGGTTCACATCTAAAATTAATCAATCAACCAACATGGGCCATCAAATATGGACCCTTATGTCTTAAGGGAGCCCGAAAAAGTTGTCCCAAAGTGTCCCCGAATGGGCCCATTTAATGTCCAGGGCCCAGTTTATGGGTCCGATCGGGTAACCAAATGTAAGTTTATGCGGCGATCGATGGGACGTGAGATTGAACCGCTGATATCTGTATTACTGGATAGATCCGCACTTAGCGAACTTACGCCCGAACTCCCAAACGCTACTTAAATTTAGGAGTCCTTATATAATAATAATATAATTTATATGTACGTTTTTACAAAATGATTTTTTTAAGTCGCAACGTCATCAATAAAAAAATACTTCACAATCGAAAAGGCCGGTGACATTTTAGCTGCCCTAGTACAGTAATAATACGAACTGACAACCGGAAATGGTCTTTATTTTGACGTTTGAACTTTTTTAAAACACAACAATTTAATGTCAAAATTTTGACATAGGGACTTTTTAAATTGTGTTTTAATTATTATTTTTAAACAAAAAATTAAACCGACTTCCAAAGTAAAAATACACAAAAAAGTATGAAATAAAACTTAATCTCTAAATAATTCCCCTTTCAAATTCGGCTAAAATTTTTACTATTTCTCTACTCAATCTTCTTAATTTTGAATTCGGCACCAGCCCAAACAATATTCTACAATATTGTATACAACTTACGTTCATATTTGCTGGTACCGACTTCAAAATTAATAAGATTGAGTAGAGAAATAGTAAAAATTTTAGCCGAATTTGAAAGGGGAATTATTTAGAGATTAAGTTTTATTTCATACTTTTTTGTGTATTTTTACTTTGGAAGTCGGTTTAATTTTTTGTTTAAAAATAATAATTTCACCCTTTTTAGTGATATATTTTGTTAAGTTATTATTAATACGTCTTAAGAACGTCTAAACTAAACGATCGAATGTATAATTAAATACTCGCCAAGCTTCCATTAGGTATTGCTATTAAGATGATGATGATGATTACTGTAAGTTATAAAGTGGCATATGCTTGCAGTTCTTTAAACAATGCCGAAATTTTCAAACGCATATCTTTAAAGACTGAGGAGTTCTGTACAGTGCTTTTGGATCCAGGGTATACCTTGGTACAATATCTTATTTTTTTGGTAGTATATGCTTGTGTTACTTCAGTAAAAGTCAAAATCACTATATGTGTGGATATAAATTTTGAGGAGTTCCCTCGATTCCTCATGGCTCGCATCATCAGGTTTCCACTTTAGTGACTAAAGGACTAATTTCGAATTAAACCCTTTACAACAACAAAAGAATTTTGCAAATAGGTCCATAAACGGCAGAGTAATGTTCAATGATCTCCGTGTTAGTGTAAAATACTATGAGAAATACCTTTTATATCATCATAATCTGATGACGTATGGTGTGATAGTGGTGATGATGATGATCATTACTCTAACTGACAAGGTGGCATATGCTTGCAGTTCTTTAAACAACGCCGAAATTCCCAAACATGTATCTATAAGGAGTCAGGAGTTCTATTCTGTACTTTTGGATCCAGGGTATACCTTGGAGCAAAATCTTACTTTTTGGTAGCATATGCTTGAACTACTTCAGAAAAAGTCAAAATCACCATATGTGTCCATATAAATTTCGTGGAGTTCCCTCGATTCCTCATGGATCCCATCATCAGGTCACCACTTTGATATCAAAAGGACCAATTTGGGATTACACCATATACATCACAGAAAAAATTTTGAAAATCGGTCCACAGGCGGCGGAGTAATCGTTGAACATACAAAAAAAAAAATATATATACAGCCGAACGTATAACCGCCTCCTTTTTTGGGAAGTCGGTTAAAAAGTTCAAACATCAAAATGAAGACCATTCCCAGTTGTCAGTTGAAGTCCATAATATTAGGTAATTATGGCAGTGAGCTGGTGCGAGTCATCGCCATGCCAGTTCAGTGAGTGAAAGAACGTGCCAATTGCCATCGTGTGCGTAGGTTTACCCACGTATAATTTGCGCTTTCTCGACAGAATCATAATTTTCAGTCTAGTATCTTAATTTTATGTTTTAAGTTATTTTTATGATTTATGCATATTCCCTATTATGTATATACAAGATTGTTTATACACAAAGGTGTACACAAGGTGGAGACAAATTAATATGTTTAAAGTGTTCTAGTTATGCAGATATCTGTGTCCCGAGTAAGGCGGTTGACGGTTATTCCGGAACACCAATATCGTGTAATAAGCCGTAACGGTAATGTAATTTTCATCACCTCCGAGCCTCCATCACCCCGCTCATAACCGAAATTAGTGCGGCTGTGGACACAACGATCGGATTTACGGTTATGGAGCCTACGTGCCCCGGCTCAACGGAATATCAAGCTTAATACCTCATTGGCTTAAGCCGACATCTTAAATGTAAAACGCCTTTTAAGAGCGTAATGAGCTAATGATTACAGCTGTTACGCAGGGCCTTTAGTCAAGATGCATTCGAGATCAATCAATTCAAGATTTAACATACGGCCTCGCAAGCGATATATGTCACTTTGGTCAAATCCCATACATTTTTGATTTCGAAGTTCGCTGTCAAAATATCGAATGTATCTTGACTAAAGGCTCAGTTGACATTCATTTTCGACGGTGTAGCCCAAAGGTGTAGCCGGTCGCGGCAACTTCAACACTATGAAAGTCGTGTAGCGGTAGCGCGTAACGACTACAATCAGTAGCCCGAGTGAGCAGAGTCATGGTCTACACTTCTCAAAAACGCTAGTGTAAAATCTACGGACGATTCACACCACATCAATCTGGCCCCGTGCTAAGTATCCGGTGAACTTGTGTTACAGGTACCAGACAACGGGACGTTTTTTTATATTTTCTTACTATACAAAAGCGTGAAAGAGTAACAAACATCCATCCATCCTCACAAACTTTCACAGTTATAATAGTAGTAGGACAGAAAAATTTTTGTTCCCTCGGTGGGATTCGAACTCGCGACCTCCTTCTTGAGCGCCAACGTGCTAACCACCGAGCCAGTACTACTGAGAGTAATTGAGTCGGTCTGTAGACATGTAAAATGGCCTTTTAATGTGCTAACACAAACACGAGCGACCTAGTGGAATAAACTCGGAAGATTATCTTGATGTATGATCAAACTTGCGGTTTTTAAAATAATTCAAGTGATTTATAAGTTGATTCATCGTTTTGATGCCTGAACTTACGCGAACTTATGCAGACAGTCTTTATATTTTAGATTTGTTTCCGTGGAAGATCTTTGATAAACTTTAACCATTTCAGAAGCTCGTTTACAATAATTACCTCTAAAATATATAAATCTAAAAAACCTACTTATTATGCTAGGTAAATTTTATAAATATTTTTTTGATGTTTCGCTTGTAATTGTAAGATAGTTTTCGGTACACATGCTCATAATCCAGTGGGACGGATAACCGACACGACTGACGAGAGATCAGTTGATCCGACGCATGGATCATCTTTCTTTCAGCCTGCATTGTCCTAACCAAACCTGGAAACAACATTTTTTTGTTGAAAACATTTATTTTACCTACACTAATATTATAAAGAGGAAAACTTTGTTTGTATGTTTGTTTGTTTGTTTGTTTGTAATGAATAGGCTCAAAAAGTACTGGACTGATTTCAAAAATTCTTTCACCATTCGAAAGCTACATTACCCACGAGTAACATAGGCTAAATTTTATTTTGGAACTAATATTATAAAGAGGAAAACTTTGTTTGTATGTTTGTTTGTTTGTAATGAATAGGCTCAAAAAGTACTGGACTGATTTCAAAAATTCTTTCACCATTCGAAAGCTACATTATCCACGAGTAACATAGGCTAAATTTTATTTTGGAAATAAATAGGGTTCCGTAAGATATTTGGGTATTTCGGACACAAGGTGTAAAAAATCAACCAGAAAAGTTACTTATTTTGCGTACGCTGCCTAAACTATAAAAGATAGAACCATAAAATGTTCTAATTAATTGTAGATCTTATAAATATCTACAAAAAAGTCCGCGATACACTATACCCATCTATGTGAGGCATAACAACCATTTTTTTTTATTTAGAAATCTTTAATTTTTTTACACTACATTTAAACGCGTTTATTTTACTCATGCCATTAATCCTTATCAAAATAAATTATTTCATCACTAATTACAGTTTATGTAGATAATATTTGGTCTTTGAATGATTAAAATTGGACGTTTGGATTTGAAGTTATGGCGAAATTAAAATATTACGATTTCTGCTACACGGCCCGTTGCGAAGTGGGCGTCACCAAGGCGGGGGTACGCGTGCGGGAGGGGAGTTTAGTTATTTTATAAATATCAAATTGATAATATCTTAAAATATAATACATTATAATATCTATACAGTTAAATAAAATTTAAGTGTCTGTTTGTAACTTCAAATTAACAACTTTTTACATAATGAATCTGAAAGTATATTCGGCACTTACAACAAAATACCAATTTTTTTAATTAAGTCTGTCCGTCTGTCTGTCCGTCTGTTTGTTCCAACTAATCTCTGAAACGGCTGGACCAAACTTTCACTAGCAGATAGCTGATGTTATAAGGTCTAACATAGGCTACTTTTATTTTAGGGTTCCGTTTAAAAAAATAGGATTCCGCTTTCGTTAGGTCTGCGCAAACGAAGTTGCGGGCATAAGCTAGTATTATTATAAAATAATTATAGAAAATGTATAAATGTCCTGCGCATAATAATTGTAATATCTGTCTAAAAAGGGTATTAAGTCTGTAGTTTGTTTCTATAGAATAAAAAAACTACTTAATATCCTAAGAAAGTCTGTATTTTAAATTAAATACATTATTACGTATATTGGTGAAACTTTTCCAGGTGTCACTTTAACCGCCAGTTCTTCAGAGACCAAATCCACTTAGCCCAGGTTCAGCTTTTACCGGCCAGGATTACCCGCGCTCACTTATTCACAAACAACCCCGCTGGGCCTGCTTATTTCACGGCGGTTGGAGTCCTGAATATTGGGTAAAAGTTTGATACTACTGAATGTTTTTAACTTTAAACCAAACTTATAATAATATTATAAAGAAGCGATAGATAGTGCATGTATGTTTGATTGAAACGGCTGACCGAATTTGATTTAAATTTGGAACACAGATCGCTTGAGCCTGGCTACTGTGGCTAGTTTTATTCCTACACAAATTTAAGATGCGATATTTAATTCAGACTTAGACACGGCATTGATATTATAATAAGGAAAGTTTTGCTTGTTTGCATTGAATAGGCTCCGATACAACTGGACCGATTTTGATGAAATTTGCCACAGATATAGGGGATTTACATAGGCTACATTTTATCGGGGCAAAATGTACGCTTTCTACACTAAAACACTCTAAAACACTCATTTTAAAAATAATCCCTCTTGTTAGAATCAAATCAAAAACTTTCTACAATCACCTCAAAAGCTTTAGAAAAGTAATAGAATCGCTTTTGTCGTAGAATAATCCTGGATTACCTGTATCAACGTTCCCTGATTGTAAATTGAAAAATACACTTGTGAAATCAGTGTCGCCTCTATTGTTAAACTGAAGAATAGCTCGGAATTTAAATGAGCACTAAACTACATAAAATACTTTTTTCGTCCTGCAGCTTCGAGCTACGTAATCCACTGCTAACGAACGAACCTCTACTTCAAAAACACATATCAGTTATATTATGATTTATATAAACCTACTGAGTCTATAAAGAATACACGTGACATACCTATTGAGCCTTTAACTCTTGCATTTGTTTTAAATCATCAAAAATCGTATATTTTCCGAAAGAAAACATAAATATGAGTGATTCAACATTGTACTTCATTCATTACACAAGACATAATACGTCTCATTGCAAGAGAGGCGCCGCGCTATTAAGAGCGGTCTAGTTTTACATTCGAACTCTTGCAACTAAACGTGTATCTTATTGCGCAGTGAATAAGGTTCACATTTGAATAGCTATCTTAAAAATGCAGCACTGCATCGCGTATCTTCTCGTTTCGATACTGACGCTGCCGCTAGTTAACTGTGGTGCCATCTTCCTGCCCAAATTCTTGCCGAAGCATAGCCCTCCAACAGCAGTTTTTCTACCTCAATACTTTTAAATTAAACAGACTAATCAAACTATTTACTTCTAGTAGGTGTTTAGTTTTCCTCATGTTACCTATATAAGGAATGTTTTCCCGTAACGGAACAATATTGGTAATTGGGCGGTCTGATCGGAGAACAAGAACTTCCATTAACTAGATTTCAATTTAATTACGTAAATTGGCCTGGCTTCGGCGAAATGATTACAATGGCTAAAGTTTTGACGGTAAAATATTACCAGTCTCAAACTAGCTTAGCGTGTCTTTTTATGGCTTGGAAGATATCGTTAGTTTTTTAAAACTAACGATTTCTTAGACCGCCTTAGCACTAGTTTTGACTATAGATGCGACGCGGCGAGTTAAAATAACTCTTTAATGCTTATTTTGCTCTAGCAATAATATTTTGCTAGTAGTATTGTGTCGAACAAATATTTTGCTAGTAGTTCGTATTGTTTCGAACATATATCTTGCTAGTAGCTAGTACCTATTGGCTATATACAAAAAGTTTGTTTATATACATTCTGAAACTACTGGACCGATTTTGATGAAATTTGTAACAAATATAGGGTATACTCTGTAGTATTGTGCTTCTTTGTCCTTCTCTGTAAGGACAAGGGCTACTGTTTGTTGCTGCAAAATGTACGGTTTCCGCGCGATTTCCATTTGCACGCACAAAGACGCGGGCAACATCTAGTATGAAATATATCTAGGCATCTTAAGTTAAAATATTATAGTATCCCTGCCGTCTGTGATGCCTTTAAATAATGGAGCCATCCGAGTGATATAATTTATAATATGCTTCTAGGTTTAGGTTAACAGTAATTCTAGACCATGAAAGCTATTCTAATCAGCATGCCCGAAGCCTTAGTGCCAGGGTTTGCAGATTGCACTGTCATTTTAATGCTAATAGCAGCTTTAAAACCGAATCTGCTCTCGTAGCCAAAACTATTAGGCTTAAGCTACCATTGTGCTTTAGTTTCATATGAATCTAAAAACTGGCTTTAACTCGTAGTTACGCTGGTTGTTGTTTTAACGACTATGCAGTACAATAATAATCAACTTAATGTTACAATTAACAATTAATTACAATAATTTTTATGATAACAAATTAAAAATGATGAAAAATGTGAATGCAACTTTCCTGGGAAACCTAGGAGACCGATCTTTTATAAAGTTCTAGTAAAATGGTAAAAATTAACAGAATATGATTAACATACATGATTAAAAAACTGAATCACAAAAATATTAGTCTTTCTGGGATTCGAACTCGAGACATCAATTTTCCAATGGCACACAAAGTCCAACGCACACGCAGCCTCTAAACCACGACGTACATGAAATTATCAGTTATTTTGCTTTCTCGACGAAAGAAAAAGTTATAAAAATATTTAAAAAATCACCCCCAAAACCACCTTCATACTAAATGTCATGGAAATTGTTAAAGCCGTTTCCGAAATTCTGTTTGTACAAGTATATAATATGTCAAACCATTTTCTACCCTTAAAAACTCACCCCCTCACTTCCCGACCTCAAATCGCCCGTAAATTATTTTTCCTTTTATTTTTGTTACATTCTCTTCATTTTTCGATGGGTTTCATCCTACTATAAATTTATTTTATTTTGACCATTTTCAGAGGTCAAAACTCAAAAGCACTAGTCTATATACCTATGTACTGTTTGGTATGCGACATGCGTCCTACGTTACCTAGTAACAGGGTTACTAGTTATTGTAGTGCAGTGACTGACTTATGCAGCGTCATAAAAACCCGGGTAGCTCATGGAAAGATGCCCTGGTACTGAGGTGATTTTGTCGGTAGTTTATTCATTAGCTCTATTGGTTCGACAACTGACCTATTTTTGAACAAAGTGAGAATATATAAACTAAGTTTAATGATGTTTAACTTAACTAGCAATGAGGTCCGTTTATCGATTCTATAACTCGTAATTGACACTGCTACTGATAAATGGCGCTGATACAGAAATATATTAAAATTATTTGAAGAAAATGATTATTTTTATTAGTTAAAATAGTTTAAAGCCTTATTTCACTCCAAAAGTAGCAATTTTTTGCATTAAATTATAGTAAATCCAAATAATTTGTTTTCTATTGTTTTAAACACTTACGGATTTTGTCGCGGTACACTTTTCTTTTTCCCGACGTTTCGGCTACTTTCCAGCAGTGTATGACATTGGGACTGTCCGCCAGATAAACAAATTATATCGAGAGTTTATGTAATATCTTCAAACCGGGTATACGGGTACATGTCACAAACATTAACAGAAAATATTATTCGATTTTTTTTATATAATGTACATACACCTATATTCCATTTATAATCGAAACGTAATCAAAAATATCAAATTCGACAAAATCAATCCGTCATCGTATTTCTTTATCGCAAATGAGTAACATTTAAATTAGTAGCATTACGAGATCTATTGATATCTTCGTTTTCATTTGGATTCAATTGGATGCGAACTGAGTATATATAGGCAACTTCACTGCAACTATAATATACAGAATGAACATGGTTAAAATAAAACTTAAACAATCACTAAATATACTTAGGCCTTTTCGTCGTTATTGGACGATTTATACAGTATTCTCCGAGCGAAGTAGCCACTCTGAAATACAGTTGTGCCAGGGACAGTTAGTTTTTAAATGTCGTATGGTTGCCCAAGTACATACGGCATTCTCACAACATAGTCAGCCTAGTCCAGAGGAATGAACTGGTCAATACGTCTGGGGCCTATTATGTGCGGGTTTCCTCACGATGTTTTCCTTCACCGTTAGAGCGTCCGTATAATGTACTTGAGATCTGAAAAAGTCTCATTGGTACATGCCACAACCTGGGTTTCGAACCTGCTCTCTCTCGAGTGCGAACCAAACGGTCTACCCACTAGGCCATTGAGCTTCACTCAAGATAGAATACACAATAATAATAAAATGAAATTATAAAGTGCAGCTGAAGTTGTCGCGGCGTGGGCGTGGACTGGGGTAGTGCACCGCAGAGGTATAATTAGTAAACTGAGCTTGCAACTATAAAAATAAGGTAGTCGGGGCTGACTATGACTATGTAAATGCATTTATTTCATGATGGCTACTAAAGCAGACTGGCGGAGATATACAATTAGGGATATACTATGCTATACAATTATTACTTTTTTTGGGCATTTTTCGAATACACAAGCTATTTACAGAGTGGATACAAGATAATAGGAAAATATTGTCTTGCCTTCACTCTAAAATATATCCCCATGGACTAAAATATTTTCAAATAATTACTTGCGCCATTAAGAAGTAGCTTTCTTATCTTGCCTTGCTTTAAGTCTTGTACTATTTAAATTTTTCTTTACTTTAATAAACACAAACAAGATTTAAACGTGAGAAAAGGCGGCGTGAAAAAAAAATCTAAATATTCCAATTCCTGAAAAACATTTCAAAAAACCTTTATAAGGCGCTTGTTAATTAATTTATTAGAAGTAACATAAAAAATAAAATGTGTAATAAATATTTTTAAACTCTCAAACAAACTGAATTTTGTCAAATTTGTGATTTTTCAAATTGTTTTTAACGTCGAAAGTTTGCATATGACTCAGGTTCAACTTTCGTTTTCCAGACAGTAGTGCTCGTTATTTATACATTTGCGGCGTCTACTTAAATATGTATCTGTGGCAACAACAGCGAGAAGTTATTTTGGCGGTTCCTTGCGCACTTAATGCACCCTCTAATAAATTATGAAGTTAAGTAATTTGAATAAAATTTAAATCAAAACGTGAATTTATATAAATAATATACTCAGCCATGTTTAGGTCGAAGGACAAAAGTGTTTTGAATGAACGGTCAAATACGAATGTTTTGCGAGAACCCAAGCATTTTTTTATTGTCAGTAGCTTATGTTCGAGAGACATAGGCTAATACGTCTTGTAGTTTTGGTAGCTATATAAAGCTATAAAAACTACTTATACTTTATGTTATCGAGCTAAATAATACGGCTCGTGTTTAGTTCTTACTAGTGTTCCTGCAGCTTCACTTGCTTAAATAAGGTATCTATCCCTAATGAACACTGTGATATTTCGGAATAAAAAGTTTCCTATATGTTATTCCACAGCTTCTACTGCCGTACTAAATTTCATCAAAGTTGGTTCAGTAATTTTTGCATGAAAGAGTAACAAAAATCCATCCATCCTTCTTTGTGACTAGGATAGCTTGTATATATTTATAGCAATATGCACTAATGTGGCTTTTCGATACTTTCTCTTCCGCTAAGAAGGAGACTAGTATCACACAAGTGCCATCTGGTGGCGGAAATGATTTTAAAAACTGTTAACAAAAAGAATAAGATCTTTCGACACCTTTTCTGCCACCAGGAGGCGCTTTGTAAAAGTTTAAATAAGGGTTTTTTAAATTCGTGACATCTGACTGCTTTTTGACACGACAAGGACCGTCGAACTACCAAGCACCGCCTGGTGATAGAAAAAGAATCCAAAATCCTCATTGACCGTTATCGATACCACTTACGCCACCAGATGACGCTTTGTGTGCGTTAGGTCTGGCCCCGTAACGGGGCTAAAAAAATATCAAACTCCCTCATTAAAATGTTTCAACTGTATTATCCATAAACAACAGAGAAACTGTTGAAAACCACTTTTCATAATACAATAAAGCTTTGACAGTGTCAATATTTGGAACCTGCATTCATCAATTCATACATTAATTACAAAAGCAGTTATAATTACTAATTATACAATGTACCTGCTGCATTGTTAAAGTTATTAGCTCCTCGCAAACGTGAATCGTTTGCGAGGAGCTAATTATGAGGAATTCAATTAAACTGTAAGGTCGTGATAACCGCACGGTTGTCATTATATTGTGTCGTATTGACGGTTTAGCGGTTGTCGTGTATGTTAGACGGGTCTGGATAAGTTTTGAGGGTGCAAAAATTCTAAAGTCTTTTATTTTTTGCATATAGTTTCCGGACCTTCTTCTTAGTCTAAAATTTGATTTTGTGCCATTTTGGATGGCTGCGTTTGTAGCAATTTAGGTTTTTGTGTCTTTCATGGATATTGGCCCAAAAGTAAATTATAGCTAAAAATTTTACTTTCACGATATTAAGGAAAGAGTAACCGATGCACATATGCAGTTTGAGTCGTATCCAACCAGGGGTTTCCTGGTATTCGGCTACTATATAAAACATGGTCTCACCAGGCCCACAACTATTCTAATGTCTGACAAATCTTAAAAAACTGTTCAGAGTGTTAATATCTGAGTCTGTGAGAAAGATGTGCCACATTCGGCAATTTCGTATAAAGATATTCCATTTTTTTTCCTCAAACTCGCTATAAAAACTACTAATGAAACTTTTAGCTAGTAGAGTTCATATCTATATGATGATTATGGTGTTACAAAACACTTTCTATAAGTTTAACCATGTTTATCCGCGGGATTTTTTATTAGAATGTAAAAAACCAACTTTTATCATGTATCAATGGCGAATACGGGGTGCGGGCCTCTCGCCACGCGGGGAGGGGCCCAAGTTTCATATTAATACGACAAAATGAAATGACAATTTATGTGACAACTTGACAAGTAATAATGTTCTAAATGCGAAATTTATAATTTCAATTTTAAATTTATTTCATGTTTAATGATGCCAAGACGAGACCATAATATTATGACTCGCCAATAAAAAATGTCTTCAGATCTCGTCTAGAACCTTCTGACTCCACTCTACGTTCTCTAACTCTATAAAGCTTGAATTTACAAACTCGTAAAGTAGAAAATAGGCTTAAGATAAAAAAATATTTTAGTCACTGTTCATAGCTTTTCTGTTAGAGAACACAATGTTCTGGCACAACGACGACGCTCGAATATTGCTAGTGTGGGGTGTGCCTTATACAAAAGCTCATGAAGTAATGAAACGCTCAAGCTATGCATTTTGACTCATTAGACGGATCGCGCTAGCTGTTTTTTAGTGGGAAGTGGAAAAATTCTAATGTTGCTGAATTTTTTCTGTACCTATATATAGTTGATAGAGTAGTCCCTAGGGAGTTAATAATTTAGTTTTGTGCCATGTCTGCCTATTGCCTTTTCAGCAAATCGATTATTTGTGGTTAATTTTTCCGTGGCTGCGTAACGTAAGACTTTAAAAAAATAATAGTCAAGGAGTGTTCCCAAAAAGGCAAGCAAAGTTTAAAATTGATGTAATTCAAAGGTCAGTTATACAAAAAACAAAATAACTTAAAGATAAAAAAATCATAGCTTCTAATACTACTTAGTGTACCTACGCGGGCGGAACTGCGGGCATCAGCTAGTTTTAACATAAAACTAACAAGCAATAATAAATAAATAAAAATTCAAAAATAAAAAACCTTTTATTTCCAGTTTCACAAATTAATGCTTTTTATAATACTAATTAAAAATTATAATAAAATTACAAATTAAATTAAGACTAACGTTAGGTATTATAAATTATTTTATAAGACTAACATTATTATAAATTAATGCTAAACATAGTAAACATATATCGAAAAGCAGTACAAGGATCGGTCCACATTCGTACGTAGTGCTCTGATGTTTCACTAGGCTCGACTTGGCGGGGCCCTGCCGTGCCCCTAGATATAAAATTGTCAACGGGATGAATAACAATATATACAAATATTATTTTGTTGGTTTGTAAAATGTATTTAATTATATAAATTATTACAATCAATTAATAACCTAATAAATAAGTCCTTAACCACGAGTATTAGAAACATGTATTCAGCAACCTACGTATAAAATTCAAGCGTTGAAATAATTTATTTATTTTTTATTAAATAATACTATATCTACACTAATATTATAAAGAGGAAAACTTTGTTTGTATGTTTGTTTGTTTGTTTGTTTGTTTGTTTGTTTGTTTGTTTGTAATGAATAGGCTCAAAAAGTACTGGACCGATTTCAAAAATTCTTTCACCATTCGAAAGCTACATTATCCATGAGTAACATAGGCTAAATTTTATTTTGGAAAAAAATTGGGTTCCGTAAAATATTTGGGTTTTTCGGACACAAGGTGTAAAAAATCAACCAGAAAAGTTACTTATTTTGCGTACGCTGCCTAAACTATAAAAGATAGAACCATACAATGTTCTAATTAATTGTAGATCTTATAAATATCTACAAAAAAGTCCGCGACACACTATACCTATCTATGTCGAGTGAGGCACAACAACCATTTTTTTATTTAGAAATCTTGAATTTTTTTTGGACTATATTTAAACGCGTTTATTTTACTCATGCTATTAATCCTTATCAAAATAAATTATTTCATCACTAAGTACAGTTTATGTAGATAATATTTGGTCTTTGAATGATTGAAATTGGACGTTTGGTTTTGAAGTTATGGCGAAATTAAAATATTGCGATTTCTGCTGCACGGCCCGTTGCGAAGTGGGTGTCACCAAGGCGGGGGTACGCGTGCGGGGGGAGTTTAGATAAAAGTATACCCACCTACTTCATTGAGTTTTAGTAGGTACCTACTACCTATATTAATTTGTTTCTGTTTGTTTTGACTAGATTTCGCCCGTTTTGTTAGAGGTTTAAAGACATTCTGTAGTATTAGTATCAGTATTGTACCCGTGCGAAGCTGGGGCGGGTCGCTAGTATACAATAAATATGATTTAGCTGAAGAGACTATTCAGTTAAACGACTAATTTCAAGAACTAAAATGAGGTATTTGAAATTGTAATTTTTTTGGTGTTAGATAACCGAAGTTTCATGTGGAAGCCTATCGGATATCAAATTTATTGTGCATTTATGTATTGTATAAAATCAGGCGACAATTACATTCAGCTTCGTCATTCGTGCTACGCAAACAAAGTTGCGGGCAAAAGCAAGCTTAAATTTTGTAATCGCTGTAAAATGCGAAATATAAAAATTTTGAAATGTAGTCGAATGAATGACATTTTATCACACACATTTACGTACATGTGTAATGTGTATGTTGTAGTGCGAATATTCCACAATACTTCGACCGCATATTATAATAATACACTAATATTATAAAGAGGAAAACTTTGTTTGTATGTTTGTTTGTTTGTTTGTTTGTTTGTTTGTTTGTTTGTTTGTTTGTTTGTTTGTAATGAATAGGCTCAAAAAGTACTGGACCGATTTCAAAAATTCTTTCACCATTCGAAAGCTACATTATCCATGAGTAACATAGGCTAAATTTTATTTTGGAAAAAAATTGGGTTCCGTAAAATATTTGGGTTTTTCGGACACAAGGTGTAAAAAATCAACCAGAAAAGTTACTTATTTTGCGTACGCTGCCTAAACTATAAAAGATAGAACCATACAATGTTCTAATTAATTGTAGATCTTATAAATATCTACAAAAAAGTCCGCGACACACTATACCTATCTATGTCGAGTGAGGCACAACAACCATTTTTTTATTTAGAAATCTTGAATTTTTTTTGGACTATATTTAAACGCGTTTATTTTACTCATGCTATTAATCCTTATCAAAATAAATTATTTCATCACTAAGTACAGTTTATGTAGATAATATTTGGTCTTTGAATGATTGAAATTGGACGTTTGGTTTTGAAGTTATGGCGAAATTAAAATATTGCGATTTCTGCTGCACGGCCCGTTGCGAAGTGGGTGTCACCAAGGCGGGGGTACGCGTGCGGGGGGAGTTTAGATAAAAGTATACCCACCTACTTCATTGAGTTTTAGTAGGTACCTACTACCTATATTAATTTGTTTCTGTTTGTTTTGACTAGATTTCGCCCGTTTTGTTAGAGGTTTAAAGACATTCTGTAGTATTAGTATCAGTATTGTACCCGTGCGAAGCTGGGGCGGGTCGCTAGTATACAATAAATATGATTTAGCTGAAGAGACTATTCAGTTAAACGACTAATTTCAAGAACTAAAATGAGGTATTTGAAATTGTAATTTTTTTGGTGTTAGATAACCGAAGTTTCATGTGGAAGCCTATCGGATATCAAATTTATTGTGCATTTATGTATTGTATAAAATCAGGCGACAATTACATTCAGCTTCGTCATTCGTGCTACGCAAACAAAGTTGCGGGCAAAAGCAAGCTTAAATTTTGTAATCGCTGTAAAATGCGAAATATAAAAATTTTGAAATGTAGTCGAATGAATGACATTTTATCACACACATTTACGTACATGTGTAATGTGTATGTTGTAGTGCGAATATTCCACAATACTTCGACCGCATATTATAATAATATTATTTTTGCATTTTATTATTTAAACCCACCATGAAAAAGGCACAAACTTGGAATATAGATTCTTTATGACTTAATAATATTGAATACGTGAACTTTATTTAACGATTATGTGTTTTTGGAACGCTTTTAGCTTAGGAAAACTAAAAAACTTAATTTCTCTAATCGCAGTCGCTTAATGTGGCACAAAATTTGGAATTAGGCCTATTTTAGTGGTCTTAAACAGAAAATAGTCGTTTATCACACTTTAGAATTTTTGCCGGTACTGTTTTCAAAAAATGACCCTAAGTCTTTTTTTACTGGACGAAAACGACGCAAATTAAGTCTCCATACTCTGGAAGCTGTCCCAGTTAAGATACCATTAATATTTTAAATTTTAAATCAATATTGCCACTTTTATAGCCATATAAAAAAATCAACCACAAAAAATGGAATTGCTGAAAACGCAGTGGGCAGAAATGGCACAAAACTTAATGATAAGCTCCCCAGGGACTACTTTATCAACACACAAAAATTCAGCGACTTTAGAATTTTTTCCACTTACCACCTCGAATACGCCTAGCGCGACCCGTCTATGTGTCGTGACGGTACGGCTATGTCGTTGTAACAGCACGGTTGTCATATTGTGTCATATTGACGGTATGACGGTTGTCGTGTTGTGTTATGTGTAGCGACGGCACGGCTATGTCGTTGTAATAGAGCGGTGGTCATATCGTGTCGTATTGACGGTATGATATTTGTAGTGTATATAATATATGTGTCGCAACGGCCATTTAACTGCCATTTACTGGAAACACTAAAAAGTGTCTGAGGCATGAGGCAAAAGCCTCATCATGCCTCTATAATATATACGTCTACGATTAACTGTTTATTTTGTTCTATTTTGTTTAATAAATACAATTATAAGTTCAATTATAAGTATTTTTGTCTCATTTATTAAATAAGTAATAATAATAATATCTATGGACGCTTCACACCACGTCATCTGGCCCCGTGCCAAGTATCCGAAGAACTTGTGTTACCTTGTGTTTAGGTACCAGAAAACGGGAAGTATATACTTTAATATTGTATACTATACATAATATATAGGTTTTTATTATATTATACACATATTTGTATCCGTTTCCATGACACAGGACACAGAAAAACTTTTTGTTCCTTCGGAGGGATTCGAACCCGCGACCCCCGGCTTGAGCACCAACGCGCTGAACCACTGAGCCATAGAAGTCGTCAAAAGTAAGTATATACGTTAGTTAGGTCAATCGTTTTATAACATAAGTATGTTACGAGACTCAATAGCCTGTTAAATTTTAAATTAATTTAAAACACACATAAATTTACTCAAATTGTTAATCAAAAATTGCAATCAATTTGCAAGTAATATTTGTGTGTAATTACTAATTTCACATGCTTGTTTTGTCTACTCAATTCACTGTTTGAGTAAGGCGCGAAAAACAGTGCTAACTGAATCAGGTTATTTCAATTCAACACTCATTACCATCCGTTCCTGTATTTAAACGAATATGTCAATAACTCATCAACCTCATTATGAAATTTTAAAATGAATATTTCGCTCATGTTAACTACCAAATGAAACGAAAAATATAATATTATTATGTGAATTAAAATGTCTTTTTTATTAAATTTACATAACACAACGAGTCCTTATTATTATGTAATATTAAATATAATATAGTATACGTTGAATTTGAAAATATATATTAAATAGCTATAATACAGTGTGCTATGTCTCTGTGAATACTATATGGAACAATGATGTACCTAAGTGAAAATTAAGTTTAGAGCTTCAGCAAACAGTAGGAACAGATGTTAGGGAACAGAGGTGATATAAGTTTGGCAGGTGAGGTGCGAGCTTTCAGCTTACAGACTTACAAGCATAGCCGTCACACACGTTCCAACATCAAACAGCTATTTGTATCGATACGTTATTTTATAATGCCTTAGAGTCAATTCACACCGAAACGAAACGATACACGATGTTGCGCTGCATTTTTAAGATAGGTATTCAAAATTAAACTTTATTCATTACCCAAAAAAAAACACGTTTCATTGGAAGAGATCAAATGATAGGTTGTACCGCGCTGCAATACCCATGTCAAAGAATATTTAATACTAACGTAAAGAACCGTCATTTGATAGACTTACACGATTAAAAGCTCGCAGTTATGTGTGCGGGCGTGAGGTTTTTCCAGCCAGAACTTTCGTTCACAGGGCTGGCCGCTGGCCGTATCGTGCTTTGACAAAATTGCCAATATAATTTCATATTTATGATAGATTTTTCTGTCGCGACGTTTAAAATTATTTCGATATCATTAGGCTTTTTGCCATCTTTTATAGGAACTCATGAAATTAAATGATAAACGAATTTTAACGCACTTTTGTTTCACTCTGCCTCCAAACTATTCCTGTGAAGCTTCGTAAGAAACCTAAGTCTTGAGAGCATTTTCACGCGTTTTTTGGGTAAAGCACAGCTTTGCATTGATTACTGCCATAGTTCAAAGGCGCTATTTGATAGTAATAATTGTGATTTCTGACAGTAATATATTGGATCAAACTACTTGTGGGTGTGTGGCGGGCGTTGCTACCTGATGTGTGTTCGTAATAGCTCAACTTCGGGAATAATTCAATAAGTGTCGCCGCGTCGGCCATTCTGTCCCACTGTTGGGATAACTTTACTAATCCCATGCAAAGTTTTCGTGTTCATTCCTATCGGTGAGATTTATCTCTACCGACAGAATTAACTACCTACGAGCTTGTCTAAACACTTTGGTCGAGATTTTTATTTTCTAGGCTTCACACCACGTCGATCTGGCCCCGTGGTAAGTATCCGAAGAACTTATGTTAGGGGTAGAGGACAACGGGAAGTATATTTAATACTTCTATGCTTTACATATATTTAAGATTTTTATTATATAATAAACATATTTAATAATAGACATCTATAACCTAGGAACATTGAAAACTTTCATTTCTTCCTTCGGCGGCATTCGAACTAACCTCCAGCTTGAGCGCCAATGCTCTAACAACTGAGCCACACAGGCCGATGCTAAATGGCTAAACTAATTTTAATTTAATTAAATTCTACACTTTTATGGTGTAAGCACACTCTTTTTCTTTAGTCACACTAAGTAAAAGCCTCAATCTTCCTGTACCGTCGAAACTCGGTGAAACACAACGCGCTATTTCACGCCAGCTTTCTGTGAGGCCTTAGTGTTCAGTCAAGCCATTTGTAGCGAAGCATGGCTCTCCGACGGCTTTTTAATAAAAAAAAAACATATTTAACCTTGTTTTAACTAATAAAAAACAGTACCTGGGAAACTAGAACTTTAGCAGAACGATAAAATAAAAAGAATCACAAAGATTTTATTATTCGTCTGACCGCGGGATTCGAATTTCGAACCCCCGGGTGAACCCGAGACACCAATAATTTTCCAACAACACAAAAGTCACGCTAACCAAGCCGCTAACCGGATTTGACATTCAGGAATCAAAATCACTCATATTTTATTACGCGACGATAGAAAAAACATAATACATTACCTAATAATGCGCAGTTTTCTTCCTTAGTCTTATCCCTAGACCTAGATAGATCGATTTTTGTCGCGCAAAACTGCCTGCATACAAACTTTCATGGATATACTTGCAGCCGTTTCTGAGATTCCGATTGTACAAGATTAGCTCGCTTAAAGTATAAGATGAAATCACATCCACGAGCTCGGCTCACGAAGTTATAAAGTATGTACGAGTACATCATCAATCCCATTATTAATTAACTATTCCGACCGCCATCGCGGTTATGTGGTGCACAATAAAAATAATACAACACAATTAATCATTGTCATTATTGTATTGAGATAATGTGAAATTATTTATGGCTGCGGTATTATTGTTAAAATACTCGACTTACATTATAACATAGACTATAGAGTACCCTACTACTTTTGTTATGCTTTGACGCAAAAAGTACTGAACAGACTTTGAAGAAATTTACTTACAACATAGACTACATTTTTATCCCGAAAAAGTACAGCGTTTCTGGTTGGGGAGGGGTGGTACTTTATTTGCGCGAGTGAAGCCATGAGCAAAAGCTAGTCATATGTAACTTTTTATGGTATAGGTACAATTGAGCTGATAGATTATCTAATGGTAAACGATGACCGCCTATGGATACCAGCAACACTAGAGGAAACACAATGAGTTACTGCTATTATTTTTCTTTAACCGAAAAGGAGGTTCTTAATTCGACTGTATGTTTCGTTAAACGAAAAATTGTGATAGTTTAGTTTAGAGCAGAACTGTTCCAGACAATGTTATTTTCTGGTGGTTTCAGAAGAGAAATGATCGTTCAAATTGTATAAAGTTGCTTTATATTATATTATTGCTCCTACAATATGAACATAAACGCACCTTGATGATGATGATGATTTTGATCCCAACTACTAACGCTATTACAGGTGTGCTAGTTACAGTGAGCTCGTTACTGGCGCTAGTAACGGGATTATACGTCATGGTACACTGACCGGCCACACAGAGACAAACTAACAGATGTATAAACATTCACACACACACATATATATACGCCAGCTCCTACCGTCGATACATAAAAAAATCTTAATGTCTAGCAACATTTTGATGCAATAAATTTACCCATTGTTAATAATTAACGTAATAATAAGTCTATACCAATTATTATTTATTTTTCGACAAATTGTTGCCAGACTTGCGCGTAATGAAACACTGTCTAACCAATAGTTTTGCCACAATATAACGTAGCAGTAGTTTTAATCCAGTGCCAAAATAAATTGATATCTGTTCAACATTTTAGCGAAATATTTAAACGCTAATCAAAATTAAGAGCCCTCCTATTTACAGGTCTCTGCTAGCAAACGACAAGGACAGCATGACTTGAGCGTCACTTAACTATCGTTTCAGTATTTTGCCGTAAGTGCGACAAACATACGAGACAGACAAAAATTTCAAATATATATTTTTTGATATAGGTAGGTATATATTATCATGTGATTTAGGGCAAAGCAGTTAATTTGAAATAACAAACAGACACTTCAATTTTACTATTTGTTTATGTATATATTTGTGTTTTCATGTTCTATCGAAGTAATATAGAACGCTGATAGTAAGAACTGTATTTGCATTCCACATAGCGAGCTCTACTTTACGGTAAAATGAACGTATCTCTTACGAGTTACGTAACGTGGTTTCAGTAGTCATGTAGGACCCATAAACTGTGGTTATCGGGTCAGGGCCTCTAGTCAGGATGCATTCGATAATTTCAACGACGAGTATTAATAAAGTTCAATTTTGAATAGCTAGGTATCAAAAAAATGGAGCGCTATGTCACGTATCGTTTTGTGTCGGTGTGAATTGACCCTTAGTCATTGCTTAGAATAGAATATTTAACCCGGCGAAGATGTGGTGAAAATAGTTACGTGGAGGTTGTGGAGGGTATATTTGACCCTGTATTGCTACTACAATTTTAATGCCTAAATTCACCTTATTTAACGCAACTTCGATAATGATTGGATAGATTAAATATTAATTATTGGATATTGATTAAAAACAATGGTATAAATACGAAATATTTTTATTTTTTTTAACTATTGTGAAAGACTAAAAAACAATCAACTTTAACGAGGCCTTTCGTCCTTACCTTAAAAAAATTAAAAATAATCAAAACTTATTTTACTAATTAAGATAATTTGGTATTATAATATGAGATCAATCACTTTCACTAATTAAATTAGCAGTTGTTATATACTACACGCTATTATTTTCTGCTGCGGAGGCACATTCTTGGCAGAACGAAACAGTGTGTTCTGGACATATATACTTATGGCAATCTTCGCAAACGTTGCTAGTCCTACGATGTCGAGCATAAGGACAAACCTGGCACCTTTTTCGCACTCCTGGAACCCTGATAGGCTCTTGACTGCGAGCACTCATATGATCTTCTAATTCGCTGCCGTCGAACAGTAAGTTATCTTCACTATCTGGTTCTAACAAAATTTGACGTATGAGCTCAGCCTGGTTATTAATTGTGCCTAAAACCACCTGAAAACACAATATATTAAATAAAAATACTTTTGATACGATGTACAAAAGTGTTACATCGCGGTTGTGGTAGGGTCATATTTACCCTTTTTGACATCACGCACGTCTGTCTCCCGTCGCAGGCGCCGGCCGACTGGGCGACGGTGTCCGGCGTGCGGGCGGGTCCTTTACCTACAGCTACTGAGACGTCCAAACTACTACCGCCGCGGAAAAAAAAACCACACTCGACTAAAAACTGTTGGGGTCAAATTGACCCCTCCACATCCTCGCCGGGTTAATATTGAGGGGAAAATGTATGGTTTCTAAATTTGAAATTTTATAGTACATATTAGGTAATATTTAACCGACTTCCCAAAAAAGGAGGCGGTTATACGTTCGGCTGTATATATTTTTTTTTATTTTTTTATTTTTTTTGTATGTTCAACGATTACTCCGCCGCCTGTGGACCGATTTTCAAAATTTTTTCTGTGATGTATAGGGTGTAATCCCAAATTGGTCCTTTTGATATCAAAGTGGTGACCTGATGATGGGATCCATGAGGAATCGAGGGAACTCCTCGAAATTTATATGGACACATATGGTGATTTTGACTTTTTCTGAAGTAGTTCAAGCATATGCTACCAAAAAGTAAGATTTTGCTCCAAGGTATACCCTGGATCCAAAAGTACAGAATAGAACTCCTGACTCCTTATAGATACATGTTTGGGAATTTCGGCGTTGTTTAAAGAACTGCAAGCATATGCCACCTTGTCAGTTAGAGTAATCATCATCATCATCATCACCACTATCACACCATACGTCATCAGATTATGATGATATAAAAGGTATTTCTCATAGTATTTTACACTAACACGGAGATCATTGAACATTACTCTGCCGTTTATGGACCTATTTGCAAAATTCTTTTGTTGTTGTAAAGGGTTTAATTCGAAATTAGTCCTTTAGTCACTAAAGTGGAAACCTGATGATGCGAGCCATGAGGAATCGAGGGAACTCCTCAAAATTTATATCCACACATATAGTGATTTTGACTTTTACTGAAGTAACACAAGCATATACTACCAAAAAAATAAGATATTGTACCAAGGTATATCCTGGATCCAAAAGCACTGTACAGAACTCCTCAGTCTTTAAAGATATGCGTTTGGAAATTTCGGCATTGTTTAAAGAACTGCAAGCATATGCCACTTTATAACTTACAGTAATCATCATCATCATCTTAATAGCAATACCTAATGGAAGCTTGGCGAGTACCTATTTAATTATACATTCGATCGTTTAGTTTAGACGTTCTTAAGACGTATTAATAATAACTTAACAAAATATATCACTAAAAAGGGTGAAATTATTATTTTTAAACAAAAAATTAAACCGACTTCCAAAGTAAAAATACACAAAAAAGTATGAAATAAAATTTAATCTCTAAATAATTCCCCTTTCAAATTCGGCTAAAATTTTTACTATTTCTCTACTCAATCTTATTAATTTTGAAGTCGGTACCAGCAAATATGAACGTAAGTTGTATAAAATATTGTAGAATATTGTTTGGGCTGGTGCCGATTTCAAAATTAAGAAGATTGAGTAGAGAAATAGTAAAAATTTTAGCCGAATTTGAAAGGGGAATTATTTAGAGATTAAATTTTATTTCATACTTTTTTGTGTATTTTTACTTTGGAAGTCGGTTTAATTTTTTGTTTATTTATTCATAACTTTCGATAACTTTAGTAAACAATATTATCATAACTTAGAGTCAATTCACACCAAGTCGCAACGTGACGCGGCGCTATATTTTCAAGATATCTATTCAAAATTGAAATTTATTCATAATACAACAAGACACACGTTTCATTGTAAGAGTTCGAATGCAATGTTGCACCGGGCTGCACGGCGGCCTTTGCAGTGTGTGATATTGTCATAACTCATAATATTATGAAACGTGTATTTTTTTGTGTAGTGAATAAAGTTCTATTTTGATTAACTATCTAAAAAATGCAGCGCCGCGTATTGCGTATCGTCGCGGTGTGAACTAACCCTAAGAAATATCAACAGACGGTACGTTGGGCGAGATAATTATGAGGTCTTTACCGATCCTGTACCATAAAAGTTATTTGAATTCTCTTCATGAAACTATCATATGGTATTCTTTCTGTACATTTGCTTTAGAAATGCAAAATGACTAAACGACCAAAAACATTTACCATGGAACATAAAAGTCCGAGTCACAAGAGTAAATAAAAGCGTATTGTTCCATGCAGCGCGGCGCGACGGGGGAAGCACGAACAAACTACGTAAACTACGTATTCGTAACGTTATCAAATCAAATGTCAATAAGCTAGACGAATGATTATTTTTATTAAGTACATAAAGGAATAGTTCTCTTAAATCGATGATGACAGGTTCATCAAGGTCGAGAGGAAGAAGAAGAAACCCGTCGTCCGCAACCATCGCGGCACCGCACCCGGAGGACCCGAGCAGCTGTTGCGGTGTGAGACTCCCGCGACACCGCTGTACGTGTCTCGACTTTGGTCTACGACGGTCGAGCAGGTCGTGGACTACATCAGGAGCAGAACCAACTTCGCCTTGAGGGTCGAGCGGTTGGAATCTCGTCGTAGAGTGAATTTTAGTTCTTTTGTGGTGAGAGTTCCAACCCATCATTTACCGACCTTCGAGAAGGAGGAGTTCTGGCCGATTGGAGTCGCCTACAGAAGATTCAGAGGACGACTCCCGAACATTTTGCGCCCCACGTCGCAGACAATACGTGTTTAGTGTTAGTGTTAGTTATATAATATAATATAGTAATATGTATGTTAGTCTATAAGGTATTTATAATATGGGCCTATGCAGCCCGAAATAAATGGTATTTAATTTAATTTAATTTATTTTTTTTAAATATTAGCAAGTTCTTTAAAGAAACAGCATAAAAATTTTTCAATAGTACAGCGAGATGGTTACAAAATTTCGCAAGTGAAAACGCCGCACTCCATACAAAAGCCCCATTAACTGTGACGTCACGGTTAGCTAAAAGGCGATATTGACAAAAATATTCCTATGGCTCTATATTTCAATTTTTGTAAATATCTCCTAAACAAGATATGATACATGAAGTAATTTCCCTGTTGTATATAGACGCTGTGATAATTTTCATACAATTCTCTTTCGATAACATTACAAATACGTTCTTGTTAACTATTCGTGCTAGCCCCACCGGCCAGTTAGCCCAGCGCTGAACTGGAAAGATTCACACTTACAGATATTTTCGAACTCGCCTACAAGTTTTATCAATTTATATTCTTATGCGGATATTTTCAGTGCCATGTCGGTGTCGTTTTAAATTTTGTGTTCATTTTATATTTTGTTCTGTTTAGAAGTATGTAGTAAACTGGATGTGATTCCGTTTGTGTATGGAAAATAGCTTTTTAACACTATATAATGTGTTTTTTTTTTTAATTATTAGTTTAATTTCTGTCTATGAAATTCGAGCTTTGTATCTTCCTAGAGCATTTTTCGCTATTGGAAAATTCATGATGTTTAATGCTTCTTTAATGTAATATTATGAAGAGAGCTTCAATCAATCAATCAATAATTTATTCACAAGATGTGGTAGTGAGGGTGGTTACAATAATTATAAAATATAGTTCTTCACATCCTACCATAACAATGGTGTGCGAATGGCAAGTATAGAATCATAATAACATTATAATATACCTAATCATCATAAAATCTAGTAAATTTGATAATATAATTAAAATTACATATAAAAAATAAAATATAGAACATTGTCATAAAAATTAAACCTTCATAATAATTATATCTAGTCATCATAATAATAAATTATTTAAATAGTCAAAATGTAAATCTAAGGATCTAATGTCATATAAAATAATTTGAAAATTGGTCATAAATAACTAAATGTCACATTTCCTTTTACATAACAATAATATTATAAAATACATGTCAAAAAATTAAAATTATTTAAAAATTTTACTATTGAAAAACAAGTCATTATTTATTATGTAGAATAAATTCATTTAGGTCATAAAAACAATTTTCTAGAAGCCAGGATGTCAGATTTTTTTTGAATTTATTAACTGTAGGCAGTTCTTTAAATTGCTTGGGTAGATGATTATATATATATAGCCTGTATGTATGCGTTGTCTCTGTATATATTCAGGTTACACCAAGGGCGATAAAGTTTAAATTTATATCTATCATTCTTACGTCCCTCCTCTGAATAAAGTTTAAAAAATTCTGGATGCATTCTAACAAAGATACAGAGCTCTCTAATATACATACAGGCTAATGGTAACAGACGTAATTTCTTAAACAATGGTCTACAGCTTTCCAAATACCAGGCGCCACAAATAGCCCTCACACACTTTTTTTGGACACGAAATGCTTTCTCCACCTCCACCGAATTTCCCCACAACAACAGACCGTATGAGAGGACCGATGAAACATAGCCATGGTATGCAGTTAGTGCTGCCTCAGAACCTACAGTCTGGCGTAATCTACGTAAAGCGTAAACGAACCGGTCGAGCTTGTTACACACGTGCTCTATATGAATCTTCCAGTTACAGTTTTTGTCAAGCATGAGTCCTAAGAATTTTACGGAGTCAACTTCTATAATTTTTGTATTGTCATATTGTACATTTAATTGAATTTTATTACTTTTGTAATTTTGAAATTGAATTAATTGTGTTTTGTTAATATTTATTTTTAAATTATTTTTATCAAGCCAATTTATTATTGTTTCCAAAGTTAAATTTAATTCAGCTTCAAATGTGTCCTTGTTTTTACATTTGACAATAAGTGTGGTGTCGTCTGCGAATAATATGGTAGGATGATTGGTTATGTTAGGTAGATCGTTAATATATAATAAAAATAGAAAAGGGCCAAGTAGGCTTCCTTGAGGAACACCGAATAAGTTTTGTTTGAATTGCGATCTAATGGAAACTTTAGTTTTATTTATAATTTTATTTATTTCAACACATTGGTATCGATTTGAGAGGTAGGATTTTATCCAATTGTTGGCAATTCCTCTTATGCCATATTTTCTAATTTGTGCAATAAGAGTGCGTGATCGACGTGGTCAAACGCCTTACTCATGTCAAGGAATATAGCTGAGACCGGTATTCTTTCGTTTAACGCTTCTGTGACTGTTTTGATTAGGTTGAAGCAGGCTAAGGCAGTGTTGCTGTTTTTTCGGAAACCGTACTGATTTTGTGTTAGAATATTATGACGATATACAAAACTTTCGAGGCGGATTAACATGACTTTTTCAAAGACTTTAGATAGGACTGGTATTAATGTGATCGGACGGTAGTTATTGGGGTCTGTTCTATCTCCCTTTTTATGGAGAGGTTTGACAATAGATTTTCTGAGAATATCTGGAAAACAGCCTTCTTGTAGAGATAAATTAATAACGTAACTCAGGGGTTTTGATAAAAATGTTGATGTGGTTTTTAATATTTTTGTACTGATGTCATCTATTCCTACAGAGCCAGTGTTGTTTAAGCCGTTAATAATTTTATGTATTTCTAAAGGATCTGTAGGTATTAAAAATATTGATTTTGAATTATTGTCGTTTAAAGTTACTGTGTTTGATATGTCATGTGTATTAAATTTAAAGTCATTTTTATTAGTCATATTAATAAAATAATTATTGAATAGATTACTAATGTCAGTGGGATTTGTATATAATTTATTATCATATATTATTTTATCTATATTTGTGTAAGAGTTAATGTCATTAATATTCTCGTTTATTATTTGCCATACGGCTTTACATTTATTTTTCTTGTTTTCTATGTGCTTTTTATTTACTATCTGCTTAGATTTAAGTATGCATTGTTTTAGTATTTTTGAGTAGTTCTTGTAGGTTTTGTCATTATTCGTTTTTTCGGTTCTCATTAGCCTATGTTTTAGATAAAGTACCCTTTTTTAATACAACACTTCTTCAGTCCTTTCGTCAACCACGAGGTCATTCCATTCGATTTATTTATACATTTTTTTATTTTAAAACGTGGAAAACACAAATTAAAAAATAGAGACAGTAGACTCTGAAACTCATGAAAAGAATCTTCTAGAGTACCTAGTTTTTTCGTATACCTCTGTAAATGTGAGTGATGAAATACAATTAAGAAACTTATTAATATTTGAAACACTATAATCCCTCACTTGCTCATACCAATAATTAGGGTTGTATATTTTATTAGTTTTAATAGTTAGAGTTTGGCTGGTTTCGTGATCTGATAGATTCAGGTAGTGTACGTCAGGTAGGGCTTGTTTAATATTGCTTGCGAACTGGTCAAGACATGCATCAAGTCGAGTGGATACTTTAATATGCAGACTAATATTAAAATTTTGGAAAATGGTAAGAAGTTCTAAGCAAAATTTGTTTGGTTTTAATGTGTTAAAATTCCAGTCCCCACATAATATTATTTTTTTCCTACGCTTTGAGAATTTAAGTAATAATTGTTCAATGTTTTTAAGAAAAACGTTGGGGTTACTGGAGGGGGTACGGTAGATACATAAGATTATAATTTTTTGTGTGACCAATTGAATACCGCAACATTCAAAATCGAGGTCACAAGAAAGATCTAAAGTTAATGCTTTGCAGCATATTTCTTTTTTAATTAAAATACAAGAGCCTCCTCTATTTGATTTACGGCAATATGTGGAAATTAATTTGTATCCAGGTATTTTTAGTAAGCTTTCTGTTCCTTTTTTCATAAAAGTTTCGGTAGGTAAGGCATATAACATCAATTGCTTTAAAATTTTTGGAAAGGTCAGTCAATGCAAAGAATATGTCTTCGCTCTTATTAATGGCGCCAGCTATGTTCTGATGAAATATAGTTAACGGGGATACCTTAGGGTCGAAAAAAGGTATTATTTATTTGGGCATTCGGCTGTTGTTGTCGAAAGTAATAAGGTATAGTGCCTTTTATGGGAAGCGCAGCAGCGCAATCAGCAACTTTGGGCGGAGAATTATCATGGTTATTATTATTGTTTAAAATTAAACTAGAACCGATACCAATTGTGAGACTCTTTTCAGTTCCCGGCATTTGGAGCTGCGACGACATCTTTATGTTATTCGAAATATGTATAAATTCAAGTTCCACAAGGATTTTAAAACTTATTTTTTTTATAAATGTCATATGATTAATTTTATATTTATCCGAGTACAATATGTCAATTAAACGGCAATTAGGATAATTTCTTATTAATAATTTTATATTTTTATTTATCATATGTTCATTTAAATATTTATTGTTATTAATGTCTATAATAAAGACTTTATGATTCCGTTATAAATACAATATATTGCTTAAATTAAAAAGTAGTTCATAAAGATTAGTGTCGTATGAGCCTATTGTTAAGATAGTTATGTCATTAGGTTATAAGGAATGGTGTAATTGTTCACAGGATTTAAGTATCTCAGAACTATTTGCGAAACGTTTTATAGTACTGAAAACCTCGTAGCGCTTACACTTTTCTTTGTTACGGTCAAAGTCATTCAATAATTGAGAGGCCAGTCCACGCGCAGGTCCGTCACTGATGATGTGTATTTTATTTCTAGAGCTACAAGTAGCGCCATCTATGTTATTTAAGCTAACAACTGTTTTAGATTGAGGAGATTTGGAGATCTGGGTCCCGATTCTCGTACCTCGAATATCGGTTCGATTGTCAGCCTGTCCTGCTCGCGCGCGCATTATTTGACGCCTGTGTGAATGAGACAGCGCGAGAATCGAACCGAGATTCGAAGTACGAGAATTGGGGCCCTGAGGTATTTGTCCTGGTGAATTATTACAGTCAGAGCTTCTATGTGCAATGTTTATCGGCGATGTTCGAAGTCTTAAATTTACTAATTTGTTTATATTGCACGTGAGTGACCGTCGGATGCATCCAGAGGCTACAGGAAGCATGGGCTATTTGGAATAGATTGTGTGCTGAAATTTTGAAGACGTTCAATTTGTTTATTTTTTTCCGATAACTCTTTTCTCAACTGGATGCATTCGTTAATAAGACTAGCCATTTCTGCTTGTAATTTACTATTTTCTTTTTCCAAGTCTTGTATTATATTATGACTAGTAGTGGCTAGTGGTGATAATTCTCCAAGGGAGCGTCTGTTATAGCTTAAAGGACTGAGAAATTCCGTAATGTTGTCATCTGGTGGATTAATTGTGCGCGGTTTTCGTTTTGTGACATAGTCGTATTCGTGGTCCATATTTCAAAAATGCCCTCTGTCGTAATTTTCAGGAACTAAAACGGAATAGTGAGCTTTTATCGAGTCGACGCCGAGATTTTCCGCTAGATGGCAGTTTTTGACACCGCTGTGATTAGTGGTCGACAAATCTATCTTTTTTTTTTTTAAGATATTTACAAACACTTAGGCAAGTAATTTATGGCAAAGGTCTTTTTTTTTGAGGTAAAAAAAAGGAAAAACAGACTTCCAAAGTCCAAGGATTCGAACTGTCGACCAGATATTAAAGGGTGACTAGCTTCTCCTTTCGGCCAGCAGTTCAATGACGTAAGGATGTGGTGACAGAGTGAACCAATGACGGCGATTATCCTTGTAGCGGTTAAAATATATCCTTTCTAATTGGTCAGCGCAGTAGTTCGAATTATAGAATGTACTTTCTTTGTTCTTGATCACATATTAGATTGTTATTAAAGTTCTTTATTATTATATAGTTTCACTTGGTTTTGTACTCACTGGTCATATATTATAGTTCCCAGAGATGTACAAAATACCCTGTATAAAGTATCTGAAATACAAAATGAAAAATACTTTTAAATTAAGTATTTCAGATACCAGATACAAAATACTTTCGAAAATGGTATTTGAAATACTAGATACAAAATACGTATCTTCAAAATACTTCTTAAGATACAAATACTTTTGTAAGAAAACAACATTTTATTTTAATTCGCCATACATTTAATGCCTAGTAATACGTGGCCACAAAAATATTTATAGTTAGATGTACTTTATGAACATAGGAACAAAAAATAAATCCGGCCAAGTGCGAGTCGGACTCACGCACCGAGAGTTCCGTACAAACTTGTAATAAAAAATAATGGTTCACGGTTTATACATAAGGTTTATGTTTATGAAATTTAATGTTTTTTAGGGTTCCGTAGCCAAATGGCAAAAACGGAACCCTTATGGATTCGTCATGTCTGTCTGTCTGTCTTTCTCTCTGTCCGTCCGTATGTCACAGCCACCATTTTCCGAAACTATAAGAACTATACTGTTGAAACTTGGTAAGTAGATGTATTCTGTGAACCGCATTCAGATTTTCACACAAAAATAAAAAATAAAAATTTTGGGGGTTCCCCATACTTAGAACTGAAACTCAATTTTATTTTTCTTTCAAACCCACACGTGTGGGGTACCCATCTATGGATAGGTCTTCAAAAATGATATTAAGGTTTATAATATATTATTAGTTGATAAGTCAAAAATTTTTAAAAGTAAGGCAACACCTCCCCACGCTGGGTATATAAACCCGTCGGGTTATAGTTACGGGCCTATTTCGCTCGTGGACTGGAGACTGAAGGGGTGTAACCCTGCTTGGTGAGATCTTTCCTTGTTAACTTTAGTACCTAATGATATTTGATTTGTGTTCTGTGATTTTTATGATTGTTTTACTAAATCAGCTCTTTGTAGTTTTGTATTAAGTTTTCTAATTATTTTGTAAATCATAATTTTAAATTGTAAATAGTTAAGACGTTATTTTTGTACTTGTTTAAATTGTTTTTAGTTTGAAATAAAAGCCGCTTATCGGCTGCTTTTGTATTTTTTATTTAAATCCTCTTCTGGTTCCTAAAATCAGAATTGGGATATGAACCTTCATTCTGTACTAGTTATCGCCCTCCACTAAGTAACTAAAGAGCTGGTTTAGTGCAATCGTATATTGTAACAATGCCACGTGATTATTGCGCTAAGAATAGTGGAACTCGGAGACGATCACGGTCGCGATCTCGGTCCCATACGGTGCGTAGTGATATTGTACGATCGTATCGCTCAAAATATCAACGTTCTCGCAAAAGGCGTCGCAGCTCGAGACAATCGAAATCACGATTACGATCTCGTTCGGGTCCTCTAGTGCATGTTGACCGCCGCAATCGTTCTCGTTCGCCACGTGTATTGGAATCTTGTAAAGATAACGGTTTACACGAAACCTTAAGTGCTATTTTAACTCGGTTAAATAATTTAGAGGATAAAAACTTTTCTTCTACTACCCCCGTTTCGAATGAGTGTAACGTTAATCCCAAAAGTCTGGATCCGAAATGAATTCAACAAATAATTTAGTCGATGCTCTCAATAAGGTTAATTCTGCGATTACGTATCTAACTTTGACCCGGCCTTACATGACGCCGAATCCTGGTTCGAGGAGGTAGATCGTGCGATGTTATTTAATCGATGGGACGATAATGAGTGCCTTTCTCGTGTGGCGGGTTGTCTAAAAGGTGACGCTAGAACGTGGTTAAACGAATGGTCAACGAACGACAGGTCGTGGTCGAATTTCAAAAACGATTTCATATCCTTGTGTCCCAAGCGGTTAGATTTTGCGTCTATACTTTTTGATACTATGCAGACTACGTCCGATAAATATCTTACCTACGCGGAATATGCACGACGTATCCTCTTGCGGCTACGAATAGTGAAAGGTCTTAGTGAGGAGCTTATAGTACAAATTATAAGGGGCATTGCCGAACCTCAAGTGCGAGTCGCGGCTGCAAACGCGAACCTTGCAACAACGGATATAGTTTCCTTTTTGTCAATTCATAGTAAACCGCTGCCAAATAAGTTTTCAAAAAAATTAAAGTTTCAAAAACAGAAACAATAATAAGCGGCCCGCGTTTGAACCGGTTAGTCATACGTGTTTTAAATGTAACAAGCGTGGTCACAAAACTTTAGGTTGCCCCCAAAATAAGAAGTTACCTAACGATAAAAATATGCCTTGCGCGTTCTGCAATAAGTTAGGACACTCCGAGGATAAATGTTTCCCTAAAGCCCGTACTGATTCGCGTAAAGCCTAGTGCACTCGAGCAGGACGTTACGTCTGCGGTAATGCAAGGTACCTACTCATAGCTATGGACGTTCTTATAGATAGTGGCGCGTTGGACGTATTTTTAATTTTATCAGACTACCCTTTATTTTTGTCATATGCCAAATTATTTACGTATCAAAGAAGTTAGTGAGCGGGAAATAATTATAGCGTCGTATGTTACGTTAACTACTGATTTTTATGATGTGTTGAGGTAGATCTTTTAGTTCTCCCGGCTTCTTGTATGAATGCGCCTTAGCACTGACGTGTTAAAACAGAGATAGAATTATTTCCGTGCGTACTCGGGACCGTCAGTACCTTACACATTTGCATAAAACAATTTCTTCAGTAACGACGAATGCGCATAGTGATATTAATACGCCTTTAACTGGGAGTCAGTTACATCATTTAAAGGCTGTCTTAAATAAGTTTAAGGAATACTTTATTTACGAAACCGCAACTACTACCGTTAAAACTGGCACTATGCGTATTCGACTGATGAAACGCCTATTGTTTATCATCCTTACAAATTATCTTATCATGAAAACTAAAAGTGCGCGAGATAATAAAGGACTTATTGGAAAAGCGTATAATTAGGAATTAGGAAGTCTGAATCGACATACTCCAGTCCAATCATTCAAGTTAAAAAAAAGGATCTGAGTGATCGCATGTGTTTAAATTTCCCGGCCTTAAATGAGTGACTATCAAAGAAAGGTACCCACTACCTTTGATAGATGAATGTATTGAACGCCTCGGAAGTTGTAACTACTTCAGTAGTTTGGACATGGTCTTAGGGTTCCATCAGATCTCTTTACATGAAAGTCTATTCACATGACGAGATTCGTCACGCCAGAGGGTCATTATAAGTACCTCAAGATGCCCTATGGCCTGACGAATTCCCCTATGGCGGTGTTTTTCAACCTTTTTCATGATGCGACCCCCCTTGTATGAAAAAATATTTCGCGACCCACAGGTTGAAAAACACTGTACTGATGTTTATGTTGGTTTTAAGCGACTCCGTCCAAGATCGTACATACGATTGTTGAGTGAATTCACATTAACGAGTGCTTGCAAGTGTTCAGTTTCTGAGGAAATTGAATACTTGGGCAGAGTTGTATGTTGGGGTCAGGTAAAGCCGAGCCCTCGTAAAATAGATGCTCAACGCTATGTAAGCCAAAATGATATCTAACACTATAAGTACACTGCTATAGGCGAGGAAACTAGATTGCTATGTTTTATCCCAAAAGGACACCGTTTGAGCCTTTTGAGAATTTTTCATGATGAACACGGTCATATTATTTCCGAGAAAACAATTGATTTAATTTTAAAGCACTTCTTGTTTCCTCATCTACGACAGTTTGTTAGGAAATATTATTATGGTTTAGTATGCAAAAAAAAAAACGTGCTAAGAAGTCCTTTACGAATCATCTAGTCTTGTAATAAACCAGATTTACCATTTCACACTATACATGTTGATGTGCTAGGCCCTCTGCCAAAATCAAATGGTTTTAAATTTGTACTCGTTAAAGTCGATGCCTTTTCAAAAGTTTTGTTTGAGATGTTAATGAACTTAAACGTTGTTTTCTTAGTGCGGTCTCTCTTTTCGGTGCACCACAATTACTTGTGTGTGATCGAGGGAGAATGTTCGAGTCAGCCGAGTTCACCAACCTGGCAATGGAGTTATCAACAGAGGTGCTACACAACCCGGAGATGCACCATGCCAACGGCCAGGTTGAACGTTATGTCCGCACGGTGTTGAACATGAAACGCATCGAAACTAACGGCAATAAAGCAGTGGTCGAGTTCTCTCTGGGAGCTGCAACTGTTGCTAAATATGACTAAACGAAAAACAACGCAAAAATCTGCTCTTGAATCTGTTGACAGGTATCAATGCTGCTACTCCTCTCATGCGCTCGCTCGTGCGCGATGTGGCTGTCGAAGGACAGGCGTCAAATCGCGAGGCATGGCGCGAGCTATGTCGCAACAGAGCTACCGAACTGTTGCGGAGAAACCAGAGGCGCCAGGACGAGTACGCCAACCAACATCGGCGTAACCCTTCCACGTTCCAGTTTGATGACTTGGTTTTGTCGTCAAAGTTGCGCAGTCTACTGGCAAATTGGACTGGTGTGCTACCGAGTGGACGATACGAGTTGCTGTTGACTGGAGCTTATGGGAAGTCGACACAAGCCGCGGCGCAGCATATATTGTGGAAAGGGAAATGGTGCCCTGAAAGATGCGCAGCCTTTTTCGATGGTATGTATGATAATGGCACGGGCAAGAGGCCCCCGCTTCACGATTTAACGCAGACATGCGCAGTTGAGGTGTACTGTTTGTCGTTTGTGCCGCTACGTTGATGATGATGGCACGGGTAAGAGGCCCCCGCTTCACGATGTAACGCAGACATGCGCAGTTGAGGCGTACTGTTTGTCGTTTGTGCCGCTACGTTTATGATCATGATGATGACGTTATTTTTTATTTTTATTTTATTGAGTATGTTGATACTTGATATGAATTGTACGAAAGAATGATACATGAAATGATTTGAATGTTTTGTTTTATATAGCTGGTTTACAAGTGTGATAAATGTTTGAGGGCCTTGAAAGAGTGAAGGATGAAAAGGTTTAGGAGTATTGTTATGGCCTGAGAACGTTTAATTAATCGCGTGTGTATAATATTTCAGATGATGGCTCAGATGATGATGCAGCAGATGCAGTGCAGGCAATGAGAGGCAGGATGCAGAAACCTCGAGAGGAACTCGTCACTTGCATGCACGAGACGACACCGCTGCTGGACCTTCGGGAGACTCCACAACTGGCACCGGGACGTTGCACCGTCAAGATAGGCCGTATTAGTTGATAAGTCAAAAATTTTTAAAAGTAAGGCAACACCTCCCCACGCTGGGTTTATAAACCCGTCGGGTTATAGTTACGGGCCTATTTCGCTCGTGGACTGGAGACTGAAGGGGTGTAACCCTGCTTGGTGAGATCTTTCCTTGTTAACTTTAGTACCTAATGATATTTGATTTGTGTTCTGTGATTTTTATGATTGTTTTACTAAATCAGCTCTTTGTAGTTTTGTATTAAGTTTTCTAATTATTTTGTAAATCATAATTTTAAATTGTAAATAGTTAAGACGTTATTTTTGTACTTGTTTAAATTGTTTTTAGTTTGAAATAAAAGCCGCTTATCGGCTGCTTTTGTATTTTTTATTTAAATCCTCTTCTGGTTCCTAAAAATATATTAACAACAGTATAGTTTGCGCGAGAGAAGAGAGAAGAAATTACAGGGAGGGAATTACATTTTACCACCTTGGACACTTCCAAGGTGGTAAAATATGCCCCCCTCCCTGTAATTTCTAAAATAAGAGAATGATAATACTAAAAAAATATGATGTACATCACCATGCAAACTTCCACCGAAAATTGGTTTGAACGAGATATAGTAAGTAGTTTTTTTTTTACTAATACGTCATAAATCGTAAACTGCAATTCAACCTTTCATTCAATCAACTCAAACATAAAAATAAAAAACCGGCCGACAGACAGACAGACATGACGAATCCATAAGGGTTCCGTTTTTTGACATTTGGCTACGGAACCCTAAAAAGCAATAATATTATACATCAAACTCGGGGGATAAAAGATAATTGATTAAATATAACCTAACCTATTGTACAATGAATTTCCCTAGTGGCGGTTTGCGGAAAATGTCTTTAGTTCGAATTTTCGAAATCTAATAAGTAGTTGTGATTTTAATTGGGGAAATTTAGTTTAGTAAATTTTTAAATTTAGTAAATTTAGTTAGGGACCAACTTACGCACCACATTAGAGAACGATTACTCAAAAATAGTTGATTTTGTAAAAAAAGTCATGTATTGAACCTTGCCTGTATTTTTAAAGACCTATTCAACGATACCCCATACGATGGGGTAGAATGAAAACATTTTTTCATCCCCATTTATGTATAGCCACCCCTAAAATATAAAATTATTTTATGACGCCAAAATCGAGATATATACACAACCTATACTATAACTATACCAAATTTCATTAATTTCTATTCATAATTACAGAGGCAGGAAGAGCGGATAGACAGACGGACGGACAGACAAAGCGAAACTATAAGAGTTCCTTACCGTAAGGGTTTTGTACGACGGAACCCTAAAAAGAGTCGCTATCTACTTATCAATGTGATGTAGGACTAATAATGAGTAATGACACGTTCAGTTTTACGCGTTTAATTTATAAATGTCTACTAACATAATGTTACTAAAAGACTGAAAGTATTTTATCAGAAAAAGTATTTATAAAATACTAAGATACTAAAGAAAAGTATTTAAATACAAGATACAAAATCCTTTCTAAAAAAGTATTTTAAATACAAGATGAAAATACGTATTTTGTATCTTGTATCTGTATTTCAAATACTTGTATCTTAGATAAGTCACATCACTGATAGTTCCCAAATCACAAGTAGTCCACAGTTAGAAGTGAAATCACAGTCAATATCTGTTTTGTGCTCACAAACAGTTTTATGTATTTTAATAGTCGATTCTTGAATATATAACTTGGATAACACTATCACATATGGGTTACAGTCTTATTTACACATTTAGCTTAATTGGTCTTGTATTAACTCACTATATCTAAATTATTTAATAAAAATACACGGAGCTGATCTTAACTCGTGAAGCGCCCTCTGTTAGCTTGACGTGTCTTTACCCTCGAAACCTCATGAAACTGATAACCGACACAACTGGCGAGAGATTAGGCGCATGTTCGACTTTTTACGTGTCCATCCGACGCATGGGTCATTCTTTCAATCAAACAGGTGATCAGCCTGCATTGACCTAACCAAACTTGGAAACAACATTTTTTGTTGCAAACAATGCGCAAATCGAACCCACGACCTCCGAGTCGAGAGCCAAGCTTTAAGCCACTGGATCACGAAGGCTGTTGAATAATAACATAAGCAGGTACTCTCAACAGGTGCGAGATACAGTGAGGCACATTATCTCGGTCGGAAGCCGCCAGTCTTATCTGACTCTATTGGGTAAACAGCAATTTCCGTTACTTACACAATTGGAGGCCGTATTCTGTATGAATATTGTATTGGAGGTGTTAGTTTTAAAGTGAAACAGCTTTAGGTGCGTTGAGAGTGAGCTTTCAACGAACGTCACGCGGTTCGCATCTTGACACGAACGTCGCGATTTAAAATAATGAATTGTTGTAATTTTTCGTAGGTGTTACAGGGCTATTGTGTATGGTATGTTGTTTTATAATACCACAAAGGTGAAAGGACATACATCTAACATACTACATACTATGTAGTACCAGGCCTGTCCCACTCCCCGTGTAGGTATTAAAAATGTAAGTACGTGCGGCGGCCTCCTTAAACGGGCCAATTACGAGGGACTCGCGCGCGAGCAGTGAACGAAGTATGCGTGAGATTTGTTCGTCGCAATGTTTTATGGATTGGATTTAATACCTTACAATCTTTGCATATAATATTACGATAGGTACTGTGTAAGTTAGGTAAAAATCACCCGGCCAGCTATAACTATAATACCATATAACATAATGTATAACAATATTTAAAAATATAGTTTGAGCTACTTACTGCTACTGCAATTACTTGATAACCAATATTTAGTGTTTAGGTGTTGGCTCCACAGTCCACTTGAACTATCTGTTCGCGTCTTATGTTATTCCGATGTGATACGATTTGAAGAATCATTTATTGACAAAAGTACCTAGTAGTACCTAGTAGTAAATATAAATAAAAATAAGGCGGCGTGATTCAACTTCTTCGAGTAATATCAGGCCGTGAAGGTATAAAAAATGCTTACGTTTACGAATAAGTATGTATATACTTATAGGTATGCGCAAATTTATTATAATAATAATAATATCTATGGACGCTTCACACCACGTCAATCTGATCCCGTGGTAAGTTCTGGAAGAACTTGTGTTACGGGTACCAGACAACGGAAATATATTTAACACTTATTTAAGATTTTTATTATATTATACATATATTTAATACACACCCATGACCCAGGAACACAAAAAAACTCTTTGTTCCTTCGGCGGGATTTGAACCCGCGACCCCCGGCTTGAGCACCAACACGCTCAACTGAGCCACAGAGGTCGTCAAATTATTACAGTACTATTAACACCTACCTTAGGTTTATTTGGAAAGCAATTTGTTCAGTAAAGTACAGTAGGTAGGTACTAGAAAGTAGGTAAAAAAGGTTGTAATTAAATATTAAGAAAAAATATATATAATACGTATAACCGCCTCCTTTTTTGGAAGTCGGTTAATAATTTTCTAAAATGAGACAACCCTAATGTCATTAGAAAGGATAAGAATTACGCGATAGAAAGAGACGCAACTTCTAGGTAAATATAATCGTAGGTAATCAAGCGTTGTGTTAGCTGAATTGAACCTTATCGCATCGCAGAAAGAGTCCCTATTTCTTCTAACCATTTGTCGGAGTGGTTCTTCTGTACCTCTAGGTACTATTATTTATTCTGTGGTAGTACATAGGATAATAAACAAATTACCCCTCCTTTGCCTCGCGCAGTCGGGTAAAAAACATGATTCCGATGTACTCATAAATACTCACGTATAACATAAAAACTTGCGAATGAAACTGATTTATCGTCCACGAAACCAAAAGCCATGTTTCAACTGTTTGTTAAGGTAAATATAAAATATTTGACTCCCCACGGCGGAGTGCAGCTCCCATTTGGTATATTAAGCGGTCCTCTTTACCCCACATTACGCATTTACCCTGCGCAAATTCCATTTGGAAATCTCTTTTGAAACTATTTTCACCGAGTCGGCTCGTCCTAGTATATCCAAACGTTTACAAAGAGATGTAATTCGACCAAATTCATGTGGTATTGTTCTTCTTTGTTAGTGGTACGTGATTATAGTAGCATAATATTGTAAAATAGTCTATATTTTACCTTAGAATAAATTGGATTTGAATAGAGTATACGAATTCAGAAAAAACTGACCAAGTCGTCCCTTAAATAAGGAACGCCTCTAGTTATTTTTATTTAACTGTTTAAATTTTTTTCAAGTAAAATACTACTATTAAAATATATTCTATGTATTTCAAGCGTCTGTCTGTAGCTGTTATTATCGATTAACATTGAGAAAAAAAGTCAAAATATCACGTTTGTTGTATGGGATTAAAAGGGTGGACTTTATTTATTTTATTCTGTTTTAGTATTTTTTATTATAGCGGCAACAGGAATACATCATCTTTGAAATTTTCAGCTGTCTAGCTATCACGGTTCATGAGATACAGCCTGGTGACGGACAGATGGACAGACGGACGACGAACGACGAACTTTAGGTACGGAACCCAAAAAAACAAAAAACGGGCACAGGTACAATACCATCGTGTTACGACGCGCGAGTGAGGATTGAGTCGAAAGAGAGTATATAAAACAAGCAACACACTGACAATTCCACTGGGGCCAAAGATGGCGGTAATCACGAACCATAACGTGATCCATCTGCGCCCGTCAACTTAAAAGCTTGTTAAATTAAGAGGCTATCAAGTCCATATAATATATCGCCATAACATTTTTAATAGACTGTCATTATTGACACTAATGACGGCCATTAGTAGGTACCCCGCGGGTCTAAAAAGGCCACTTGCGCAATATCATCAGAATATTGCTATTTGACACTAAAGCAATTCTGCTTGTAAATCTGTCAAATGAATGCATTTCAGCCAATTTCTGCATATGAATTGTATCCAAATCATAATATTATGAATTGCAATTCAAGTGGCCATTTTACGATCGCTGTCATCTTTCATACAGTAATTCATAACAAGAATTGAAAATGAATTGCCAAAACGGCCTTTTTAGACCTGCAGGTAACTATAATAATATCTGTGTAACGATTTATTAATCTGTGGTACCGGTGTTGGCGGTGCTGGATTTGCAGCCTGGTCGGTAAGTAACGTTTAACCCACTTGACCACCATGGTTGAAATTTATGTCCCATCCCACGGGAATGGGAAAAAATCCTATGTCCGTCTTTTGTCAGTTTGATATGGTCACTCGAGTGACTCGAGTAAAGAAAAGGCTCGAGTCGCATCACTACAACATCGACCTGTGATTTAGGTTTTATAAGTAAGTAGCGTTTTATAACCCGGCCGTTATTTCGCCATAAAATACTTAGCGTTTTCAGTGAAGTTACGCGTCGTATTAATTATTTACGATTTCACAGAACCATGTTTGCTGGACCGAGAACATTATAATAATGAAGCTACTAAGGTACAGGCGTCGACAGATCCGCTGTAAAAATCATTTTTACTTAACTTAGACCTATGTTACTATAGCAATAAAGTTCAAAAGCGGAATTCCGCAGGTGTTTACGACTGTACTCGTACATTTGGGACAAATTCGCTACTAATTGCACAGACGAGGACAATAAATTTACTTAAAATTAACGAACTTTGAAAATCCGTTTGTTGTTTGTTGAGTATTATTTAAGCATTTTACTACCGTAACAAGTTAATCGGGGCAGCTCCATATTAAGATCAGTGGGGTTAGCAGGAACAATTAACAACTACGTATTCGTAATGCTATCGAAAGAGATCTGTATGAAAATTATGACATATTATAATACAATTTTTTTTTACACCACACTTACCCACCACTGCAACTTCTGTGAAGCCAGGATCGACAGACCAACCACAAAAACCCTTTGATATGATCTTAGGGATGCCTGAGGGACGTGCTAAGTCTGTCTTGGGACTCGCAACGAAATTAATCAGAAGATTGTAAGAGGAGTAGGTAGTATTCCAGTTTCCCTCCCCAAGCAAGCGGGAGACAGCAAAAATTGTAATGACAAAAAGTCAGAATTAAAAGAAGTACCACGGGAATAATATATTATGTTTTTTTATAAATACAAGCCTAAATGTTAATTGTATGTTTTAAATTGTGATATGACAATTAATTACTCTGCAATGGTAATGGCAAAATAGTGTTTGGATTGATTCCAATATATACAATTGACATTCGATGACGAATATGTAGGTGTTAATTGTTCCTACTTGGGCTACAAATAATCTTGTTAGTTTCATTACATCCAGCATTACACTTGTAAGGTAGCGTTTGATGCTAATGGTCGGTATGGCACGCTAGAGCTACGAAAATTGTTTTGAGATCATTATTATGATAATAATTAATATTACTAAGCTACGAAGTAGGGCCTGTGGGCTTTGTACGAACAAATGACATACCCACATTTTGTCATAGTGCGTGAGCATGCGACGGCACTGTTAAGCAGTTTTCTTCTTATGCCTACAGGCTTAGCATAGCGATCCATAGAAAGAAGAAATATTTTATCCAAAACAGTTCGTTACAAAATAGTTCTTAATCTATGATAACAATGTCGTCAATAGAAGTCAACATTTCTAAACAGCTATATTTTTCTGTCCTCGTCGGAAATCGTCTGTCAAAAACGAACAAATATTCAAGTATATGACTTTTTGTCTAGGTCCGCTATGATGAGGAGTGGTTGACATTATTGTGGGACTTTTTGACATTAAATTAAGAAAACGTTTCTACTTTAGCTGTCAAAAGAGGCCATTTTGTGAGCTCATGCTCGGGAAGAAAAGAAATGTAATTTTCATACCGACGATACATCGACCTTGCTACGTTATAATAAGACTTATTTTGCTCCGAATGGTATTAATGTTTCTTCAATCTGTCATATTTTCTATCCCACCAAAAACATTCTGTAAAAAACTAGCCAAGTGTCGATGGAGCTGCTTGTTTATCTCTAAAAAGTAATGAAATCTAGACAAAGTCGTGCCAAGTCTAAGGATCCTTACTGCGATTTATTTATTATTATAGTTAATGTTGTGTGACTTGACCGTTGAAAATTCTTTATACGTTACAAGTCAATTTTGTTTACACGTAATGTTATATCAGATTCTGTTGTAACTACCTATGTTTGTTAAGCGATATAATAGCCCATACTGGTGTTGGTAATTGGACGCTAGTGTCTTATTTTAGGCTGTTGTTGATTATATAACACATGTATTGGAGCAATGGTGTCATGGAGCCCCTTTTGTACCCTTGTGTACTCTATACATAAGTATTTTTGAAATACGCAGCTTTATCAAGCATACATTAGACTGGTTATTGAATCAACGTTTTCCAAATGGCAATTTTCCGTCGTCAATGGGTAGCGGTTCTGGCGACAGATTGGTGCAATGGTGTCATGGAGCACCTGGTTTTGTACCCTTGTGTACACTTCAACGGCCAAGTCACACAACATTAACTATAATAATAAATAAATCGCAGTAAGGATCCTTAGACTTGGCACGACTATGTCTAGATTTCATTACTTTTTAGAGATAAACAAGCAGCTCCATCGAGACTTGGCTAGTTTTTTACAGAATGTTTTTGGTGGGATTTCACTTCTTTTTGTAGAAACGTAGGAATATTGATTTATTTTACTAGATTTTAGTGTAATTTGTTTATTTAATTTGTGTAATGTTCGAGTAGAATAAAGTTAATTGTTCGACTATTTCTTCTTGTAAACTTGTAAGTATAAGTATAAAAGCCAGTCCAGTCTTATTCAGAGTTTTCCTTTAATTTTATTTATATGCGTATTAAAAGCAGAAGGGGAGGCATTCGCCCAGCAGTCGGACGCTACGGGCTAGATTAAATTAGAAGATGTGTCCCACTTCACTGGATTTTTGCAATGACAGTTGATTTTTTATGTACCAATAGTAGAAGGGGGCATTACCATATCCCTAATCAGCTGAGACCAGCTGAGGGTTCTTCATCAGATCACCTTTGATTTTTGACATCAAATGAAGTGGCCCACCAAGTTGAATATTTTTTGTAAAGGCAGTATGTCGATCTCTAATAGTTTGGTTGGCCTCTTGTGTTTTCTAATAAGGGTCACCAGGTACTCCAGATCTTCGATTATCCTAGTTTTTATAGTTTTCTCTTTATGTGGCCATTAAACCCTACCTCTGTACCAAATTTCAGCTCTCTGAGTTTATGGGAAGTACTAACTATTCTGATGATCATGAGTGAGTGACTGGGTGAGTGTCATAAATGCGAAACTTTGCTTTCGTTAACTTCGGAACTAAATGACCTACAGACTTAAAATTTTGGATTTTAAGTATGTGATTATACTTTACTGGATGACGAAAATTTCTGCGTTCTGGTCTTATCCAGAGGTTCTCAAATAAGGGCCTGAAAATGCGGCGAAATGGTTCCAGTAAATAATGGTACGGCAGTGTTTGCTTCGCGCTCGACTTGGCGGGGGCACTGCCGTGCCCCCAGATCGACGTTCTGGTCTTATCCAGAGGTTCTCAAATAGAGGCCTGAAAATGCGGCGAAATGGTTCCCGTGAATAATGGTACGGCAGTGTTTGCTTCGCGCTTGACTTGGCGGGGGCACTGCCGTGCCCCCAGATCGATTATCCTAGTTTTTATAGTTTTCCCTTTATGTGGCCATTAAACCCTAACTCTGTACCAAATTTCAGCTCTCTGAGTTTATGGGAAGTACTAGTTCTATTTTGATGATCATGAGTGAGTGAGTGAGTGAGTGAGTGAGTGTCGTAAATGCGAAACTTTGCTTTCGCTTAACTTCGGAACTAAATGACCTACAGACTTGAAATTTTGGATTTTAAGTATGTGATTATAGCTTACTGGATGACGAAAATTTCTGCGTTCTGGTCTTATCCAGAGGTTCTCAAATAGGGGCCTGAAAATGCGGCGAAATGGTTCCAGTAAAGGATGGTACGGCAGTGTTTGCTTCGCGCTCGACTTGGCGGGTGCACTGCCGTGCCCCCAGATTATAGTACCTAAAGATATTGCACTTAAAAAATTGAAATAAATGTAGCAGGAAGTTACAGTTATCATAGACTTACCAAACGGAAAGACATCGCAATTTAATAAAATCAAAAGAAATGTAGTACGAAGCATTAGTTAGAGAAGTCAGATTAAGGTGGTTCGTTTCCTATACAAAAAAACAATGGACATTATTTAGGTAATTTCATACTATTACTACATAAATTTACATTACTACATTACCATTACCATTACTTTAGCACGCAAAATAGAGCTAACCATTCCGCAATATGATACGGTCACGTTTTGCGGAAAAGTTGAGGTTGACTCTATTTCGCGTGCGCTAAAGTCGATAATCGGAATGCAAATTGTGGAGGAAGGAGACAATTTTGTTCCGAGTGCGCACACTGCTTTAAAGTTGATGTAGATTTTCAGCTGTTTTGGGCCTTTACGATGGGTACCATTAGCGAAAGGCTGGTTTTCCTTCATGGGGCTTCCCCCAGCTGTGAGCCGGTATAATAGAAAGTGATTTGGATGAGGGTATGCAAAAGGTAAGTGGTAAGTGAAGCCCTGTGAAGCCAATAGGAATGGAGCTATAGAAACCCCACGCTTAATATGAATGTGCCGACTGATGGGCACATTCATCACACGTTATGCGACGTCCCTCTTCTGGTATGTCGATGCTCGTTACAAATACATTTCATCAGCTCCTCAGGCACGAAACAGCCTTCGTTATTAACATTTGGTTAAAATTTAATTTTGTTCTGCTGCCGTTTTCGTTATTTATGAAAGGTTAAGGGAATTATCTTCCCTTTTTCGCTTTATCGAAGACTTTAATAAGGAAATAAAGAGAAAGTAGAGCGGTAGTAATTTCAATTTTTAATTGAATAAACTTTCGTCGGAGATTATGTCTTTTCTCGGTTAGGTTTGCGGGGGTTTGAAAAGTCTCCTGATTTATGTATGTGTAGCATATAACTTTTATAGTACCTATAGCCTCCCACGCCAATTTCGGTGACGGTTGCGTTTCATTGAAACCCATCCGGCCACGTAGGAGTTACTTTATAGTGCCCAAGTGTGTGCAATACACAAGAGCAACCTCTCTCTTCCTTTATTCTCGTAACCCAGTGGGACGGATGATCGACACGACTGCCGAGAGATGAGGCGTAGGCCTGACTTTTCACATGTCCATCCGACGCATGGATCATCTCTCTTATCAGACAATATAATGATCGGCCCTCATTGTTTGTTTGCTTTGAATAAGCTTCCAAACTATTGGATCGAAATTTGGCACAGACTTGGAAAAGACTCCGGGATAGGACATCGGCTACTTTTTATCGCGGCAAAATGTACGGTTTACGATCCGTGGCATCGTAGCTTCCAAACGAATGGAACGATTTTGATCTAGTTTGTTCTTGTTTGGAAGCTGAAATGATACTGCGAGAAACCCGGGGAGTATAGTGTTTATTTACATACTACATCACCTACTGCTCAATATAAGATCCAAATAACACTATACAAAGCTCATCCCAGTGAGACATATAACAGAACTAACAGAATTTACACTTTGGCTTTGTTTAAGTTCTCTCTTGGCTTAACGTTAGTGGAAGCTAATAAGATGATGAATTTGTACAAGCCTACTAATAAATACTAATATAATATTTTAATTATACTCACTCTAAGCAGAAACATTTAACTTAATAGTTAATTAACATCATTATATACCTACCTACATTCTTATTACAAATCCTTAATTTTATATTACTCTCTTGGCTTGACTGTTGTTAAAGCTAAGTAGATGATAAAAAACACTAGCCTACAGCGTAACATTCACTTAATATAACAATATAATATACTAAACCCTGTCATACTCAAAATTGTTAATTGTTAATTATTTTTACAGGGCATAACCTAATACTATTTATAAGTACAGTATACACAGATTTCTGTCACTACTATAATCTGTCTATTCTGTCTTTTTTGTCTATTTTATACTTGTTAATCTTTAATTTCCAGTATTTATATTACTTTCTTTTCATTTCTTCATTTTGCAACTTAAATTTCTATCTATTCCTGTGTAATTACTGTGCGACTGAAACAATATTTGGGGCTGACAAATCTTGATTTGGGCAGAAGGTGATTACTTGCATTGTGATTACACCCCATTAAAACATTTTGTATTCGGTTTCAGCTATCAGGAATAAATAAATCAGCAAAATGATGACACGTTCAAATCTAGCCCGCCAGACGGAAGAGCAGCTGCGAACTGCTCTTAAGGAACTAAAGGACTCTAAGCAGCAATGTCAACAGCTGCTTATTGAACGTGACGACAGTGAAAAGGAAATGCTTTTAATTTTGCAAAAAAAATGCAGATTTAAAATCAGAACTAAACAAATTAAACCAAAAATATGAAAACATCTGCGAACAAAACTTGGAATGACAAAGTGTTGTGGACGGCTTTGACAATTGTAGAATGGAATATGAACAATCTCTAGAAGACACTTGTTACATTAAAAAGAAGCTACAAGATGCTCAAGAGTACATAATGTCCCTAGAATGTCAAATAAATAGTAAAAAATCTGAGGAAACACAAAGTTTGTACGATGAACTGTTAGGGAGTGTAAATGACTCATCTAAAAATAACATAACTACCATAGACTTGACAGAGGACGACACAATAATGGCCTGTCATATTATGAACAGTAAAAATAAGTTGAAAAAATATGTAAAAGTTAAGAAATGTATTAGAAAAACACAAAATTTATTACTAAAAACCCAGAAATTTGTAAAGCAGCTTAAAAATATGTCTAAAAATAAAATATTATTAAAAAATCAATTATTAAGCTGCTGCGAGGAGTTGAAAAATACTAGGTTTGACTATGAGGCGGATGTATGTAGCCTTCAGTCTGAAATTTCAGAATTACACAGCTCCCTAACACAGATAAAAATAAAATATGAATTAGCACAAAAAGAAATTACTGCACACATATCTGCCATGGATGACATAATTAAAATCGGCCACTATAATGAGGAACGTGTAAACTTATTAATTAACAATGACTGTCAGTGTCAAAAAAATAAAGGTCATTCACGGCATGATAGTGATAGTTCAGCCAGCTGTTCGGAGTTGAGGAGGGCTTATACTGAATCCTCAAATAAAAATAATTATAATATGATACCTACACCTATCTCAGAGTCTGGCTTAATTAGTATTTACTGTGATGAAATAGGCTATGGAATGGGTGTATATCTAAATAATTTGTGTACGGGACAACAAGTAACCAGCACATGTTTGCCCGGGGCATCTTATGAACAAATAGTTAGCCGGGCAGTTAATGCTACTTATTGCCCTAACACAACTTTAGTTATATTAGTCGGGAGAAGAGGAAAGATAAACAAAAAACAGATGACAGATTATATTGATATTTTGAGTAACAAAGAAAATGTTACTAAACTTAAACAGTCTTATTAATAAAATTATTTACACCACGGATTAGCTAATCCAACATGGCTGTCTCTGTCAGATACTTTGGAACAGTCACTTGATAGACAAAGAGAGCGATTTGGATTTGCTTATCCATGGTGTAAATATTTTTATTAATAAGGGTGATACAGTCTTATTAATAAAATTATTTACACCACGGATTAGCTAATCCAACATGGCTGTCTCTGTCAGATACTTTAGAACAGTCACTTGATAGACAAAGAGAGCGATTTGGATTTGCTTATCCATGGTGTAAATATTTTTATTAATAAGGGTGATATTGTTTACCTTTCCTTATATAAAAAAACTGCCACACGAGAGTAACGAAAATTATATTAGATTTAAGTTGAACAGCCTACTGTGTAGTGCTACAAACCAAAATTGTATAGTTTTAAGTAACACTCAACCACATATAGATGTGGTTGACATTAATAATATTATAAGTTTTAGATTTAATAATCTAACATGTGATAAGTATTTCTTATCACAGTTTTTTACTAGACGCATAGCTAGATGGCTATTTCATTTTTTAGTTTTAAGACAAGCCAAAGAATTGGCTAAACCGACCACTGCTTTTATTGAGCAGAGTCATTATTCTGACAACTATACAGTCAGCAGCTTGGAATATGTTCCAAATAATTTAAATTAGTTTCTAAGACAACAGAGGCTCACTCTAGCAATGTGATAATCAATAATATAAATTATTTAAATGTATTACCTATCTTACCTACCAAAAATGTTAACAAAAAATGTAATTTCAATGTAAACCTGGTGCACCAAAATTTGCAAGGAATGGTAGGTAAAGAATTAGAAATTGAGTTGTTTGTTAATGAATATAACATTGATATTATGTGTATATCAGAACATTGGTTTAGAAAACATGAATTAATATTTAACTTTTGTGGTCACCAGGTAGCTAGTTCGTTCAGTCGAGAGAATGCCATTAGAGGTGGTTCTTTGATAATAATTGATAAAAAAATTAAATTTAAAGAACGTAAAGATATTATAAGACTCTCTACTGAACGAATAATTGAGGTAGCCTGTATTGAGTTGAGCCATCTTATTATTGTAAGCGTATACAGGCCTCCATCAGGTTTATACGATTCCTTTGAACAAATCATGGAAGAAATGTTGACAAAAATATGTGCATCTAACAAGAAGATTATTGTATGTGGTGATTTCAACATTAATTTATTAGACTCAAACTCCACCACTGTTAGATTCACATCATTGTTAAAATCGTATAACCTCAGTAATTTATTTTATGAACCGACAAGAATATGTGATACAGCAGCTACTTGTATTGATAATATTTTCACTAATATTACTCCTTATAAAAAAGAAATAATTAATGCGCTTAGCTCTGATCACTGTGGACAATTTGCTTCATTTAATATTAATTGTGAAAATAAACCTCAAGAAAAGCTTGTTTATATTCCTGTGAATACAAAACGTATTGAGAAATTTAGAGGTAATTTAGTTTCAAATATTCAACAGTTAGATGGGTTTAATAGCTCAGATGAAGCGTTTCATAAACTATTTAAAATAATAAGAACCCAGTATAACTCTGTATTTACTTCTAAAACGGTCAATTTAAATAATAGAAAAAGTAATTTTAAAACCTGGGCAACTGCAGGAGTTATAATAAGTAAACAGCGATTATATGATTTGTATAACGAAAAGACATTTAATAGGAGTGAATCTTTTAAACTGTATGTCAAGCAATATTCAAAAATTTTTAAAAAAGTATGTCAAGCAGCGAAGGCACTTCACATAAAAGAAAAAATAATGAACGCTAAAAATAAAGTGAAAACCACTTGGAAGATAATTGCAGATGAGACTGGAAGAGGTAAAGGCAGTCGTAACTCTAAATTTGAACTTTGTATTAATAATAAAAAGGTAAATTCTGACCTAGAGGTTGCGACAATCTTCGAAAAATTTTTTGCTGACATTCCGGTCTCAACTACAAAAAATTTAAATTCTTCACCTGCAGTTGCTGTAAAAATACTCAGAGAAAATGTCAAGGAATGTGATGTCAATTTTAATTTTAAAGAAATTGACTCCAGAGATATTATTAACACCTTCAAATTACTCAATATTAAAAATACTACCGATCTCTGGGGTATGTCTATAAAAGTTATAAAATCAATAATTGACATCATTGCCCCCTATCTAGCCATAGTTTTCAGGGTGTGTTCCCTGACCTAATGAAGCATAGTAAGGTGATGCCTCTTTTTAAGGCTGGGAATAAGTCTGACCCAGCAAATTATAGACCAATATCTATACTACCGACTTTCAGTAAAATTTTCGAGAAAATAATCTTAAATCAATTGCTAGCCCACTTTAACATAAATAATTTATTACATAGTAACCAGTTCGGGTTTACTAAAGGTCGGTCCACAACAGACGCAGGCATCAGTCTTCTTTGGTTCTTCTCGCCGGGCTAGTTTCCGAACCGGTGGTAGGCATCATGTAGGACAATTCTATAAGTGTTATATTATAACCTACATGGAAATAAAAATTTTGAGTTTGAGTTTGAGTTTGATCGATAGTATTCTTGGCTATAATTCATCATCATCATCTCCATAACTGCTCGACAATTCAATTCAAGGTTTACCTGAAAATTATTTTATTTTTTGAGTAATATAAGGTTAACTTCAAATATTTTTTTGTTTATTAACTCTTAAGAGTGGTTAGCTCATCCGCATTCCAGAGATTATCCCCGCGAAATTGTTGCGCCATAAATAACTGGAACAAAACAACAAGAAAGAAGCGGAGTTGGGGTCGGAACTCGGAAGCACAGTCGTCGACGAGCCCGGCGTAGACATTTGAACCTTACTGCTATAATAATAAGATCGAAATGTGATAAACCAGGTCTGCGGGCCTGAACTTTGGAGGTTCTCGTAAATCAGAGACACCTTTGGTTACGTGCTCCTTACAATCGTCAGCTTATATTATACCTACTAGTCTTAATTTCCTGCGGCTTCGCCCGCCTGAAATTAGGTTTTATACTTTCATCCCCTATTTTACCCTCTTGGGGGTTGATTTTTGAAAAATCCTTCCATAGAGGATGCTTACGTCAAAATTTCAAATTTCTAACCTTACGGGTTTGGCCTTTGCGTCGATACATAAATCAATCAACTTTGCCTTTTATAATATAAAAGTTTATATTATAAAGATTAAAACATCGTTAATATTCTGTGGGTTTTATAATACACACTTGACGTTATTTTTAACCGACTTCCAGAAAGCGGTTATACGTTCGGCTGTAAATTTATATATTTTTTTGTATGTTCAACGATTAGTCCGCCGTCTGATTTTCAAAATTATTTTTTTGATGTAAAGGGTATAATCCGAAGTTGGTGCCGTTATCATGTAGGTAAGTGACGAATTGTCGTTAAAACTTGCTAATATTATTAATGCTAAAGTAACCTCTGCTACATTATATAAAAACAAATATAGACTAGACTACTGAAAAGCACAAAGGCTATTTTTACCCGGCAAAATGTCCGGTTTCCGCGCAACAAACGACTTTCTACATGAACGAGCGTAAGTACCGTAGTAGTAATTGCTTACCATCAGGTGATAGTCACAGCTGCGTTACTGGCTTTTAAGGCCATTTAGGCCTCGGAATTTCTCCTCGGCAAAACAAACAAGGCCAACTTAATTCCCGCCATTTCTCTGTAACACTATGATAGTTAACATACTTAACTTATGGGCGCGTATAAATAATATCCTTTAATATATAAAAGAAAGTCATTTTAGATACACTGTTTATAACTCAAGAACGGCTGAACCGATTTGGCTGAAAATCGACAACGTAGAACAGGTGAAACTAAATAAAATCTTGTAAAAATTGGAAAAAACATAAAATGACTTCTCAAAATTTTCACGTGTTTTACTATTATGCATGAATCTTAATGCGTGCCAATAAGGCTTATTTTATTTGGTCACTGTCTGGATTTAGTATACTAAATAGTTTTGTGTACAAAACAATTCTAAAGAAATGGAAATTAAAAAAAATTAGACCACTTAATTGATTAACAAATTTTGTAAACGCACCCTTATAGAGTGAATAAATAGTAATTTTATACAAAAATAGATATTTGCTGCTACTTCGTGCGCGCATAGATATCTCGCCGGAACCGTTTTGCTGCAATAAAAAGTAGCCTATGTCCTTCCCCGTGGTCTAATCTAGATATGCGCCAAATTTCATCAAAATCGGTCCAGTAGTTTCGGAGCAAACAAACAAACCAACTTTTCCTCTTTGTAATATTAGAGTAGATAAAATAATATTTCAACTATAATTTAATAAAGATATTTCTAACCAAAGTGGCTGACTTACAGTGGTTTTAACTGTAATAAACTTAAACCACACTTTATAACCGTCAGTGAAACTGGAGCCTCCAGCGTTTACAGTATAACTATCTCGTAACTGTAAATAGTTAACTTTCAATTTTCCCCGCTGACGAATTTCCCGGGAAATCTTGAAGAAAACGGAGACGAAATTGGTCAGTAATGATATTTCCCGCGGAAAATTGTGACTTAAAAGTAGATGAAAATATTTGAAAATCTTGTACGTTAATAGTTTTTTAAGGAAATGGTTTTTACTGAATAATTCTTACTAATAACATAAATGTGAATGTGAGTTTGTTTGTTTGGTTAACTACTTAGCCGATCGGATCATGAAATTTGGCACTGATAAACAACGGGGAAGAATTAACATGGACATACTTTTTATCGCGGGAAAATGTATGGTCCCTGTGCGATTCTGTATTAACGCTTGCACGTATAAACTAATAAGCCTATCATCATGAAATTTGCCTCAGGTGTAGAGTAGACCACGGAAAAGAACATAAGATACTTAACTTGAAAATGGATCACTTTATTACAAATTCGTGTATGAAACCTCGCCTTCATTTAAAAATACCTATTCGATGATATTATGATATCATGATATCCCACACGATAGGGTGGAATGAGAAAAAAATTCGTTACCACTCCCATCACCACCCCTAAAATATGAAAATACTAGCTGTCCCGACAAATGTTGTTCTGCTTTAACTATGAACTGAAATTGCTCACCGTCTAAACCTTTCCTGAACTGATACGATTATTTTAAGATCAAAATTAGCCAAATCGATCCAGCCGTAAGCCGCAGAGCGAAACTATAAGGAATATTTATAGTACTGCGGGATCTAAAAAACAATAATTGCCCAACAACTATGCGATATCTTTCAAAATATCTTTCAATATTGCGTTTATCCGATGTACCAGTAAATACGGTGACAGTAAACTACAGTAAAAACAGTAAAATTCGCTTTCAACACGACGAATGTCCAATTGTCCATCTCCTGATGGCTTCACCCTCAATACATTGTCGTTTTCATTACAAAAATTCCTGTCGGCCATTGTGAGAGAGCTATGAACTGCATATACAAGTTTGCGCGTTTGTTACGTAAACCAGCTAACACTTTTCAGAAAAAGTATTACTTTTATTCAATACTAGCTGATGCCCGCAACTTCGTTTGCGCAAAACTAACGGAAGCGGAACCCTATTTTTTTAAACGGAACCCTAAAATAAAAGTAGCCTATGTTAGACCTTATAACATCAGCTATCTGCTGAAAGTCCTGTGAAAATCGGTCCAGCCGTTTCATAGATTAGCCGGAACAAACAGACAGACAGACGGACAGACAAAAATAATTAAAAAATGGTATTTTATTGTAAGTACCGAATAAATTATGTGAATTAAGCTGTTAGTTTCAAGTTACAAACAGACACTTTAATTTTATTTATCTTTATAGATAGCCTATAGATGTAGCCCGCTACTTAGAAAGCGCAGAAATTTATATGTTGCGCGGAAAGTGTATATTTTTGACTAAATAATTAATAGTCTATGAATTATATACCTAACAGTTCCCCAAGCTCTTACTCGTATTATATCTATGTATCTATCTCTGTATCATAACATTCGCGTTTATAATATTAATAATCTGGTATGACATAGGCCATCATTTTGTACGTGGTAGAACCATGCTTCGGCACGAATGGGCCGGCTCGACCGGAGAAATACCACGGGCTCACAGAAAACCGGCGTGAAACAGCGTTTGCGCTGTGTTTCGCCGAGTGAGTGAGTTTACCGGAGGCCCAATCCCCTACCCTATTCCCTTCCCTACCCTCCCCTATTACCCTATTCCCTCTTAAAAGGCCGGCAACGCACTTGCAGCTCTTCTGATGCTGCGAGTGTCCATGGGCGACGGAAGTTGCTTTCCATCAGGTGACCCGTTTGCTCGTTTGCCCCCATATTTCATAAAAAAAAATCATCGGGGACTTACCACGCGTATATTTTCAATACCAAGTATAACGCATTTTCAGTTAGTGAACCGCAGTTTCTAGGGTTCCGTAGTTTACGTCTAGTTTACGTTTACAGTTTCTTCATGTCCATCGGTCGGACTAACGGATAAGAGGAAAAACATCCAATCAATTAAAAATAAAATGAAGCCTCTAGTTTTGTCATAGAATCTTACTAATATTATAAACGTGAAAGTTTGTGAGGATCTATGGATGTTTGTTCCTCTTTCACGCAAAAACTACTGAACGGATTTTGAATCTTGAAAATTGGTATGGTAGTAGTTTCGGCTCTGGAATAAAACATGGTCTACTTTTCATCCCGAACAAGTACAGTGTTCCCGAGGGATACTGTATTTACGCGGGCGGAGCCGCGGGCAACAGCTAGTAAATCATAATTTTCTTTGAGTAAATCTAAATAAAAGCTCTTAGTAAATATAGGCTAATATTATAATATATTATGCTAATATTATACTTTTATTCGTCATGGTTTCTTGAAAATGTAAGATGTTTTTGGCTAAAATATAACTTATTTTAAGAGGGAAAACTTGTTCGACAAGAGTAATTCAGTTTCAACAGTAAAGTGAGTCCATTTCGAATTCCTTTTCATCTGATCTTTTTCGTTTGTCTCCTAAGTGGCAGCTGAATTGCCGCCCGCTTCACTCGACATTTAATTAACACTGGCGTGATAATAACAAAGGAGGAGAATTATCTTTATATCTATTAATTATACGTACATATTGTACCCCAGAGCCGGCACCTACCTGGCCCAGAGAGTGAGTATCGCAATCCAGCGAGGAAACTCTCTGAGCCTTCTAGGTACTCTGCCTGGTGGGGACGACCTGGGAGATTTCTTTTTATTGTAGCCTTTTAAGTTTTGGAGTAGTTATTAATTATTATTTTTTAGTATTACTTTTATAGTTTGTAAATATTTTAATAGCTAGCTATAGATTAATACATATTTAAGATATTTATAATATTAAACACATCCATGACCCAGGAACACAGAAAACTTTTTTGATCCTTTCTCGGGATTCGAACCCGCGATCTCCGTCTTGAGCATCGACGCCTTAGTGCACAAATATATTACAAAGGTACATAATTTCAAAATAATATACCAATATGACACAGTTATACTTACTTAGTAACTATTTAGTAATCTGTGGTTATACTATTATTATTAATTAGTAGGTACCTTTTTTTTTTTTTTTGTTTCCGGGGGGGAAAATGCATTACGCATACCACCCAGGCGCAGGGGGCACCCGAGTGGTGATGTGGGACTCCCGTATAGGCTAATGGGACCCACGGTATACCCACTAAAAACCACCCCCCACCTTCCTCCTCGCCGCCCTGTGACGGGGCCACGGGAACGATACACACATCCGCGACCCCGCCGGCGGCAGCCGCCCACAAGCGGCTCCATCCAAGGCCCGAAGGCCCCAGGCGCACCAGATGGTAAGGTGCGCCTCCCTCCTCCGCCTCCACCAGTACTGTAGCAGACTCCCCCCGAGTCTGCTACTAGGAGGCCACGGATACCAGCCTCCACAACCAGTACCCGGTGGCAGATCTGGGCTATGGTTCTGCCACCGACCACACCTCGGACGCAGAGGATAGGGCAAGCGGCGCACCGTAATACCAACTTGCCTCTTCCTCTGCGGCCCCACCAATGCCGTTAACATACGGAACGGCCCCGCCAGCTCGCAGGGGGTAGGGAGAATGGCACAGCACCACCACGCCTAGCCCCTGCGTTCCCTCCACGGCCGCAGAAGATAGGGAGTACGGCGCACCGTAATACCGGCACTCCTCTTCTTCTGCGGTCCCACCTCCAAGCGCGTCCGCAGCGGACTCCTCCAGCCCGCTGGGAGCGCCCTCCTCGGGCCAGCCGGTGGCAAACATGCCGGCCCTGGTTGCCTCTTCGCTTCACCGTGGGTGTCCAGTCCACGGTTACTAAGCCCCACCGCCACGACAAGGCGTGCAACCATCGGGGGGAATTAGTAGGTACCTGGGCAATCGAGCTTTGCTTGGAGCTCTAATACATAGATATAAAAATTAAAAAGAATCACAAAAATATTTTACTAGAGTTCGAAGTTCGAACCCACCACATTCCGAATTACAACAAGCAAAAATTACACATACGCACACTAAGCTGCCAATCGGACTGACATGTTAGAGCATAGATGTATAATATTAAAAAGAGGTGTTAGAGTCGAAATTATTGATATAATGTTGCACAACAAAAGAAAAACCATATTTTATCTTAAAAATGCGGTTTCCCAGGCATAAAACCTAACTAGATCAATTTTTCTCCCCCAAAACTCCCTGCAAGCGAAATGCGTGCTAAATTTCATGGAAATACGTGCAGCCATTTCCGAGATTACGATTATAAAATTTAAATAATATTATTTCATTTAAAATAAAGTAATTATTTATTAAAGTAAATGTTTTGTAAATATTGTACAGATTATATTTCTTTTACATTTCATGTGTATATGTCACCGTAAAATTTTAACAACCGTTAGATTGTAAAATAACTAACGAGATTATAAAAATATGTCGAAAGATTAAAAACAGCTATTTTGTAATCTAATGAAAAATAATGCGTGAAATTATAGGCAGCATATTCGCATCGGAAGTCGATCAACATTTTACAATTTCACTCGTTTTATTACAATCTAACGGTTTTTACAATTTTACGGTGACATATACACATGTGTATGTACTCGTCACCATACACGAAATAGAATGTTACAAAAAGAAAAAAAATGTTTATGATCACAAACAAAATCAGCTGAATGCAGTAAGTAATTACGATAAAACGCGGTGTAGTCGGAGGTAAAAGCATACACGCCAGTACATTATTCGACAACGCCACTAGTTCATAACGCGGTATTTTCCCAGCTATTCCCAGCTATTTTGTGCCGATGACGTAATCGCGCGGATCCGAGGCCGGCAGCTAGTTAATATTTTTTAATGAAAAAATCTATTCTTTGTTCGTATTATTTATTTTACAGAACTTAATTAAAATAACGAGTGACTGTGGGAGGAACGCCAGCCAGTTGCTGTAATACAAAATAATGACCCACTTCCTTTCTTACTATCGGGGCTCGTTTATTATTTGTCATCATCAGTTGAACTTTAAGTTAGCTCTCATTTTTGCTAACATCTTTTTTTTTTATAAAACTAGGGGGCAAACGAGAGGATCACCTGATGGAAAGCGATTACCGTCGCCCATGGACACCCGCAACATCAGAGAAGTTGCAAGTGCGTTGCCGGCCTTTTATGAGGGAATACACAATAAATTAATAATTAATACAATAAATTTCTTGAAGGTTTGCAGGTCGCAGTGGTCCGGAAATACTGCTGGCGACAGTTCATTCCAGAGTTTTACAGTCCGCGGCACTATCTTATTGTAAAAAATATTGAAAAATTCCAAGAAATAAAAACTTCACTGGTTAAATTAAGTGAAGTATTTTCAAACTTTTATCGACCTCGTACGTGCAAAAGAAAATCCCACGCGGACCGTACATTTTGCCGCGATAAATAGTATATGTCCGTCCCCGTAGTCTACTCTATTTTTGTGATAAATTTCATCAAAATCGGTCCAGGAGTTTCGGAGCTTATTCAATGCAGACAAACAAACAAAAAAACAAAACTAATAATTTATATTATTAGTATATAGACGGATTATAATATTATAGATTTCTTAGTCTTTAGATTACGAAAATATATTAACTCCAAAATTACCGACGCTGTATCGTAACCAGTACCGAATTAAAAGGCCCTTCCATTTTATGCTCTTAATCAATCAACTCTAATTAAACTGAGTATATTAACGCCGAGTACGTTCCGTGGTGAATTTATACCGAGAGTATATTTCAAGTTGTTTACTTAGCTGTGTTCTAAAAATCATGAATACCTAGTTCAAGTGTACGTTATATGGTTATGACATTTTTGCATTATAATAAAAAACTTAGGCCTTTTCATCCGTTAATGGATGATTTATACAGTATTCTCCGAGCGACGTAACCACTCTGAAATACTGTAGTGCCTGGGACAGTTAGTTTTTAAATGTCGTATGGTTACCCAAGCACATACGGCATTCTCACAACATAGTCAGCCTAATCCCGTGAGGAAACCCGCACATAGTTGGCCCCAGACGTATTGACCAGTCAGGGTTTCCTCACGATGTTTTCCTTCACCGTTCGAGCGTCCGTATAATGTACTTGAGATCTGAAAAATTGGTTCACGCCACAACCTGCACTTTCTCGAGTGCGAACCAAACGATCTACCTACTAGGCCACGGAGCTGCATTATAATAGTGTCAGTAATAACGAAGTATTAGAAAATGATATTAAGCGCCGGGATAACAGAGCTGTGCTCGGAGTTCTAATAAATAAAAAATAAAAAAAAACACAAAAATATTTATCCGACCGGGATTCGAACCACCACATTCCGAATTTTCGAATAAAGCAAAAATTATACATACGCATACAATACCGAACTGCCAATCGGACTGACATAATAGAGTCAAAATTATTGATAAAATATATTTGCATAAAACCTAGGCTAGATCGATTTTTTTCCCCCAAACTCCCTGCATAAGTGCATACTAAATTTCATGGTACTTGCAGCTGTTTTCGGGAAACCTATAATTATCTATATATACGAAGATTGCCTCGTTAAAAGTATAAGATTAGAGTCTTCCGAATTTTTCACGCTTTTAATTCAAAATGTATGTTATTGAGGAACACATTTTAGAATAGATTAAAAAAAAATGCAGATTAATAGTAGTAAATTCTCTGCAATACACGACATACTATAATATAAGTAACTTCAATGCGTCCAAACTGCAGTCTAAACTATACACAAACATTCTGAAACGTTCGCCTAAATATATCAGTATGAGGTAAGGACTTGTATGAAGTGTCATAAGTTTTTTAGTGATTTGTGCGCGTTTCGCAGCACCCGGCCTCCATGGCGGGCGAACGTGTGTATTAAGAGTTATGAATGTGTATGAAGCGAAGTATGTCAGGATCGCATTTGAAACCTTAGTATGGAGCCAGGATATCACGTACATGTCGTTCCTGCTGTACGGGAAAATATTATACAAGCTAGTATTAAAGAGCTTTTTCAAAATGACTTTTTGGATTCAATTTTGTATGATTTTATGGATTAGGACTTGCAAACCTGATGGGAAGCGATTATCGCCACGACTGCAACACGAGTTAAATAACAAGTGCGTTCTTTCCAATCCCTATTAGGCTAAATTTCTGGCAGCAATATGTGTTTCTTTTTATTTTTCGTTCTATAATAATAATAAATTATCTCTAAAATTAACAAAAATTAAAAACTAGTGTGTTAAAATTTGAAATTAAGTTCATAATATTGTTGTTAAAACATAAACTACTAACCGTATCGTATATTTACCTGTACCCGGTTAATTTAAGACATCATGGCCCCTCCGTAAATATTATAATTTACAACAGTTTTGATACAGTTTAACATTTTACTTTAGTGAGTAACGTGTTTTAATACTCTGTTCATCATTTGAAGGTGTCATTTGTGTGTTTACTCATGAAAATGCTAAAGCCTGAAACAGTACGCGCAAAAGGTAATCCCACGGAAACCGTACATAAAAAGTATCCTATGTCTTTCCCCGTGGTTAACTTTATTTTTATATCTGCTCCAAAGGACATTAGGAATTTGGGATATTAATAATATTATGTTTGTAACTAATTCCACATGAATTAAAACTCATATAATTATTAATAATATTAAGTCTTTTATCAAAACCTTTAATTTAATTTTAATCTTTATCACAAAAAAAACTCCATACTATTTCTAGTATGGAGTTTTGTCTGTGATGAGGATTGAGTGATGTGAGACACACCACAAATCATATTGGACTCACCTGACTCCAAACTATACTGGGACAGGACAATTTTTTTTGTCGTGAAGAGTTATGTCAGGTTTATTCATCACAATAAACCTGACATAACTCTTCACGATGCATAAAATAGAACAGTTTACCTCATTGACACCGCCATATCTAAGAATTCTTACACACGTAGGGACCGATTTGGTCTGGAGCAGACCATTATGACCACACGACACTCACGAGTGATTTTTAACTGTACTATATTAGCACAGAGTTGCATTCCGATTTTGTGCAGTATTTCAACAATCAAAAACATTTCTCCCTAAACATAAATAAACTGAAAAACAAATAATTTTCAAATATTTCATAAATTCATTTTGTGTAATTTTATTATCTCCTTTATACATTAGAATATATTTCCAAAAGCATATTTTCTACAGGTTGACTTCGCTTGTCAATGTAACAGTTAAATAGCTTAATTTAATTAAAAATAAGAAAATATAGAAACGTCTGAAAATAGCCACACTTGTGAAACACCACCTTATTAGTATTTTTAAAACGGCAAAACTAATTTAGGAACAAAGTTCAGAAGCTGTTAGGTGAGCCCAGGTGAGCGGTGGTGAAATCAAATTCAGCAACTTACGTCAGCCCGTATAAATAGGCCTCTGGGGACATAAGACCCTTGCTAAGAGCAGGACTTTTGGTGGGGTAAACTTTTTTGAAATAATCGCTACAAAACTTTATGATTAATGCAATGACGTTTAAAACATTAGTAATTTTCTGCACAATTTTTAAAAGTATCAGTTGGAGCGAGATTTTCTCTATAGCCACGTAAAAAGTGCCATACAATAATAAAAAATATAAAAAAGAAAACCAGACTACGCAAATGATATAGCCTATGTTACCCGGGCCATTACTATGAATATATTGGCATTTGGCACGTCATTAATTTAAATCGGACCAGAAGTTAAGGCGCTACGAAAGAATAAACATACATACATACATACATACATAGACTGTCAAAATACCTTCCTTTTGGCTTCGCCGTAGTCCGGTAAAAAGTATATCGTTACTCTATTTTCGTGTTATTCTCCTTTCTGGGCTTGACTCAGAAAGGAGAATAGAGTATGCCCCATGACCCATCTAACTTTACCTAATTGTAGAATGCATTTTGCTTCATTACCATGTTACATAGTAAATTAATACTTAGTTTTTATTTTTTAACGTATATTTTTATAATAATATAGCAAAAATAAGCAAAAACTTACAGTACAATTTTACGACAATTTCGCAAACGGAGGTTTGTGTCATTTGGCCCGAAAATAAAGTTTATGTGGAGGAAGGTGTGCAGAAAGCTAATATTATTTATCATTCAAATTAGTTAAGGTTAGAAATATACTTAATAATAATCAAAATAACAATAATAATATAAAAAAATCTGGATACATCTATAGAGATAAATAAAATTGAAGTGTCTGTTTGTAATTTCAAAGCTTTTCACTTAATGCATACGAACGTATATTCGGTTCTTAAAATAAAATATGAATTTTTTAAATTTTTGTCTCTCCGTCTGTCTGTCTGTATGTCTGTCTGTTTGTTCCGGCTAATCCCTGAAACAGATGGATTGATTTTCACGATACTTTCACTGTCAGTTAACTGATGTTATAAGGTCTAACATTGTCTACTTTTTTATTTTAGGGTTACGTTTAAAAAATTGGGTTCCGTTTCCGTTAGTTCTAGGAAAATGAAGTTGCCCAGCTAGTAATATTAATAAAAATAATAATATCAATAAAAATAACAACACACACACACACAAACCGTGTGTTTCATTTAGGTACATTTTTTTCTATCTAAGAATCAAAAGATTAAAGAACCCTTATCAAATTCAAAGCTTGAAATATTATATGAATTATTATAGAATATAGGCGAATGTCGACCATATGAATACTTCTAGTTATAATAAACGTATCATAAAATAATACTACAAGACAATAACCACTTTTTAATGTCCACAAAAGTAGTAATAAAATACTAACAAAGTTCCATTATAGTCGTGATTGTAGTTAAAGAAGTTGTGGGCTTCGAAGTTGTGCAAACTGGAGTTGTGCAAACAGAAGTTGTAGTCTTCGCCGGGCTTAGCGCTGTAAATAGTTTACCGGACTTTGCACGCATGTAAATACTTCTATATACGGTCAGCAAAAAGGGTGAAGCTTGTTTCAATGTAAAGGATTGAAATTGTCAATTGTAGTTTTAATTCCGGTTTGTATTGCATATGTCTATAACTATAAAACTTGGTCTTTTCATCCGTTAATGGATGATTTATACAGTATTCTCCGAGCGAAGTAACCACTCTTGAAATACTGTAGTGCCTGGAACAGTTGGTTTTTTTTAAATGTCGTTTGGTTGCCCAAGCACATACGGCATTCTCACAACATAGTCAGCCTAGTCCAGAGGAATGAACTGGTCAATACGTCGGGGGCCAACTGTGTGCGCATTTCCTCACGATGTTTTCCTTCACCGTAAGAGCGTCCGTATAATGTACGTGAGAACTGAAAAAGTCTCATTGGTACACGCCACAACCTGGGATTGGAACCTGCACTCTCGAGTGCAAACCAAATGGCCTACCCACTAGGCCACGGAGCTCCACATATTATGATGCACATGTCTATAACTTAAGTTATAATGTAACTTATGTTACCAATGATCATGTAATATGCATAGAACATAAAATTTATTTAACACATAATAATATTATGATAGAAATTAGACTAGACTGAAAATTAAAGAATGAAAAATAAAATTAGGTTAGATATAATATGTATTAAGCGTAATTGGATTTGAATTACATCGGCATAGGTCGCATAAATGTCGAAGTAGGGTAAATACTGTGATAATATCTTTAACTTATATCAACAACAATATGTGGTCGCCACTTCTTTAGACATACATACATATAATCACGTTTTTTTCCCAGTAGGCAGAGGCCTACCCCTACGGGTGTGTGTGTGGAAAGTGTAGTGGAAAGAAGTGGTCTCTACCACTTCTTTCCACTTGCTACGATCCTTATATACTTGTTTCGCTTCGTCCACTTTCATTCTTACCATCCATTCCTTCTTACATTCAACGTAGCGAAGCGGCTCTCCATGGTCCGCTTTTCGCCTCTGCGAGAAACGAGACGTGATGGGTGGCGAACCAATCGCCGCCATTGCGTTCCCACGGATTGGCAGAGAGGGTAGGGAAAGGGAAGGATAGGTGGTATGGAAAGGAAGATTGGTAAGTTAGAGTGGGAAATAGGAAATGTAGGATATTACCGCCCAGGAGGGCAAGGGGTAGGACAGTAGCTAGCTAGGGAAGCCGGGGTCGCATACCCGTATACTATACTACAACTACCTGACAGATAAGTTGGGATGAATATCCTATGATATTTCTTCTTTCTTTAAAACAGCTCGTAAAAAATGCTGTCTTTTAGTAATGCTTCATAGCACAATAATTATTAAGTTTCTCGACACAAGTAATAACGAACGACATAAGTAATAACTTAATTGAGAGGCCTCTTGTTTATAATGTAATTGATCGTTTGATAAATATAAGTATTAAGTTATTAATTTACCATCAAGTATTAAGTTACCATCAAGAAGAAGAGATGGGGGCGAACGTAGCTTACAGGACATCATCACCCTGTTGAAGCAGACGGATCCCGTGGCCGTACCGGCCTTTGTGGCTAAGAATCTCCACAAGCTGCCGGTGGTTACCTTGGATCACGTCGACGTCTCCAGCCTGCTGAGAAAGTTTAACACCATGAAGGCAGAGCTGGACGAGATGCGAGGTAGACTGGATGCATCTGAAAATACCATCTGTGATTTGCGAAGTGAATTATTGCAAATAAAAAGTAATAATTCTCTAAGTAGGTCACCCGATCATCCGTTTGCCTACGTAAACACGCGTCGCGGGGCGCAGATTGACTCGTCGTTGGCCATGTCAGCGGAATTGGACGGGTCAACAACCGCCGAAGCCTCGTCGCTAGCGATCGAGCCGAAGCTGAAGAATCCATCGTCTCAGCAGAAAAAGTATGCCAGTGTAGCTGCTTACCCCGCACCCCCGCGGAAATCAAAGGGGGAGATGGAGAGCCCCAAGGCTGAGAAGAGCCCCAAGGCCAAGGAGAGCCGCAAGGCCGAATCTCTTCAACCGGCCGAGGACAAGAGCAGGAGGTGCGATGAGGAGGGCTTCACTCTGGTGGAGAGAAGAAAGAAGAGGAAGCCTGCCGTCCGTAACCATCGCGGCACCGCACCCTACGTACCCGAGCTGCGCTTACGGTGTGAGGTACCCGCAACGCAGCTGTACGTGTCCCGCCTGCACTGGTCCATGGAGGTGGAAGACGTCGTGAGCTACATTCGTGAGAAGACCACCTACACCTTAAGGGTTGAGCGTCTGCAGTCTCGCCACAAAGTGAACTTCAGTTCCTTTGTGGTAAGAGTGCCGACTACACTTTTGTCTACCCTGGAGGTGGAGGCGTTCTGGCCGTCGGGTGTAGTTTACCGAAGATTCCGGGGGAGACTCCTCAACGAAGCGCGCATCACGTCGCCGAAAAAGACAATAACTACGTGATAAACTATTTTAGTGTGTTTGTGAAGTGTGTGTCTGTGTGAGTGTGTGTAATAATATACCATAGTATAAAATTGTTAAATGTGTATCCATTGTCTGATTGCCATAACACAAGTCTTAACTTAGCATGGGATTAGATTGATGTGATGTATATTACTTGTTTATTCTATTGTATGTTATTATGTGTGTTTAATAAAGAATTTGAATTTGAATTTGAATTGTACTATTATATTTAGACGTTCGATAAAGATTGGCCAGAAACAGGTAAGGATCGGGACTTGTGAATAAGAGAGGGGAGTTCTTTGCCCAGCAGTAGGACATTAACGGCTGTTAATAATTATTATTATTATAATTATAAATGTAGCCGTTACAGAACCTTTCTAAAACAAGATAATATTCGGTAAATGGTCGACTTCATTTAAAATGGTTTACGTATACGCAATAGGTACATTAAAACCACGTTGTTAATGTCTTTCTGGAATCTTCGTTATTCATACATAGTCTACCGTTTCCACAGAATAACACATAGTAGTTTATACGTCTATCATACAATCAAAAAAAAATATATAACCCAACTACGTAAATTATGTAGCCTATGTCACCCGGACATAATTATCACTAATCTATTGACACATCATTCATTAAAATCAGATCAGTAGTTTAGGCGCTACGATTATATGCATTACCCTTCTTTTTGGCTTCGCCATAGTCGAGTAAATACGTTGGCTGCCGAGCGCCAACAAAACTTCGGTTTAATATTTTTTGCCAAAGTTCTTAGGTACTCGTAAGTAGTTTGCGGCTGTTAATATTATTCATATTTTGTATAAAAAAAATATTACATATTTAAAAAATAACTATTACTTTTGAGATTATTGGATTAGCAGCCTTGTTAGAATTTTTTGTAGATTAATACAAAACTTTTTAATAAAATTAAATGGGTTATGTCATATTTTTATTAGTATCGAAGTCGTTATAGATTTGTGCTCTATTTTGTTAAAAGTATTATATTAATTATTTAGTATGGTCCACACTTTTAAGAAATTATCCAATAAACATTTTCTAAGAGTGTCCGATAAGTCTAAACTTCGTTAACTTGATCACAAGTCGCTAGAAACTTTATAATTCTAATTAAAACTCAAACTCTCACCTCTGTCGGCGCGAATTTAAAAAATCCGGAAATCATTTCCAAGCGGAGTCGCCGATTAAACTCACAACACCAATCCCGACACTCGACACAAAAAGTTGAAAAATTTAATTGTACGACGTAAACTTGGCACCGGCTCGTCGGATTAATTAGTAACAGTGTGACGAACGCGGAATTTCCCACCGCGGCCGACGTCGAGTTGTCGCGTCGATCTAGAGTGACTGACGAACCGCCCGCCCAGCGCCGCGACCGCCCCCGAGCGCGCCCGAGCAACCCCGAGTGCTCCCGAACCCTCTCGATGAAGTGGTAAGTTTTTACGAGCGCACTATCTGTGTACTATCGTGTGGTGATATCAAATATTCACGTATAGTAGATAAGATAAGAACGGATCTCTAGCTAATAAAATGGAAACTTCTCCGAGCACGCCTAAAAAAATGTAAAACCTTTCCCCAATATTTAGTGAAACTTCAGATTTTCGTAAGGACCGACAGTATTTTCACAAATGAGGGTTCTCTATTTCCGAACCGACGAAACCTACGAATCAGTTTTTTTGAATGTTTTCAAGATAAGGACTCTTTTCGGTTATATTTTATGATAAACCTTGAACCAAGATTAGATGCTAACTTTGAATAGATTTTCCCTGAGTTTTACATGGAAAAATTTTATGATGTTTTGGAAAATAATTGGGTAAAAACAAAGTAAAATTTTACTTTGTATGATTTTTTTTATATGTTACCCTTTTTTTTCATTTCTTATTATGGATAATTTTATTATTCTTCTCCTCTTATACGAAAAAATAGAAAGCAATTATAATGTATCGCTAAAACTCAAGAACGGTCGGACCGATTTGGCTAACTTGAAATAATTGTGGATATTCATGGAACATTTAAACAATTAAATATTGGAATAAATAAGGGTAAAATACTAAAAACGATGATTTAATTTTCCCATAGTAACTATTCACTGTGTTCAACCTATAAGCATTTGTCGCATGACTGTCAAAAGGTTATAGGTTCAGTTGAACCCAAAAAATCGGCCGGCTACAGTTGGTTGGTAGGCGTAAAATGTAGATGCGGGTTTAGGTTCAGACGTAGGACTTTTCTAAGATCTAATCCATCCCTGCACCAAATCATAAAAATACATTAATTCTGTCGTTTAGGCGACATGGCCTAACAAACAGACAGATTTACTTTAAGTATATATACGAGTAGAACTATATTAAAATATTCGTTCTCATTTTGCCACTGTGCAGCATTTGAGATATCGCAAAACACAAAAATCAGATGTCTCATTCAACTGAACATAACAAGCAATAGATTTGAAATGAGATCAATTTCCAATAGCTTGCATACTATATTTTCAGCTGGTTGCGAGACTACAATTGTAACAACAAATACATACAATGTAATGTAGTGGGCAATAAAATCTGAGTTTGTACTGTACTCGAATACAGGTAACATATATGCTACGGCGTAGAGGTTCGTAGCGGCGTATTTCGTAGATTGTCGTAGCGATTCTTCGTAGCATTCGCTAGAATTCATAGCATTTCGTAGCATATCGTAGATTGTCGTAGCGATTCGTGGTAGCATTCCCTAGAATTCATAGATTTTCGTAGATTTTCATAGTGTACTTGTAGCGAAGTATTAACTTTTATATAGTAATAGAAACGAGGCCAACTAGCGATAATAAAATGTACTATCAGGGAATTTAATTCATAAGCAAGTTGGTTGTTCTCTTATATTTGTTCGTTTAGTGTTATTACGATATCAAACTGACAAGTTATTATAATATTATGTTAAATAAATTATAAGAACACTCCTCCTGCTTATGAATTAGATTCCCTGATAGTATATCAAAACTAGTCGATCACTGCAAATTTTTTGAAATTTTGTTTTGTGATGTCATTTTTTATAGAATGACACCGATAACAAGCAGACAAATCGCTTGGTGGTAAGCGATTACAGCTGTTCAATATCCATGGAGATGAGTTTAAATACTCAGAAAAGGACACCTGCCACAGGACTCTAATAAAATAAGAATGGTCAGTTTTTATCATTTAAAGCAAGAACAGATGTATTTCAGATATTATATATTATTTAAAAAATATATTATTTCAGCCGACCTATTTATAAAGAAACTGTAACTCTATGCTCAAACCAAAATTCAGAGTGAAATTATTTTATACAAGATTGACTTGTTTACTCCGAACGATCAATCACGAAACGTGGATTTTCTGCTTTTTGTTCCTTGTTTATTTTATCAGGGAAAAAAACACCTAACAAAAAAATACGATATAATATACGCATGATATTTTCTTCGTGTTTTTAAAGGACACGGGTCATGTTACTATGGAACAATAATTGTCGATTGTTTTTTTTATTGTTGAGTTTTGAAGACAAAATGGTTAAATGTAAGCGTGAATGTAAGGCATTGATCGCATATCTGGTATCATATACAGTAGCGGTATACTATCAGGGAATCTAATTCATAAGCTGGTAGAGTGTTCTCAATTTAATTGTGTTATTATGATGTCAGTTTGATATAAAAATATGAATATAATTACATATATGGTAGTAGTTTAAGCTTTGGTAGCATAATATCCTAGGTACTTTTTATCCCGAAACAGTACAATGTTCCCATGGGATACTTTTTTAATGCAAGCGGAGCCGCGGGCTCGCTGGTTCAATATAATTTACAAGAGCTATAAGATTACTTATTATATAGATTAAAAATCGATTACGTAATTATTACTTAGTACTTAAATAAAACTTTTTATTTTATGTTTGAGTTAAAAACTTGACGAAAAAAAATTTACACTCATAATCGTGTGGTAATAAAAAGTTTATGGCCTTAGGCTACTAAGTACTTAAAATGTCGGCATAATTATCGTGAGGCATAAAATGTTATTCAGTAATTGGGCCGTATAACCGGCGATGTTTTTGTAACTCTTTTATTGGATATTTCGGGAGTTTTTCGGTCGTAAACGCGTGTTGACCTTTCACCTCAGGCCCCCGCGTCTGCCGTATTTATACACTGCACACGCTTTACAATTTTTTTTTTTTATTAATTCGACGACTACTTCAGTGTATTTTTCCTGTCACGTGGATTGCTACACGCGTGTCGATCAGGGGGCTTAGTTATGGTGACTTCTTCAATTACAATCACAAAGTTCGGAATCAAAAATGTATGACATAGGTCGCTAAACCACGTGGGAGTGCCTGGATACACAAAGAAAAAAAAAATAGAAATCTTAGGTCTTCAAATTAATGTCAAGCTTTTATGAAAAGGAAAAAGTTAATTTGTGGGATGTACGGTGTACATAATGTTATTCTTAAGTGTGTGTGCTTTTTTTTTTCACTTTTAAAATACAGTTCACCAGTGGTCTTTTACCACTTCGTAGATGTGTGATATAGACATATCGCGACTTATGTCAATGTCAGAACGATTCCTCTTCTTTCTTCTTTGGCCTCGCCTTTTCCCACTACACGGGGTCGGCTTTCCCAATCATGGGACGCCATGTGGTCCGTCGTTGTGCGTCCTCTTCCCTCAGACTCAATTTCATCATTTCTCTCTGGACATTCGTGATCCAGGTGGTCTGAGATCTCCAGGTGGTCTGAGGTCAATGTCAGAACGATTACGAATACGAATTTATTATTTAAGAACTTCGTACTCGTTCTGACATTGCACTTTGTCTAAGGTCCCTGAGGTCTTAGCCAACCTGCCATCATTAATTACAAAGATATTTTTTTAAACTGAACCTATATGGTATTGACATAACGTTCGATAAGTGACAGAAGGCGCGACACGTCAATACCACACATTATTTGATCTCTAACTTCGTCATCGTAATTAGCGACTGCATTTTGGCAAAAGCGCCAGAGATCCTATAGCCAAGTTGCCATCGCTAACTACGTCGACGAAGTTTAAATTTTTTATGGGATATGACATAAGCATCGCTAAGCGACGTAAGCATCGCTATACCAAGCATACGGTGTGTCCACGATTGTGTGGAAAAATTGTGGGCGTTGAAGGGAACGTCAAAATCTTCAAAATACCATACGAGATATTATACTTGGTTCTATAAATAAGATCGGCCCCAAAGTTGTATCGCTGCCCTTACTACTGTACACTCATAAAATGCTTATTGTTTCTATTTCAATAAGGCCTAAACCAGCTCTGTCCATCAAGTACTACGAACATGATGATGATCTTGAAAACTTCGCATTAATATTACTGCCAAACAACATATAAATTCAAATTTTAATACTGCTGATAATGATCGAGAAAGCCTTTGAATGGAGTAATAACGGTCATGTTTTTGACTGCTCCATTGATCCAAAGGCAAAATATAACGAGCACAGGAGTATCATTAAAATTTAATATACATAAGGCGGATATTGAAGGATTTCACAAAGAGCCCTTTACCCTAAGTCTACAGGGCCACGTGAGCCTTAATTATGTTTGTAGACCCTAATCCATCAGATCTTTGCCGGCGACAGCCGAACTTTTCGACAATGTTAAAATTCGATAACAATCTATCAATATTAAATCTTCGTTATTCGATTTTCAAGTTTACTATCTCTCTAAGTAAATCACTAGCTGTCCCGACACACGTTGTTCTGTCTTAAATATGAACTGGAATTAATAAATGACTATACCTACAATACAACCTACTCCTACACCATACGCCTTTTCCAATATTTCTCACTGAACTGAACTGAACATCCACAATTATTTCAAGACCAAAATTAGCCAAATCATTCCAGCCGTTCTCGAGTTTCTTTTCTTGTTAGAAACGTCTAATTATTTGTATCACGAAAAACCTGCAAATTATGGAATGACGACATTTTTAGCAAATACCTAGTTATACCTATAGAGGTTATTGAAACGGTCCGTAAGTAATTATAAGGGTCAGTTCACATCGAAATCCGACTTGATGTGGCGCGACGATGCTTGAAGAGGATTACAGTACAGTACTACACATTATTCAAGATTAAGAATACGAAATTGAAGTATACAGAACCTCAGTTTTCTGTTTCGTATATACCTAACTTTCATTTTACTTTAATTTTAAATGAATCGTCTTTATTTACCTAGTAAACTGGTTTTTGGTCCAAAGATAAATCGGAAGTAAAAACTGTTTGACGTTGGCTTGAAGTTTATGAGAATACCATTTTGCAGTTTTAACATAGTATTGGGACTAGATCGTAACATTTATTTAGCAAAATCAACCTTCTCTAAGGCCAAATATAACAGACAATCTCGGATTCAATGCTAGGCCTTTTCATAGAGTAACAATAGTAACTACATTAAACTTTGTAGTTTGAGCCCGATTGGATAAAACAATACAAGTTACAGTAAAACAGTATGTAAAACAGAGCCTTGCCGCAATTAATAAACAATATCCCGCGGCTAAAGCCAAACTTGTTCGTGTACATACTAAGTATGTAGTACGTAATATGTAGCACATACTGAGTAAGTATGTAGTACCGAAAACTTGCGCATTGTGAAAGTTCGCTTTGTGCCGCTGGGAGCATAAAGGGATACATTTTTAACTTCCCTTCCTTAATTATTGCCTCGTCATACGATGAATAGGGAAAATCTAGTTTCCATTAAGACTTGATAATTTTAATGAAGTTTTCATTAAAAATTAGTTGTCCCCGCGTACGTTGTTTTGTCTCCACTATGAACTGTAATAAATAAATATCCAAACAGATAAACTGCTGCCCTATTTATATATAGTACCAGAATCTCATGGCAAATAGGGAAATAAAATTTTGTAGTGTGCAATACTGGGGAAATTGGATTAAACGATCTTGATACTGGTTAATTTTTAATTATGTTTTTATTATTATTGAACATGAATTGTAATAAGATTGTATGAAGAATGTTCTTATACATCGAGTTAATAATATAGAAAATATGTCATGAAAAATAAATCAATCGTGAATTACTTTATATACTTATTTATTACAAATAACATTCAATTAAATTGGCAACAGTTTATTTAATATTGGAATTTCCTTCCAAACTGTATAGAACTCATTTACTTTATTCCTAATCAACTGTAAATCGAAACTTTCTAACCTGATTTTCTTCTTCCCTCCTCCCCCTCCTTTTACCAGGCATGGAAAACAAACCATCATTCGATGTGCCATCAGCTACGATTCACCGTATAGTAGTACTGGAAACACATTTAAAGAAGTCACAATAAGTAACTAAGAAAATATAAAAATAATAAAAGTATCAAAACAACTCATTTAACTTACCGGTCAACTCTACCACGAGCTTTAAATTATAAGATTGAGTTCGATTTACACCTTAATCTTCCTGTATTTTACGATAGACATTGTAAACAGTATTTCTCGCTTGAGATCGAATTGTCTTTTTCGACATTTTCACAAAAACAACAAATTCCAAGAACATAATCACAAAATTTTAGCAGCGATTGACAGATCACGTACTTTGATTTGACGGGTCACACTTGACATTGCCATATTAAAATCACATTTTTTCATTTTTTTAAATGCCATGAGATTCTGGTACACCTATACCTACATAAGTGACAAATTGAACACAGTTGACAGTGAACCAAACACTGCTAGTGAACATTTGTAGATTGTAGTGAACAGTTAGTATAGCAAAATGTTATTTTCGTCTTTAGTATTTTTCCCATAATTGTTCTAATATTTCTCACTGTTTAAGCCTTCCCTGAACTTTTACAATTATTACAAGACCAAAATTAACCAAATCGGTCCGGCGGTTAAGCAAACGTTAACGTAACGTTAAAAAGTTAACAAAACGTTAAGAAAAGAAGAAGATAATGAAGATTTACCTACCTTTTTAAAAGTATGAAAATAAATCAAAAACCTAGGTATAGGTCGCGCAACGGTTTATGAGCGCTCAGTGAAAGTGGTGGGGATCGTTCGCGCATGTGACCAATAGCAAAAAATATATATTACTAACGCACCAATAGCGTGTTCGGCGCATCCACACCTCCCCGCCCGAGCCCGCTACCGCCAAACACACCGAAAAACTGACTTCTGCGCATACCCCCTCTACTTTTGTCGAAAGATCTTAATTCGTTGCGCGACCTGTAAGTGTGTGAAAAAAAGTACCGCAAAAACAGAAGGTACCCAATTATAAGCGGTACTTCCTTCAACTCAATTAATGATCGAACGAACGAACTAGTTATTCCTAATTACGTACAATTGGGTATTTGACAATATGTAAGGGCCAGTTCACACCGAAACGAGAAGATACGCGACGCACGTTTCGTAGCACCTTACGTGCGTGTGACGTCACAGCTCACAGTGCGACTTTTGTATGGGACGTTTTCACAAGACTCACAAAAGTGCTTCAAAGAATCCGCAGATTTTTTGAAAATATTGACTTTTGTCATTTGGTATACTATTCCTTTGTAAACTTTATTTTTTATTCAGAGCACTATTCATTTATGTAACAAAAATACCTACTGTACAAGTATTGCTAGATATTTATATAAAATTTTAAATTCAGTACTATTATAATAATAATATATTATTAGCAGTTACAACAGCACAATGAAATCTTATCATTGCGTTTAATATAATCGGGACAAGAAAGCAAAACTAGGTCCTACAGACCACAGTTTATAAAAACTACTTTTTTCCTGGTTCTCCTGGAAAATTGGTCATTCATCACGAACAATGAATCTTCATTGTATTGAAACAATAGGACGAACTTCGTAACTATTTCTTTTTAAACATTCATTACAGAAATAGCGAGAACAAGCCACTACAAAAATGTAAATCTGCTTCTGATTTTTAATCTTATTTAATTATATGAAAATCTTGTAATAAAAAACATAATGTATATAATATGTTACCGGCCAAACCCGATTTTAGAACAAACTAGTTTTGCCTAGGCTAAACTGGTTCTTCCTATACGCGATAGGATTAACTAGTATATCCTAGTCCAAACTAATTTGTCCTAAGCCCGATAGGATAAACCAGTTTAGCCTAGGCCAAACTAGTTGATCCTGATATTAATACGCACACTCCAGGATAAACTAGTACGGCCTAGTCTAAACATTACGGTATACCTATCTAAAAAGTCTTATATTATATAAACTGAATACATACTCCGTAATTGGAAAAAATAAGTTATTAAAACGATAATTATTCGTCGTTAAAAGCTATGGATATTTATTGGTTATACAAACAATAACAAATAATAAGTGTTTTTTAAATAAAAGCAATAATCATATCTCAATAATTAAAATTGTTATTTATTTTTACATGGTGTGCTTTGGTGGCACTTAGAATTGCAGAGTATCATTGCCTTCTTGCACTTGCATCTGTTTGTGGAACAGTTTTTGATGCAGCTGCATCTCACGAAACCTTAGCCTGATCCAACTGAATGTTTCGTAGCTGCAGTCCTAAACGTTATTCCTATAGTTATTTGTCCTAGAGTGTGCGTATTAATATCAGGATCAACTAGTTTGGCCTAGGCTAAACTGGTTTGTCCTATCGGGCTTAGGACAAATTAGTTTGGACTAGGATATACTAGTTAATCCTATCGCGTATAGGAAGAACCAGTTTAGCCTAGGCAAAACTAGTTTGTCCTGAAATCGGGTTTGGCTGGAAACATATATATCACAATTCACAGTACATGCTGCCCACGACTTCGTACGCTCAAAAGGGGTAATCCCGAGGAACTGTACATTTTGCCGCGATAAAAAGTAGCCTTTCCCAGGGTCTAATATAGATTAATATGCCAAATTTTATCAAAATCGATCCAGTAGTTTCGGAGCCTATTCGATGCAAACAAACAAACAAGCTTTCCTCTTTATTATATTAGTATAGTCATAGTGTAGATAAGGACAATGCTCGACAAGTATGGGAAAAAAACCCAAGAGCGAACAGAATTTAAAAAAAAGAAGAATATTGATATAATTAGTGAAATCATTTTGTTAATATTTTACAAAACTAAAATTCAATTGCTGAGTATGTGATATTGCTACATTTTGTTTTTAATAGGGGTGATTTTTCGAGTATGGAAAATATCGTAAGATGCGGCTCATCAAGTCATGTAAATATATTATTTAATAATTTACTCATTGTCTGGTGCCAAAAAGTAACAATAGGAATAAGTATCAACAGCCTAAATCAGAACTTTGATACTACCCCCCCCCCGTAGTCGTTTTATTTTCTTGAACCCCCCCCCGAAACTAAAACCTGGCTACGCCCGTGTGTAGTAGGACTAGTAGGTGAGGGTAGAGCCGGATATTACCATATTCGTAAGTCGACATAAACTACGAACAACTATTTTGTCGAATCCGTACGTAAGTTTGCGACCTCTGTGGCTCAGTGGTTAGCGCGTTGGAGCATGAAAATTAAAAATATTTTATTTGAAGTAGGTGGGAAACTAGGTACCTACCTCTTTTAGAATTTTCCTACACGATTACCTACAACCGGTTCGGGAACTAATCCGGCGAGAAGAACCGGCGCGGCGTCAAATAGGACCTATGTAATGTAAATTAGGGGTAAAAAAACAAAAGGGGAGACCAAGTGTCCTCGGTTTCTCGAAATATTGTCTGTAGTAGTACTCGAGAGTCGATATACAAGTTCTTCGGGGGCCACATTGACGTGTGGAATTGTCTATTATAACATTACATAAACTTAGAACAACTAATAGTTCGATCGAATCTATCGAGAACTGAGAGTGTCGTTAGGTTAATCGCTTATCTATAGTAGTGTATAACGACACAACTTCCTAATTGTTATTACGTAAATAGCTCATGTAGTACGTGATTACGATGAAGAGATACAGCTTTGAAACGTAGGCTATGTAGGTATTTTAGTAGCAAGGCCAGGGCCTGCCAGGCCACATATTTTTACTCAGGCGTAGACTTTGTGAAGTTAGGCTTGTAGAGTTACGGCCGGTTTCAATATCAAACCTAAATGGCCCCAAACAACCCTAAAAGTAGAGCAATTTAGGCGTAGACACAACATGCCTCTTCTTTAAACGTCAAAAATTAACAATTTTGACTCAGGTAGAGAGAGCCTGGGTAAGGGGCCCCATACATGATCCGGTCTGCCTTCAGTTCGGCCTGAACGGATGCAAAATCGTATCGTCTGTGTGCAATTTCGAGATCGCGTCAGTCGGCCGTACGGACTGAAGCGATTCGTTCCAGTGTTGCCAGCTCTGTTTTTGTGAAACTACTAAACTCGTATTGAATTCTAGTAAAAAGTACTAAATAACTACTAAAGAAGCTACTTAGGAATTCCTGAAGCCCCCCAAAAACCATTGCATTTTAGGTTTTGTTATATTAAATTTTTTTCATTCATTGAATTTTACTATAAATTTTACCATTAAATTAAAATATACTAGCAAATATTACGTATATAATAATTATACGAGTAGTTTTAAGAAAATTACGGACGAATGTATTATTATGATAGGTTTTTTTTTTGGGTTTAACCTAGGCTATTTTGCATATGATTACTGTCTGGCTCTTTCCTACTAAAACACTACTAATAACTAAATTTCTACCAAGGAGGGAATAAAATACTCAATTTAGTAAAATTTTGTAAAATAACTAAGTTGGCAACATTAATTCTGGCCTGACCGATCGACCTGAACGCGCGGCCTGTCCTGACCGTGTGTGGACAAATCGCTTCAGTTCTCGCCCGAGCCGCGGCCGTGTGGGCGTGTCTCGTGTACAAGCGTTGTATGAGTTTTCGCGGTGTTTAAATACAAAATTGATAAACACGACCGTAGCGCGCGGCAAACCAGAATGGACTGATGCGACTGTTCCGTGTGTGGGCCCGAATCAGATCAGGCCGAACTGACGTAAATTGGGTTGGATGCGATTTTTTCCGTGTGTGGGCTCGAATCCGTTCAGGCCGAACTGACGTCAGTTCTATCTGAAACGATCGGCCTCTCGTGTGTGGGGGCCTTAAGTTACAGAGTAAAAGTCTAAAACCCATTTTAGTGAATCTTCACATAGAACGAAGATACACGCAAATTAAATCTTCTTTATATTAAATAAAATGCAAAGCTGACTGATGTATCAACGCACAGGCCAAACCGTGATAAACGTTACCTAGTATGAAACTTTTTATTCCTTGGACATATTTGCATGATATTTTGATTATTTTGCATAGACGTATATTATAGACGAGGCATGTTGAGGCAAAAAGTGTCTCCAGTAAATTGGCCCCAATTTTTAAATTTTTGGGGCCATTTTGAAATTCGAAGTATGGTGAAAACAAGATGGCTGACATTTGAGTTATGGTGAAAACCAAGATGGCGCAACTTTATCTTTGTATGAATTTTTTTTCTGTTAAATGTACGTGATAGCCTATCTTGAGTTGAAATCTTTGTTATTTTGTATGAATTGAACCTATTCAACGGAAAAAATGACGTAAGTATTTACGTATTTTGCCATTTTATAAAATTCAGCCCCTAGGTGGGTAAAATAGGGGATGAAAGCTTAAATCCTAATTTAACGTGGGAGAAACTACGGGCAATTAATGCTAGTTTACATACATGAAAGAGAGCGATAGATCCGCCTATGATGTCACGAGCTGCAGCTTCCATCAACACCTACTCTTATCTGGGGGCACGGCAGTGCACCCGCCAAGTCGAGCGCGAAGCAAACACTGCCGTACCATCCTTTACTGGACCCATTTCGCCGCATTTTCAGGCCACTATTTGAGAACCTCTGGATAAGACCAGAACGCAGAAATTTTCGTCATCCAGTAAGCTATAATCACATACTTAAAATCCAAAATTTCAAGTCTGTAGGTCATTTAGTTCCGAAGTTAAGCGAAAGCAAAGTTTCGCATTTACGACACTCACTCACTCACTCACTCACTCACTCATGATCATCAAAATAGAACTAGTACTTCCCATAAACTCAGAGAGCTGAAATTTGGTACAGAGTTAGGGTTTAATGGCCACATAAAGGGAAAACTATAAAAACTAGGATAATCGATCTGGGGGCACGGCAGTGCCCCCGCCAAGTCAAGCGCGAAGCAAACACTGCCGTACCATTATTTACGGGAACCATTTCGCCGCATTTTCAGGCCTCTATTTGAGAACCTCTGGATAAGACCAGAACGTCGATCTGGGGGCACGGCAGTGCCCCCGCCAAGTTGAGCGCGAAGCAAACACTGCCGTACCATTATTTACTGGAACCATTTCGCCGCATTTTCAGGCTCTTATTTGAGAATCTCTGGATAAGACCAGAACGCAGAAATTTTCGTCATCCAGTAAAGTATAATCACATACTTAAAATCCAAAATTTTAAGTCTGTAGGTCATTTAGTTCCGAAGTTAAACGAAAGCAAAGTTTCGCATTTATGACACTCACCCAGTCACTCACTCATGATCATCAGAATAGAACTAGTACTTCCCAGAAACTCAGAGAGCTGAAATTTGGTACAGAGGTAGGGTTTAATGGCCACATAAAGGGACAACTATAAAAACTAGGATAATCGAAGATCTGGAGTACCTGGTGACCCTTATTAGAAAACACAAGAGCCCAACCAAACTATTAGAGATCGACATACTGCCTTTACAAAAAAATATTCTACTTGGTGGGCCACTTCATTTTATGTCAAAAATCGAAGGTCTGAAGTATCTGATGAAGAACCCTCAGCTGGTCTCAGCTGATTAGAGATATGGTAATGCCCCCTTCTACTATTGGTACATAAAAAAATCGACTGTCATTGCAAAAATCCAGTGAAGTGGGACACATCTTCTAATTTAATCTAGCCCGTAGCGTCCCACTGCTGGGCGAATGCCTCCCCTTCTGCTTTTAATACGCATATAAATAAAATTAAAGGAAAACTCTGGATAAGACTGGACTGGCTTTTATACTTATACTTACAAGTTTACAAGAAGAAATAGTCGAACAATTAACTTTATTCTACTCGAACATTACACAAATTAAATAAACAAATTACACTAAAATCTAGTAAAATAAATCAATATTCCTACGTTTCTACAAAAAGAAGTGAAATCCCACCAAAAACATTCTGTAAAAAACTAGCCAAGTCTCGATGGAGCTGCTTGTTTATCTCTAAAAAGTAATGAAATCTAGACAAAGTCGTGCCAAGTCTAAGGATCCTTATTGCGATTTATTTATTATTATAGTTAATGTTGTGTGACTTGGCCGTTGAAGAGTACACAAGGGTACAAAAGGGGCTCCATGACACCATTGCTCCAATACATGTGTTATACAATCAACAACAGCCTAAAATAAGACACTAGCGTCCAATTACCAATACCAGTATGGGCTATTATCTCGCATCAAACATAGGTAGTTACAACAGAATCTGATATAACATTACGTGTAAACAAAATTGACTTGTAACGTATAAAGAATTTTCAACGGCCAAGTCACACAACATTAACTATAATAATAAATAAATCGCAGTAAGGATCCTTAGACTTGGCACGACTTTGTCTAGATTTCATTACTTTTTAGAGATAAACAAGCAGCTCCATCGAGACTTGGCTAGTTTTTTACAGAATGTTTTTGGTGGGATTATATTTACTTCATAGATATATAATATTAAGTTATCACTGATTTACTTACTTCCATACATATTTGATTTAAAAATGTACCTATGGCGGTAGCAGCTTGTGACGTAACGAATCGTTTTGCGAGAAATTAGGTTAGGTTAGGTTATTTATGTACCTATCTCTATTCAAAAATTTTAAAATTTAATTTGTAAAAACAGGTCAATTAATGTAATATTTGACACTAGGTAACATCCCTATTGTCTGACTTGCCTTTTTCGGGATTGCCCTTTTGGTGACAACAAAATATATTAAGATTTAAAGTGAACCCATTTGCATATATTAATTCGTTGCTCTCGACTCTCAGTCAATTTCGGACTTCCATATTATTAGCAAAACCTAATACCACCCAATAGCACTTTACTAAATCGACTGACTTGTCTCATAGACTACTCCGACTATTTATTTGGACATTAACTAGACTTTGGACTTGACGATAGAAATACGGTGATGAAAATTTGAACGAATATTCCTATAATTTCCCGCTTTTTTTTACTTGCCACTGGCAAATGGTTATAAGCCGACGCCTTATTAGTATATTTATAAAAAAAATACTCAGATGTCAATTGACAATGGGTGTTTATTTAATGGACCTCTAGGACCTCTAAGATTAAGAACCCTGACCTAGTATAACAACAGGACAGACTACTAATCTTAGACTGTGAGCAAAAAAACGAGCCGAGCGAGAGGTTGGAAGAGAGGCCGTGTGTCCCTTTCTAGTAGGGTGACAATAATATTTTCTGCTGTGGCAAACTGCAAAGCTGTGTGAGACAAATTGTGAAACACTGAATGACATACAGCTGAGGCTTTAAAAGTCGACTAGATTGAATAGTGTAAAATCAAGAAGGTTTGAAGTGACGGCTGCATTAATATGTAACAGATTTTTATGTAATTCTCTGCCTTACTTAAACATGATTGAGCCATTTTTATCGCATTTCTTCATTGTTGGAAAATCTATAAAAACTGTATTATATTATCATTAAAGGCATTACTCGACTTCACACGTTTTTTCTCAGTAACTAGGTACTTACAGCTTACTACGATTCTAGGCGAGTCGCTATCGCTACTGACTAGTTTATAACAAAACGTAGTACAATTATAACTCTTAATAACGTCAATTGCTATAATGTTAACACTTTTATACTAGAATAACTAGATTAACATTAACAATTAACTTACTAATGTTACTAATAAACGAAATATTGCAACCAGCAGAACTTTCACTTCGACAAGAATATATACAACATTTTTTTCACCATTTTGACTGTTAAATCATCAAACAAAATATAATAAAAACATAGTTACGGAGATACATGAAGTAAGAAATAAAAACTATTTTCAAATTTAATATTATCCGGTGTTCAGCATAAAATATGTGTAATGGCGTATCTATTGTCTTGCGAATGATACCATCTAATAAAAAAAGAAGTAAAAGGATTTAATGTAAACTGCATTTTTATTTAGTATTATATGACTATTTCTAACTTTTTTAATTAGAATATGATATAGTTATAAACATTTGTTAAAATAATAATATAGTACACTCGTTTTATCTAAGATTTTTCAAGTTACTTTTTATAAATACCAACATTTTTCTGGTTGGCAACATGCAAGAACGAAACACACAGCCTCTCTCCTGGCTATCTCGCTCGGCTCGGATTTGCCTCTATGATACGTGCATTGTGAAATACACTCTATTACTAAGGTAATACAGTTATTTTTAGCAATTACAAAATTCGGAGTCTTCTATCCATAGGTACTATATCCATGGTTTATTTAGACTCTAGACCATAGAAAAAAGTATACACTCTAGACTAACTGGTGTACATCATATTAACCATGTGGCGAAAAAATGCGAGAAAAATATAAACATTTTACGTTCTCTCTCTGGTGTATGGTGGGGTTCACATCCTTGCTAGAGGTGAAAATTTCGGAATGTTTCCGAAATTTTGGAAATTTTCGGGAAAGTTTCAGGAAGTTTACTTGAAAACTTCCTGAATACTTCCTCATGAGGAAGTTTTCAAAACTGATCATTTATCTTATAAATACAGTTGGTTTAAATGCAAATTACACTAATATTAGCTAGTTTTTATAGTTTCGATTCAATTGAACACAATAAGCACGATTCCTTGACTCAACGCCATCTATTGACACCAACAGTCATCAACGCCGAGGCAAAACTACTGAAGCTAGAAACGTAAAATTTGGACCGTGGCTTCCTTTTGTGACGTATAGGTCCACTAAGAAGGGTTTTTGCGAAATTCATCCCCTAAAGGGGTAAAAAGGGGTATCAACCTTTGTATGTAACTTTTTTGTTTGTGGTCAGATCTCTTTGAAATTTTGTAGGATTGCTCTTTGGCATGATTGCCTAAAACTTTAATTCAATATTTTCTTTAAGTTCGATCTTTTAAGGGCTAAAAAGGGTAATAAACTTTGTATGGGGAAAACATATTAAATGAGCGTTTCAGCTTGAAACTTTGTATTTGTAGTCTTAAAAGAAAATAATTAAACATGTGTTTCATGATTTTTCGATATTCAACCCCCAAAGGGATGAACGGGTACAAATGTAATTTTTTTCAACGCCGAGGCAAAACTACTGAAGATAGAAACGTAATATTTTGACCGTGGCTTTCTTTTGTAACATATAGATCCGTTAAGTAAGGATTTTGCGAAATTCACCCCCAAAAGTGGTAAAAACTATTGTATCAACGCTGTATGTAACTTTTTTGTTTGTGGTCAGATCTCTTTGAAATTTCGTAAGATTGCTCTTTGTATGTAACTTTTTTGTTTGTGGTCTAATCTGTTTGGGATTTGATGATATTGGTCTTTGGCATGATATTTTACTAAGACTCTAATTCAACATTTTCTAAAATTCTATGTTTTAAGGGGTAAAAAGGGGTACTAAACTCTGTATGGGTAAGTTTTTTAAATGAGCATTGAGGCTTGGAACTTTTGTAAATGTAGTCCTAAAAGAAATTATTTAAGCACATAATATTTCATAATTTTTCGATATTCAACCCGTAATGGGATGAACGGAGGTATGAATGTATTTTTTCAGTCATCAGACTCATACTCATACTTGACCATTTTACTATGACGTGTTGTACATTTTTGGAATGGTCTCTTCAAGATCTTTATTTTAATACCAAACACCTTTAGCTGCAGCTAAGTAATAGACAGCCAAAATCATTATCCTTTCTTTTGCCTTCGCTGTAGTCGGGTAAAAAGGGTTTCGTTTCTATTTACTAATTCTACGCAAACGAAGTTGCGGTCACCAGCTAGTAGTTAATAAAACAGTTTACAATAAAATTATTGATACATGAACTCACTCGTATAAGTATCTGGTTAAATTTGCCTTCACAATGAAATAATGTTATTTACTAAGATGATATAGGGGGAAGTCCCGTAGCGCCAGACGGCATCTAGCGTCGGACACTCGTACTATCTCAACAAATGTCAATGTGATCTATTTATATATAGGTGAAAGGGATGTGGGGGAACATATCAATACAGGATCACGCTTCGCGATTTGCCAGTGAGGTGCACAGCCGCGGTGGGAGTGGTGGATAACTGTTTTTGGCGGGAAATCGTGGCGTCACGCACGTTCAAATGAGTATTACTGCTATCGTTTTATCTTTAATTGTTTTTGTTATTTGTTAATAAAGACAGTGTTTCATTATAATTATTATATCGTAAAAGTTTTTATTAAATACCTTAACAGTTTTAGTATAAGATACATAATTTTGGATATTCCCTGTCCTCTAGTTTCGGACACAAAAGTGTCCCTTACCACCGAACAGTTTATAGATTGGCTTTTTTATTCAGCATGTGTACGTATTATAATGATGATTGTTTGTTATTTTACAGGATAGAAGGAGGTAGATGTTTGAAAACGGAAAAGACAAATAACCTAACCAAGAGCATGTCAGTACATGTCTAAGCAGGATTCCGTAACTATAAACGCGTAATGTTTTTTTTTTTTTTTTTTTCAAATTTTTTCAAAAGTTACTGTCCGATTTGGTTCCGATTTTCTTAGCTAGCTAGAAAATTGCAAGTTTCTAAGTCTTATAGTTTATAAATGCCAGGGGGGGGAGGGGCAACTTATTAATCACTTTGGTTAAACCGATTACTAAAAATTCATCCCCACTTCACATGTACGGAAAGCCACCCCTAGAATAAAAATTATTATTATTTTATGATGCCAAATTCGAGATCTCTACACAATCTATGACTATACGAAATTTAATCCATTTATATTCATAACTACCGACACTAGAAGCGCGGACAGACATACAGACAGACAGACAGACGGATGAACAGAGCGAAACTATAAGGGTTCCTCAAGTATTAAGGAACCCTAAAAAGAAAGGAAAATGGGTTCAGCAAAGTTTAAAAACTGCAATGGACAAGATTAAAAACTACTTGTGTAGTGTGTTTGGACCACCACGACTTCAAGACTTAATTTTTTCTTACTAAAACTTAATTAACATTCCTATATTATGTTTACGTTGAAGTTGTATTTTTGTTATTTGATTTTGATTAGTGAAGTTAAGTAATTCATAAATAAATACATATTTCTCGATGTACTATTAATTTTATTTTCTGAAACCCTTATGTGTCCGCCACTAGGGGACTTCCCCCTACGTAAATAATTATTTACTTAGAAATTAGAAAATAAAGCTATATATTCTAAGGGTGAAATTGAAATCATTCGACAAAGAGGGTGTGTTCAGACAATGAAACTGTCAGACGTAAAACAAAATATACCTACTTAAAACTTTTCATACTAAAGTCAATCAGCTGATCTGATCTAATCTCAATAGTAATTTATTATCATTTTTAGTCGTGACGAGTCGGGGGTCGTTGTAAAAACAAAAATTTTGGTGACGAATCGAAGGAGTGACGAGTCGGGGGTAACTCTTGTAAGGAAAGACACATTTTTATTTAATTTTTCCTTAGGTAAATTGTTTAGATTTTTAGGTACAATCATCCCTGGTAAGTTATTATTCACATATATTCTACAAGTCATATATTTTGAAAACTTCCAAATTTGGAAATTTTCAGGAAGTTTTCAGGAAGTTTTCCTTAGAAAAGGAAACTTTCCAGGGAATTTTCATCTCTAATCCTTGCACGCAGAAGCTAATGTACAATGCTCTGGTTCGAAGTCATCTAGACTATGGCTCCTTTGTTTTAGAACCTTGCAACAAACTACCACTGAGGACTCTTGACAAAATTCAGTCTAAATCGTTGAGAATTGTTATTGGGGCCATGAGGTCCTCGCCAATTAATGCACTACAAGTAGAATGTGGGGATCCCCCACTTAGCATCAGGAGGCAGTATCTATCAGATAGATTTGTGTTTAAATTATTCCAACACTCATCTCATCCACTTATTGGTAAACTCCACACCCTTTCGCAGTTAGTAAGTTCTTCAAGCTACTGGTTGCATAAGGAACTTCCTTGTCTCTTGATTAGCTATCATACACTTACCCGTCTTCCTTGCCCTATTTTCCAATGTAGACTCAACCCCCTTTTTTCTACTCCTTATAATGCACTTACCCTTCCTCCAAGAGTGCTTCTAAATTTTCCAATTGATAAGGGCTCTTCCTTGGCTAACACGCAATTTCAACAAATTATTAACCAGCACTTTGAGGATTGGCTGCCTATTTTCACGGATGCATCTAAGCTTCTGGAGAGCAGCTGTGTTGGAGTGGCAGTATGGATTCCGAGGGTTAATGTTGTTCTGAATTTTAAATTACCTCCAAATTCGTCTGTATTCACAGGAGAAACCCTGGCTATTTTGGAAGCACTATCGTTTGTTGAGTCCCATCACCTCAACAAATCCATTATACTATCGGATTCCAGAAGTGCCCTAGAGGCCATCAGCTCCAACCAGTTCCACTCCAAATGTGGATTCCCCTTGGTCCTGAAAATAAGGCAGCTTCTCTTTAGGTGCCACACAGAAGGTGTCCAAGTGGTCCTGGCTTGGATACCAGGTCATAGTGGAATTACTGGCAATGAGACTGTAGATACTTTTGCTAAAGATGCTATAACAACAGGTGGACCAAGTCAATATAAGGTTTATTGCCAAGATTTAATTCCCTTAGCTAAAAATCACATGAATATCAGGTGGCAAAATGTGTGGGCCAGAACTAGTGAAAATAAAGGAAAACACTATTTTGATATTCAAAATAGTATTCCAGTAAGACCATGGTTTTTTAAATTCAAACAAGCAAGCAAAACAGTGTGCTCAACAATTTGCCGGATGAGACTGGGACATTGTTGCTCACCTGTTTTCCTAGCCAAAATTAGGATCAGGGATAGCTCCTTATGCGAGTGCGGCCTAGATGAGGGCACTCTAGACCATATTTTCTTCTCCTGTCCAAAAAATCAATCCTCGTTATATGATTTCCTCCCTCCTACAATTCCTCGGCCTATCAATTTTAAATCTGTTCTATGTTTTGTAAATACCCCTTTTATTCAAACTTTATGTACATTTATTCTAACTAACAAAATTAGACTATAAGGTGTGTGGTACTAATCCTATATGTTTGTGTTTGTTCTAGGTTTTAGTCTCTTCAATAGACTTTATTCAGCTCACCGTACCCTTGTTTTTCCATAAAACCAACTCATAAAGCAGAGTCTTCGCCTACACACTCTGACATTGGCGATTCACTAAGGAGCCATTTTAAAGGAGAAGAAGAAGAAGAAGTCAATTGACAATTGTCATTTCTGTTCCGTGAAGTGTGATTTGTGAACGAAAATTGCAATTTGTTTGTTCTTGTACGCAATAAATACGCAGGTCATATTACATTACAATAGCAATATTCAATATTCTTGAAAGTTTACTTTTTAAAGTCGAGTAAGTGTCTTTTAAACTTCCAAAATCAATATTTGCTTCATAATGCCAAAATATATACTTGAATAACACGTCACAAATTCGATAATATGTATTATATGGAAAGTTTGCCGGTAGGTTCGAGACAAGATGGAACTTCCGTTTGCCGAAGAACAATTGGCGCAGCTGAAGGTGTTTATTCAGGTTTGCAAGATGAAGCCGCACATCATCCAACATCCGAAGTTGTCGTTTTTCAAAGAGTTCTTGTTGTCGCTCGGTGTCACTCTTCCTACAGCTACGTTCGAGACGCCTGAAAGGTTAGATAAACAATGACTAACAAGACCGGGCTTTGCTCGGAGTTCTAGTAGTAAGTACGGAAAGAAATTAACAGATGAAGTAGATATTAAAAAAATATCACAACAATTAGTCTTAAGTACTGGGACTCGAACCCGAGACACATATTTGCCAAAAACACAAAAAGTATTACGCATCCATAGCTGAGCCACACTCATTGACAATTAATGACCAAAATTACTCTTATCTTATTACCCAATGAAAGGAAAAATATACCTACAGAAACTCAAAAATTCATAGTTTCCTGGGATCACACCTAATTCGATCGATTTTTCGCCTCCAAAACCCAGTGTACCTAAATTTCATAAAAATTGTTGAAGAAAAGCACAGAATGCAATGAAATAATTATGAACAAATTTACATTAGTTATTTAAATTACCACAACTGAAATTACAATTTAATACTTTTGTATGCGACAATAGTAGGTATGTATCAACAATCTTAGCCCTGAAGTATGTAGATTTATTCAAAGTCAAGGTTAATGTATTTTTTTTTAAATACTGTAGTGAATGTGTCTGTCTGTCATTTATAATAATATACACTACAATACTTTATTTAATAGGCACTAAGCAAAATACATGTCAAAAAACTTTAAACTTGTCAGAATGCCACGGAAAGTACATACATAGTATGTTGGGAAATAAATTATCAGATAGAATAAGAATGTCCACTATTAAAAAATACTCAAAAACAAAGGATGTAACAGAAACTATTAGCCTATAGTTGCATTGACTGGTAATAAAATACTTATATGGCTTCATACTTTATTGAGACACCCCTGTTAGGTGGTGGTAGGCAGACAACTGGCTATCGCAGGAGTGTTGTCTGTCCTCATACATACACAACACAATCAAATGAGCTGACAATACACTTTGATACTGTGAAATACATATATATTAAAAGGGTGTGGACCTGTCCATCTATTAATATTATGCACTACAAGACAACTAAAGTGGAAGTGGGCAGGCCACACTGTAAGAGAAAGAGATAAATGGTCCAACACATTGGTTTACCAGCCATATGAAAAGAAAGATAGGTGAAACATACAAAAGTTCAGTTGTCAGTCAGTTGCAAAAAACACTGCAGGATGAAAAAGGACCTTTGCCTGCAAGAGGCACACAAATGAGACTGAGGACCAAAGAGTTTTTAAGTGAATAATAATAACGACGACCTCTGTGGCTCAGTGGTTCAGCGCTTTGGTGCTCAAGCCGGGGGTCACAGGTTCGAATCCTGCCGAAGGAACAAAAAGTTTTTCTGTGTTCCTGGGTCATGGATGTGTATAATATAATAAAAATCTTAAATATATGTATAGTATAAAAGTATTAAATATACTTCCCGTTGTCTGGTACCCGTAACACAAGTTCTTCGGATACTTACCATGGGGCCAGATTGATGTGGTGTGAAGCATCCATAGATATTATTATTATTATAATAACTGTAACATGTAACAATAACATTGTAACACTGTCTGAAATAAAGGCTTATATTATTACACTACAATATACCTAATTGTCTTTTATAGTGATGAAAGTAAAAGTGAGCCCAAGAAAGAGACAAGCAATGCGTCGGCGACTAACGCCTCCTCCACACAAGCAGAGGTTGATGAGGAATCTGAACCAGAGTCAGATGTTGAGCTTAATATGGAAGGTATGTTATATTTTAATTATTTTACTAGCGACCCACCCAGCGTCACACGTAAAATATAAATCGAAAGAGAAATTTAATGATAACATAAACATTAATCACGTATCTTAAATTTCCAGCCATATTCATATAATCAAATATATAGTCCTCCTTTGTTGGAAGGCGGTTAAAAGTTTGAGGGGTCAGCTCACTAAAGGCGCTATTTGGTCAACATTTTTTTGTATGAAGTCAACATTCTTCTCTCTGTGTTCTGTGATTTTGATGCTGAAAACAGTACCTATTTTGTATACTTTATTTTTGTTCAATAGTAAAAAGTATAATATACCTAGTGAAAAACAGTATTTAATACAGTTGGCAACCCTAGAGCCAACACGCAGTGGAAGTAGCTTTATTTTATACTATGTAGTATGTAAAGATGATACTGTCAGGGTATCTAATTCTTAGCAGATTGACCATTTTCATAATTTGTTCGTATTATGTTATTAATATGATAATATACTGAAATGTTTTTGACAATTGTATTGTGTCTGCATGCCATCATTATAATACAAATAAATTATTATGAGAACACTGTAATAAATTCCCTGATAGAATCTGTAGTATAGTATATGATTTTACGATTTTAGATTTGTATATTATGATAAAAATATCAAGGAGCAACTGAAAATCACTTGTCTAGAGCAATGCAATTAGATCATAGATCATGTATAATGGACAAATAATTTTGATTGATTTTCAAGACTTTTATTGTGATTTATTATAACAGAGTGTGTATATTTTAAGAAAATAACATCATCTAAATCAGGGGTTCCCTAACTTATTTGGAACATTTCTCAACCTTTCGACCATAGTAGCTGTAGCCCGCGGCTCCGGCTGTACACTGACACACACGGAACACTGTACTTTTCAGGGATAAAAAGTATCATGTTTTAATCCAGAGCTTACACTATTAGTTTAAGCTCTGGATTAAAACATGATACCAAATTTCAACGAAATCCGTTCGGTAGTTTTTGCGTGAAATAGTAACAAGCTCTATTTATTGGTCGTATGACATATCAAGTAATCTAGAATGCATTCTCTCAGCGGTCGCAGGTTTTTGTGGCCCGCGCCCCCCTTGAAGGTCTCTGCGCCCCTCCCTGTGGGGCGCGCCCCACTGTTTGAAAACCCCTGATCTAAATGATTTCGATCAATCTACAACTTGGATACAACTGAAAGTGTCAATATACATACAAGATAATTTTATTTTAAATTCAAACCTTTATTATTTTAAATGTTAGTGCAGATTTCATCAAGCTGCAATCACTCAAATATAGCAGTCTGTTGCAGTAAAATCACTTCTGTTTATTAATTAAATGTTATTAATTTAAACATTAAAGTGACAATAAGAAATCAGTTGTGCTGTACATATTTATGTTAATTTAGGTGTCATAGAGAGTGATACCTACTGCGATCAGGAGATGGGTGATGAGAACAAGGAAGTGACGGACGACGAACGCGAGAAATCCGATGAGAAGAGATCTGAAGCGATGCGGGCGTTCTCCGAGCAGCAGTTCGATGAAGCCATCAGCTTGTACACGGAAGCCATCAAACTCAACCCACACAGTGCACTGTTGTTCACTAAGAGAGGACAGGTAAGTTGTTTTTTTTTTTTGCAATTCTAAGCCAGTCACACAAGCTTTCGTCCAGTAACCCCCCATGAAATGAGGCTTAATCATCATAGACAAGCCGTAGGTTCCTGTGTCCCTACTCCCTAGGGGCCATCCATAAATAACGTCACACGAATTTCACGACTTTTTACCCCTACCCCCTCCTTGTCACAGTTGGTCACATTTCTGAGACATCATGGACTTTGAATTATTTATAACTGGCATATATGTTTTTGTGGTTTTCGTAAATTAAGTTTATAGTTCGTTATTTAACACTTTGATAATATAATAGATTTTGAAATGTGACGTCACAATATTTAGGACCCCTCCCACCCCCTTCTCACACAATGTCACACTTCGTCGACCCCCTCCCTCCCCCTTAACGTGTGACGTTATTTATGGATGGCCCCCTACCTCCCTTGAGGCCAAAAGCATTGGCAGGTTTGATTTTCGATGGCAGTACTAGGGCAAGTTTGAATATCAGCGGTACTATGGAATCTGATGGGACTAGTATATTCTCAAAAACTTAAAATACAAATACTAGATTTTCTAATTTTCTAGATACTAATTAAGTATTGGTGAAAAGATAGCTGCCCGGACTGTCTGGATGGGCTTATGAATTTAGTTATTTGCTTATTAAAAACCTGCTAAGCGTGAGTCGGACTCGCACACACGAAAGGTTCCATACAAATTCTCGTTTGTTGTATGGAAGCCCCTTTATTTTATTCTGTTTTTATTTTGTTATAGCGGCAACTGTCTATACCTTCTATGAAAATTTCAATTCTCTGTCTATCATGGTTCATGAGATACAGCCTGGTGACAAACAGATGGACGGACAGACAGTGATGTCTCAGTCATAGGGCGCCGTTTTTACCCTTCGGACCTGAACGGAACCCTAAAAAACTCTAAAACACTGCACATGTCAATTTTCTTAGTAACTATTGTTCTGTTTATTTTCCCATTTCAGGTGTTCCTCAAGCAGAACAAACTGCACGCGTGCATCAAGGACTGCACGCGCGCGCTGGAACTGAACTGCGATAGCGCCGCCGCCTACAAGTTCCGCGGGAGGGCTTACAGGTGAGGTTTCTATGTAATAAGACCATCAAACGCCTAATGGTAAGTGGTGTTATCTCCATCTATTGAATCCGTGACATCATGAAGTTGCATTCGATGTCTTTTAAAACCAGTACAGTACAAATACATTCTTGATGTCGCTTGGGAATTGTCGTTTAGAATAGAATAGAATGATTTAATTTCCAAAAAATCACAATCTCTGCCTCTATGGCATGGAAATATTACAATGATAAAGGTCATGGGTGTTGCTTTATTTTTCTGCACTATTTGTTTTTTTTTTTTTAATTTTATCAACATAAGTACATATAATATATAACATAATATGTATGTTCTTAATGTAAATATAAAACGTATTTATAGACAAAACAAATTGACTGTTACACCAGTCTAGATAGTGACTATAAAACTATTAAATAAAGAAAAGAAGTAACTTAAATTACTTTGTTGTGAAAAAAAATATACAAATTATAACATTAAATAGTTCACAAATTTTTCTTAAACAAAAATCACTATCTAGACTGGTGTAACAGTCACTTTGTTTTGTCTATAAATACGTTTTATATTTACAATTTAAAATTAATTTAAATACGGAGACGATTTTAATTGTGGCAGTGGCGCCCTCTTATTTCGTTTTCTATACATTATACACGTATTCGGCATAATATGATAGTTGCCAAGGGACATTAAAAAGTGGTTGTAGTGCACATTAGTGGTCGAAACAAAACGCAAGCATTTTTTCATGTAGATAAAGTGTTTTCTCTCTGATACAAATGACCACAAGTTATGTAATTACTATAGTATTATGTCCACATAGTTGTTTTTATGTTTATATCACATAATGTTATTTTTATCAGCATACAATTATTTATATTTTGTACCCTTATCTTTCGATTGTTATTGTAATAATATCTACCTACAATACACAGGCATTATTATTTTGTTTTGAGAATATAATAAAATTTTTGGGTATGTAATAAGTTAAACATAGTAAAATCCTATTACTACTACAAATGTGAAAGTTTGTGAGGATGGATGAATTGTGGTTGAAAGGTGGTTCTCACGCAAAAATTACTGAACGAATTTTAATGAAATTTGGCTTAAAATGGAGTTTAGGCTCTGAATTAAAATATACATACATACATACATATATTCACGCCTTTTTCCCGTAAAGGGGTAGGCAGAGACCACTTTTTGCCACTTGCTACGATCCTTACATACTCGTTTCGCTTCGTTCACTTTCATTCTTACCATCCATTCCTCCTCTTACATTCAACGTAGAGAAGCGGCTCTCCATGGTCCGCTTTTCACCTTATATTAAAATATAGACTACATTTTATCCCGATTAAGTACAATATAATGTTCTCGTGGAATCCTATATTTACGTGGACGGGAGTCGCGGGGAAAAGCTAGTAGAGTATAAACAACAAATGAATTGAATTAAAAAAGTTATCTGTTTGAATTATGATTTAATGTCTAAAATGGCGGCAATCGGCAGTGATAAAAACTGTTAGGAGCCATTTACACGGGACTGCTTTCGCCGTGCGGCGAGCCGTCTGACAAGTCACCTCACCTCGCCGAATCGCAAGCCCGTTTACACGGGTGACTAAAGCAGCATACGGCTTAAGGGTCAGTCACACTGACGCAGAGTCGAAGCGACGCGTGACGTGACACGTCAAGATTTTGTCATAAAGACTATAAAAATATATCCTAAGATTAATAGTAGGTACGGTTCCCGTGAGATTTGTGCGCTAGTGTGAGCTGAACCTTAATCTTTGAATTTATATACAATGGAACCCCGGTAATCCGACAAACGTTTTGCAGGACAGTGTCGGACTATCGAATTTGTCGGATTATAGAGTACCTACTGCCTAATACCTCCTATAATCCGGAACTTTTTATTAAAGAGTATAGTAGTACAAGGTATTGTAATCCGACAAATTACAGATCCAATGATAAGATTCTATATGTTATATATATTATGTACTCTGAAGTACAAATCATACTTCATTATGTATGTCCGTCCGTCCGTTTCAGCCTGGTGACGTCCACTGCAGGACATAGGACTCCCCCATAAATTTCCAGTGCGACCGGTCGCTCGCGGCCTGTATCCACCGACTTCCTGCGACTTTTCTCAGGTCATCTGTCCACCTGGTGGAAGGCCGTCCTACGCTTCGGCGTCCAGTTCGTGGTCTCCACTCAAGAACCTTTCGGCCCCAGCGGGCATCGGTTCTACGGGCTATATGTCCAGCCCATTGCCACTTTAACTTGCTAATGCGCTGGGCTATGTCGGTAACTTTAGTTCTGCTACGGATTTCCTCATTTCTGATTCTATTACGTAGAGAGACTCCAAGCATAGCCCTGTCCATAGCTCTTTGAGCGACACGAAGCTTTTGAATAAGTCCCGTTGTGAATGACCACGTTTCGGCTCCATATGTCATCCCCGGTAACACACACTGCTCGAAAACTTTTGTCTTCAGGCACTGAGGAATTATGTATGTCAAATTTAGTAAATTAAACAACATTTGCATTATTCTTATTCTTATAACACAATAGAGACCTAAATTCAAACTATATATAGAGAGTCAAATTCAAACTAAGCAATCAGAATCAAAACTATACCCTACGCATCGAGCACAATTATATAGTGGTGATGCGTACAAGTTATAACTTGTTCAATCATGCATTTGCGAAGATTGTCAAAAAAATATTCATTATTAAATAATAGAGCATGTCGGATTACAGGGGGTGCCGGATTAGACAGGGGCCGGATTACCGGGGGTCTACTGTATTGTCATTTGTCATGTTTAGAATATCAAAATTTGAATGAGTTCTACTTAATTGTCATTTTCATTTTTCGCCTGGAAATGAGCGTGTGACCAGAATAAATTAAATCGACTATTCTGCAATTCACATAATATATCCGAGTTCTGCTAAATGTACCAAAAACTTTTAAATAGCGTTTTCGAGATTTAAAACACACCCCAGGGCAGAGCATACCAAATATAAGTACATGATGTTTGTTTTAAAAACATTTTTAAATTGTCTTCTAAATCTGAGAATTTTATTCTCCTGAAAACTAAATTTTTCAGATCGGCAATACAATCTACAAAACTCTAAAATTGTATTCTGAATCGCAGGATTTTGCTAAACCTGGCCACACTGCAGGGCGCCGTGCTGCGAAAGTCGAATCATACCCAACTTTGGCTTTGCAAAGTTTTCCAACTTGCCGCTTTTAGTCACTCGCGGCTTCGCCGAATTGGCACTTAGACGGTGGATTTTTAGTGTGCTGCGGAAATCGTGCGGCTAGTCACCCGTGTAAACGCTACAAAAGTTGGGGCTTGCTGCTTTAGTCACTTGCGGCCTCGCCGAATTGGCATTTACACGGTCGATTTTCGCCGTGCGGCTGAAATCGTGCGGCTTTAGGCACCCGTGTAAATACCCCATTACGGTTTCGCGACTTTCGATTTCATCCTACTATTATTATAAATGTGAAAGTTTGTGAGGATGTATGGATGGATGGATGTTTGTTACTCTTTCATGCAAAAACTACTAAACGGATTTTGATGAAATTTGGTATCTTAGTAGTTTAGGCTCTGGATTAAAACATATGCTACTTTTTGTCCCGAAAAAATGCAGGAACACTGCATTTTTTCGGGATACTGTATTTACGCGGGCGGAGCTGCGGGCAACAGATAGACGCATATAAAGTATGTTCAATATATTTCCAGGCTCCTGGGCAAGTTTGAGGAGGCGTCCCACGATCTGTGCGAGTCGCTCAAGATCGACTACGACGACCAGACCAACGAGTGGCTGAGCGAGGTCAAGCCCAACGCGGAGAAGCTGCGCCAGCACCGTCTCAGAATGCAGCGCAGGAAGGAGGAGAAGGAGGTAGGGTTCCCGCGGGAGATCTTCGGCACGAGTGGCTGGGCGAGGTCTATATCTACATTACGTACTCGAAGTCTCCAACATCTACACCTACATTTACAGTATTTTCTCCGCAATTTTTCCAATATTTCTCACCGTTCAAACCTTCCGTCCTTGAACTACCACAATTATTTCAAGACCAAAAGTATTTTTATATATTGTACTTGCGTAGATCTGGGTTAAAGTAAACCTTGGGTTAAAATATCATGCCTTCTCTATTATAAATACGAAGAACGAGAGAGGCAATGTGATATTTAATCCAGGGTTAACTTTTTGCTCAAGTGGGCCTAAGAAGATGAAATATTTTTTAACAATCAATCGTTTACTTTTCCAGCACCGCGACAAGGTACGCCGCGCGCGCGCCGCACAAGAGGCGCACGAGAAGGCGCGCAGCTCAGTATTTACGGACATGCCAAGCGGTATGCCAGGTGGAATGCCAGGCGGCATGCCAGGTATTTATTTACATTATTATTTTAATAAGCATATTGTTACGGCGCTTCAATTCTTAAAGTGTATAGTATATATTATATCTAGTATGTTACCGCCGCGGTGCTCGAATGTGTAGTGTTCTAGAAGCTCACGTTCACGAACTAACACTGTACCATTCTCACTTCGACTCGAAAGTTCTAGATTGTTCTATGTAGAAAGATCTACACAGCGAACTGTCAAGTAACGTGTGCCGGTAAATAAAAGGGTCGCCGCCGACAGTTCAGTTAAAGGCCTGTATTCACTTTGATTAGTGCGAGTGCTTAGTGATTAGTAGAAAATAATAATAATAATATCTATGGACGCTTCACACCACGCCAATCTGGCCCCGTGCTAAGTATGCGAAGAACTTGTGTTACGGGTACCAGACAACGGAAATATCTACACTAATATCATAAAGAGGAAAACTTTGTTTGTATGTTTGTTTGTTTATTTGTTTGTAATGAATAGGCTCAAAAAGTACTGGACCGATTTCAAAAATTCTTTCACCATTCGAAAGCTACATTATCCATTATCAAATTTTATTTTGGAAAAAAATAGGGTTCCGTAAGATATTTGGGTTTTTCGGACACAAGGTGTAAAAAATCAACCAGAAAAGTTACTTATTTTGCGTACGCTGCCTAAACTATAAAAGATAGAACCATAAAATGTTCTAATTAATTGTAGATCTTATAAATATCTACAAAAAAGTCCGCGACACACTATACCTATCTATGTCGAGTGAGGCACAACAACCATTTTTTTATTTAGAAATCTTGAATTTTTTTTGGACTACATTTAAACGCGTTTATTTTACTCATGTTATTAATCCTTATCAAAATAAATTATTTCATCACTAAGTACAGTTTATGTAGATAATATTTGGTCTTTGAATGATTAAAATTGGACGTTTGGTTTTGAAGTTATGGCGAAATTAAAATATTACGATTTCTGCTGCACGGCCCGTTGCGAAGTGGGCGTCACCAAGGCGGGGTGCGCGTGCGGGTTAATGTTTAGTTTAGTTTAGTTAAATAGTTTAGTTATTTTATAAACATCAAATTGATAATATCTTAAAATATAATACATTATAATATCTATACATCTATACAGTTAAATACAATTTAAGTGTCTGTTTGTACCTTCAAATTAACAGCTTTTTACACAATGAATCTGAAAGTATATTCGGTACTTACAATAAAATACATTTTTTTTAATTTTTGTCTGTCCGTCTGTCTGTCTGTCTGTTTGTTCCGACTAATCTCTGAAACGGCTGGATCGATTTTCACGGGACTTTCACTAGCAGATAGCTGATGTTATAGGGTCTAACATAGGCTACTTTTATTTTAGGGTTCCGTTTAAAAAAATAGGATTCCGCTTTCGTTAGTCATAAATAAAGTCGCGGGTAAATTTCAGCGATATCCCAAAGTATTGTTCCACGCGGACGAAGTCGCGGGCAAAAGCTAGTATTTAATACTTTTATACTATACACATATTTAAGATTTTTATTATATTATACATATATTTAATACACATCCATGACCCAGGAACACAGAAAAACTTTATGTTCCTTCGGCGGGATTTGAACCCGCGACCCCCGGCTAGAGCACCAACACGCTCAACCAACTGAGCCACAGAGGTCGTCAAATAGTGTGGACAGCGAGTGCGAGTGTTTAGTTGCAGTGATTAGAAGCGTGTTCTATTTTTTTGCGAGTGGACTGCGAGCGGAAGCGGGGGGCTTCCCCCTCACTCGCAGCGTGCCTGCTACTAAACACGTCTGGACATGGTTTCAAATGAATTTACTAAACAGAGCCACTAAACAGTATTGGACACTACTCGCACTACACACCTGCACTACACACTCGCACTCGCACTAATCAATGTGAATACAGGCCTTAACTACGAGTATTCTTTGAGTTAATTTCGAGCGATACTCCAAGTTAATAGTGCGATTACTAGTGTGATTCACAAGATCCATGTCAGTGAAATTCTGTCCAAGGGCACCGACAATTATGATCCAGGGATCATTCGATTCGGAATGACCTCTAAAAACTTTTTGAAAAATTTCAAGAGGAGGGGCTCGAAAAAAATTGCAAAAGTTATAAAAAAGGGGTATGGTTTTTTGAAAAAATCTCGGAAACTATTAAAGATATCTATAAAGATAGAACTCTATCACCAATATTTATTATTAAATTTTAGATGTGAAAATAGTGCTAAAAGCGGATTATGCGCATCCCGCGCGCGCTTACCGATAGTACGGAACCGCGCACCACTATTTACAGAAACACGTTCCGTTTCCATCCTTGCCGGAAGTTACATCGAGGTGTTTTCATCAGTAGAGATTAAAAAACAAAAATACATATTTTAAATCAACTTTATCTTCAGCTTTTAATATAATATATGATATCGCTAGAATACATCTTCCTAAGCCATGTACTAATGGAAATACTCCTTCAATGTCTGACATTAAATATGAGTCAAGTAGCCTATTGTTAAGCGTACAAGCACACGTTTTTCTTTATTTCAGGTATGCCAGGTGGAATGCCCGGAATGCCAGGTGGAATGCCAGGAATGCCAGGAGCACCCGACCTGGGGAAAATACTGTCGGAGCCCGAAGTTATGGCGATCCTTGAGGTAAGAAAGATAAGCACTGTCTTGTTAACTCAACCGGAGTGGAGTGGTGTGCATTTTTGGGATAGTTTATAATTTGCTAGCTATTTTTTTTTAAATAGTTTTTCACGGAGGAATTTAACACTTAAGTTCAGCCTGATAGGTTCAGTCATTGTTCCCTGTGTAACCTCCGTGGTCCAGTGGTTAGAGCTTGGCTCTCGACTCGGAGGTCGTGGGTTCGTTTCCCGCGTTGGAACAACTAAAAAGTTGTTTCCAAGTTTGGTTTGGACAATGCAGGATGCAGGCTGATCACCTGGTTGTCTGACAAGAGAGATGATCCATGCGTCGGATGGGCATGTAAAAAGTCGGACCTGGGGCCGTATTACGATCTTTTAAAAAACCTGGCAGTTTCCAGGCAATTCAATATACGGCCTTAAAGTGCCTGGTTCTTTTTTCGTATTACAACGACATTTCACTCTGACTGGATTCATCCTAGTTTGGTTCTCGCTGGCTGGTATACGAGCGTGAAACTGACGTACGGAAACGTCAAATTCAACTCAAATTTGACAGTTTGTTTTTTTATGGCATGCTCTTAGTAGGCACAGGGTTATTAAATAACAGAAAACTTGTACTGTCGGAATTATTATTATTTGTTACAATAATATTATGTATTTAAAATAATGCGATATTTAGATGATGTATTTAATGCGTTATGGGACATTATTTGGAACAGTATTTTAAAAGTAATGTATTTTAACTATAAATAGAATATGTATACCTATAGTATATAGGTATTATATAGTATCCCTCGGGAACACTGTATTTTTTCGGGATAAAATACTTTTTAAATATTTTTGTAGGCTACTACCTATATTTTAATCCAGAGCCTAAACTATTACCATACCAAATTTCATCAAAATCCGTTTAGTAGTTTTTGCGTGAAAGAGTTACAAACATCCATTCATCCATACATCCATCCTCACAAACTTTCACATTTATTATATTAGTAGGATGGTGAATTGCTTGGTGATTTTGGTTCTTCTCGTGTGAGGCATTATTTCTAGAAATTCAAATACATATTTGTAACTCGTCAGCTGTGCTCGTCAGCGTCACACATGATTATTTTCTATGAACATAATATGAATAAAACCTATATCTTAAACATAAACAAATATTCGCAATTATTTTAGCGATATTTTACGTTACTAGATTACCCAATATAATATTAAAAAAGAACACTTTAGAATAAACCAGTCAGTATAAGTTAATAATTTGTGGCGTAAACTGAACGGCTTTGTTTGACGTAAAGACAAGCCAGCTAATATCAGATATATTGTCGTAATACGAAAATACCATTCAAGTTTCAATGCAGAAGCAAGTCAAGTGTCACGTGACTGCTGACTGGCTGGCAATAGGTGGTCATAATAGGTACGAAAATGCAAGCCAGTTTGTTTTATGGCGTAAACTGGCTGGAATTAAGAGCTTGTAATACAGGCCCTGCGCCTCATCAGTCGTGTCGGTTATCCGTCCCACTAGGTTATGTTAGTAAAGCAAGAGAGAGTGCTTGGGCACTATAAAATTACTCCTGCATAGCTGGCATGGTTCTAATGAAACCGGCCACCGTCACCGCAAACGGTGTGAGGATATGTTATAATATTTTCAGGACCCTGAAGTGATGTCGGCACTCATGGACGTGACGCGCAACCAGGCCAACCTCTTCAAATACCAGGACAATCCCAAAGTGTTGGCCGCCTTCAAAACCTTAAAGGAGAAGTTCCAATTTGGTGAGTAACTTAGTGCACTCTCGAAGTCGTGGCTTCAATGTGTGAAATAAAGTATGAGTCGAGTGGTAGTTATCAATTATGTTACTAGTTATTAGATTCTTCACATTATAATCTTGTGTATAAAAATGGATTGCAATTCCAATGTCTCGCTAAACTTCCACAATAGGCTACACGACTACATCTAAAATATTAAGTTTCATTAATGTACTCAGAAATTTTGAGGCATTACTACTTTGTAAATATTTTTTTTTTGCTAAATTAGTAAACAAAACCTACATAATTAGTTTACTTACATCATATACAAAAACATTTATAGTATGAACTTAAACGCACAAATATCAGAGATATTTACAAATATGTTCCTGCGGCCGTGTATTTCATATGCTTTAACTTGGACGTGACGTCATAGCTATGTACGACTTTAGTATATATTATAGCGTTTTCACGGGACTTGCGAAATTTTGTAAACAAATCGCTGTACCTTAGAAAATATTGACTTTTGTTATACGATTTCTTCTGAGAAGTTACTCATATATTTTAAGAGTACTATTCATTTATGCAATAAAAAAATTCAGTCGTCTAGCCTATTCTTTCAAGACCAAAATTAGCCAAATCAGTCCAGCCGTTCTCGAGTTTTAGCGAGACATTGGAATTACAATCCATTTTTATATACATAATACCACGTTTTATGTAACGTCCTTCGGGAACGGGATAAAAAGTATCCTGTGTCCGTCTCCTGGTTCTAAGATAGGTCCCCACCAATTTTTAGTTAAATCGGTTCAGCCGTTCTTAAGTTATAAATAGTGTAACTAACACGACTTTGTTTTATATAATACTAGCTGTCCCGACACACGTTGTTCTGTCTTAAATATGAACATGAATGAATAAATGACTACATCTACAATGCAACCTACGCCCTAAGCCTACACCGACAACCTACACCTTTTCCAATATTTCTCACTGTTTCAACCTTTAGCTAAATCGGCCCAACCGTTCTCAAGTTTTGAGTTCCTCGGGAATAGGATAAAAAGTATCCTATGTCCTTCTCCTGGTTCTAAACTACCTCCCCACCAATTTTAAGCCGAATAGGTTCAGCCGTTCTTGAGTTATAAATAGTGTAACTAACACGACTTTCTTTTATATATTTAGATATATTATAGATATTATCATGGGGTACTCATCCCAACTTACCTGTCCGGTAGTTGTGGTATAGTATACGGGTACGCGACCCCGGCTTCCCTAGCTATTACTGTCCTATGCCTTGCCCTCCTGGGCGGTAATATCCTACATTTCCATATTTCCCACTCTAACTTACCAATCTTCCTTTCCACACCACCTATCCTTCCCTTTCCCTATTCCTACCCTCTCTACCAATCCGTGGAAACGCAATGGATAATAATAAAATTAATTTAATTATCCAAAATGGCGGCGATGTGGTTCACCACCCATCACGTCTCGTTTCTCGCGGAGGTGAAAAGCGGACCATGGAGAGCTGCTTCGCTACGTTGAATGTAAGAGGAGGAATGGATGGTAAGAATGAAAGTGAACGAAGCGAAACGAGTATGTAAGGATCGTAGCAAGTGGCAAAAAGTGGTCTCTGCCTACCCCTTTACGGGAAAAGGCGTGATTATATGTATGTATGTATGTATACAGGATGTCCCAGAAGTCGACGTCGTCCCTTCGAAGGCTGATAGAACAGCTCATGACTCACCAGAATATCGTAATATGACCTTAGTAAAAAATCTTTAGTTTTCGAGATATTGGCACTTTTAATAATTTCTTAAAAATTACACCTCATGTCAGTTTTTAGATTGCCGCAACTACAATTTCCCGTATTGTGGGATACAAATTTGTATTGCGGAATCCTGACTAGTTCTGCTATTGACCACGGTTATAAACAAAGCTAATAGAGTTTGAACTTTGTAGAAAAAAAGAAAACTTTTCCCTAATCGTGATTTCAAAAACTTTTTCTCCTAACTTTCACTATCCATACTGAACAAAAAATACACCACACTAACCTGGGTTGTAACTTTAAAAAGTTGCTCATTTTATGTAGTTTTTAAAATAGTAAAATAGTTGCTATTAAGCTACGTCAAAATTTTTTTTTGCTATTTTAAGTGCACAGAGAACACATTTTGAATGTTTTTCTTTAGTTAGAATTTCGAACAAAAACACTCGTTACATTGAAATCAGCCAGATGTTTACTTAAAAATTGTACGTTGAAGTTAATTAATTAATTAATTAACTTAATTCATGCTTACTAAATTTAGAAACTAAACAGAATACAAGGATTTTTTTTAAACTGTAAGGAGAAATGCAAAGAAGGAGAACACATTAATAATATCATTTAATGAGTTAGACTCATTAGAGTGAGAGTAGGTGACGACACGCACGTCTTTTGTTTGTTCTATACATGAGTTTGTTTATTAGTTACAAGTACATTACGCTATTGATGTGCATCGTTTTGTTGTTTTCTTACTTTTAACGGATTTTGCATTGTAATCTGGACTTGAGTACCTTAACCTTTTGCGATACAAATTAGCTGCAGCAGCACCGTTGCCTCTGTATTCCCCGTAAATGTAATGCAGGTTAGCATACTGATGTATAGTATACGCCATAATGACTGGTAGTAAGACGCGTATCACAGAAACATAAAAGTCCAGAAGAGAGCCATGTCAGTTCTTTACTGTCTCCAAACACACTTAAGTCCGAGTCACTAGGCAAACGAAGTTCAAATTACAATGCAAAATCCGTTAAAAGTAAGAAAATAACAAAACGATGCACATTAATAGCGTAACGTACTAGTAACTAATAAACAATCTCATGTATAGAACAAACAAAAGACGTGCGTGCGACCTATTCTCTCACTCTAATGAGTCTAACTCATTAAATGATATTATTAATGTGTTCTCCTTCTTTGCATTTCTCCTTACAGTTTAAAAAAAATCCTTGTATTCTGTTTAGTTTCTAAATTTAGTAAGCATGAATTAAGTTAATTAATTAATTAATTAACTTCAACGTACAATTTTTAAGTAAACATCTGGCTGATTTCAATGTAACGAGTGTTTTTGTTCGAAATTCTAACTAAAGAAAAACATTCAAAATGTGTTCTCTGTGCACTTAAAATAGCAAAAAAAAATTTTGACGTAGCTTAATAGCAACTATTTTACTATTTTAAAAACTACATAAAATGAGCAACTTTTTAAAGTTACAACCCAGGTTAGTGTGGTGTATTTTTTGTTCAGTATGGATAGTGAAAGTTAGGAGAAAAAGTTTTTGAAATCACGATTAGGGAAAAGTTTTCTTTTTTTCTACAAAGTTCAAACTCTATTAGCTTTGTTTATAACCGTGGTCAATAGCAGAACTAGTCAGGATTCCGCAATACAAATTTGTATCCCACAATACGGGAAATTGTAGTTGCGGCAGTCTAAAAACTGACATGAGGTGTAATTTTTAAGAAATTATTAAAAGTGCCAATATCTCGAAAACTAAAGATTTTTTACCAAGGTCATATTACGATATTCTGGTGAGTCATGAGCTGGTCTATCAGCCTTCGAAGGGACGACGTCGACTTCTGGGACATCCTGTAGATATTAGTTATTACAGCCGAACGTATAACCGTAAAAGTCGGTTAAAAATGCAGCGTCACGTCGCATCGCGTACCGTCGCGGTGTGTTGCGGTGTGTTGCGGTGTGTTGCGGTGTGATGCGGTGTGATGCGGTGTGATGCGGTGTGATGCGGTGTGATGCGGTGTGATGCGGTGTGTTGCGGTGTGTTGCGGTGTGATGCGGTGTGATGCGGTGTGTTGCGGTGTGATGCGGTGTGATGCGGTGTGATGCGGTGTGTTGCGGTGTGATGCGGTGTGATGCGGTGTGTTGCGGTGTGATGCGGTGTGTTGCGGTGTGATGCGGTGTGATGCGGTGTGTTGCGGTGTGATGCGGTGTGATGCGGTGTGATGCGGTGTGTTGCGGTGTGATGCGGTGTGATGCGGTGTGATGCGGTGTGTTGCGGTGTGATGCGGTGTGATGCGGTGTGTTGCGGTGTGATGCGGTGTGTTGCGGTGTGATGCGGTGTGATGCGGTGTGTTGCGGTGTGATGCGGTGTGATGCGGTGTGATGCGGTGTGTTGCGGTGTGATGCGGTGTGATGCGGTGTGATGCGGTGTGATGCGGTGTGTTGCGGTGTGTTGCGGTGTGTTGCGGTGTGATGCGGTGTGATGCGGTGTGTTGCGGTGTGATGCGGTGTGTTGCGGTGTGATGCGATGTGTTGCGGTGTGTTGCGGTGTGATGCGATGTGTTGCGGTGTGATGCGGTGTGATGCGGTGTGTTGCGGTGTGATGCGGTGTGTTGCGGTGTGATGCGGTGTGTTGCGGTGTGATGCGGTGCCCTGAGTTATTTTGATACGCTACCCATTTTGATAGAAGTTCGTTGTTTGTAAAAATATTTCTTCTCGCGGTTTCACTATAACTTGTAATATATAATATATATGTATAATATATAAATAATATATAGTAGTAATGTATAATATAATATACATTTATAATGTAACAAAAAATAATGTTAAAATTTAAATTATAAGCAGGAATATTCGGGCCGCATCGAATAGTCTTTCGAAATTTGTCAATTTCACTAGTTATATTACAATCTAACGGTTTCTACAATTGTACGGTGACATATATATTACATTTCAGACGCCGAAGGTGGTGGTCCCCGCATGCCGGAGCCGGCCACAGCGGACGACGTGGGTCTCGACTAGAGTTACGGACAGGAACATCGGAAGTCCGGAACATAGTATATCATGTCCGGAACATAGCTTGGCTGAACGTTGATCATCACTGAGACTGTACTTAGAGAGTTTCGGCTGGGCCCTGGGTATTCATGATCCGGAATCCGTAAAGCTGGGGAAAATTCAGAGCACTGATGAACTCTGCGCTCATACAATAGAGCTGAAAATCGAACACATAAAATATCGAGTCTAATGTCAATCTATACTAATATTATAAATGCGAAAGTGTGTCTGTCTGTCTGTAACCTCTTCACGCTTTAATCGCTGAACTGATTTTTATGAAATTTGGTATAGACATACTTTGGGTCCCGGGAAAGGACATAGGATATTTTTTATTCCGATAAAGTAGTGTTCCCGCGGGATAATGTATTTACGCAGGCGGAACCTCAAGCAAAATCCAACGTCATATATGACAGCACGACACTCGACACTTCATTTTCAACTCTATTGTATTAGCGCAGAGTTAGAAGTTTTCAGTGCTCTGAATTTTCCCCGGCCTGCCGGATTCCGGATCATAGCCGGCCCAGCCTTAATGCACTATCGGCCGAATACTGACGCGTTAATCAAAATTAAGAGTCCTCTTATTCACAGGCTGTCGCTGTCTTTTTTATTAATTGCCATATCATAAATCAAAACGTACAATTAATTACATTTTGTCTTGTAGTCATAAAAAAACATATTATCCCCGTGGTTCTTCCCCTTAAAATTTTGACTTTTTTGTCATTACAATTTTTGCTGTCTCCCGCTTTGCTTGGGGAGGGAAACTGGAATACTTCCTACTCCTACAATCTTCTGATTATTTTCGTTGCGGGTTCCAAGACAGATTTAGCATGTCCCTCAGGCACCCCTGAGATCATATCAAAGGGTTTTTTTGTGGTTGGGTGCCGCTGTCGATCCTGGTGGGTAAGTGTGGTGGGCCAATTGTCCGTATTACAGAGGCTGTCGCTGTCTCTGCTAGCCGAAATGACAAGGACAGCATGTGACTTGAGCGTCACTTAATTTCACTATCGTTTCAGAATTCGGCCGTTATCCTAATAATTATTCAGTAACATTCTAAACCGCTAGTAGGTACGTAAGCAATATTTTAGCAAACACTAGCGAACATATCAAAACACGGTACCACCCATACAATATAAACGTGTCACGTAATCCTACTGGACTGTGCAGAAATGTAAAATACATTATACATATTTGTTATTGAACGCGCTCTGTCAGTTCTGAAGATAACAATAATTATGTTAAAGAATATTGGAATTTCTTGTAGCTCTAGGACTGTGCTCAACTATCACTAAATTGTCTAGACTCTAGTCAAAAGATTGTAAAATATGTGTGGAACTTGAAACAAATGCTACGACTACTTATAAAGGTGTGTAATGCCCTTTACACGTACAGCTTTACACGTACGGACCGCGGGAGACAGCATGCGCCGCTCTAACCCGCGCTCCAAGACGAACGTGTAGATACGCGGGGCCGCGCACTCGGCTAAATATGTAAGACGCTGGCTGTTTAATCCGTGGACGCAATTTTCGCAGTTCGTAATTAGTACGACAGTTCGATCCGCAGTCTTAACCGCACAGATCCATGTTCGTCCGAACTTTACGTGCTCAGGGTGCTAATAAGCAGTGGAGAGGGTGCGCGAAACTTATGCTTAGCTTGACCACCAAACACCAAACATAATATGCTATAAGAAGCATAAGTATACGGCTTACGTATTACGGTCGAATGTAATTGTTCCACTGTTTGTTCTGCTTGTGTCAAACCTATTATAGATGCTCCATTCAGTTGTGCGTGCGGCGTCATGTGTGCGTAACGTATAAAGCTACGCACACATTATGCCGGGCCGCAGCGTGCCGGGGCGGAGCGCAAAAATCCGCTCAAATCGCGTTCATACAATTTGTATGAAGTATCGCACACTGTGCCGGGCCGCAGCGGCTCGCATTATTGCGAGACTGATTTGCGTCCATGCGATGCGGCCCGCCCCGCCCCGCTGCGCCCCGTCAACAGTGTGCTATAGCAAGTGGATTTGTTTTATGCAGATCCTTCTTTATTATTTCAAGTAATTGAAAATATCGATCAGGAGTCATCTGAAAATATCCCCAAAACAAAAAGATATTCGCCGAATACCTTTCTATTGGCACAAATTGGATGTATCCATATTTAACGTTTTTTTTTACGAACTTCTTGTCTATCATTATTATTTAGAAGAATAATCTAACATCAGTAAAAAAAAAGAAAGTTCTTCGTCAGAGCTATCCATAACGTTAGTTGCACACAAATTCTGGCAGTATACTGTACTCAAAATCCGTCAATGCGCTGCGACCCGGCCCGTCACCAGTGTGCTAGGTTAGCATTTTACGCTGCGCTCCGCCCCGGCACGCTGCGGCCCGGCATAATGTGCGCGTACCATTATACGTCACTCACACATAGCGCTGCGAGCACAAATGAGTTAAACTATCTACCAATAATTTCTTCGAGTTTATCCATGAAAGCATTAATTATTATTGTCCTTGATATTTGGTAAGCATTTCAAATGCGCATTTGTTATAACTTGTGGATTGAATCAACATTGCAGAATATTCCGTTTATTTTTAATTTCGTTTTATTTAGCATTTACTATTTTTTTTTAATCTTTATAATGTGTCATTTCTTTTAATGTTATATAGGTTGCACGTGTTTTCTTCTTTTGTGTAAAGCTGTGTATGCTTTTTAATCCTGCCATAAGAAATGAGTCTTATTTTGAGAGAATTACAAAATTAGTTAAAAAAAAATTGCAGCCTATTTTCACAAATTAGCCATAGGTATGTTACAATAATCTATATTTGGAATTGTTAATAATATGCTATTTTCATAAATATAATATGATAGTATAAAAAAAACGTCTTATTTAGGCTATCATTTAATATAATATATTAAAAACAATTTTTGTTTCATTTCAGCTTCTTAAATGGGTTATTGGGTGAATGGATGGGACATTTTTAAAAGGGTGTTGATACAACAGTGTAAAGCATAAAAAAAAACGTTTTAACAAATCTATCCTATAATAAAATTATAATAATGTACACTCAAACATCATTGACACGTCCCCAGCGCAGACGAATCTTTCTCTCGTGCAGTTTCAGCCAGGTCGGCATTCCCCGAGGTAGGAGCTGCGCGTTCGGGAACTTGAGCGGGGGTTCTGGAGCTTTAAACGGATCTTCGTCCTTCAGTTTCCGTAGGAGGTACTCTTTGTTGATCTGCTTTGGGTCTCTATACTTGTCCATGTATAAGTTGAAGGGTTTCCTGCGTGGAAACCATTCCTGCGGCCTGGTGTATGGTGTATTGAAGTCATATTCATAGACTGAAATAATGAAAAATATGTTACAAATATTGCATTTGGGAACTGGAATAAATTGCAAAATGTGATCATTCTTGGCGTTTTTAACAGTTTCTGTGCGTGTGGAACCTGCGTGTTCCAACAGTGTATGTTGTGGAATACAGTTTACGAATGATCATAGTTGCTATAAAAGAAAAACAACGTTTTTTTTTTTTCAATTTACTGAAACACATTAAGTACCTACTTATTAATACATTCAATCCTACTTAATGAGAAAGTTTGTGAGCATTGTACAGTTGGATGGAATGTTTGTTACACTTTCACGCAACAGGTACAGTACATTGATGATTGATGAAATTTGGTATGGTATTAGTTTGAGCTCTGGATTAACACATACACTACGGCCGCTGTATCTTGACGGGTCTGAACATAGGCTCTGCGAACTTTAGCGCATGTATAACTCGCGAAGAAAACTGTTATTGTATTATTTTTATATACCTATGTACTAATAAAATTTCCCAGTCAGTCAGTCGAAACGAAAGGAGTGTGTTGTAGACGTCCACGAATTATTACTAGTTTCTTCCGGAAATCTCAGTTATTTTGTGCAAAGACCATATCAGGAATACGGAATAACATACGCGGCATTGAAATCACAATAATTAAAGAGGAATTTGTGGTGAAAAATCAAGAAAAAGTGACAAAAAGTGGTGTGAAAAACATAAATACATATAGTTATAGCTAGCACAAGTCAGTGAGTGTCAAATGTCAAGTCATTTCATCTGACAGACCAACTTCCGACAGATGACAATTAATATAGTGTGACAAACACAAAAACTGGGTTGCCAACAATAAATTATAACCATAGATTTAAAAAAAAAGAAAAAGAAATGGATAAACAAACAGAAATACTGCTATCAAAAATGAACGAACAGATAAACAAAAAAATGGATGAACTGGCAAATGAGTTCAAAAAACAAATGACTACATTGGCTGAGAGCTTTAACAAAAACATCGCATCCACAATTGAAGGTAAACTGCATCCATTAGTAGAAGAAAACACTCAACTAAAGAAAGAAATAAAGAACTTAAAAGAAAAAAATTATCACCTAGAGAAAGAAGTAAGGAAAAATAACTTAATACTACATGGGGTGCGAGAGACCGAAAATACCAGCAAGGAACTTATGGAAATAGTCTTAAACACATTAAATGAAGCCGGAAAAACTGGCACACTAGAAAACTACGATAGATGGGAAGTTAGCGACGTATATAGATTGGGAAAGAAGTCGGAAGAACGAAGTAGACCAATACTAGTAAAATTTACTCTGTCGTGGAGAAAAACTGAAACCCTAAAGAATAATAAAAACTTCGCTAAAGGCATCTACTTTACAACTGAAGACTTCCCAAAGGAAGTTATTGAAATCAGGAAACAACTGATATCAAAGAAACAAGCAGAGATCGCAAAAGGGAATCATGCTATCATTAGATACGACAAATTAGTTATAAAAGGAAAAAACACACAAGACAAAAACGACAAAAGGAAAAGGTCACCAACTACTTCCCCGGCGCAACAAGAAGGCAAGAACAACGGAGATTCAGGACTAAGGGCCCCAAGCAAAATGAATAAGACAGATAAAGTAAATGCGTTTGAATATATGAACCGCTTCAAACAAACTGCAAATGACAAAACAAACAACACACAATAACAATTAAAAATCACTAACAGACGTAATATCCCCAATCCGGCCGGTCACCGTGGGGATGCTGGACCACCACCCCCTAGGAACACATCCTCAAACAAGAAAACGAATAATAAAACATACTATGTCGCCACACTAAATGTCAGAACATTAAAGACTGATGAGAGACTAATAGAACTAGAAGAAGCTATAAAACTAATAAAGTGGGATATTATAGGTCTCTCTGAAGTGAGAAGAATAGGAGAAGAGATAAGAGAGCACGATGAACACATTTTTTATTTCTATGGAGAAAAACAAGGCATTTATGGAGTGGGATTTCTAATAAAAAGGTATTTAAGAGAGAAAATAATTAGTTTTCAAGGTATATCCGACAGAATTGCAATACTGAATATAATGCTTGACTTTAAGCAACCTGTGTCAATTATACAAGTCTATGCACCAACGGAACAAGATACTAAAGCAGCAAAAGATAAATTCTACAAAGAATTAACAGAACTAGTACAAAATACATATAAGCAAACTATATTGATCGGAGACTTCAATGCTAAGATAGGAAAAAAATCAAACATTGACGAATTCATATTAGGAGACTACAGTTATGGACAGAGAAATGACAATGGAGGCAGACTCATAGATTTCTCTTTTTCAAATGATTTTAAAATAATGAATAGCTTTTTTAAGAAATCAATGTCAAGAAAATGGACGTGGATGTCTCCTAATGGCAAAGACAGAAACGAGATTGATTTTATACTTGCAAGAAATAAACAGATATTCAGTAATGTTGATGTGGTGAATAAATTAAACTTTATGTCAGACCATAGAATGGTAAGAGGAGCTATAATATGCAAAAATGCTAATTCAAGAAAACATATTGTCACTTCAAATATAAATAGAACAATGACAACAAAATTACAGCAGAGTGCCCTACGTGAACTAGACACCACACTTAACGGAATCGACGAGTACAAGACAATACAAAAAAAATATGATTTCCTAGAAAAATAACTTTTAAATCTTAACAAATCAAGGCTTGTCAAAAAGGAAAAGGAAAATAAATTAGGCGAAGAAGCAATAAAGTTGATGAAAGAGAGGAATTTATTGCTACAAAAAAGAAAAGATAATCGTCAAAAAATAGCAAACATCAGCAAGAAAATCCAAGAATCGATAAGAAAGCATAGGAAAAGCGAAAGATTAAACATATTAACACAACAAATAGAGAAAACAGGAGGAATAAAAAGAGGTTTAAAACAACTAAGAGAATTTACACAATGGATACCAGGAATAAGAATTAATAATAGAAATAATAAACTGACTTCAAGAAGAATATCAATAGTAAAAGAGGCTACGGTATTCTATAAAAAACTATACACAAGGACCGACAGAGAAGAAGCAACAAATATAAAGAGAGAAGCTGATTACGAGGGAGTGCCTTGCATATTAGAAACCGAAGTCGTGAAAGCAATAAAATCACAAAAAAGTGGCAAGGCACCTGGAGCCGATAGAATTTCAAACGAATTATTAAAAGAAGCAATTAATGTAATAACCAAACACCTTACACGCCTATTTAACGATATATTAACAACCGAAAAAATACCAACTCAATGGACAAGATGTACTATTGTGCTCTTACATAAAAAAGGGAGTAAAAACGATATAAATAATTATAGGCCATTAAGTTTAATGTCCAGTATATACAAAGTATTCTCTAAAATAATGCTCGACAGAATAACAAAACGCATAGAGGAGAATCAACCCAGAGAACAAACGGGTTTTCGCTCCGATTACTCCACGATAGACCACATTCATGTCGTTAAACAAATAATTGAAAAGTACAACGAATATGGGCAGAGTTATTACATAGCATTCGTCGACTATAACAAGGCCTTTGACTCGCTAAGCCACAATTATATATGGAAAGCACTTGAAAATCAGGGCGTAGAAAGTAAATATATAAAAATGATTGCCGAAATCTATAAACATTCTAGTGCAACGGTTAAACTTGAACAACAAGGAGAAGAATTTAGCATTCAACGTGGCGTTAGACAAGGGCATCCACTTTCTCCTAAAATTTTCATAGCTGTGTTGGAAGACATATTTAGATGCTTAGACTGGGAGGAAAAAGGAATAAATATCAACGGAACTAACCTTAATCATCTAAGATTTGCGGACGATATTGTGATATTTGCTAGAAATCCAAATATGTTACAAACTATGCTACAAGAATTAGACATCGAAAGCAGAAAAGCAGGTTTAACAATGAATGCAACTAAAACAAAAGTAATGACAAATGCAGTAAAAATAAATATAGAAATAAGTCAAAACGCTGTGGAATATGTAGATGAATATATATATTTAGGACAATTGATATCGATAAAAGACCAACATTCAAAAGAAATTGAAAGGAGAATAAGCAATACGTGGAAACGGTACTGGTCATTGAAAGAAATTGTTAAAAATAAGGAAGTACCAATGCCAGTAAAAAGCAAACTCTACAATACATGCATCTTACCATGTCTTACTTATGGTTGCCAAACTTGGCCAGTCACGAGCAAAATTAATCAAAAGTTAAGTGTTTGCCAGCGTAATATGGAAAGAAGCATGCTGAATATTAGATTAAAGAATAAGTGGAGAACTACAAAAATAAGAAAAGCAACAAAGGTCATCGATGTTCTGCAAACAATCAGGAAACTAAAATGGAAATGGACTGGTCATATTATGAGGTCCCAGAAACTGAAATGGACCAGAGACGTCATGGAATGGTATCCCAGAAATGGAAAAAGAAAGAAAGGTCGCCAGATCAAACGATGGGAGGATGATTTACCTAAAGAATGGAGAAGGATAGCTCGGAACAGAGAAGAGTGGAAGAAACTAGGGGAGGCCTATGTCAAGGGACAACCTGACCAATAAAATAGTTAGTGATGTGATGTGTTATTAAGTTTAGTAGTTAAGCAAAAGAAAACTGTTAATATTAGAAGTAATAATGTCAAAATATGTGGTCAGTGAATAAAGGCTTTTATTATTATTATTATTATTATAATAAAATTTCCCTAATACAGTTGACCAATTAGTACAAATAAAATAAATCCGAAAACACTTAGAAACAGTTATTGTGCAACCTTCTGCGCGAAGTTCAGACTCGCCAAGATACATCGGCCGTATTGTACGGGAACACCACTTTTTATCACGAAAAAGTAGTGTTCCCGTGGGATTTGGAATACTGTATTTACACGGGCGGAGCGCGTGCAAACGCTAACAGCTAGTCCTAACTATAAGAGAACATGTATAAAGATTACAGAGTACACATGGCAAAAGTGAGTTTTAAGTAAGTTTCCTAGTAGGCGCCTTATGTAAGTTACGTCACTTCAAAAAATTATTTAATAATTTTAAACCGTCTAGCGCGTTTTGAACCGTACTTTAGAAAGTTAAGTTGATAATATAAGAATTAAAAGTAGTTTGCGACAGATGGCGTTACATCCAAAATTGTGTCGTCGTGCAACCATGAAATTTCACTCTCAAAGTAGTTAATTCAACAAGTCCTTACCAGGTTCTTTCTGTTGTAAGATTTCATGGAAGAAACTTTTGACCGTATCATCCCAGTCACTTTGGTAGAACGCAAGACCTATTGGAGTGATGTCATCTTGGTATTTCTGGTACCAATCTCTGGTGACGAATGTCCGCCCCTCTAGTGTGGGTGTTGTTACTGAAAATAATTCCACAATTTATGTAAACATTTAATAAAACTACAAAAAGGCAAAAGGTCTGTTTGACAATCTGCTGATAAGTGTCAGATAGTTTTGCATGTCTCTGTCGCTCAAAGGAAGCAGCAACAAAACTTCAGAATAAGCTATCCGACACTTATAAGATTAGCGCCCGTCTCACGTACAGTCCTGACCTGACGGGAATAGCACGCGTCATTCCAACCCTCGGCCTCGCTCAGAACTGAACATGAACACAACCGAACGGCATGTCAATGACATCACATTTTCCACAGTTTGAACGTATTTTAATGTACTCTGTAAGATGCTCAGTCCAAACCATAGCTCATATTATTAGTCGTAAATGCACAACAGACCAATCAGCAGTCCAAATCAGGGCCTTTTAAAGAAATCCTTTCTGAATTATTGTTTATTAATACTACGCCAATGTGCAAATTGTTTGTAACAACTCAGATTTAAGTTATAGCAGTGTAATAATGGTTTCTACCCTGTTTTAGAGCATTTTTAGACCTTTGTGGCTCAGTGATTAGCATGTTGGCGCTCAAGCCGGGGATCTTAAATATAAGTATAGTGTAAAATGTGTGATATATATTTCCATTGTCTAGTACCCGTAACACAAGTTCTTCGAGAGCTTACCACAGGACTAATGAATAAGCACGGTTGAAGTCGAAATAACGCTTTTTATGATTTTACCTCTACAGTGCCAGTGAACACGCCTAGCATGCTACGTAATTTCATCCTGCAGTGCCATCTCAACCAAAAATACAAAATTTATATGACAACTAGCTGACCCGGCAAACATTGTTTTGCCTTATAAATTAGGTATGGAAAATAGATAGTAGCTGATTCTCAGCAGGTCTAAAAAGGCCACTTGCGCAATATCATCGCAATATTGCTATTTGACACTAAACCAATTCAGCTTGTAAATCTGTCAAATGAATGCATTTCAGGCAATTTCTTCATATGAATTGTATCCAAATCATTTGAATTGCAATTCAAGTGGCTATTTTACGATCCCTGTCATCTTTCATACAGTAATTCATAACAAGAATTGAAAATGAATTGCCAAAACGGCCTTTTTCGGCCTGCAGACCTACTGAATACGCATATAAGATTTGGTAAAAATCGGTAAAGCCGTTTCGGAGGAGTACGGTAACTAACATTGTGACATGGAAATTTTATATATTAGATATACAGAACTCACCAGTAGGAACATCATAAGACATTTGTTTGTTTTGTTTGTACAAAACAAATACATATCTGTGGTAACCGGTGCCTTTTAGTGGGAATGGACGTAAATATTCTGCTATCACATCACCCTTTTCCACTTGATTCCCAGGTATATTAGCTACCAGCCAGTGAACAATCTCCTTATCATTTTCTGATAAATGTCCGTCCAGATTTGTGAGAGCTAAAGTCCATAGTGTGTTAGGGTCAGACTCGTAATTGACAATAGGCTTTTCTAAGGCTTCAGCTGGCTTTATTACATTACCATAGTATACTGGTAAGCAGCTATCGTCTTTGATATCATAAAAAATGTCCAAATTCAAATACGGTGTAAAGTAACCTTCTCCATAGAGATGGTCAAAGATTGCATAGTGTTCAGCTATCTGTTGCTTATGTTGGGGACCCAAAGTCAGTAGCCAGTCTTTCTTTGCCTGATCTAAGTCAAGTTGCAGTTCACATTTGCGTGCTTTCCTCTCTAATTCCTTATCATTCTTAATATTCTTCAAGTGTTCAGTTCTTTCCGCACGACTTAGTACTTTTGGGTTTCTAAAAAAAAAAGATTCCTACTGAAAGCATTTTGTAAAGAAAAAAGTTTGTTTTAAATCTGTTACAGACAGAATAATCTTTAAAATCCTCTGTAGCTTCTCAAAAAAAATCTGCATTACTTCTAAGCACTATGGGGGTACAAATATTTTATTTCCAAAACATTTTTTTGTAAATGATTTGTTTGCATTGAGTAGACTCCGAAACTACTAGACATTAGAGTAGACCGTGGAGAAGGACACAGGCTACTTTTTATCATGGCAAAATGTGCGGTTCTCGCAAGATTACCTTTAGCGCGCACAAAGTCGGGGGGAACATCTAGCCGTTTTAAAAAGGGAAAGGAATAAACTTACTTCTCCGGAGGGAAACCGATGTCGATGCGAGTTGTGTAAAGTTCATCTTTATAGTTCAATTCGTCAATCCTTTCCTTGATGGTTCTACAATATATGGGAGGCTTACCGCGCATTCTGTGAGCTGCACGAATATGTTGCAATTGAATGTTATGAAATTTCCAAACATTTCGAATTGTATTCATCGTGCGAGCTACTTAGATCAATGCGAGCACAAAATTGATAACTTTTGTATGATGTATGTAAAAAACAATTGCATTGAATATCGCTTTTATCTGTTATATGTCTTTAACTTAATAAGTCCATAGTTCATAAATAATTAATAAATCTAAATTCTGCTTGTGTAAATGCGAAAACTTAAATAAAAACTAAACATTTTTAGAGGATAACCTAAAAATCACAAGTGACAACTGACAGTTTTTTTTTAATATATGGCGTCGGCTTATAACCATTTGCCAGTGTCAATTTTAAAAGGTATAGCGCTTAGAGTACTTATTATAGTGTGCTGCGTGAGGGCATTAAACTATGTACATTTCTATAACAATAATCAAAGGCATTAAAAGGTAGTTGATATATACCTAAGCTACGTAACGGCTTAATAAACCATCCCTAATATTATTAATAAATGAGAATGGGCGTCCGACTATCTATTACAACATAGTGTCACTATCGTTTCATATTTTGTTTGTAATATTTCGATTACGGTTACGAATAGTTTTTTTTTAGATATCCGATAGTTTTTGTTACGGTTACGGAAGAATCTAATGGCCACATTATATTTAAGTTAATTGTACCTACTTACCTACATCATTGATTGAAATTCAAATAGAAAATGTTTCTTTAATATACTAAAATATATAAGGTTTGGTAAAATCAATTACGAATACTTCGGGCACGTGATCTACTGCTTATGTAAAGACGTTTAGGCAAAAAAAAAATTAAACCCGTGTAAAAAATATAAAAACTAAAATTATTAAATTAAAATATTGCAAGAAATTAATTCTTTTGCATTAAGCGTCCGCGCGCGACAAGGACAGCAGATGTTGCACGACAGAGACAGCGATACATATTTGATATTGCATACACCAGGAAAGGTCATTCGAGTTCATATCTGAACAGCTGTTCGCGCGTGGTCGATATAATACATTAAGATGTAATTTCCTGCAACATAATTTAATTTTGTATAAAAAAATCCATGAGTTTCAATTTTTTTTTGCCTAAACGTCTTTACGTAAGCAGTATATGACGTGTACCCAAAGTTTCCGTAATTGCTTTTACCAAACCTTATAGTGGCCGTTTTAGACCCGCGTAGTTCGATATAGGCAGGCCTGTCCCACTCCCCGTGTAGGTATTAAAAATGTAAGTACGTGCGGCGGCTTCCTTAACCCTTTCGGTTCGGCCTACGGCTACAGTTCTTGGACTGAAACTTAAAATATGAATCTTCACGCGTTAGAATGTTGTAAAATACTTATATTGAAATAAGATTACTATAAAAACTATCTAGACTTTTTCTAATGGCTGTAATCTAGACTTTTAACCATGGGACAATATGTCCCATCAGTCTTGAAACCCATTGTATTTGAGTAGGTTTTCCATATATTTTTTGGAAATATTATAAATTTAATTTTATAAATGAAACAATAATGTTATATTTACTATTTATTGAATGTAATTAAAAAATATTATGTCTGTTTAGTATTTTAAGACAATAAAAAAGTATATGAATTAAAAAAAAATCGGGAGCAGAAGGCAAAATACTGAGAGAAGATATGGGCATCAGTAAAGGTGAAATGATGCAAAACAGTTTTTACATAAAAAAACTATTACACGCACTACATTTGGTTTAAGTGCGCGTATCTTTTTTGTTTTTTGTGTATGAAACGTAGTGGAACATATTATAAGTTATACTTCGGGGGTTTGTCCTCGATATTAGTATTCGTTTTTACACTCTGTAGTATCGCTCGTATTCGTTACCACTTAGCACATTTCAAAGACAAAAAAATGTTTTTTCCCCTTCAGCTTCCCGCCATTTTTTCCCGCGTTATATCTCTGGTTTCCCCTTCTGCCTGTAGCCTGAAACTCACTAGAACCTTCATTCGCTTTTGTGCTTACCACGAACGCACTGGTATTAATTTAAAAGTATTTAAATAATTTATTTGAATTTTATTTTTAAAATGCCAAAACGTAAAAGTGAAAAATCGTTAGATTATATTGTTAAAAAATTAAAATGGATAGAAGAGGAAATTAAAAAACGACCACGTCGTTCTCGTTATAGACGATCATCTTCGTCCTCAAGTAGATCTTCATCCACATCTTCGAGTTCAAGTGAACAAAATGGTGAGTTATTACTCCTTAATAACATAGAAATGAATAAAAGGCATTCAGGGAGTCTGTAGGATTATCTCGCCGCCTTAAAACAAATGCGTTCAGGGTAGTCGGAAGGACTACTCGCTGCATTACTGCTTTAAAATATTGCATTCAGGGTAGTCTGTAGGACTACTCGCGCATTATTAAATTATTGCATTTAAGATAGTCGGAAGGATTGTTCGCGCCAAAATAAATTAATGCACTCAGGGTAGTCTGTAGGACTACTCGCGCATTATTAAATTATTGCATTCAGGATAGTCGGAAGGATTATTCGCCGCAAAAACGAATTAATGCATTCAGGGTAGTCTGGAGGATTACTCGTCGCATTAATTTTTAATCCGATATCCTGTCTTTGTTTTAGATCAAAACCTAACTGAAAATTTTGAACAAATAACTGAAGATAATTTAGCTATTCTATCAACTTCCGGCGCACAAGATCTTGTTGTAGAAAAACAAAGTAACACGGATTTAGATCCAGTAATTCTTGAAGTTCTAGGTGCAGATCCTAGCACTATTACAAATTACGGACCGGAAATAAATACGGAATTAGCAAGTAGATTGACTTATATTTTATCATCTGGTTTAAAAAAAGACGAACGGGTTGAATTTTCAAAAAAATATCTTATACCTACCCGAAAACTGTCAATTAATAGCGGCACCAGAATTAAACGCGGAAATGAAGGTAACATTTTCTGAAATATCTAAAAAACGCGATAAAGCAATAGAGTGGCGGCAAAAAAGCATTGCAACGGTTATTGCTTGTTTGAGTCACGTAATCACGTCAAAAATAAATTCAAGTGAATCGCCAGACCAGGAATTTTTACAAAAACTTGTTGACGCTACCCGTCTTTTATGTGACGTACATTATAATGATTCCATATCGCGTAGGACTTTTGCATTATCAACTGTTAAAAAAGAACTTCAAGAACAACTAGCTAATACTAAGATTACAAAATATTTGTTTGGCGATAATCTAGGTGAAACTCTTAAGGTAGCTAAGGCGGTCACTAAATCAGGAACCGATTTAAAAGACCAGCAAAAAAGTTTTGCGGGGCCTTCGTCAAAAAACTGGAAAGCGACGCCTGGGAAGCGCAAACAATTCTCAGGCCCGACGTCATCACGTCACCAGCGATCGGTTCAGTCAGCCAGAACCACATCGCGGAATTACCCGCCCCAGAAACCACCTCCGAATCAAGGGAACTCCTGGAATGCGTCGTCACATCGGCAGCGATTGACACGAAAGCGGTAAACGAGATGGCCTGTGAGGTAGGCTATGCTGGTCGCTTAAGTTTTTTTATTAAACAGTGGTCAATGATAACCAAGGACCGTACAGTCTTGTCGTGGGTTAACGGTTATAAAATAACATTTAATAAATTCGTCTGCCAGCAAGCTCCACAATATACAGTAATTAGATCTGAATCAGAACAAATTCATTTTGATTGCGCAATCAATAAATTAAAAGACATAGGTGCTATAGTAGAATGTGACCATTGTCCTGGCGAATTTATATCTGGTGCATTCCTTATTCCAAAACCTGACGGCACAAGGAGATTTATATTAAATTTAAAGCAGTTAAATAAGAATATAGACACTATACATTTTAAAATGGAGGATGTTCGTACGGTTTTAAAATTAATATCTAAAAATGATTTTATGTCTACTATAGACTTAAAGGATGCTTACATGTTAATAAAAATACACCCAAGTTCTAGGAAGTATTTAAGATTTTGCATTATCCAGGAAAATAATAAAAAATGTATTTATGAATTTCAAGTTTTACCATTCGGCTTATGTACGGCACCTTATATCTTTACTAAATTGTTAAAACCGGTGTTTAAAATACTAAGATCTTGTGGATATTTATCATCTTGTTATTTAGATGATATTATTTTAATAGGTAATACATACGAAGATTGTGTTCTAAATGTAAAGACAACTCGCAATTTTTTACAAGCCTTGGGTTTTATTCTAAATTTAAATAAAAGTTGTCTAAATCCATCCCATACTTGCAAGTATTTAGGTTTTATTATAAATTCAAAAGATTGGAATCTTAGTTTACCACAGGATAAAAGAATAAAAATTAAAAAGGAACTAACTAAAGTTTTAAATATTAATCGTTGTAAAATTAGAGATTGGGCTAAACTCGTAGGCCTCTTAGTTTCAGCATGCCCAGGTGTGGAATATGGATGGATGCATATAAAAGAATTAGAAAGATGTATATATTTAAATTTAGAAAATTACAATTATGACCATTACATGGACATTCCAAGCTTTACAAAAGAAGATATACTATGGTGGCTAAATTCCATAAGTAATTCTGTATTAAAAATTAAGGACAATAATTTTTGTCGCGAAATTTATTCTGACGCCTCAACAACGGGATGGGGGGCAGCCTGTGAGGGTCAATCGGCAGGAGGACAATGGTCACAGTCTGAAAAACAACAACATATTAATTATTTAGAATTACTAGCTGCTTTTTTCTCATTAAAAATATTTGCTATAAATTGTTTTAACTGTCAAATACTTTTGAGGATAGATAATACAACGGCTGTTAGCTATGTCAACCGTATGGGTGGGATACGATATCCCACTCTTAACAAAGTCACCAAAAGCATTTGGCAGTGGTGCGAAGAAAGAAAAATATACATTACAGCAGCATATATAAAATCTGCAGATAATATTGTTGCAGACAGAGAATCGCGCAAGGTGCATCCTGATACAGAGTGGGAGATCTTAGATAAAGGTTTTAGACTAATAGTATCAACATTTGGCTTACCGAATATAGATTTATTCGCAAACCGAGTAAATAAAAAATGTAAAAATTATGCATCTTGGCAATTAGATCCGGACGCAACTGTAATTGATGCGTTTACAATTGACTGGTCAAATTATTATTTTTACGCCTTTCCCCCAGTAGCGTGTATACTAAAAGCCTTAAGAAAAATAATTAATGATCAAGCTACGGGTATCATGGTTGTGCCAAATTGGTCATCTCAATCTTGGTATCCCCTCTTTACAAGTCTAGTAGCTTCAGACATTTTAGAGTTAGATCCGAGCAATTTTTTAATACCAAATTTCAGCAACAAAAACATCAATTCGACTACCCTGGTTGCCGCAGTGTTATCCGGGCGGCAATGATTAGTAGAGGCGTTCCATCATCAGCAGTGGATATAACGATAGCATCATTATCAGAAAACACTTACAAACAGTACGGCGTTTGTATTAAAAGATGGTGTGAATATGCACATGCCAATAATATTGAATTGTTCAAACCATCAATTTCAATGATTTTAGATTTTCTCACAGAAGTTTTCAATAAAGGTAATCAATATAGCACAATAAATACCTATAGATCAGCCCTGGCATTAATCTTTGGAGATATTATGCGTAATGAAATTTTCTCAAGATTCTGTAAAGGTGTATACAGACTTAGACCATCACTACCAAGGTATAATGTAACGTGGGATGCTAATGTAGTTTTGAACTATTTAGGATCGTTACATCCTAACGATCAACTAACTTTAGAAAATCTTACAAGGAAATGTATAACGTTATTAGCTTTAGTAACTGCTCACAGAGTACAGACTTTATCAAAGATTTATTTAAGTAATATTATAATGACCGAAAATGAGATTCTTATTAAAATTACAGATTTATTAAAAACTTCTCACCCAAAACGAACACAACCCATTTTACATTTACCTTATTTTGCAGAAAAAACTGAGATATGTCCAGCCAAAACGCTATTAGCGTATTTAAACAAAACATCTGCCCACAGAAAATGTGATAATGTTTTTATTTCATTTAAAAAACCATATAATGCTGTATCATGTCAAACATTAAGTAGATGGATAAAAAATACGTTAAGGGATAGTGGAGTTGATGTGTCTGTTTTCTCAAGTCACAGTACCCGTCACGCTTCAACTTCGTTAGCTTATAGACGAGGAGTTAATTTAGATGTAATTCGTACTACAGCGGGTTGGACAGGCAACTCCACTTCCTTTGCTCGTTTTTATAATAGACCTATTATTGCTGACAGTCCAAATGATTTTGCTATGTCAATTATGAAGAGTACATAAATGTGTATTATTCGATGTATTTAGAACTTTACGTTTGATTTAAGATAATGAATATGAATAATGAATAAAGCTTGTGTTGTGTAATAAAATGATATTTCTTGTTCATGCTCTAAACATCTACAGAGTGTAAAAACGAATACTAATATCGAGGACAAACCCCCGAAGTATAATTATTGATTAAACGAACTTACCTTTAAGTGATGTTCAATCAAAATTATACGAGGGGTTTGTCCGAAGATATTAGATCCCACCCACCCTGGTTCTCAGTGGATAGCACCCAAATAAGAAATATCATTTTTCTGCTTTGAACTAAATGAAGGTTCTAGTGAGTTTCAGGCTACAGGCAGAAGGGGAAACCAGAGATATAACGCGGGAAAAAATGGCGGGAAGCTGAAGGGGAAAAAACATTTTTTTGTCTTTGAAATGTGCTAAGTGGTAACGAATACGAGCGATACTACAGAGTGTAAAAACGAATACTAATATCTTCGGACAAACCCCTCGTATAATTTTGATTGAACATCACTTAAAGGTAAGTTCGTTTAATCAATAATCATCACTGCCAACAGACTCATCAAAAGAGGTCTCATCGTCATCATCATCATTCAGAAAACTACTAATTTCATCTTCTCACAGCGATTTTTTTATAATTTTGCGTTTTGAAGACATTCTGAAACAAGTACACAATCATCCAGAAGCAGCAAAAGCAGTATTTTCATAGAAATTATAAATCCGCATATAGCAATGAAATCTCCTTCAATCTAAGGTTAAGTAAGTTTAAAAAGGACTGATGGGATCCAGTGTCCCAAAATCAAAATTGTGTTTCAAAATCCCAATGTTTTGCAAAGAAAATACCGTTAACATAAATTAATTGGCTTACAGAACGTAATAGATATAAAAACTTACCTGAAAACAGCCTTAAAACAATTTAAATCTTTTATCAAAAGTGTAACGTCTTTTCCGTGTCCTTTATAAATTACCACAGACTAAAAAATAATGTTGCCAGCCAAAAACTACCATTATCAATGTATAAAGTGAAGATCCATTTACGATATGGGATGTATAATCCCATTTATAAAGTAAATTTAAAGCCTCAGTCCTCACTTACATATCCATGGGATGTTATGTCCCAACAGTCATCTGAAGTATGGGACATATACATACCAACAGGTCCGAAAGAGTTAAACGGGCCAATTACGAGGGACTCGCGCGCGAGCAGTGAGCGACGTATGCGTGAGATTTGTTCGTCACAATGTTTTATGGATTGGATTTAATACCTTACAATCTGTGCATATAATATTACGATAGGTACTGTGTAAGTTAGGTAAAAATCACCCGGCCAGCTATAACTATAATACCATATAACATAATGTATAACAATATTTAAAAATATAGTTTGAGCTACTACTGCTACTGCAATTACTTGATAACCAATATTTAGTGTTTAGGTGTTGGCTCCACAGTCCACTTGAACTATCTGTTCGCGTCTTATGTTATTCCGATGTGATACGATTTGAAGAATCATTTATTGACAAAAGTACCTAGTAGTACCTAGTAGTAAATATAAATAAAAATAAGGCGGCGTGATTCAACTTCTTCGAGTAATATCAGGCCGTGAAGGTATAAAAAATGCTTACGTTTACGCATAAGTATGTATATACTTATAGGTATGCGCAAATTTATTATAATAATATCTATGGACGCTTCACACCACGTCAATCTGATCCCGTGGTAGTTCTCGAAGAACTTGTGTTACGGGTACCAGACAACGGAAATATATTTAACACTTATTTAAGATTTTTATTATATTATACATATATTTAATACACACCCATGACCCAGGAACACAGAAAAACTCTTTGTTCCTTCGGCGGGATTTGAACCCGCGACCCCCGGCTTGAGCACCAACACGCTCAACCAACTGAGCCACAGAGGTCGTCAAATTATTACAGTACTATTAACACCTACCTTAGGTTTATTTGGAAAGCAATTTGTTCAGTAAAGTACAGTAGGTAGGTACTAGAAAGTAGGTAAAAAAAGTTGTAATTAAATATTAAGAAAAAATATATATAATACGTATAACCGCCTCCTTTTTTGGAAGTCGGTTAATAATTTTCTAAAATGAGACAACCCTAATGTCATTAGAAAGGATAAGAATTACGCGATAGAAAGAGACGCAACTTCTAGGTAAATATAATCGTAGGTAATCAAGCGTTGTGTTAGCTGAATTGAACCTTATCGCATCGCAGAAAGAGTCCCTATTTCTTCTAACCATTTGTCGGAGTGGTTCTTCTGTACCTCTAGGTACTATTATTTATTCTGTGATATAGGTAACAATAAAATTAATTACCGATTTATTCCTTTCAAGTTTCGATTTAAAATTATTATTATTTTAAATTTCGTACAAGATCGATACCGTACCGTCTTTTGTTTATTAAAATATGCGAATACGAGAATTATTACGAGTCGCTTGTATTGTATGTCATATTTGTTTTTGTACGCATCTATTCTTTGACCGTATCGACAAATCAGCAGTTCTCGGTGCTCGGTTTGGCTCGGTTCAACAAGCTTTTCGGTGTTCGGTGTTTTTTTTTGTTGTACTGACTGCTGAATAGTGACATGTTTAAATGTCGGTGCGAGCTCAAAGTATTTTATATTTAATCATTTAATTGGACTAAAAATAATGTTTAATATAAATAAAAGCATAATTAGTGAAGTAGAAGGTGATTTATGTTAATAAACCTAAAGAAAATGCGTTTATGAGTGCGGATAATAGCGCGTGTACATTTTAGTTTTCAAAACAATTTTCAATAAAGGGACAATATAAGGAGCCATTTACACATGGCGAAAAGTCACGTACTACTATTTTTATTGTAACTATGTGAAACCAGTGCAAATTGTGCCTCAAATGTAACTGAAGTGTTTTGTTTTTGATATACGGTGATTATTTTAGTGAAAAATGGATAGTAAAATTATTCAGAAAAATGCAATGCAGAAAAGTGCGGAGTTTACTTTCACTCCGCCACCGGAGGCGCCTGTATTTGAGCCCACGGCAGAGGAGTTCGCCGATCCTTTGGGATACATAGCGAAAATTAGACCCGTGGCCGAAAAAACGGGCATATGTAAAATAAGACCTCCATCACGATGGCAACCACCATTTTCATTAGACGTGGATAAATTAAAATTTGTTCCGCGGATTCAAAAAGTTAATGAATTAGAAGCCATTACGCGACTTAAACTTCTGTTTTTAGAAAAGATTCTAAAATTCTGGGAACTGCAAGGTTCTCCCTTAAAAATCCCTATGATCGAGAATAAAACTTTAGATTTGTATTGTTTAAAATTCTGGGTTGATGAAGAAGGTGGATTCGAAGCATGTAATTCTCCAAAGAAATGGCGTAAGATTGCGATCGCAATGGGCTATAGTCAAAGCGCAAACACTATGAATTTCCTCCGAAGCAATTACGAAAAAATATTACTACCTTATGATATTTTCGAGAAAAGCAAGGCGGACATTTTGAAAACTGTAAAGAAGGCCGAACCCAAAACCGAAATTACCGACATCGTAAATGTGCATAATTTTAAAGAAATATGTGTAGAGTCCATTACTAAAATAAAAACAGAAAATGTTAAGGACGAAAAGCCACACACAAGCATCAAGAAAACTAAAACGGGATCTGACATCAAACCCGATTTAGACATGAACACAAAACTCACAGAAAGTGAAGAAAATGCAAGACATAATAGGGAACTAAAAAGACTCGCATGCTATGGTCCAGGTCCCAAAATGCCAGGGTTGAATGATGAAGAATTCGACATCACCAAATCCAGAAAAAGACCCAGATATGATTTAGATCCCCTGGCCACATATGTTTGTGCTATTTGCCAAAAAGACAGCAGAGATGACCTGCTGTTAATATGCAATGGGTGCTCTGAAACATATCATACTTTCTGCCTAAAGCCACCTTTGAACTCTGTCCCTGATGGTGATTGGAGGTGCCCATGTTGCATAGCAGAGGTGGTCCACAAACCCGCAGAGGCTTTTGGATTTGCCCAGGCTGAAAGAGAATACACCCTGCAACAATTTGGTGAAATGGCAGATAAATTTAAATCTGATTATTTCGGAATGTCTGGACACTTAGTGCCAACAAATGTTGTGGAAAAAGAATTTTGGAGAATAATTTCTTCAGTTGAAGAAGATGTTACAGTAGAGTATGGTGCAGACTTACATTCCATGGACCACGGCTCGGGCTTTCCAACTAAGTCTTCAATAAATTTGTTCCCAGGAGATCAAGAGTATGTAGATTCTGGATGGAACCTTAATAATTTACCAGTGCTGGAAGGGTCAGTTTTAAGATTTATTAATGCTGATATATCTGGCATGACTGTGCCCTGGATGTATGTAGGAATGTGCTTCTCTGCATTCTGCTGGCACAATGAGGATCACTGGAGTTACTCTATTAACTATTTACACTGGGGTGAAGCAAAAACTTGGTACGGGGTACCGGGTGGCGGGGCAGAACTATTAGAAACTGCTATGAAAGCTGCAGCTCCTGACCTCTTTAAATCACAACCAGATTTATTACATCAGCTAGTCACAATTATGAATCCCAACATTTTGATGGCTGCCGGTGTGCCGATATATAGAACAGATCAACAGGCAGGGGAATTCGTTGTCACATTTCCTCGGGCCTATCATGCAGGTTTTAACCACGGCTATAACTTTGCAGAGGCAGTCAATTTTTCTCCTCCCGATTGGTTGAAAATAGGGCGGGATTGTATATCACATTATAAGAACCTAAAGAGGTTTTGTGTATTTTCACATGATGAACTGATATGTAAAATGGCCCTGGAAGGTGACCGCCTCGATTTAGAGACTGCCCTCGAGACACAAAAGGAACTCGTTCATGCAACTGAAGAAGAAGGGCGACTGAGAGCTTTGATTGCTAAAAATGGTCTAAAAAATGTGAGGAGAACAGCGTTTGAGCTTCTCGGTGATGATGAAAGATTGTGTGAAGTTTGTAAGACAACATGTTTCTTGTCATCTGTTTCTTGCTCAGAATGCAAACACATGGCCTGCCTGCAACACGCTAGTTCGGAGAGTTTTTGTAAATGTGCACTAGAAAAAAAGACTCTTTTTTATAGGTATGATATGGACGAGTTACATATTATGCTGCAAACCATTGATTTTCGTGTAAATAGTTTTGATAAATGGATGACAGATACAAAGAACATTTTGCTACCGACAGCACCGGATATTGGAAGACTGCAGAAGTTAAAAGTTCTCGTAGACGAAGCAGAGGAACTGAAAATACCAAAATGTTCTCTTTTAACCCAGTTAAAAAATGAGTATACACAAGCCACACAAAATGTTGAACTGATCGTTATTGAATTAGATGACGATTAAAACTTTTTTTAGAGGTGGTGTTCAGTACAAAGGTTTGTCGGTAAAGTTGTGTCCTTTAGTTTGATCACTCTAGTATAAGTTATTCCACTAGCATAATCACAAGTTAAGGCAGCTTTACTTTTATTGTAAATGGATGTAAACATTTTTGTGTTCAAATTTTGAATAAATATTATAATTTTTCGTTGTATTAGAGCTAGCTGTATCCCACCGTGATTGTGTAAATAGTAATTTTCAATTATTTAAATATTAAGTGACATGATTGATGGTAGACTTAAAGCGTAAAAGAAATGAATGGATCTCAAAATTGTATAAGACAAACACAAAACTTACATTAGTAAGTTGCATACCTAAGTATGTAATGAGGAATGATTATAAGGTATTTTTTTACAATTAAGGAAAATCATCTCCGAGTATTATGTCCTCTAATCTTTTTAAGATGTTTTCTATGATCACTTTAAAAAGTGCATAAACTAGTTCTATACTGAGAATTTCTACATTGTCTTACTACTATGTAAATGTTATCAAAAATAGTGTATGATTAAAAATATTTGGTAAAGTGAGTAAGAGGCTATGCGTTTAGTGTTTATTCTTGAGTTAACAAGCTATAATAAAACGTAGCTATATTATATTTATATGGACTTGTGTGGTTGACACTTGATGATAACATATTCTTAACTTATGATATAACATGGAGTTAGTTATACAATTAATTTAGTTTGCACATTTTGTACAGTACAAAACAACATATATAATTCCTCTACTGAAACCAGTAACTATGTATGTACAACTATCCATGCTATTATGAAGAGAAAGCCATTGGGAGTTTATTTTTTATTATTATTATAGCCTGTTGTTCCAAACTGATTTGTTTTTGGTTTGCTATAGTTTATGGTTTATATTATGTCCCCCATTTCGCTGTGCCTTTTGGCATAGGCCTCCTCCAATTCTTTCCATTGTGAGCAGTCTGTGGCCACTCGTGTCCAGTAAGGTCCAGCTGTAAGTTTGAGGTCATCCTTCTTCGGATTTGACGCCCCCTGTTTCTGTGGCCAACCCTCGGATACCTAAGGGTAACCTACTTGCTCCATCTATTCGTGTTGCTTCTGAGCATATGGACAGTCCATCTCCACTTCTATCTGTCTATATGGCAAAGGATCTTGATCTTAGCTCTCAGGTCGATGTGTTTATGATTCTATCGCATTTCTTGGATAGTGGATAGTTTTTGTCTGAGCTCTTTTGTTAGGGCCCAGTCTTACAGCCGTAACTTATGTATGGTAAAATACATGTGTCAAAGGTTTTTCTTTTGAAGGAGTTTTTTACCCACTTTTTAAAAAACGAGACCACAAACTAAATTAATATTAGATTGAACGAGTTTGAAACATATTTAATTTCCCGTAATTATTCTAAATTCAGATCCATGGAGAAGTGGTGATGATTAATATAAAATATCACAGTATTTTCCCCACCTGCAGATACGCGACCTATGCCGTCGTTAACCAGATGCAATAACGTTTATATCTAACCTAATTTGATTTATCTTTGGTCACCGTGGCTATGTTCCATAATAGAATTCTCCATGTCCTTTAGCGTAATATATCTTAAATTATGTTGTTGTGTAGTTAGTTTTATATATATTTCGTCGTATATCTTTCCAAGGTTCTGTGTAGTGAGGCGTCACGTCGTCAGACACAGTTGCTCTACTAGTCGATACTAGCTTGACTTTAGTCTAGCAATTAATGTCAGTAGAAAATTTTTATCCCCCTTACTAATAAAAATATTTACACAACTTTCTCACTTGACAGACAAATACAGCAACATTGAATGTTGATCAGTTGTGTAAATATATTTATTAGTATTTACACAACTACTAATAAAAATATTAGGGGGTGTATGTATAACATAATATTTAAAATTGCTTGCCACATCATTTGCCGAGTAAAAATTGCTCAAAAATTAATTTCAATCAGTATGTAAAATGCAAGTTTTTTAATTTTTTTCTTATGGCATTAGACAAGTTAGTAGTTTTAGCATGTTGCGTCAACATTTTCACTATATTTTATGCTGTAAAACATGATTTATTGTAACCTACCTATTTGTTAGTAATGACGCAACTACTGAGGTACGATTACAATCGGTAAGGTAATTTGAAACTAAACCATTGAATGCAGGTTGCGTTCTGTCTGCTGGAAATATTTGCGTATTATAATAATTATGACAATATGACCTGGAAAGTTAAAATAGTACCTATTGGTACCTACATAATATTATGTAATTCAAAGTCTGGGCGCTAAAGAAATTTGTTCATTGACACTACTATTCCTACTATAAGGGTCAGTACACACCGCGGCGACACGCGACAATACGCGGCGCTGCATATTTAAGGTAGCTATTCAAAATGGAACTTTATCCACTACACTACAAGATACACGTTTCATATTACATTAGTCATACACTGTACATACGCTGTACAACGCGGTGCAACCTGACATTCTAACTCTGACAATCAAACGTGTATTTTCGTTTCGTTTCAGTGTATTGACCCTTAGGGCGATAACCGCCATATATTGTAAACTTTTGTCGTCATTGTACGGCGCGCACGTGGTACGAGTAGGTATAGTGCGGTTCAAATGAGAATAGGATCGAGTCGGCGCCATATTGTTTCGAATTTAGACGGTTACGATAGTTAAATTCATGTTTAGATAATTGATTACTATATAACATTCTTATTTAATTTCGATGCAAGACTTATATTTATATGCACATTAGTTTTTCTGAAAATCACACTTTTCTAGTGATATTTGACAGATAAAGGTCATTGACGTTCCTATTCTCATTTGAAACGCGTTATAATGCGGGATGCACTATCAACAAAGTTGCCGCTCGATCAGGCATACAATGTAAATCGCCTAACATCACCGTTGAACCGTGCGCACGCAAACATACCTACGTGTAAACATGTAGTTCAACCACGTATGCAGTCGGTGCGGTCACTTCCTTTGTGTTTAATTATTTTCAGGCGTCCTAGTGCAAAGACAATTATGAAAATGGTCGAGCAGGAACTTTGTCGATGGTACATGGGTCGATTTTCGCCGTGCGACGTATTAAACGTACGGCGAAAATTGGCCCATGTAAATCACCCATGAAGGTCAATGCACGATTTTCTTCTTATTTAGCGTTCGTTATTTAGTCAGGCGCGGCATCAGAATTTAATTAACTTAAACCGAGTTCTTTTCACTGATGCACCCGCCACCCATTCTGCGTTCGCGTCGATAGTTAAGTTCCTCACGTGTTGTATATTATTTCAATGACTGATTGCACATAGTTATAAAGATATAAACTATTGCAGTATCGCCTTATGGCGGTTTATTATAATTTTCTGTGATTTCATTTAGTTTGTAAGCTTCAAGGTCTTCTTTATAATGAATTAAAAGATTTATGTTGCGAAGTCATATTTTGTTTTCTTAAGCAAGACTCAAATGTTAATATTTAACATAGAATTATTGTATTTGCACGCAAATTGTGTGTTTTAATTTAGATTTGACAAGGAATTAAATGAATTGAGTATTCTAGTTACTAATGTGTTGAAATTCAATAATAAATAAGCTTAGATGACACTTTTCTTTTTTTCATTTCTTAGGCACAATCCCCCTTACTAGTAAACGCTGTATAAGCTTTGAATAGTTATACAGTGTTTTGTTTCCTTCTATCGAATTAAACATGTCACTTGTGTGATGTGAACAAAACACTGTATATCTATTCAAAGCTTATACGGCGTTTATTAGTAAGGGGATATAAGTATTATTTTCTTAGACATAAGTATAACGTTTTTTCGGGATATTGCTTATATAATATTAATTATTATAATATAATATTAATTAAATAGTACGCTGTCTGTCCGTCCGTCCGTCTGTCACCAGGCTTTATCACGTAAACCTCGTGATAGCTAGACAGTTGAAATTTTCCCAGATGATGTATTTCTCTTGTCGCTATAGCAACAAATACTAAAAATACATAATACAATTAGTATTTAAGAGGAGCTCCTATACAACATACGTGTGTTTTTTGCTATCTTGTACGGAACCCTTAGTGCGCGAGTCCGACTCGCCCTTACCCGGTTTTATTGTATCCCGTTTCTACTTTCTATGATACAGCAATCAAATCTGTTAATACTTATGTCGGGAAATTTCAAATTGGGTAACAACTTACACCCCTCCTATTCTAAAAACGGGGGTAGACAGAAAGCAGAAGACGGCATTTGGTTGCCACAGTAACCGAACGAAGATTTTTATTAGAACAAGTGAAGAATAACAAGAATTATTTAAAAATTAAAGCGGTGCGTTTATTTAACTTAAAATTAATATTCGATGTAGCTAAAAATAAAAAGTAACATTGAAAATATAAGCTCATTTGGTGTCAAATTATTTAAAAATCACAACGTGCTTAAAATTAACTTAAAAATGTATACATGCGTAAATGCGTAAGTAAGTGACAGGTAGTTTTATATCTATAAACTTACTGAAAGCTTTCATAAATGCAAATTGTTCAAGTGATTATCTTAATCTTGAAAAAATGACAAAATACTTATGAAAATAGAAATTGGTCCCATATATTGAGAATTTTTGATAATTTTTTAACGATTAGAGTATTATTTTTTTAATTATTATAATAATAATAACTTAAGATTTTGTTAACAAGAAAGCTTACAAGTAACCGACTTAAGAGTAGGCGTGGTCCCGATAAGTAATAGTCAATCCTATGATGATATTATATACATCAAACTGTTGATAGTTTATCACAACATTATTAAAACCAATTTGATCAACTCTTTACAACAAAATATGAATGTTTTATTTTATAAAATATCGAAGATAAAATACCTAATTAATTTTTCACATTTGTCCAAGTGATTAAAACGCACAGGTATTTTTTGTACATTGGCTGAAGCGAATGTGACGTCACATTCTTGTACAATATCTTTTTAAAAATGGCTTTCCTAATCCTTTGAGGCTGGGACTATATTATGATCCGGAATCCGACGGATCCGGGAAAATTCAGAGCACTGAAAATAGAGAACTCTGCGCTAATACAATCGAGTTGAAATACGAAGTGTCGAGAGTCGAGCTATCTTTTATATGACATTGACATTACACTAGACACTTGTGAGTGATGACACTACGTGTACAAGAAGGTGACGTCATTACACATTGTAGCGTTTTGGCGGCCTTAATAATTATTTAAACTTTTATGCTGATTTCCAAGAAAAGGAAAGAAATTCACAAATAATGGTCCAGATTGCAAATGTATTATGAACAATTTTTATACCTATTTTAACATATTTTTCAAAAACTTGGAAATAACCCCATAATTCATGTAATTTCAACTTTTTAAGATTCACTATAACAGTTTTCATTATAATTAACTTCTCATTATATAATAGTGTTTTCAGTTTCACTGTCATTCGGTTTTCATAACAATCCGATCCATACAATATACATACGGGAGGAGAAGGACACTTGATCCATAAGGGAGACTAGGTACACTCAATTTACAGAGACTGTACGAGCAATATCTAAGTACTATGTCGGCAGTATAAAGTACCACTCATTTGGAAGAAACTTTTCGAAATGAGTAGAATCGAAGATAATTGTTGCAATCAACTTTTATTTTGTAAGTTTTTATATTTTTATTTCCTAAACGAGAAAACGAATCATTTTCTATATGTTTCTCAATTCTATTCAATTAGAAGTGTTTATCATAATCGACTTTTAAGCTGCGCGTCCACTGCATCGGAATCGGAGCGTACGGAGCGTACGGATTTGTTGCTTTGTATGGATTTCTATGGTACTGCGTCCACTGGACCGGCATTTCTGCGCCTGCGACCGGTATTTATGCCGATGACGTCATCGGCAGTGAACCCGTCATTCGGATTCCGAACGTTTCAAGTTCTGACGTGTTTGCGACGACGCGACGGCTATACATAAATACTTATTCACGATGAATGACGATATTTTAATTACTTTAGTGGAAAATATGATGAACTTTACAATCTAAAACATCAACATTATCATAACCAACTGAGGAGAGACGATATTTGGGATGAAATTGGGCAAATAATAAATAAAAATTGTAGAATATAGTGAAGTTCAAAAAACTTTTTTCGAGTCATATGAATGTACCCAAAAAATCTATTTTCATCTTCTAATAAATCAGAATATAATGTATGAAATTCTCCAAAAATTAATCTTTTTGAATTTATATTATGATTTATGAACCCATATCTTTCGTTTCCTCTTGTTTCTCTTTTCCTCTTCTGAGGAAAAGAGAAACAAGAGGTAAAATACAGCTAATTACAACCTATTCGGTCTGAGATTACAACAATATATCTCGTCACTATCCTCCATAATGCAAATGCACGTTCAGCCTGACGGACTAAAAATAACTAAATTGCCGATGCTGAATCCGAATGCAGTGGACGCACCCCATCGGCATTTTGTAAATGCCGACGCTCCGTCCGCTCCGATTCCGATGCAGTGGACGCGCAGCTTTAAGGTTAATTTGTAATACTACTCCCGGGTACACATTGTGCATTTATTCGGGGAGACTTGATCAAGTTTCCCTTAAAATTCTTATTAATTAATATTTCATAGTACCTACTAAGGTTTATAAAACAAGAGAAGGTACTCGTTTTTAAACACTTTTTAAGTTGCATATTAATTGTATTGGCATGCAATTGACCCTTTCGGGGAATCAGTGGCCCTTAAATAAGATATTACAATTATTATTATTATTAATTTTACTTGGTACAATTTCCAATATTTAGTTTTAATATTTATATATTAGTATTTTTTACTGATATTCTGTTGGTGGTTGAAGGTTCTTGTAGCCAGATAAATTTAAAGCCACGTATTTCAGTGCCAATTTTTTCAAATAGGAAGTTAAGATTAAAAAACAAAAGGGAGCATCAAATGTCCCTAGCCTCCCCTATAATTTTTCTCTTTGGAAAAAAGTAAATACAATCCACATATTTTTATCATTTGTGACATTCAAATGTTATTTAATGTTTATCTAAATGATAAATAATGTTAATACTGATAAAATGTCTATATATATAAAAGAAAGTCGTGTTAGTTACACCATTTATAACTCAAGAACGGCTGAACCGATTTGGCTGAAAATTGGTAGGGAGGTAGCTTAGAACCAGGAAAAGGACATAGGATACTATTTATCGCGGTAAAATGTGCGGTTCCCGTGGAATACTGTATTTACGCTTTTACGTAAAAACTACTTAACCGATCATCATGAAATTTGGCACGGATATAAAGTAGACTACGAGGAAGAACATAGGTTACTCTTTATTGCATAAAAATGTACGATTCCCGTGAAATACTGTATTTACGCTTTTACGTAACTACTTACCCGATCATCATGAAATTTTGCACAGATATAAAGTAGAGCACGGAAAAGGACATAAGCTACTTTTTATTGCAGAAAATGTACGGTTCCAGTGGAATATTGTATTTACGCTTTTACGTAAAAACTACTTAACCGATTATCATGAAATTTTGCACAGATATAAAGTAGAGTACGGGAAAGGACAAAGGCTACTTTTTATTGCAGAAAATGTACGGTTCCTGTGGAATACTGTATTTACGCTTTTACGTAAAAACTACTTAACCGATCATCATGAAATTTTGCACAGATATAAAGTAGAGCACGGGAAAGGACATAGGCTACTTTTTATTGCAGAAAATGTACGGTTCCCGTGGAATACTGTATTTACGCTTTTGCGTAACTACTTACCCGATCATCATGAAATTTTGCACTGTTATAAAGTAGAGCACGGGAAAGGACATAGGCTACTTTTTATTGCAGAAAATGTACGGTTCCCGTGGAATACTGTATTTACGCTTTTACGTAAAAACTACTTAACCGATCATCATTAAATTTTGCACAGATATAAAGTAGAGCACGGGAAAGGACATAGGCTATTTTTTATTGCAGAAAATGTACAGTTCCCGTGGAATACTGTATTTATGCTTTAACGTAAAAACTACTTAACCGATCATCATGAAATTTGGCGCTGATATAAAGTAGACTACGAGGAAGAACATAGGTTACTCTTTATTGCATAAAAATGTAAGGTTCCCGTGGAATACTGTATTTACGCTTTTACATAACGACTTACCCGATCATCATGAAATTTTGCACAGATATAAAGTAGAGCACGGGAAAGGACATAGGCTACTTTTTATTGCAGAAAATGTACGGTTCCCGTGGAATACTGTATTTACGCTTTTACGTAAAAACTACTTAACCGATCATCATGAAATTTGGTACAGATATAAAGTAGACCACTGGGAAGGACATAGGCTACTTTTTATCGCGGGAAATGTACGGTTCCTGTGGACAACTGTATTTACACTTTTACGTAAAACTACTTAAACGATCATCATGAAAATTGTCACAGACATAGAGTAGACTACGAGGAAGAGCATAGGCTACTATTTATCGCAGAAAAATATGTTTGGGGATTTAGTAAATAGGGGATTTAGGGATTTACAAATAATGTGATTTACGCGACGATACCAAAGAATATATATTACTAACGTAACGATACTCAAAGGAAAATTCGAAGGTGAGGAAGTTTTGTAGACAAAATCCATTTTTTTCACCTGGTCAATTATATGTGGCATATTCACGGATCGGAAGACCATCTGCGTTATTTATTCTTGCGCCTGATAATAAAACAAAAAATGTCGTCTATTACAAGATGCTTTACTGAAGATTGCAACCCATGCACCAAAATAAATGGCCCATTTTAACAATCATTAAAATAATTGATTTCTTTTTATTATATCTACCTATTATCCTAATGAAAAATTGCACTTAATGAAATCCAAAATCTGCTCATTTATTGCCTCTAAGGTAGAACAAAGTTTGCCGGGTCAGCTAGTATTATTATATAAGTAGGTATAAATATTTGTAGTATTTACCAGTGGCAAAGGCTGGTTCACCTTTCTAGGGAAGCCTCAGCATAGGTAGGGATTTGGTTGAGGGACTTCAAAAGGTAAGTGGTAAGTGAAGCCCATAGGAATGGAATAGGAACCCCACGCCACTGGTATTTACAATACAAAAAAAAAACCGTATTAGTCAATAATGGATAAAAAAGTATAAAAAGGCGTTGTTTCAACTTGATACAAACATTGTGCTCTTATAACTATAAAATATAATTTATATTATATTATAATATTATCTTTATAATTCAACGAGTATATAAAAATATTTCCCAATAAAGTTCACAACTCAGTATTTCAACCTGACAATAACAATAAATTATTTTGAAATACAACATTTTCAAATAAAGAGCCTTCTTACACTAGATCACTTAACTTTTATTATATAATATAATATTATATATAATTGACTTTTGTCCATCAAAATACAATATTTATTATAATTATTATGAATATTATTAATATTTAATAATAATTTAGTTAAATAAGTTAAGAGATTCGTAATCAGCCTTAAGTACATTGGAAGACGGAATCCGTCAGGCGAAGTGCAAAAGTAGCCTAACTTCTTCAAATAAATTATCCATTGTTAACAATAACAATATAGTAGGGCTGGGACTGTATAATCCGGAACCCGGCGGACCCGGGAAATATCAGAGCACTGAAAATAAAACTCTGTCCTAATACAATAGAGTTGAATATCGAAGTGTCGTGTGTCGATCTTATGGAGAATAGAGATAAGGAGTACCATCTCCATACATGAAAGTGTCCGTAAAAAGCATTAAATACGCTTAAATGCTTAAATGTGAACGCATTAAAAAGCGCTACAGACGCAAAGGGGTGTAAAGCGGCAAAATTTGAACAGATAACTAAATCTTAGCATCTTCTTCGGTTATATTTATAAAAATATATTCGACTACGCGAGTAAGTAGAATATTCATGATTTACTGAATTAACGACTTTTAATCTACTAAAGTCGGCAAAATTTTAAATAACTAAACGCCCATTCACTTCACTCCATCACTTATTCCTAACGTCATATCACACACCTTTCTCTTCCTTTTATCTTTTTGGAACGATTATTTAATTACTTTCATCGGAGCTTTTTAGCTTTTCTGCCTTAGAGAGATGTTGCTCGTTTTACTCTATTCTCCATGGTCGAGTTGTCGTATATTTTGACATTTGACTTCGATTTTCATCTCTATTGTACTAGCGCAGAGTTCTATTTTTCGTGCTTTGAATTTTCTCCGGCCTTACGGACTCCGGATTATATACTCCTATCCTAATATTAGGTTACTATTGCACTGAAGGCCTTGCATATGGAAGACGATAATAAAATACTATGCGTAGAAGTTTTACGACTGCGACATAAGTACATTCTTGCCACTATAATAATTACCAGTTTCAACAAAAGTTATTATGCCTTTAAAAGCATATTTAACGTTTTAGTTAAAATCGTAATAAAACTATATTTAGTTACATGTATCTATCGTTGGTCTGTAACTTTGATCGCTAAAGTGTCAAAACCTATTTTAATAGAAACAATATTATGCTGAGTATTATTAACAAAAGGGTTATAGTTTATTAGTTCATTTCACATTTTGAAACAGACTTTGCGACTATGAGTTTTAGTTTCTAGATATTTTTCAGTTGAGAGATCTAGTTGCCATTTGCAAATATTACTAGTTTAGTCGTTTGAAGTTATACAGAAAACTAGTTTCCAATTCAGGAGGCCTAGCAGGAACATTTAACAGCAGCGTAAACGTAACGTTATCGAATGAAGTTTGTATGGGCGCTGTTATGATTTTGGTAGTAGCCCAAGCAGGAACAATTATTTATTTATTTAGGGTCTGCTAACAGTTGTTATTACATGGGCGTAGCCAGGGGGGTGGTTTAGGGGGTTCAAACCCCCCCCGAAATGGGCCGGCTGGTATATATAATACAGAGATCTGACCAATATACAGAGGCGTATTTAGAAATTTTGCGCCCGATCCCGGCCAATTAACATATTTTGCCGCCCCATTAACCCTATCTGAAAGATGATTTTTGAAGTTATTTTAGAAAAATAATCAACAGCCTAAATCAGAACTATGATACTAACCCCCCCCCCCCCCCCCGTAGTCGTTTTATTTTCTTGAACCCCTCCCCGAAACTAAAACCTGGCTACGCCCGTGGTTGTTAACAAGTACTTAGTACATAAAACACTTGATTATTTACAGTTGAGTGTTACAATCTTTTATAGACAAACACAATATGCACAAATAAGTAACAAGTGACAAACATTTTTTTAGTAAGTACGTATTCGTAGTCTATACTAATATACTTAAAAGGAAGAGTTTGTTCGTTTGCATCGAATAGGCTCCGAAACTACTGGACCGATTTTGATGAAATTTGGCACAGATATAGAGTAGACCACGGGGAAGCACATAGGCTACTTTTAATCGCGGCAAAATGTACGGTTCCCGCGAGATTTCCTTTAGCGCGCACGAAGTCGCGGGGAACATCAAGTAATTAATAAGCACATATTCGTAATGTCATCGCATTACATTTGAGAATGGGCGCAGTCACAATTTTCATACGATTCTCATTCGATAACGTTAGCCGCTGTAAAATGTTCCCGCTAAGCGCACAGATATTACCCGTGCCAACCTCAAGTTGACTACATTTCAACCCGAGCCTACCGCTCTCCGCACCAGTGCACCACCACCAGGCTAGCTGGTGCCGGTGACGGTGTCTCTCATCTCCCGCCCCTTGGTCTCGATGGGCAGCGCCAGGCACGCGGCGGCCGCCAGCAGCGCCGCTATAGAGTACACCGCCGTCGCCGTGAGCACAGAGTTCTTGAGGAGCACCTGAAAATTTTAACAGGAATTGATATCTGTAGCTCAGTGGCTAGCGCATTGGCGCTTAAGGCGGAGGTCGCGGGTTACGTGTATAACATATAATATATGTGTATGTAAAGTAATAAATATATTTCCATTGTCAGGTACCCGTAACACAAGTTCTTCGAAAAGTTACAGTTTGGCGAAAAGAAAAGTCACACCACGTGAATCTAGGGTCCATAAACATTGTTTTTTATTAAAAATATACAATTTACTGGATTTTCACGACCCGTCCGATGTGATGTGTGAAATGATTGTAAATAAAAATAATATTTTACGACCTGTTGTGTCAACATAGCATTGCGAGATGCGTCATAAATATTATAATACAGTAAAAATCTGGATAAGGCCTGGATTTCAACGACACCGACAAAAAATAAACGAAAAATTTGCTCAGAGTACATACAAGTGTATGAATGTATTTATGAATTTGCAACAAATTCTTCATCCTTATTAATAAAAATATTTACTCCACGGACTTACTCGTCTGTCACCACTTGACACTATCACCACTTTTCGTATAGTTCGATTCACTTAGTGTGACCATTTTATTTCTGCTAGTTAGGACAATGCAGGCTGATCACCAGATTGTCTGACAAGAAAGATGATCCATGCGTCGGATGGGCATGTAAATAGTCGGACCTGCGCCTGATCTCTCGCTAGTCGTGTCGGTCATCCGTCCCACTAGGTTAAGAGAGTAAAGGAGAGAGTACTCTTGTGTAATGCGTACACACTTGGGCATTATCAAAATAACTCCAGCACAGCTGGTCTGCTTTTTCAAACCGGCCACCGTCACCGAAATCGGTGTTGGGAAATAGACGTATATAATATTATAGACAAGGCATGTTGAGGTAAAAAGTGTCTCCAGTTAAACGGCCCCACTTTAGAGATTTTTGGGGCCATTTTGATATTTGAAGTATGGTGAAAACCAGATGGCTGACATTTGAAGTATGGTGAAAACCAAGATGGCGTAACTTTTTACTGTATGAATATTCGTTCTGTTAATTGTACGTCCTAGCCTATATTGAGTTTTGAAATATTTGTATAGGCACCTGAGCGACGTAAGGCGTGATCATGGCTCCCAGCCGCGCTACCCCACTACACGCGCCCACCGCCGTCGACCGCAGCGCTGTTGGGTACACCTGGAACGTACAAATTATGTGATTATTTCCCTGTATTTACGACGCATCGCATTGTAGGTGAACACACATTAAACTCAAACTCATTTTTTTTATTTCCATATAGGTTATGAAATAACACTTATAGAATTGTCCTACATGATGCCTACCACCGGTTCGGAAACTAGCCCGGCGAGAAGAACCGGGGTAAGAAACTCGCACGGGTGGCCCCTTTTAGCAAAAACATGGGAAAATTGTTCTTTTAATTGCAAGTATTGCATATTGTATATAGTTAGTCAGCGCGTAACATTTGGAGAGTCTCCTAAAGCATGATGGTAAGCGGAATACCGTAGCTCAAAAAAATAGTTAAAAGTGCTTTGGTACTTTACAGATATTTTAACTCCGGCGGCCGGTACACAAATTAATTTTTGATCTGGGTAAATCTTACTATGTATTGAAGAAGTTGTTCTTAAGCTGGGAACAAACTATTGGAAACAAATTATGTGTAGTGTAGTAAAACGTATATGAGGTTTGATAAAATCAATTACGGATACTTCAGGCACATGATCTACTGCTTAAGTAAGGACGTTTAAGCAGAAAAACAATTGTCACCACCACCCACCACATATGTAATATTTTTTTTACTTTGAGTATGACAACAACTTTTTTGCCTAAACGTCTTTATATAAGCAGTGTATCATGTGCCTGAAGTATCCGTGATTGATTTTTGGAGAAATGGAGCCCTTATATAGCAACTAGCTTTTGCCCGCGGCTCCGCCCGCGAGAAATGGGGTTTTTTGGCCACTTACGACTGTACTCTAAGTTAAATCTGTATCTTCCTTATCTTACGTTCTCTCTTTAATTACTAATTGTTTGTCCGAAGCACCATCATACCATATTTCATTTCAATGGTTTAAACACTTAAGCCATGAAAGACATTAAAAAAATATACACAATAGTACATTATCCCTCGGGAACAATATTATATATCTTTTTGGGATAAAAAGTAAAAATACACAAAAAAGTATGAAATAAAACTTAATCTCTAAATAATTCCCCTTCCAAATTCGGCTAAATTTTTTACTATTTCTCTACTCAATCTTATTAATTTTGAAATCGATACCAGCCCAAACAATATTCTACAATATTTTATAGAACTTACGTTCATATTTGCTGGTACCGACTTCAAAATTAATAAGATTGAGTAGAGAAATAGTAATATTTTAGCCGAATTTGAAAGGGGAATTATTTAGATATTAAGTTTTATTTCATACTTTTTTGTGTATTTTTACTTTGGAAGTCGGTTTAATTTTTTGTTTAAAAATAATAATTTCACCCTTTTTAGAGATATATTTTCTTAAGTTATTATTAATACGTCTTAAGAACGTCTAAACTAAACGATCAAATGTATAATTGAATACGCGCCAAGCTTCCATAAAATATTGCTATTAAGATGATGATGATGATAACTGTAAGTTATAAAGTGGCATATGCTTGCAGTTCATTAAACAATACCGAAATTTCCAAACGCATATCTTTAAAGACTGAGGAGTTCTGTACAGTGCTTTTGGATCCAGGGTATATCTTGGTACAATATCTTATTTTTTGGTAGCATATGCTTGTGTTACTTCAGTAAAAGTCAAAATCACTATATGTGTGGATATAAATTTCGAGGAGTTCCCTCGATTCCTCCTGGATCGCATCATCAGGTTCCCACTTTAGTGACTAAAGGACCAATTTCGAACTAAACCCTTTACAACAACAAAAGAATTTTGCAAATAGGTCCATAAACGGCAGAGTAATGTTCAAAGATATCCGTGTTAGTGTAAAATACTATGAGAAATACCTTTTATATCATCATAATCTGATGATGTATGGTGTGATAGTGGTGATGATGATGATGATTACTCTAACTGACAGGGTGGCATATGCTTGCAGTTCTTTAAACAACGCCGAAATTCCCAAACATGTATCTATAAGGAGCCAGGAGTTCTGTTCTGTACTTTTGGATCCAGGGTATACCTTGGAGCAAAATCTTACTTTTTTGTAGCATATACTTGAACTACTTCAGAAAAAGTCAAAATCACCATATGTGTCCATATAAATTTCGAGGAGTTCCCTCGATTCCTCATGGATCCCATCATCGGGTCACCACTTTGATATCAAAAGGACCAATTTGGGATTACACCCTATACATCACAGAAAAAACTATGAAAATCGGTCCACAGGCGGCGGAGTAATCGTTGAACATACAAAAAAAAATAACCGCCTCCTTTTTTGGGAAGTCGGTTAAAAAGTACACTGCGCGTTTGTCCAAAGCATAAACCACTGCCATACCAAATTTCATTCAAATCAATTCAACCGTTTAGCAGTAAAAGACAATCAAAGTACACATAATAATAATACATTATCCCACGGGAACACAAATTTTTGGGACAAAAAGTATCCTATGTCCTTTCCCAGGACTCAAAGTATCTCTGTACCAAATTTCATCAAAATCGGTTCAGCGGTTAAAGCGTGAAGAGGTAACAGACAGACAGACAGACAGACACACTTTCGCATTTATAATATTAGTATTAGTACAAAGCATAAACCACTGCCATACCAAATTTCATTCAAATCAATTCAACCGTTTAGCAGTAAAAGACAATCAAAGTACACATAATAATAATACATTATCCCACGGGAACACAAATTTTTGGGACAAAAAGTATCCTATGTCCTTTCCCAGGACTCAAAGTATCTCTGTACCAAATTTCATCAAAATCGGTTCAGCGGTTAAAGCGTGAAGAGGTAACAGACAGACAGACAGACAGACAGACAGACAGACACACTTTCGCATTTATAATATTAGTAGTATTAGTACAAAGCATAAACCACTGCCATACCAAATTTCATTCAAATCAATTCAACCGTTTAGCAGTAAAAGACAATCAAAGTACACATAATAATAATACATTATCCCACGGGAACACAAATTTTTGGGACAAAAAGTATCCTATGTCCTTTCCCAGGACTCAAAGTATCTCTGTACCAAATTTCATCAAAATCGGTTCAGCGGTTAAAGCGTGAAGAGGTAACAGACAGACAGACAGACAGACAGACAGACAGACACACTTTCGCATTTATAATATTAGTATGGATATGTTTGTCTTAGTATACAAGTAAGTAATTGTAATCACTCGTGTATTTAGAATAAAGCTGACCAGGAAACAGCTACATTTTTAATTTCTATCTCAACAGTCAACACCCATCCTTACGTTATATGAACGTATTACGAAACACTCGAAGTGACCTTTATAGACCTGCAAATTGCGTCATTAAGAGTGCGCTAGTCAACGGCTCGAACTCAGTGCTGCGCGCGGGGAAAATGCTTGTTATTTCACCTAATATTGGGGAGAAAAGGATATACCCATAAAATAGTAATCTATACTTATAAGAGAAGCTATACTGCACACACGCGTCTTCAAAGTACGCAAATCGACACTCAGCTGTTGGTGTTTTATGAAAAAACTATGTAATATTTTTGTCTGAAGTAAAATTATCTCAATTGCTGAATAATTCAACCGTGTCGGTATGTGCTTACTTTTTTATTATCATTCTTCGTTTAATTTTTATTTACGTTCAAAGTTGCGCTAAAAATACGATGTTTGGAGGCTATTATCTTCTACACTAATTTGTATTTCAGAAAAATAAGCAAATACCGACCTAGATAAGTGTCATAAAAATCGATATTACGCTAGAATTTGGGTCTACAATGTTTGACTTTGGAGTAAATCACCAACAGCGTTTGTATAGAGAAAAAACCGACTAGCGCAGCCTTAATATGTGCACAGTTGTGAAAGTGTATGTAGCTGAATAGTTGCACAGGGTGCAAGTATTCAGTATACAGTGTGTCCCGACAGCTATATCGGAGCCTTTAGTGGTAAAAAATATGGATTTTTTTTATCGACAAAGTGCTCCTCAATATTTATTTTTCTCTCACGTTTGTAAAATGGCAGCCATTTTATTTTTTGGTAACCAAGACCCGGGCTCTCGTACTAATTCGACCACTACTACTTATGTAAACGTCCTAGGAACATAAAGAAGGTCTCATTTGATAGCTAAATATGTGGACAATAATTCACAGTTAAAATATTTTAATTTTCTTTGAACAGAAAACCAAAAAAAGGTAATTTACGTTAAGTGACCGCGTGTTACCTCCGGCGTGTAAACATAAGCAGCTTGGAACAGTCCCGCGATGATGCCGCGCGCCAGGAACAGCACGCACGTCAGGAACATACGGCTGAAAAATAAAAACAACATTTAAAACTTACCCACGATTCTTACAACCGAGGAAACAAGTAAAAAAATATAGAAAACGATCGTAAGTTACTTTATATGGCCATCAACTCCTCTAGCGGTTGGTCTAGGAACTAAAATTACATAGGGCTTTCGCTAAATTGCAGATCAGTAATATTGTATTGTTCAGTTTCGTGGGTATTATCACTGGATTTCGGATGGAATATATACCTTATATTGAAAGTTTGAAAGCGGCTGCCAGGTAATAGGGACCAGAAAAAGGTAGTCAACCTAGGTGTTGCATGTTGTATACATTATAAACTTTTCACTGAAGTTTGTTTTGTTTGGTTAACCCGTCGGTGAAATTATATATTTTTTTAATTTTAAAAATTTTAATTAATTATAGTCTTGACCATTTTTAAGGGGTTGCCTAATTAAATTATGTTTAAAAACTTATTTCATTTGATAAAATATTACTTTCATCTGGTTAACACAACAGTGAAAGACAACCTTAGTTCGGATCTTAGACCAGACCTGCGTCCCCATCGTGCGCAATGCCGGGGGAGGGGCGGGCGTGTCGGCGGCACAGTACTCACTTGTCGTCGTACACGAGCACGCACACGCACACCGCGAACGCCACGACCTGCACCGCCATCGTGCGCAATGCCGGGGGTGTGGCGGGTGTGTTGGCGGCATAGTACTCACTTGTCGTCGTACACGAGCACGCACACGCACACCGCGAACGCCACGAACTGCACCGCCATCGTACGCTTGCGCCCGAACTTCTCGATCACGAATATCGTCGCAAATATACCTGTAACAGTACATGGTGTTATGAATATTTAGTATTTACTTTTATATAAACAAGACTATTTAACATACTTTCTAATTTTCTATAAACAATGACGCTCAAAAGCGTTAATATGGGGAAAGCCTTATTCTTAATTTAACTGAAAGAAACTTATGTAAGCAGTAAGAACGCCTTATTGTACAATAACAGAACACAACACAATAATTACTTAACTAAGTAATTATTGTATTGTTATTGTGTGTGTGTGTGCAAATATAGTTTCATACCTATCTATCCAGGTGAACCTTACCCGGGAACTCGGCCAGCGTGGTCCACAGCAGGTCCATGTAGTCGGTGGTGCGGAGCGGGCGGCAGTCGGCCGCGCACGCGCCGCCCGCCGCCGCGAACAGCTCCGTCGCCATCAGCACCAGCCCGTAGTAGCAGGGCGCGATATCCAGGTGAACCTTACCCGGGAACTCGGCCAGCGTGGTCCACAGCAGGTCCATGTAGTCGGTGGTGCGGAGCGGGCGGCAGTCGGCCGCGCACGCGCCGCCCGCCGCCGCGAACAGCTCCGTCGCCATCAGCACCAGTCCGTAGTAGCAGGGCGCGATATCCAGGTGAACCTTACCCGGGAACTCGGCCAGCGTGGTCCACAGCAGGTCCATGTAGTCGGTGGTGCGGAGCGGGCGGCAGTCGGCCGCGCACGCGCCGCCCGCCGCCGCGAACAGCTCCGTCGCCATCAGCACCAGCCCGTAGTAGCAGGGCGCGATATCCAGGTGAACCTTACCCGGGAACTCGGCCAGCGTGGTCCACAGCAGGTCCGTGTAGTCGGTGGTGCGGAGCGGGCGGCAGTCGGCCGCGCACGCGCCGCCCGCCGCCGCGAACAGCTCCGTCGCCATCAGCACCAGCCCGTAGTAGCAGGGCGCGATATCCAGGTGAACCTTACCCGGGAACTCGGCCAGCGTGGTCCACAGCAGGTCCGTGTAGTCGGTGGTGCGGAGCGGGCGGCAGTCGGCCGCGCACGCGCCGCCCGCCGCCGCGAACAGCTCCGTCGCCATCAGCACCAGCCCGTAGTAGCAGGGCGCGATATCCAGGTGAACCTTACCCGGGAACTCGGCCAGCGTGGTCCACAGCAGGTCCGTGTAGTCGGTGGTGCGGAGCGGGCGGCAGTCGGTCGCGCACGCGCCGCCCGCCGCCGCGAACAGCTCCGTCGCCATCAGCACCAGCCCGTAGTAGCAGGGCGCGATATCCAGGTGAATCTTACCCGGGAACTCGGCCAGCGTGGTCCACAGCAGGTCCATGTAGTCGGTGGTGCGGAGCGGGCGGCAGTCGGCCGCGCACGCGCCGCCCGCCGCCGCGAACAGCTCCGTCGCCATCAGCACCAGCCCGTAGTAGCAGGGCGCGATATCCAGGTGAACCTTACCCGGGAACTCGGCCAGCGTGGTCCACAGCAGGTCCATGTAGTCGGTGGTGCGGAGCGGGCGGCAGTCGGCCGCGCACGCGCCGCCCGCCGCCGCGAACAGCTCCGTCGCCATCAGCACCAGCCCGTAGTAGCAGGTCGCGATATCCAGGTGAACCTTACCCGGGAACTCGGCCAGCGTGGTCCACAGCAGGTCCATGTAGTCGGTGGTGCGGAGCGGGCGGCAGTCGGCCGCGCACGCGCCGCCCGCCGCCGCGAACAGCTCCGTCGCCATCAGCACCAGCCCGTAGTAGCAGGGCGCGATATCCAGGTGAACCTTACCCGGGAACTCGGCCAGCGTGGTCCATGTAATCGGTGGTGCGGAGCGGGCGGCAGTCGGCCGCGCACGCGCCGCCCGCCGCCGCGAACAGCTCCGTCGCCATCAGCACCAGCCCGTAGTAGCAGGGCGCGATATCCAGGTGAACCTTACCCGGGAACTCGGCCAGCGTGGTCCACAGCAGGTCCATGTAGTCGGTGGTGCGGAGCGGGCGGCAGTCGGCCGCGCACGCGCCGCCCGCCGCCGCAAACAGCTCTGTCGCCATCAGCACCAGCCCGTAGTAGCAGAACGCGCATGACATCCTGGAATACCATTTTTACTGTGAATAAAATCGCCTTTAAAATAGCTTCACTTTCAGACAAGAGAATTATACTCGTAACATGTACTGTACAAAAAAAAAAATGTACACTTAGCGCCGCCATTTGTGTATTAAACCTTATTTAAGAAAGTTAAGATGTTACGTAAGAAGTACAAGTAGTTTCCGACAGATGGCGTTTAAATATCCAAAACGGTTACGCGCCGCGTGACAAGACCTTGACGTTTCACTCTAACGCGACTAAAGAGGTTTCACTAAGTAATTTCAAATATCGGGTTTGGGGAATTCGATGTTATAGATCTACCAGAATCTGATGGCATTTTAAAAAAAATAAAAATAGTGATTTTCATATGGCAATGTCAAGTATGACCCGTCAAATCAAAGTACGTGATCTGTCAACCGCTGTTAAAATTTTGTGATTATGTTCTTGGAATTTGTTGTTTTTGTGAAAATATCCAAAAAGGCAATTTGATCTCAAGCGAGAAATATTGTTTTCTATGTCTATAGTAAAATACAGAAAGAAGAAGGTGTAAATCGAACTCAATCTTATAATTTAAAGCTTGTGGTAGAGTTGACCGGTAAGTTAGAGTGAGTTGTTTTGATACTTTTAGTTTTTTTATATTTTCTTAGGTAATTATTGTGACTTCTTTAAATGTGTTTCCAGTACTATAAGGTGAATCGTAGCTGATGGCACATCGAATGATGGTTTGTTTTCCATGCCTGGTAAAAGGATGAGAGGAGGAAAAAAGAAAATCAACATAAGACAGTTTCGATTTATATAAGTTGATTAGGAATAAAGTAAACGAGTTCTATACAGTTCGGAAGGAAATTCCAACATTAAATAAACTGTTGCCAATTTAATTGTATGTTATTCGTAATAAATAAGTATATAAAGTAATTCACGATTGATTTATTTTTCATAAAATATCATTATCATTACATAGTATAAAACATAGTCCCTTTTTTGTCTGTCCCCTATGTATGCAATCTTTAAAACTACGCAACGGTTTTTGATGCCGTTTTTTTAACAGATAGAGTGATTTAACGGGAAGGTTTTTAGGTATATAACATGCATAACATAATAGAGGTACACAAATAATTTTAGAGGTTTCTAAAGTCCTAAAAAATCACATCTTTTGAGCTTACATTGAAAATGCTGGCTGAACACTACGAGATAGATCAAAATTATGTACTACAGTTGTATTCCGATGGCAAAAAAGTCCGCGATGGCATATGTCTATCTCTTAGGGATAACCCACAATAACCATTTTTTTATCCTTTACTTTGATTTTAAGCAATACAGTATTAATCCTTATCCAATAAGTACCTTAAATACATCGTGCATTTAAGATAGATCAATACTGCCCTTTACGGCATGTAATTTAAATGAATATTTTCGAAGATATTACAGATTTAAAATGCAGGGATATAGTGTTGCTGCGCGGCGCGGGCGCTCGCGTTTCTACATCGCGCTATCGAAAACGCGGGACGTACGAGCGGACGAACTATAAAGAGGTTCACGAAAATTTTGAACTGCAGCACAGAATACATAATAGTAACTGCAGTTCTTAATTCTTATGGAATATCCAGAGGTGGTTTGTCAGTTTTGTTGGAATGTCAAATAACTTTACTTACTACATAGTACATAGTATAAAACAAGTCGCTTTATCTGTCCCTATGTAGGTATAGTATATTGTATGCAGATCTTTAAATCTACGCAACGGATTTTGATGCGAGTTTTTAAAATAATAATCTTTAAGTATTTAGTCTTTAAGATATAAGATTATGGTAAAACTTATATTCAAGTGCGATAAATATAATATTATGTAAGTATAATATTATCAAGTGGTCGCGCATGTCGTGTCGAGGTGATAGGGTCCCATTTTTAACAATTTGCATTGGGCAAACCTAAAAACATTTTCAATATTGTATCAGAAGTATATTGCTGTAAGCCGCGGGCAAAAGCTAGTTTTCTATATTATACACCGAACATTCTTCACGTTTACACAGTCTTATTATAATTCATGTTCAATAATACTAAAGACATAATTAAAAATTAACCAGTATCAAGATCGTTTAATTCAATTTCCCCAGTATTGCACACTACAAAATTTTATTTCCCTATTTGCCATGAGATTCTGGTACACCTATACAGCTACATACTCGTAATATAATTATATAATCTCCACTCTCCAGTAACGTACATGAAATCTTAAAGCTCCCGATCAGACCACGAATTTGGTTGCCAACTCAGGGGTTTCTCCTTCAATTTACGGAAAATATCCTATAAGGGGATTTTTTTTTGTTTAATTATTTAGATGAGACTTACCATATGAACCACAGCAGCAGGCTGGTGGCTCGCAGGTGCGGTGTGAGCAGGTGCCGCAGGCGGCCGCGCGCGCCGAGCCCCACTCCGTCGTCGCAGACCAACCGCCCCAGCAGCATCGGACGCCCGTTGTCGCGCGCCACCTGGAAGTGACGTCATATCCGTTGTACTTGCAGGTGCTAGAAACCTTCAAGACATATCTCAGGTGATGTATTAAAGGCCTCGATGACTTTATATTATCAATAATAAGGGTTCCGTACCAGAAGAATAAAAACGAGACCATATTACTGAGACTGCTGTCTGTCCGTCCGTCCGTCCGTCACACGGTGGGTCGAAAATCGGCTTTCATAGACATAGAAATGAAATCTCGAAAGTGATAGATTTTTTGATGGATATTGCTTCAGTTTAGTATTACTATGTAGAAAATTAAGTTTGAGATAATTTGGCCCAAAAATGAGGGAGTAATATTTTTTTTACGAAAAACTTGTATGGAGCCAACATGAAAAATTCAATTATTTCAAAAACGGCAAGTTTAACCGTAATATCCTGACAGATGGTTATAGTACCAATTATTCATGATTTTTTGGCATACATCATATAACGGTTTTAGCTGCTCTTTTTTTTTTTTAAATCGTCGAAATTTTTGAAAAAAAGTCACCCTGTATTATTGCACGATTCGATAGTGTTACTATTAAGGAACAATTTCTGGAAAGTAATGGTATACGGCAAACTTGAGGAAAGTGTTGAATTTTAATAAACTCCTTCATATTTTGAACAAATGTATGAACAATTATATAAAATGCTAAAATTAAGCACTTTCCTTAACTTTCTCACATATAGTTACTTCCCAGCAATTATTATTTACTAGCAACACTATCGAATGCTGCAATAATACAGGGTGACTTTTTTTCATAATTAACGGATTCGAATCCTAACCAAGGATGGTGACTTGGCTATAATCTGATAATGCAGTTATATTCTTCGTACACTGTGAAGTGAAGGAAAATTATGTCAGAGTAATTTCTTCCCAAAAATACTGGATCTATAACTTTTTTATAGAAAATTTCTATGAAGCCAATGAGAAAAATCCAATTATCTTCAAAACGGCAAGATAAATCCTTAAATCCTTACATGCTGTTATAGTACTATTAATTCGTGTTTTTTCTGCATAGTTCATGAAACGGTTCTATTTGCCATTTTTTTTAAATAATCGAAAATTAATTTTGAAAAAAAAAGTCACCCTGTATTATTGCACCATTCGATAGTCTTGCTAGTAAAGAACAATTGCTGGGAAATAACTACATATGAGAAAGTTGAGGAAGGAACTAAATTTTAGCATTTTATATTATTTTTCATACATTTGTTCAAAATATGAAGAAGTTTATTGAAATTTAACACTTTCCTCAAGTTTTCCGTAATAAATTAATATCTTAAAATCTTAGTGCCAAGTACCTCCCAATAAAAAAAACCGGCAAAGAGTGAGTTGCACTCGCGCACGAAGGGCTCCGTACAAATCGGCAAAAACCCTAAAATATTTTGAAACAAAATTAAATTATATTTTTATCGTTTGTAGTTTAATAGCGGCAACAGAAATACATCGTCAGTGAAAATTTCAACTGTCTAGCTGGCACGGTTCACGTGATACAGCCTGGTGACGCACAGTGGGTCGAAAATCGGCTTTCATAGACATAGAAATGAAATCTCGAAAGTGATAGATTTTTTGATGGATATTGCTTCAGTTTAGTATTACTATGTAGAAAATTAAGTTTCAGATAATTTGGCTCAAAAATGAGGGAGTAATAAATTTTTTACGAAAAACTTGTATGGATCCAACATGAAAAATTCAATTATTTCAAAAACGGCAAGTTTAACCGTAATATCCTGACAGATGGTTATAGTACCAATTATTCATGATTTTTTGGCATACATCATATAACGGTTTTAGCTGCTCTTTTTTTTTAAAAAATCGTCGAAATATTTGAAAAAAAGTCACCCTGTATTATTGCACGATTCGATAGTGTTACTATTAAGGAACAATTTCTGGAAAGTAATAGTATACGGAAAACTTGAGGAAAGTGTTGAATTTTAATAAACTCCTTCATATTTTGAACAAATGTATGAAAAATTATATAAAATGCTAAAATTAAGCACTTTCCTTAACTTACTCACATATAGTTACTTCCCAGCAATTGTTATTTACTAGCAAGACTATCGAATGCTGCAATAATACAGGTGACTTTTTTTCAAAATTAACGGATTCGAATCCTAACCCAGGATGTTGACTTGGCTATAATCTGATAATGCAGTTATATTCGTCGTACACTGTGAAGTGAAGGAAAATTATGTCAGAGTAATTGCTTCCCAAAAATACTGGATTTATAACTTTTTTATAGAAAATTTCTATGAAGCCAATGAGAAAAATCCAATTATCTTCAAAACGGCAAGATAAATCCTTAAATCCTTACATGCTGTTATAGTACTATTAATTCGTGTTTTTTCTGCATAGTTCATGAAACGGTTCTATTTGCCATTTTTTTTAAATAATCGAAAATTAATTTTGAAAAAAAAAGTCACCCTGTATTATTGCACCATTCGATAGTCTTGCTAGTAAAGAACAATTGCTGGGAAATAACTACATATGAGAAAGTTGAGGAAGGAACTAAATTTTAGCATTTTATATTATTTTTCATACATTTGTTCAAAATATGAAGAAGTTTATTGAAATTTAACACTTTCCTCAAGTTTTCCGTATACCATTACTTTCCAGAAATTGTTCTTTACTAGCAAGACTATCGAATGGTGCATTAATACAGGTGACTTTTTTTTTTTTTCAAATTAATATTTCGGTGATTAAAAAAAAAAATGGCAAATAGAACCATTTCATGAACTGTGTAAAAAGAACACGAATGAATAGTACTATAACAGCATGTAAGGATATAAGGATTTATCTTGCCGTTTTGAAGATAATTGGATTTTTCTCATTGGCTTCATAGAAATTTTCTATAAAAAAGTTATAAATCCAGTATTTTTGGGAAGCAATTACTCTGACATAATTTTCCTTCACTTCACAGTGTACGACGAATATAACTGCATTATCAGATTATAGCCAAGTCAACATCCTGGGTTAGGATTCGAATCCGTTAATTTTGAAAAAAAGTCACCTGTATTATTGCAGCATTCGATAGTCTTGCTAGTAAATAACAATTGCTGGGAAGTAACTATATGTGAGTAAGTTAAGGAAAGTGCTTAATTTTAGCATTTTATATAATTTTTCATACATTTGTTCAAAATATGAAGGAGTTTATTAAAATTCAACACTTTCCTCAAGTTTTCCGTATACTATTACTTTCCAGAAATTGTTCCTTAATAGTAACACTATCGAATCGTGCAATAATACAGGGTGACTTTTTTTCAAATATTTCGACGATTTTTTTAAAAAAAAGAGCAGCTAAAACCGTTATATGATGTATGCCAAAAAATCATGAATAATTGGTACTATAACCATCTGTCAGGATATTACGGTTAAACTTGCCGTTTTTGAAATAATTGAATTTTTCATGTTGGATCCATACAAGTTTTTCGTAAAAAATTTATTACTCCCTCATTTTTGAGCCAAATTATCTGAAACTTAATTTTCTACATAGTAATACTAAACTGAAGCAATATCCATCAAAAAATCTATCACTTTCGAGATTTCATTTCTATGTCTATGAAAGCCGATTTTCGACCCACTGTGCGTCACCAGGCTGTATCACGTGAACCGTGCCAGCTAGACAGTTGAAATTTTCACTGACGATGTATTTCTGTTGCCGCTATTAAACTACAAACGATAAAAATATAATTTAATTTTGTTTCAAAATATTTTAGGGTTTTTGCCGATTTGTACGGAGCCCTTCGTGCGCGAGTGCAACTCACTCTTTGCCGGTTTTTTTTATTGGGAGGTACTTGGCACTAAGATTTTAAGATATTAATAGTAATTTCAGTCTTTGGAGTTTGATTATCATTTAGACAAAGTTATTAGAATCTTTATGTGATAGGTACCCATTATGTATAAAGTACCTTTTCCAATGTAGCTAAAGCTTTGTCTGGTTCCCCGCTCGCCACATGATACCTCGCTGATTCTGGTAGCCACTGTGAACAAACACAAAATCCACTATTCGTTTAATATAGCCTCGTGTAAAAGAAAATAGCACCATTAAAATATAACAATTTAAATTAATACTACAACTCTGAAATATTATTTACATAATTGCACCAGGAGACCGATATTCGTCTGACCGGGATTCGAACCTGAAATACCAATTTGCCGACAGTCCAATGCTAACCAAGCCGCCAACCGGATTTGGCATTTCGTACTCAAAATCACTAATTACGCGACGAAAGAAAAAACATAATTTATATCTTATAGATGCGCAGTTTCCAAGAGATAAGACCCCAAACCTCTACATTTAATGGAAATACTTGCAGATTACGATTATATTTACTTCCGAGATTACGATTATATTTGCAGATTTGGTCGTTTAATGTATAGGATAAAATCTTTTTTACAAGCTTTTATTTATAGTTTCACCTGTCCCGTTGCCGGTCTAATCAAATCGTGCAAGTTAAATTTGATCCACTTCCCGGTTTTTGATTAAGTTTAAATTTTGCACAACATATTCGCATAAATCGCATGATAATGCAATATTACGATGACGTGAAGACGATTTGACTATGGAGCTGGAAGGTGGCCACAGGAACTCCATAATAAAACCACATAACCCCATCTAGTTTAGGCTTGTTTGATCCGTCTTGATGAGTACTTACTACTCCCGAGTAATAATAGCTTCTTTTAAAAATATTTTTTTTGTTTAAAAATAATCTTTGTTTTTGTACTTACAGGGCAAATGATAGCAAATATCAGTAGTGGTATGGTAGACAGTGCTAGCAACCAATGTACTCCGAGCGTGGGCATCACAACTAACGCTAGAGCCACTTCCAGACACGCTCCTAATGCCCAGAAGCACTGTAACCAATTAATTGTATTATCTTCTATGTGTATAAAACGCAAAGCTGATTGACTGATGTATCAATGCACAGGCACCCTTAAGGCTAGAAATTTGAAATTTTGCACACATATTTCTCATATGACAGGCATCCTAAGAAAGGGTTTTTCAAAATTCAACCCCCATGAGTGTAAAGTAGGGGATGAAAGTTTAAAATTTAAATTCACGCGGGCGAAGCAGCGGGCAATTAATGTTATCTATAATATTTACTATCTCCCATACTAACAAAAATATTTATACAGTGGATAAGCTATATATTGTTTTGTCATTCTCTGTCATTTGTCAAGCGATTTTTTACAATGTACAAGACAAACAAACCATTGTATAGCTTATCTGCTGTATAAATATTTTTATTAGTAAGGTAATATTATAAAGAGGAAAAGTTTGTTTGCAAGTATGTTTGCATTGAATAGGCGCTGGACTGATTTTGATGAAATTTGGCACAGATATAGAGTAGACCACGGGGAAGGACATAGGCTCCTTTTTATCATGGAAAAATGTACGGTTTCCGCAAGATTAACTTTTGCGCGCACGAGGTCGCGTGCAACGTCTAGTGTAAAATAACTTGGTAATCTATAAACAACAACATTATTTCAGATAGAACAAAAGACATAAATAAATAAATAAAAAGTTTATTTGCAACTTAGTACTTAAACTATTAGTATGTATGTACATCAACAGTTAATTAGCAGCTGCAAATTGGCTCAAGCTCGGCAATGCTAGCATACCAAGGCATACTCAGCGCCGATCTTCCGCAAGAGCCATTTCGTAATAGCTGGAGAGCTACTAAGAAATTTAGAGTAGGTATTTGAGGCACGTTGAAACCGTGTCCTGTACTTCTCCTATTGTACCTCAACACGAGAATGCAGGCCTGGCTAGTCAGAAGCGGAACTTAGCCAAGTTACAAATTTTTGAAAAGACCATTTTTTAATGCCAAAAATCCATGTTTGAGGCGCTTTGAAATTTTGATATACAGTTAGTATAATGTATAAGAAGTTGGGGGAAAAAAAGGCCATGTAATTTAGTTGGAACTTTAACCTAGCCATGTCAGTTTAAAAGTAAATAAACTGGCTTTCGATTCATGATTTTCTGACATCTATTGGTCATTTTATGAACTGCAATAATATGTATAGGCGAAAATGCGACATCTATGAAGCCCTCAAAGAACTACGTGGTCAAAAAATAAAATTGCGTATTGTGCAATAAACTTACTCGTCAAAATGTATTTATAAAACACATAGGTATTATTGAAATAGAAATGGCATACGAACCAGCATAACCTACCATCTACATGTTTTAAATAATAGTTTAGTTAACTATAAACGTAAAGCGACATCTAGGAAGAATCAAAGAACTACGTGGTCTTGATAATTTTCGCAAAGTCGATATGAGTCGTTTTTAATTGGTTTTCCTATAAAAATCGAAGACATCCATTCGTTGTTTGTACAATATTGTGTGCAATAAAATTATATATTGTGCAATAGTCTAATTTACTCGACAAATTGTATATAAAAAACAAATCTAGACACGCGGTAGTGTGTCAAGCCAAGTTCAAGTAACAGAACTGACGAGCGGCACCGTGTGTAATATTACACGAACCATTTGGAGCCCAAACGGTTATTTAGATATTAACGTCCAAAAATCGTCATTTTGATCACTGACTAACCTATAGATCAAAACTCTAACCCAGTTCCAGATGACCTAAAAAATCAATATTATGTTTGTTCGCAGATAACTTCGTCGCTTATGAACCGATTTTCAATTTTATTTTTTTTGTGATGTAAAGGGTTAATTTAATACATCATCACATTATTATGATATAAAAGGCTCATCTCATAGTATTTTACACTAACTCGGAGATCTTTGAACATAACTCTGCCGTTTATGGACCTATTTGCAAAATTATTTTGTTGTAAAGGGTTTAATTCGAAATTGGTCCTTTAGTCACTAAAGTGGAAACATGATGATGCGATCCATGAGGAATCGAGGGAACTCCTCGAAATTTAATCGATACATATAGTGATTTTGACTTTTACTCAAGTAACATAAGGCATATGCTACCAAAAAATAAGATGTTGCACCTTGGTGCTTTTGGATCCTTGGTATAACCTGGATCCAAAAGCAGTGAACAGAACTCCTCAGTCTTTAAAGATATGTGTTTGGAAATTTCGGTATTGTTTAAAGAACTGCAAGCATATGCCAGTTTGTACCTTACAGTAATCATCATCATCTTATTAACAAATTAGTGAAAACTTAGCGCTTATTCAATTATACATTCGATCGTTTATTTTAGACGTCCTTAAGATGTATTAATAATAACTTAACAAAATATATCACTAAAATGTATGAAATTATTATTTTTAAACAAAAAATTAAACCGACTTCGAAAAGTACACAAAAAAATGAAATAAAACTTCTAAATAATTTCCCTTTTAAATTTAACTAAATTTATTTACAATTTCTCTACTCAATCTTCTTAATTTTGAAGTCGGTACCAGCAAATTTGAACGTAAGTTCTATAAAATTTTGTAGGGTATTGTTTGTGTTGATAGCAACTTTGGAAGTCAAACCGACGTTTTTGTTTAAAAATAATTCACTTAATTGATTCTATTAGGAAAACTTAACTTTGGTAATTATTTTGTTATAAATAAGTTATACTACTACTACTATGTATAGTTTATGTACAAAAAGTAATGATATTCTATCAAAAACATAAATGTGAAATGAGAGTCAAGTTCAATATTATGATAATTATATGCCTTGGTTGTTGACTTCAACGACAAAAGAAGTGAGATCTAAATGGGTGCCATTCCCATTGCCAATGGGTAAACAAAAAAGTCGGTTTGACTTCCAAAGTCGCTACCAGCCCAAACAATACCCAACAATATTTTATAGAACTTACGTTCAAATTTGCTGGTACTGACTTCAAAATAAAGAAGATTGAGTAGAGAAATAGTTAAAGTTTTAGCCCAATTTAAAAGGGAAATAATTTAGAAAATAAGTTTTATTTCATTTTTTTGTGTATTTTTACTTTGGAAGTCGGTTAATTTTTTTGTTTAAAAATAATAATTTCATACTTTTTTGTGATAATATATTTTGTTAAGTTATTATTAATACATCTTAAGAACGTCTAAAATAAACGATCGAATGTAAAATTGAATACGCGCTAAGTTTTCACTAATTTGTTAATAAGATGATGATGATTACTGTAAGATACAAACTGGCATATGCTTGCAGTTCTTTAAACAATACCGAAATTTCCAAACACATATCTTTAAAGACTGAGGAGTTTTTAACCCCCGACGCAAAAAGAGGGGTGTTATAAGTTTGACGTGTCTGTCTGTCTGTCTGTGGGTGTATCTGTCTGTCTGTCTGTCTGTCTGTGGCATCATAGCTCCCGAACGGATGAAGCGATTTCAATTTAGTTTCTTTTATATTAAAGGTGACTTACATGCGAGTGTTCTTAGACATGTTTGATGAAAATCGGTGGAGCCGTTTAAAAGTTGTGGGGGGTGAAAGCGGGGAAGAAAATCCGAATGTGCAAATATACTCGAGTAAGGTCTCAAATGAAAGCGCACTGAAAGAGAATATTGATGACTTAATCGACAGTGTTCGTAGCTTCGTTTGATGAGAAAATTGGTGGTGGGAAGATCAGCCGTTTGAAGATGATCAGCTCTTTTCTAGTTGATGAGGGGATCTGACTAACTTTCCAATGTCCGATCGATTCAAATTTTGGTACTGTGTTACTTCAACGATATTCAAAGAACATGCTTATGTAACCATGACTTGATCAGCCGTTTGAAGATGATCAGCACTTTTCTAGTTGATGAGGGGATCTGACTAACTTTCTTATGTCCGATCGATTCGAAATTTGGTACCGTGTTACTTCAACGATATTTGAAGAACATGGTAAGGTAACCATGACCTGATTAGCCGTTTGAAGATCATCTTTTCTTTATTAGTTGATGAGGGGATCTGACTATCGTCCACATGTCCTATCGATTCGAAATTTGGTACCATGTTACTTCAATGACGTTGAAAGTATGTATATGGTAAGGTAATCATTATTTATACCTACTTTAAAAAGGATAAAATTAAAGTAAAATTAAAAATTTTAAAAACCCCCGACACAAAAAATAAACTCTAAAAAATAATAAATAATATTTTAAACCTATTATAATTATATTATCACATATAATATTAAGTAAGTTGAAATAATTTTATTTTCCAATCGTCGTCTCATCGGGGGACCGCTATGTGAAAAAAACACGTGTAGTCGCAGAATGAACAAAAGAATTTACTCCGAAAAAAATTTGCTCATACCTACTTAAATGTAATTCGTAATAATTAATTAGCTGTTGTTGTAAAAATACTTTATAAACTTTAGCGGTCCCCCGACGAGGCGACGATTGGAAAATAAAATTATTTCAACTTACATAATATTATATGTGATAATATGATTATAATAGGTTTAAAATATTATTTATTATTTTTTAGAGTTTATTTTTTGTGTCGGGGGTTTTCAAAATTTTTAATTTTGTTCACTGCTTTTGGATCCAGGTTATACAAAAGATCCAAAAGCACCAAGGTGCAACATCTTATTATTTGGTAGCATATGCTGATTTTACTTCAGTAAAAGTCAAAATCACTATGTGTGTCGATATAAATTTCGAGGAGTTCCCAAAAGCACCAAGGTACAACATCTTATTTTTTGGTAGCATATGCCTTGTGTTACTTGAGTAAAAGTCAAAATCACTATATGTACCGATATAAATTTCGAGGAGTTCCCTCGATTCCTCATGGATCGCATCATCAGGTTTCCACTTTAGTGACTAAAGGACCAATTTCGAATTAAACCCTTTACAACAAAATAATTTTGCAAATAGGTCTATAAACGGCAGAGTTATGTTCAAAGATCTCCGAGTTAGTGTAAAATACTATGAGAAGAGCCTTTTATATCATAATAATGTGATGATGTATTAAATTATTCTAATAGGGATGTTGCCTAGTGTGGAATTTCACAGTTATACAAATTAAATTTTAAAATTGTTGATTAAAGATACATAAATCTGAAAGAAATAGGTATTTCGAGTAACGGGATTAAAAATATAAGCAAATAAAAAATATTGTCCATCTCTTTCTCGCAAAACGATTCCTGACGTCACAACCTGCTACCGCCATAAATTTTGTCATGAGAAATGTATGGTGGTATAGCTCTACCAGAATCTGATGGCATTTTAAAAAAAATAAAAAATGTGATTTTCATATGGCAATGTCAAGTATGACCCGTCAAATCAAAGTACGTGATCTGTCAACCGCTGCTAAAATTTTGTGATTATGTTCTTGGAATTTGTTGTTTTTGTGAAAATATCCAAAAAGGCAATTCGATCTCAAGCGAGAAATATTGTTTTCTATGTCTATAGTAAAATACAGAAAGAAGAAGGTGTAAATCGAACTCAATCTTATAATTTAAAGTTCGTGGTAGAGTTGACCGGTAAGTTAGAGTGAGTTGTTTTGATACTTTTAGTTTTTTTATATTTTCTTAGGTAATTATTGTGACTTCTTTAAATGTGTTTCCAGTACTACTATAAGGTGAATCGTAGCTGATGGCACATCGAATGATGGTTTGTTTTCCATGCCTGGTAAAAGGAGGAGAGGAGGAAAAAAGAAAATCAACATAAGACAGTTTCGATTTATAGTTGATTAGGAATAAAGTAAACGAGTTCTATACAGTTCGGAAGGAAATTCCAACATTAAATAAACTGTTGCCAATTTAATTGTATGTTATTCGTAATAAATAAGTATACAGGATGTCCCAGAAGTCGACGTCGTCCCTTCGAAGGCTGATAGACCAGCTCATGACTCACCAGAATATCGTAATATGACCTTTGTAAAAAATCTTCAGTTTTCGAGATATTGGCACTTTTAATAATTTCTTAAAAATTACACCTCATGTCAGTTTTTAGGCTGCCGCAACTACAATTTCCCGTATTGTGGGATACAAATTGGTATTGCGGAATCCTGACCAGTTCTGCTATTGATCACGGTTATAAACAAAGCTAATAGAGTTTGAACTTTGTAGAAAAAAAGAAAACTTTTCCCTAATCGTGATTTCAAAAACTTTTTCTCCTAACTTTCACTATCCATACTGAACAAAAAATATACCACACTAACCTGGGTTGTTACTTTAAAAAGTTGCTCATTTTATGTAGTTTTCGAAATAGTAAAATAGTTGCTATTAAGCTACGTCAAAAAAATTTTTTGCTATTTTAAGTGCACAGAGAACACATTTTGAATGTTTTTCTTTAGTTAGAATTTCGAACAAAAACACTCGTTACATTGAAATCAGCCAGATGTTCACTTAAAAATTGTACGTTGAAGTTATTAATTAATTAATTAACTTAATTCATGCTTACTAAACTTAGAAACTAAACAGAATACAAGGATTTTTTTTAAACTGTAAGGAGAAATGCAAAGAAGGAGAACCCATTAATTATATCATTTAATGAGTTAGACTCATTAGAGTGAGAGAATAGGTCGCACGCACGTCTTTTGTTTGTTCTATACATGATATTGTTTATTAGTTACTAGTACGTTACGCTATTAATGTGCATCGTTTTGTTATTTTCTTACTTTTAACGGATTTTGCATTGTAATTTGGACTTCGTTTGCCTAGTGACTCGGACTTAAGTGTGCTTGGAGACAGTAAAGAACTGACATGGCTCTCTTCTGGACTTTTATGTTTCTGTGATACGCGTCTTACTACCAGTCATTATGGCGTATACTATGCATCAGTATGCTAACATGCATTACATTTACGGGGAATACAGAGGCAACGGTGCTGCTGCAGCTAATTTGTATCGCAAAAGGTTAAGGTACTCAAGTCCAGATTACAATGTAAAATCCGTTAAAAGTAAGAAAACAACAAAACGATGCACATCAATAGCGTAATGTACTTGTAACTAATAAACAAACTCATGTATAGAACAAACAAAAGACGTGCGTGCCGTCACCTACTCTCACTCTAATGAGTCTAACTCATTATATTATGATATTATTAATGTGTTCTCCTTCTTTGCATTTCTCCTTGCAGTTTAAAAAAAAATCCTTGTATTCTGTTTAGTTTCTAAGTTTAGTAAGCATGAATTAAGTTAATTAATTAATTAATTAACTTCAACGTACAATTTTTAAGTAAACATCTGGCTGATTTCAATGTAACGAGTGTTTTTGTTCGAAATTCTAACTAAAGAAAAACATTCAAAATGTGTTCTCTGTGCACTTAAAATAGCAAAAAAAATTTTTGACGTAGCTTAATAGCAACTATTTTACTATTTTAAAAACTACATAAAATGAGCAACTTTTTAAAGTAACAACCCAGGTTAGTGTGGTGTATTTTTTGTTCAGTATGGATAGTGAAAGTTAGGAGAAAAAGTTTTTGAAATCACGATTAGGGAAAAGTTTTCTTTTTTTCTACAAAGTTCAAACTCTATAAGCTTTGTTTATAACCGTGGTCAATAGCAGAACTAGTCAGGATTCCGCAATACAAATTTGTATCCCACAATACGGGAAATTGTAGTTGCGGCAGTCTAAAAACTGACATGAGGTGTAATTTTTAAGAAATTATTAAAAGTGCCAATATCTCGAAAACTAAAGATTTTTTACCAAGGTCATATTACGATATTCTGGTAAGTCATGAGCTGGTCTATCAGCCTTCGAAGGGACGACGTCGACTTCTGGGACATCCTGTATAAAGTAATTCACGATTGATTTATTTTTCATGAAATATCATTATATTACATAGTATAAAACAAAGTCCCTTTTTTGTCTGTCCCTATGTATGCTTAAATCTTTAAAACTACGCAACGGATTTTGATGCGAGTTTTTAAAATAATAGTCTTAAAGTATTTAATAGTCTTTAAGATATTATAAGATTATGGTAAAATTTGTATTCAAGTGCGATAAATAAAATACTTATTATGTAAGTATATTATCAAGTGGTCGCGCATGTCGTATCAAGGTGATAGGGTCCCATTTTTAACAATTTGCATTGGGCAAACCTAAAAACATGTTCAATATTGTATCAGTAGTATATTGCTGTAAGTAGGTAGAGAATTATTCGCCGAAGTAGTTTTTTCTCCAAGAACACTATTCCACGCGGGCGAAGCCGCGGGCAAAAGCTAGTTTTCTATATTATATACCGAACATTCTTCATACAGTCTTATTATAATTCATGTTCAATAATATAAAAGACATAATTAAATATTAACCAGTATCAAGATCGTTTAATCCAATTTCCCCAGTATTGCACACTACAAATTTTTTTTTCCCTATTTGCCATGAGATTCTGGTACACCTATAGCAGGCTGTGACGTCACAGGCCAATATATCATATTGTAAATTTCAATGGTTTGTATCTAAGTTATTTTTTCAGATATACAAAAATGGGTTCTGAATTGTTTATTAACATGTTGTGTAAAAAAATTTTTTTTCGGCAATATGCCTATTGACATGGTGGCATATGCTTGCAGTTCTTTAAACAACGCCGAAATCCCCACACATGTATCTATAAGGAGTCAGGAGTTCTTTTCTGTACCTTTGAGTCCAGGGTATACCTTGGAGCAAAATCTTACTTTTTGGTAGCACATGCTTAGACTTGTTCAGAAAAAGTCAAAATAACCATATGTATCCATATAAATTTCGAGGAGTTCCCTCAATTCCTCATGGATTCCAACATCAGGTCACCACTTTTTTGACAACCAGACTAACTTGGTATATTACCCTTTACATCACAAAAAAAAATTTGAAAATCGGTTCATAAACGACGAAGTTATCTGCGAACAAACATAATATTGAATTTTTAGGTCATCTGGAACTGGGTTAAAGTTTTGATCTATAGGTTAGTCAGTGATCAAAATGACGATTTTTGGACGTTAATATCTAAATAACCGTTTGGGCTCCAAATGGTTCGTGTAATATTACACACGGTGCCGCTCGTCAGTTCTGTTACTTGAACTTGGCTTGACACACTACCGCGTGTCTAGATTTGTTTTTTATATACAATTTATCGAGTAAATTAGACTATTACACAATATATTGATTCTTCCTAGATGTCGCTTTTACGTTTATAGTTAACTAAACTATTATCTAAAACATGTAGATGATAGTTAAGCTGGTTCGTATGCCATTTCTATTTCATTAATACCTATTTGTTTTATAAATACATTTTGACGAGTAAGTTTATTGCACAATACGCAATTATTTCATTTTTTGACCACGTAGTTCTTTGAGGGCTTCATAGATGTCGCATTTTCGCCCGTACGTATATTGCAGTTCATAAAATGACCAATAGATGTCAGAAAATCATGAATCGAAAGCCAGTTTATTTACTTTTAAACTGACATGGCTAGGTTAAAGTTCCAACTAAATTACATGGCCTTTTTTTTCCCCAACTCCTTATTCATTATACTAACTGTATATCAAAATTTCAAAGCGCCTCAAACATGAATTTTTGGCATTAAAAAATGGACTTTTCAAAAATTTGTAACTTGGCTAAGTTCCGCTTCTGACCAGCCAGGCCTGCATTCTCGTGTTGAGGTACAATAGGAGAAGTACAGGACAAGGTTTCATCGTGCCTCAAATACCTACTCTAAATTTCTCAGTAGCTCTTGGGCTATAACCTCACAAGCGTCACACAAGCGCTATCTATATAAAATATAACTAATTACGACACATAATGTGAAAAACGAAAAATCATTAAACAACAAACATATTATACTAAATAATACAAATTACTAAGACAATAACAAAATTAAAAACCAAAAAAAATAAAAAATTAAATTATTGTTTCCCGGATGCGACAGTCGCGCGCAACAGGTTGCATAATCTGTGACAATTGACAACTCTTATTGACTCTTATCTCACAAGTACTTGCCAATGACCAAAGAATACACCTCTATGGTACTTGCAAGTAACCAATCGCTAGATATATTTTTTCTATTAAAAAAAAACTACACCGACTACGTAAAATAGATAGCCTATATTACCTGGGCTATTATTATGAATCTATTGACACCTCATTCCTTTAAATCAGATCAGTAGTTTAGGCACTACGTTGGAATAAACAAACGTACATACATAGTCATCCAAAACCCTTCCTTTTAGCTTCGCTGTAGACTGGTAAAAAGTGAGTAGGAGTTTGTGAGTGTTACTTAAATTATAATTTGTCAACTTAGTACTTACATCAAGAAGAACTACACACTTGGCTCTTTGCTTTGTTGGCAGAAACTCAGCATATAAAGTTACACTGAAACACAAAAAATTGGATAAACAAAATGGTTTCTCAATATATTTTGAATGTACTATAACACTATTCATTCGTCTAATAAGGAATATGACTACATATTAGTGGCGAAGGCTGATACTCCTTCATAGGGAAGCCCTAGCCTGTACAATAGACAGGGATTTGGATCAGTCTTCAAAAAGTTTGTGGTAAGTGAAGCCGATAGGAATGGAGTTATAGGAACCCCACGCCACTGCTACATGATAGGGATCGTCCATTAATCACGTGATGCCTAAAGGGGGAGGGGGGGGGGGTCCGAAAAAAATCACCAAGTATCACCAAGGGGAGGAGGGGGTATAAGGAGACATCACGTGTATTAATTTTCGAATCTAGTTTATGCATACCGAAATTATTATCGGTTGTAGATTCGTAGTGTTGTTTAAATACTTACAAGACAAATGACTCGTATAGTTTTTAATTGCTTAAATTATTCGATTAAACGGTTTTTTAAGCTAAAGTTTTTCTTCAAACATGACCTGCTTACTATGTAAAAAAAATACACATCACGTGTATTTTTTTTACATAGTAAGGTGGGGGAGGGGGGGTAGTATAAAACCTCACCACGTATCACCAGGGGGAGGGGAGGGGTCTAAAAAGTTGTTAAAAACATCACGTGATTAATGCACGGCCCCATACATATAGAATATTTAGCTTCATTTGTATAATGAGAAATATTGAAGAATAACTCTCCCCGCCCAAACGATGAGTACAAATTTGCCGGGGGCCGCATATAATTGATATGGCTGAAACAGCGGTAGCTACGCCCCTGATGAAAGTCGAACAATCTGCAAATTCTTGGTGAATCATAATTTCAGTGAAATGAATATTTAATGTTTCGAAAGAATTATGTCAGCCTGCAGTTTTACTGTACTATCTTGTTCTTTTTTTTATTTTATATTTTTTCCCCAATAATTACAATAACAATTTGTGGGAGACAGCCCAAGCAAAAATACTTTGTTAGGGGAGGCCTCACAAAGTATTAACTTATTCTAAATTTGTAATTTCTATTATTAAATAAAAATTACAAATCTAGAAGATGGAGCATGTGCGTGTGTGGGCAAGTGTGTGTGTGTGTGTGTGTGACTTACGATTGTGGTACACATCCTATTGCGAATCCAACAAGTCCTCTCAGAAACAGTAGCCACAAGAAGTTGGGTGCCACTGCACTCAGCAATCCGTAGTAAAACAGCAACACGCCACACATACTCAATGCCTGGTAATACACAAATAAAAAACATCATTAACAACTGACTGATAAACAGACAAAATATGATTTATAACATGCAGATAGTTTTGTACTTTATAGTACAACTAAGTTGAATATTAATATATCCATCCCCTTGGAGGTCGAAAGGTTTAAAAATAAATCTGTCACTAAAGTGTTTTCACTTACAGTTTTTCTTCCATATCTATCACTGATGTTGCCCCAGAATGTGGAGCTAAGCATCATTCCCATGAACACAATGGTGGTCGTCAGAGCTTGTTGATATCTAAAATGAATGGATTAATTAGATTTATATTAGCAGCAAAAAACTTTGCACCTTGCAAACTTTGCAAAACTTGGCACCAAGGATATATTTTGTTGTAACTTGTAACAATGAACAAAGCAGTTTTTGAAGTAATGCTTCTTTAGTAGAAAATTTCAAAGTCGCGTCACGTCACGATTTTGGAATATCGCCATCTGTCGGAAGCTACTTATACTTCTTACAACTTTACTTTCTGAAGTACAACTCAATACACAAATGGTGTTAGTAAAAATTTTAATGTTTCTATTTTTTTAAATGTGAAATGTTTTTAGGTGCAATGGGAGTGTTTTTGGATTTTAAATGATGAATGAAGTTTCACTTCTGCCGTGTGTACAATATACACATCATGCTTTTAATCTTAGCAACACAAGTTGGATAAACAAGAGATGCCTTAAAATCACAAATGATGATAAAAGTAGGTAAGGTCAGGTTGGGGAAGATCGTCTACAAGGGAAGACCGTCTGCACGCAATAACTTTTAATTATGAATAGCTATGCAGCTTGAATTGACAGTCGGTAAGACAGTATCATACTTTGGTTAAAATTTTTAATCATAGATGTCGCTGGCAACACTATGATGGGAGAAAATTTGCCGCCAGTTTTATTTGGGTTTTGAAGGTCCATTAAAAAATAACAGATGTTGACGAAAAAAAAGAAAAAAGTGATTTATCGAAAGAGTTTTATAAAACAAGGTGGTTGGGTAAGTATTTCAATTGTAACTTTAACATATTTTCGTATTAGATTATTCAAAATGTTCTTAGTTTTGTCACAGTTTGCTGTAAAATATTTTCAACCTAAAAACTTTCTAGTTGGGAAGATCGTCTGGGTGGTATAAGGGAAGATCGTCATATGCCGGTCTTGCCTTCAGACAGAGATCACAAACTTTTTTGCACCCAATTACACTACGGCCGCTGTATCTTGACGGGTCTGAACATAGGCTCTGCGAACTTTAGCGCATGTACAACTCGTGAAGAAAACTGTTATTGTATTATTTTTATATACCTATGTACTAATAAAATTTCCCTAATACAGTTGACCAATTAGTACAAATAAAATAAATACGAAAACACTTAAAAACAGTTATTGCGCAACCTTCTGCGCGAAGTTCAGACTCGCCAAGATACGTCGGCCGTATTGTAGGTAGATACCTACTAGGTGAGCATTTCTCAAATTTTTTGACCATAGCCGCAACGTCGATGTCCCATGTTTTGGTCTTTGATTATTTTTTTACTACGATAACATAAATAACATACATGACTTCGTTGATATTATATAATTATCAGAGAAAATATCAAAGCTATAAATAAAACACTCTCACTACAATAAATAATTAATAATCTAAAATACCAAATTTTTCGTAGTATGGAAAATAGGTTGTCCCATTGCGACCGCGGTGATTTTGAACTCATTTATTTCATTAAATTCTAAGAAACGGAATATATGTTATAGTCTTAAAACACTACTTAGAGTATTTGAATACATATTTTATTTAGTATAATAGTGAAATACGTCGTAAGTTAATCAGTTTCAGGAAAATAATATTGTCCCATAAAAAATTCCAAAACGGAATTCAGATTACGTTACCGATTTTTGTGTCGAAAGATTTTTTAAACTACAAAGTTAATTGATTTTTTTTCCTTTGGCAACACTATTGACGACATTTCACATTGCCATTTTGTTGTGATGTCATTTCGGTGTCGACAACAGCCGCGGCTTGACGTTGTGCTCTGCACTGCGACTAATTCGATCTGGATTTTGTTATACTGTGTGAATGTAAGTTCAAGATACTTAATACTCTTGTTGAAATTGATAAATAGTTCTTTTAATGGGCTACAATTTGATGTAAAATACTGTTTTAAGTATTGAGTTTTAAAGAATATGTATTTTATTCAAAATCTGTACCCGTCATTTCGTTACTTCTGTTTTTGTTACTTTCGCGTGGTAACGTATAACCAGAACGAGGGGTAACAAAAAAGGAGTTTTTAAAGCTAAGTACACATTTCGTAAAATTGCCATACTGGTAGGTAGGTATCTATATTCGTTTAATCCCCATAATGTTATATATATCTTTTGTTATGTATATATTACTAAATTTGAAGATTATAACACAGGATAAAACTAAATAATAACGATCACATAATATAAATTACAAAATAAAAACGGTTGCGTATATCAGCTGACCGAAGCAATAAAGTATATAGGTATTTTATTTTTCAAATATAATTTTAAAATAAAAAAGGGTAAGCTTTAAATTAAGGACCCTGTTAATATTAATTTATGCATTTGTCTCTTATGTTTGTTTAATATCACCTACCCGAGCTTCAACACTAGGATTGTTGGTGCTTTAATGGCCCAAGAGCCCGTGAAGGCCAGACCTTACTAGCGTTCACAAGCATGAAAGTTCTTCTACGTGTGCCCCCAACACTGGTAAGATTATCCCCAAACATGGAACCTGGATCGCGGTTCCTTTGGGAGATAACCTGTTATATAACAAAGGTGTACAAAATCTTGTCTCCAATTCCTTTCGTTCACAAGCTCAAAAATATTTTTTTCGTAACAGCATTAAAACTCGCGATATGAGTATCGCGAGTTTTAATGCTGTTACGAAATGAAAAACGAATGCTGTTGTACATAAAAATTGATCTTATATTATAATACTTGCTATCTCCCAAAGGAACGGCGATCCAGGTTCCATGTTTGGGGATCATTCTTACCAGTGTTGGGGTATTGAAGAACTTTCATGCTTGTGAACGCTAGGAAGGTCTGGCTCTCAAGGGATCTCGCTCTATAAGTTTCGAGTTAGATGAGTATTAGAGATCGTCCATTGTGGTTCGCAGATAAAAACATCATGATTGTGTTTAACAGTATCATGGTAAGTTCTTTATTTAAACATTTGACAAATGAATTGTATTATATTGCTTGCAGGTCAAAAAAGTTGATTCCAGTAAAAAATCATAAGAGGCCCATTACTTGGATAATACCTACTAAGAAACGTAATTGTTGGTTCAGGTATGGACAGTTAGATTGTTATTTTATCCTCACAGTAAAAAAAAAAAAAAATACCAACGCAGCGCATCTATTCTAGGTACACAAAAATGCCGTTAACGGCGGCTGAGAAGATGAAACGTTATAGAGAACGCTTAAAATTAAACCCAGAAAAATTAGAAGAACAAAGAAAGAAAAATTTAGAACGAATAAAATCGAAATATAAGTACAAGAAGGTATCAGAAATGACAGAAGAAGAAAAAAATGAGAAAAGAAAAGAATGGAGAAAGGAAAAACAAAAGCAAAAAGATAAGAAGAAAACTTGTGAACTGACATCAAATGCTGTAGACACGTCAAAACGTTCTAGTTCCAGGACATCAAAAATTAATTATAAACAAAAATACAATGCTGCGCAATGTCATATTATACATTTGAATCGAGCTTTAGAAACCATGAGGAAGAGATTATACCGATTGCAGAAAAGCCAAATGCAAGAAAAGAAAAAGCATGAAGTAGAACTTAACAAGTTAAAGGCTAGGAATGAAATTTTGGAATAATATTCACAATAAATATTTAATTTTCACTTTATTTGTTTTCATTTTATAATGGAGTGTCAAGTGTGTGTATGCTTAGCCTTACATTTCCGATTTTGTTACCCAAGTTTCTTGTTTTGATACTGTCCCAAATTTTTTCTGATAATAATGGTAGATATTTCTTTTTCTTTAAATTGAAATGCTTTAATCATTAACTTAAAACAATTTTATGATAAATATTATTATAATTGTAAATAATAAATATAACATCCCTTTTTCTATTTTAGAGGAAAACTAAACATTTTGATTAGAAAGTTTAAAAAAGGTAACAAAAAATACTCAGTACTGCTAAAAACAATTTAAATATTTTTTTTCACAATTTTTACTTTTATCAGATGTTGTTTAATTTATGATCTACATAGAAAAACATAAATTTATAATACAGTCTGCATGTTTCTTTATGGTTTTCGTTAATTTCCAAGTAACAAAATAAGAACTTTTATTTCACCCTTAACTAATAATTTACAGGTTTTTTGTATAAAAACTCTATTAAAACAAAAAAACAACCATAAATTCAGAATCTGTCTAGTTTTAGCTAGCTGTATTTAACATAATATGTCCAAAATATACTTATTGTATTTTAAGAAGATTATTAAAATTATGGTCAAAAATTTTGAGAAATGCTCAGGTACGTATGTTTCATTGATCACTTGCTTTTATTCAGGGTTCGAAAATATCCGATATTTATTATAAATATCAAAATATCGGATATTTATGATATATATCCGATATATATCAACATTTTGATATATTTTCATACAAAATGGATATATATCCAATATATCCATTTTGTATGAAAATATATTTTGTATGAAAAGCCATATTATTATTTTATTGTATTATTTATGTATACTATTTGCATATTATGTGTTACATAATAATAATAATAATATCTATAGACGCTTACCACCACGTCAATCTGGCCCATGCTAAGTATCCGAAGAACTTGTGTTACCAGACAACAGGAAGTATATTTAATACTTATATACTATACATATATTTAAGATTTTTATTATATTATACACATATTTACACATACATGGCCCAGGAACACGAAAAAACTTATTGTTCCTTCGGCGGGATTCAAACCCACGACCCCCGGCTTCAGCACCAACGCAATGAACCACTGAGCCACAGAGGTCGTCAAAACATAATGAATAAACAAACATAAACATAACGAAAAAACTAAAATGTTTTTATTATTTTATTTACTTAGGTACTTAAAATCATCCGAAATAAAAACCGAAATTTTACATAAAATCTATCAGTCTCGAATCTACTACTTCATGAATTAATGGTCCAGATAATTTGACATATTATATCGTAAAATAATTACATTAATTACCTGCAAGGAGAGAGAGGCCCTGCAAGCGCTTTGATTATGTGTATTAGATGGCGGTCGCTACGAGAATATTTTTTTTTTCGTGGTGAAAAAGTTAATAATTTATTAATAAACGAGGCAGAAAGTAATAACAAAAGAGTTTACGACAAAAACGTTCTCGAGTACCATGCAAGTTACGCAAAGAGACCTACAACCACCATCTACAATATTCACCTACGAGATACACCTACAACCTACACCTATAACTACCTACACCGATACTTACACTTAGGTATTTACTTATCTAAGGTTAGATTACAAAAAAAAAACCTTTTTTTTTTAATTTTCGCGCAATGTTTGTGGCAGCGGGACTTAAATGACAATAAACTAAACACACCGGCATATTTAGCGGAACACAAAAAAAGGTCCACAATTAAGAATAGATTTTGCGAGTAAATGCTATTTGTGAAAAATGGTAAATTTTTTAACTTTTCATGTAACCGGGAAAAGTGAAAAATAATATTAAAATAACAATTAATTAAATTAGAATAACCTAACCAAGAGCATGTCAGGACATGTCTAAGGAGGGTTCCGTAACTATAAACGCGTAATATGTTTTTTTTAATTACTCCAAAAGTTACTGTCCGATTTGGTTCACAATAATTTTCCTAAAGAGTTGAAGGAGGGTAAGTAGTTCACTCACTTAATTATCCTCACTTTCTAGTTCTAGAAGGAGCTACACAGTCAAAGCGAGAAAGGATAGGCGGAAAATAAAATACGTATTTAGCGCGAAGCGGGCAAGGAGCAAATCAGCGATAGTCATGTGTCCTGCGTTAAAGCATTGATAAGACTACTGCGCGGGCGCACGGCCGGCGCACTATGTGGACTTTAGGCCATTTTCGTGTCATAAATCTGTAACTTTTTTGTTTTTCAAGATATTTACATGATTTTTTTAATATTTTACTCTTGAATATATACACTTTCAAATGACGTTCATTTTGATCATATAATTTTTTTTATTAAATCCGTTAAATAATACGCCAAAATAATAAAGTGAAAATTTGAATAATCTCATACTTATTTTAAGCTTATTTTAGATAATTTTACAAAAAAATATATAAAAATGAAAATTTAAAAGGTACTTTAGGTATGAAGAGCCAAAAATCTTATACAATTTTGAAAAAAATCATGATAACATGAAAAAACATACAGTCTTTGTAGCTATGTTTTTCGAGTTTAATACAATAATTCTTAGTAAATATGAAATTATTTCAATTTTATATGATATTCTAAGACATAAATATAACAAAATAGTCGCTCAAAATTTATCTAAAAGTTCTACAACTTCATCTAGAACTCTGAGTCTTCCTAGAAATATGATTCTTTAAACTCGATGTATAAATATACGAAGTATAGTAAAGTATGTATAAAACGATTTCGTTAATGGCTTATTTCTTGCATTTTCATGTGTGGTAAAGTTCAGACTTTAGTTTGGACCTATTTTAACCTTTTTTCCGTAACTCCCTGGGCGCCTTCAAAGAGTTGCCCAAAGGGCAACACAGCAAAATGAAGTATCACACTTTCGTCGTGAATTAAGACTTTATACATAGAAGAAGGCTATTTACCATTTATATACATAATAAGTATACAATTGTGTTATTTCTAATGTGTAATGGCCAAAATTTGGTAGGACTGATTTTTTTTCATACATACATTCACATTTTAATGTATAATATTATAGTTTACGCACTGAAACTGCAAAAACTATTATATTCTGTAAATCTGCATTACATTTACTATAAAATAAGACTATTCTCAGTACTTTAGCAGATTTCATTAAATGTCAAGTCGAAAATTGATGAGAAGACAAAACGATGCAGTACCTACGTCTCTAGAGGTGTAATTTACTGAAGAAAAAGATATTGATCCTATCTACCGTAAATAACATATTTCAAGCATTCTAAAATGGTATATACTTATATGATTCTCTTCAATGAATTAGACGATAAACAAAAACTCATCATTTGTATCGTATAAAGTAGAAAAACATACCTTTACATTTTTACATATTAACACATGTTGCGCACTGATGCCGCAACAAAAAAATTCACCATGTAAATCTACATTAAATTTGCTATAAAACAAGTGTAATTACAGAACTTCGGCAAATTTCGATAACTGTCAAAAATCTAATCGAAAATGAAACATAAGAAAAAATGGCATACTACGAGAATGTACGTCTCTAGTGGTGTCATATATGCAAAAACCAAATATTTAATTAATTTATAATAAAGAACATATTTTAAGGTTTCCAAAATGGTATAACACTTATATATTCCATAGAGGAAAGCTACTATAAAATCAAAGTTAAATTTCTACATTTCAAGAATAGTTTTCAACAAATTTCTATTCAGCAATTTTGAGCGTATTTTTCTCAAAAATAGGGATAAACAGAAGTGTTTATCGTTTGTATTTAGGTAGATTGGACCTTTGTCTACAATTTGAGGTATAATACATGTACCTCTGCCACTTTTGGAAAAAGCATTTATGGCACGGCTTTCTTAGGAGTGTCCACATAGTGCGGCGGGGCGCGGGGCGGCGACTGCGGCCGGCCGCCCGGCCAAACCGGTTACGCGCGCGTCCACAAAATGTTACAGCTAGAGTGCGAATTTCTGTGTACCGCAACATACATTGCGAGTAATTACCGATTTGCCTAATTTGTTCGCTGCCCATAATTATTTATTTAACTTAGATTTCTACTTTACACTTCTTAATCTAGTTTATGTAAGTAGTTATTTAATTTATAATACTAGTTGTAAATAATCTTTAATTTTGTTGTAACTAAGTTTAGGTTTAATAGGTAAAGAACATAATACAAAGTAATTATATAATACAAGGTAAATGACTAGATGTTATCAGTCGTTAAATTAATAAAGTACAGTTGTATAAAAAAGTGTAAATATAAAATCAACTTTTGTAAATATGTAAAAACTATTTTTGTAAATATAATTTTTATAAAATTTGTAAAAACCTATTTCTAAAAATTATTTAAATGTTAAATTAGGAACTATAAATTTGGACAAAATAAAATAAATTTTGTTACAATAATACAACAAGTGACTGAGGTCACTACACCAGCCCCCCCTTGAGACCGTCAAGGGCGATAATAATTGGGAAATCTTACTGTGCGTCCGGATCTGGTTCTGAAGGCAACTCTTTCGCGATCCGGTGGACTCTGACTCTCCGGTAGTGTCACGGGCGTATTTTTTTGTCTTTTTGGTTGTTGTGTTTGTGGTGTATGTGTGTGTGGCGTGGTGTCTGGGTCACTAAGTATGTAAGCCGGTTTGATCCGGTCTATCGATACCGTGACTTTCTTGCCATTCACCAGTATGGTGAAAACTTTGTCGTCACGCTGCAGAACCTCGTGAGGTCCAGAATAAGCGGGTTTCAAGGCACCACCAACAGTACAATCACGCAAGAATACGTGAGTGCAAGTGGCTAACTCCTTGAAAACAAATGTCGGACGTTTTCCGTGGTGACGAGAGCCGGGTGTAGGCTTCAGGCTCTGGACTATGCCTCGTAGTCTTGACGTGAACTCAGTCAAGCTTAGAGGACAGTCAGGCTCTGAATCGAAAAACTCACCCGGTAGACGCAAAGGTTCGCCATACACCAGTTCAGCTGAAGTGGTCTGCAGGTCTTCCTTAAACGAGCTGCGAACGCCAAGCAACACAAGAGGAAGAGACTCCACCCAGTTGCTGTCACCGTGACAGATTATGGCAGCTTTCAGCTGTCGATGAAATCTTTCCACGAGACCATTGCTAGCTGGGTGATACGAAGTGGTTCGGTGATGCGTGAATCCAGCGATCCGAGAAAGATTTCGAAACAGCGCCGACTCAAACTGCCTGCCACGATCTGTCACGATGTCAGCAGGACAACCAAACCTAGAAATCCATCCACTCACGAGGGCTCTCGCTACGGTCTCAGCCGTCATCTCTTCCAATGGTATTGCCTCAGGCCAACGCGTGAAACGATCGATGGCGGTGAGACAATATCTGTAACCCTGGGATGGAGGCAAAGGACCTACCAGGTCGATATGAACAAATTTGAAACGGGACGAAGGAAGGTGGAAGTTGCCAAGTGGAGCGCTGGTATGGCGAGTAATCTTGGACTTCTGACATGCTAAGCATGCCCGTGTCCAGTTTCTACAGTCCCGTCTAACTCCGGGCCAAACGTATCGCTCGGAAATCAGCTTAACAGTAGCACTGGCACCAGGGTGACTAAGACCATGCAGAATTTCGAACACCTTTTTGCGCAGCACCCTGGGTACATAAGGCCTTCTGACGCCCGTACTGACGTCGCAAAACAGTGCCGTCTTCGCATCTTGAAATTTAATTTTTTTGATGCGCAGCGACGTCGTGCCTTCCGCGAGTTGGGTCAGCTCTGGATCGGACAGTTGAGCAGCAGCCAGCTGTTCAAGATCAATCAGCTGGGCAATCTCCTCAACTCGCGAAAGAGTGTCAGCTACCACATTGTCTTTACCAGATATGTGGCGAATATCTGTGGTAAACTGCGCGATCAGATCCAGATGACGGAACTGTCTTGGCGAGCAGTTTTCCTTCCGATTGCGAAACGCGAAGGTCAAAGGCTTGTGGTCGGTGTAGACTGTGAAGTCCCGGGCCTCGAGCATGTGCCTAAAATACTTAATACTCTCGTAGATAGCAAGCAGTTCTCGATCGTAGGGTGAGTACTTCCGTTGAGAAGGACTCAACCCACGAGAGAAAAATGCCAAAGGCTCCCAGGACTCACCACTCTTTTGCTGTAACACCGAACCAATGGCCCTGTCCGATGCGTCGGTTACAAGCGCTAACTTCGCCTCAGAATCGGGATGAGCCAGCAAGGCGGCCTGACTCAGGCCTTCTTTGCAGGCTTCAAAGGCCTCAAGTGACTTACCACTTATGTTGACCGGGTGCGAACCCTTCACCGATCCTGTGAGCAACTCGTTCAATGAAGCTTGTTGTTTAGCAGCACCTGGTATGAATCTGCGATAAAAGTTCACCATGCCAAGAAACCTACGGAGTTCTTTTACCGTCTTCGGAATGGGGAAGTTTTTGATGGCTTCGACCTTCGTTGGCATGGGTTTCGTACCACTCTTCGAGATTTGGTAGCCCAAGAAAGTTACCTGCGAGACACCAAAAACGCACTTGGCCGTGTTGACGACCATACCATACTGCCTTAGCCGCTCGAACAGTTGACGTAAATGGTCTTTGTGGGTCTCCTCATCCCTGGAAAACACCAAAAAGTCGTCCAGGTAGGCATATGTAAAGTCCAGACCCCGTAGCATCTCATCGACGAACCGCTGAAACGTCTGTCCGGCGTTACGAAGTCCAAATGTCATAAATGGGAATTCGTAAAGACCGAACGGCGTCGTAATCGCGGTTTTCGCGATATCGTCGGGATGAACGGGGATCTGGTTATAGGCCTTAACCAGGTCGATGGTGGAGAAGACCGTACAGCCCGATAAACAATGAGCAAAATCGTGTATGTGTTTTATGGGGTATCTGTCGGGAATCGTTCGGGCATTCAGCATGCGGTAGTCCCCACAAGGACGCCACCCATTGTCCTTCTTGGGCGCGAGGTGAAGGGGTGAAGCCCATGCTGATTCCGAAGGTCGACAGGTACCACTCTGCAACATTGACTCAAACTCAGACTTTGCTATCTTAAGTTTATCGGGTGCAAGCCTGCGTGGTGTGCAAGAAACCGGTGGCCCAGGTGTTGTGCGGATGTGGTGAATGGTGTTGTGATGTGTTGTGCGATGTATCCCGGGTGGACGTGTAATTTCTGGGTATTGAGCAAGTATATTATGATACACAGAGTTACCAGATACCACCTTCACGGAAGAAATGCTATCGTTACGAGACGCGAGTGAAGCCGCCGTAACAAGCATAGTCTTACCGTCTATGAGACGTTGATTTCGGACATCTACTATTAGGTTGTAGTGTGATAAGAAATCCACGCCTATTATAGCCCTCGTAACATCGGCCACAATAAAACGCCAAGGGAAGTCACGACGTAGCCCTAAATTCAAAACAACATGGTAAAAACCATAAGTATTAATAACTGAGCCATTAGCGGCACACAATTCAAAATTTGTTTTAACACGACATTCTTTTAAAAATTTACGGGGGAACACACACAAATCACTACCCGTGTCCACTAAAAATTGTAACTTTGTCTGCTTATCCGTTACAAACAAGCGACCGGCACTTGGGCAGTCGTCGGCCGCCATTACCGACTGCCTGTCGCATTTCCCGAATAGTCACAGGGTTTTACGCACCTATTTGCCTTATCCGCGAACTTGAAGTGGAACCAGCAGATCGGATGTCGTCTGTAGCTCGACTGCGACCGTCTCGTCGAAGATGAACGACCCGGACGTTTTGAAGAATGTCCGATTCTAGAGCGTGACCGCGACATACGCTCAACTTTTTCTGCCAGTGCTTCTACCTGCCGCGTCAACATCGCGATCTCACTAGATCCACCGGTGGCTGGTGAAACTGCTGCTACCTGCACGCTGGGGGATACTGCATCCAGAACCTGGTCAGCAAGCTCGGCAACCTCGTCCAACTTCATCTTGGCCTGTGATGCGATTATCGGCTGCACGCTGCTGGGTAGACGGCTGGCCCAAAGGGTTCTGAGAAGGTCATCAGGTACTCCCGAACCAGCTAAGCCTCGTAACCGCCGAAGAAACTGCGATGGCTTTCGGTCCCCTAACTCTTCGTGGTGCAGCAACTGCTGGACCTGCTTCTCACGCGACGCAGACAACCTCTTCACGAGCTCCGATTTCAACAACTCGTACTTGTTAGGTGAAGCTGGCCCTTCGACGATGTCTTCCACGATCTCCACGTACTGAGGTTCGAGGTGTGACACAGCGTAATGATACTTCGTGGCATCTGATGAAACTCCAGCCAGAGCAAATTGGCTCTCCAGCGACGCAAACCACAGCTTCGGTTTTGAAGGGTAGAAAGGCGGTACCCGCACGCCAACGCGATTTAACTGAAAGCGCTCGCCTTTGTTCTCACTATCGCTATCCGACTGCGACATCGTGTTCTTCTCGGGGTCACCAATGAAGGAGGGTAAGTAGTTCACTCACTTAATTATCCTCACTTTCTAGTTCTAGAAGGAGCTACACAGTCAAAGCGAGAAAGGATAGGCGGAAAATAAAATACGTATTTAGCGCGAAGCGGGCAAGGAGCAAATCAGCGATAGTCATGTGTCCTGCGTTAAAGCATTGATAAGACTACTGCGCGGGCGCACGGCCGGCGGGGCGCGGGGCGGCGACTGCGGCCGGCCGCCCGGCCAAACCGGTTACGCGCGCGTCCACAAAATGTTACAGCTAGAGTGCGAATTTCTGTGTACCGCAACATACATTGCGAGTAATTACCGATTTGCCTAATTTGTTCGCTGCCCATAATTATTTATTTAACTTAGATTTCTACTTTACACTTCTTAATCTAGTTTATGTAAGTAGTTATTTAATTTATAATACTAGTTGTAAATAATCTTTAATTTTGTTGTAACTAAGTTTAGGTTTAATAGGTAAAGAACATAATACAAAGTAATTATATAATACAAGGTAAATGACTAGATGTTATCAGTCGTTAAATTAATAAAGTACAGTTGTATAAAAAAGTGTAAATATAAAATCAACTTTTGTAAATATGTAAAAACTATTTTTGTAAATATAATTTTTATAAAATTTGTAAAAACCTATTTCTAAAAATTATTTAAATGTTAAATTAGGAACTATAAATTTGGACAAAATAAAATAAATTTTGTTACAATAATACAACAAGTGACTGAGGTCACTACAGAGTTTTTAGCATGATCTATCAGCATGGAAATTTGCAAGTTTCTATCTCCTATAGTTTAAAAATGCAAGGGGGGGACTAACTTACAAACTACTCTGGAGGCCGATTACTCGAAAATGGTCAACTTTATAAAAAAATTACGTATGAAACCTTGCCTTTATTTTAAAAGACCTTTTCTACGATACCCCACACGATGGGGTAGAGTGAAAAAATATTTTTCATCCCCACTTCACATGTATGGAGAGCCACCTCTAAAATATAAAATTATTATTTTTTTATGATCCCGAAACCGTGATCTATACACAATCTAAAACTGCACCAAATTTCATCAATTTATATTCATAATTACAGGAGCTAGAGACAGACAGATAGACAGACAGACGGACGGACGGACAGAGCGAAACTATAAGGGTTCCTTAAGTATTACGGAACCCTAAAAATGGTGATTAATATCGCGTATTTCCTCCACGTGCTCTTATTAATGTTTCTACCCGTCTAGGCATACTGAGACTGCACTTTGTCAATTACTTTCTTTGTAAAAAATAATATAATAAACACAAAAAAAACTTGTTTTTCTGACACGACTGACACCATTAATGCCGGCAGAAGTGTTGCTATTGCTATTTATGGATTAGAACTTACTATTAGGAAATATGTTTTACATTTGGGAAGTTTAAGAAACCAAAAATTACCTAATAATATAAAATTTTAAAAACCAATTTTGTATTGATATATATCATAAAAAGTCCTTTGATATATATCGGATATATATCGGATATATATCATGATATATATCCATTGATATATATCCTCGAACCCTGCTTTTATTACAGTGAGGTTCGCCTATAAGAATGGTGAGTAACTATAAACGTAAAACATGTAATTCAAGCGTAAGAAAATACATGTAATTCAAGCGCCGAACAATTCTAAAGAGTTTGTTTTGTCTGATAATGCTGACATGATTTATTTTTCATAATTCATTTATATTATATTCAACAAAAATCCTATTAATAAACACAATTTGAAATATAATATACAATTGTTTGCACTATTATACACTGCCTACTTACACAATTATTTCAATTGATATCATTAGGGGTCGTCCATTAATCACGTGATGCCTAAAGGGGGAGGGGGGGTCCGAAAAAAAATCACCAAGTATCACCAAGGGGGGGAGGGGGTATAAGGAGACATCACGTGTATTAATTTTTGAATCTATTCTATGCATACCGAAATTATTATTGGTTGTAGATTCGTAATGTTGTTTAAATACTTACAAGACAAATGACTCGTATAGTTTTTAATTGCTTAAATTATTCGATTAAATTGTTTTTTAAGTTAAAGTTTTTCTTCAAACATGACCTGCTTACTATGTAAAAAAAATACATGTGATCTTAGGTAGGGGAGGGGGGGTAGTATAAAACCTCACCACGTATCACCAGCGGGAGGGGAGGGGTCTAAAAAGTTGTTAAAAACATCACGTGATTAATGGACGGTCCCTTACTATTCTAACCTACTAGCAAAATATCAGATTAGATTTTTATTTTAGAAATTCTAGTAACTAGCCGAGAAATCATAATCTGAAAGGAAATCCCTTATCTCATTTTAATATTTATAAGGTAAGACCGGCAAATATTCATGAAAAATGTTTACAACCCCTTATTGCGACGATATGCCGGTCTTACCTTTTAAATATGAAAACAAGAATTTCATATGACTTTTACCTTAATTGTCCTACAGTTAAACTGCATATTTGAAGGTAAAATACACTTTTTAGATATAAGTTGGTATAAATACGGTGTTAAATGTCAATAGACCTTCTTGCCTCCAATAGCACGGGAAGACCGTCTGCACGCCGAATTTTAAAAAAGGGTTTGTATTTGAAAGATGTGCTATTATATTGTAATTTATGTAGCACAAAATTGTTACTGTTAATATGTTTCAGCACATGGAATACTTAAGATTGGTCTAGAACATACCAAATATTTGTTTTATTAAATTGAGTAAATTTTTCAATGAAGTATGCCGGTCTTTCCCAACCTGACCTTATTATTTAAAAGATGATAAAAGTGTTATTTATTAAAAACTTTGGATCTGTAAATATTAACTCCCATAATAATAATAACTATACTACTTAATACATAATAAACAATAAATAATAAAATAAAATACAACAACATTGGATGGCTAACCAGTTAGGTAAATGTCTGTGTAGAGATTTGTTTACATGTATTAATGTTATTTGAATACTTACTTGCTTATGTTCCATTCGCAGTGCAGTGCTGGGGACAGAATACTGAGTATCGTCATTTCCATGGAGTCCGCCATCCAACACAAGCCCGTGTACAGCGAAAGTTTAACTTGGAACCAGCCAAAGCCCAGTGCATTCACTGCTTGTGTCACAGTGAATGTATCTAAAATAGAGTATGTCAATATGCAATCAAATGTAATAAGCATGACACAAATATTAATTATGGAACATTTTCCTTTTTATTGCAAAAATTTATATAGTACTCTGAAATATGAGTATCATCAGAAAAAACAGTATATTAAATGAAAATGTTTTTTTTTTTCCAAATGAAACTTTTTTCAAAATCAATATATTCAAAGGTACAGAGATTTGTTCACAGAATTTAATATAAAAGTTGCAGAACCTATGAATTTACAAGTTCCTAAAGTTGTATGAAATGTAAGGGTCATAGGAACATAATTGCCTCCAAAATTTGAGAGTTCATATTTATAATTATTATTATTTTTATATGTTGTAAGTAAACTTAAAAACTAAAACTAAAAACCCTACATCATTATGTAGGGTTTTTTTTCAAGTATAGCAAAACAATTTAAACTTTTTTGTAAATTTTAGATGTATCTCACCACAAAACTACACATTTTTTTAACATGTAAAAATGAAACTTAAATATTTTACCAAGTTATCAGAAAACCTATTATTAGTTACTCTGAATTAGCGTTTCTTAACTTTTTTCAGTCCACGGAACCCTAGAAGATCAAGCACAATTTTAAGGACCCCTTTTATAAAAAGAAACATCAAAAATTTTCAGACTATTTACTTCACTTCAGTTGTTTATTTTTGTTAAATGGTCACCATCCCCCAATGGACCCCCAGGGGGTCAGGTTAAGAAACAATGCTCTAAGTAATTGAATGAGATACATATATTTACAGTTACAAATAATCTAATAACACTCGGAATAACATTGTATTAGATCATACCGTCAGGCACCACTGAAACCGAAGCCATCTCGATTTCTTGCGGAGGTGGCATGGGCGGTGCAGGCATTCGCGTGTCCGCGGCATTTTCGTCCAAATCCTGATACCCTTTGGCTCTCCGCATATTTTAAAGTAGCTGCAATAACTTCAACGACGTGTAAAACTCAAGTAACGGGAGTTAACTTACTAACGGGAACTAATATTTTTTATTTCTTTTCTTATGCGTTACGCTTCATTTTGTAAACGTTGATAAAATTATACATTATAATTTATTATATATTCAGACTAAAGTATGTTTTGTTACATATTTAAATAAAAACATAAAACAAAAGTTTATTTTTTAGAAACTTCGGCTTTCTAATACTTGTCCGACGTCAACTTTGTTTACATCAAAATTCAAACTTCAAACTGACAGTAAAATGAAAATGACATTCTGCAGCTGTTTGCAGCCGTTGATAAGTGATTTACACTCTCGCGCGAGTGGCGAGGCGAGGTCCGCATCGAGGCGAACTCCGTTTACACATTCGCCTCGCGACTCACTGCGGACCTCGCCTCGCCACTCGCGCGAGAGTGTCAGTAGTAACTACTTCTGAGTAGTCTGTGCGACTCACTTCGGGCCTCGCCTCGCCACTCGCGCGAGAGTGTAAATCACTTATCACAGTTTTTTTTTGGATATGGCAGTAGAGCTTAAAATCATAATACGATTAGCCAAGACAACATAAATTACAAAAAATAAATTTTAATTTTTTTTTCCATGATGGCTCGTTTGTGCATCGTTTGTGAACGTTTGTTCACAAACGATGTGTTGAAGTTATTTTTTTGTGTTTAGTTAATTAGTTATTAATTTGTTATTTTTATGCTTACGATTAGCTAACTTTTTTTTATCCAATAATCGGAAACTAGACTTCCGGGTATTTAATCGATCGGAAATCGCTTGTGGATTCCGAATATGCCAACAAAAATGTTTGTGAATGATTATTTTTCGAGAAAATAGGAAAGATTTTTTTTCATATTAACGCGCTGTCTTGTCTCGGCACTCCTTGTAATTGGCGCTGTCGTTTCTCTGCTTTAATGCCACTTTTTTTTTGATCTCGCAGGGGAAAGGTCGTTACGCCCTTCCCGGGTTGGGGGACCCGAGGGTATGTGGGACTCCCGACGCGACTCGCCGGTTTACCCACTAAAACTGAACCTGCGGATTGCCCTCAGCAGCCTAAGGGGGAGTGTCCCGGATCTGTCTAACACAGGACACCCCCCCGCGACCGGCCGGTCTACCTCTTATAGGGACCGGACTTCCAACACAGTTAGGGGCCACTCCGGCAAACTGGAGCGTCCCCCTCGGCACCGGGTCTAGCTAAGCCGGGGAGGTTAGACAGGAGATTGGAGGTTCGAAAAGCGACGCCTCCGTACTCCTGTCCTACGCCGGCGGAGCGGAACAGAGGATGGATCTATCTCTCTGTCCCGCTTCGCGGCCTCTTTCTGCGAAATGACGACTTCGCAGAAAGAGACCGCCGCCTGCCAGGCCTCATCGCTCTCGAGCATGCAGCGAACCACACTCGAGAGCGAGAGGTCCCGCCCAAGCACTGCCACGAGATCGTGGCGCTGCACGGCCCATCGGTCGCACACCTGAAGATGTGCTGGGCCGAGTCCTCCACAGCGCCACATTGGTGGCAGGCTGGTGTAGGCTTCCTGGCGACCTTACACCGGTATGCACTGAAGCATCCGTGCCCGGTGAGCACCTGTGTAAGGCGAAAGGTGAGGGGTTTTCGCTTGCGGCGCATCCATGTCGCAAGGACTGGACGCAGTGCCGCGGCCGTATGTTGGCCGTACGGGGACTGCTCCAGGACCTCACCCCACCTCCTCAGCAACCACTGCTCTCCCAGCCTTTGGAACCGCCTTAGCTCCTCCCACGAGGGGACCTCGCCACGTGACCTCCCCTCTGATACGAGAAGGTTGCTTTAATGCCAACTTTTTTTTTTTTTTTTTCGGGGGGGAACATGCTTTACGCATACCACCCAGGCGCAGGGGGCACCCAAGTGGTGATGTGGGACTCATGGTATACCCACTAAAAACCCCCCCATCTTCCTCCTCACCGCCCTCTGACGGGGCCACGGGAACGATACACACATCCGCGACCCCGCCGGCGGCAGCCGCCTACAAGCGGCTCCATCTTGAAAGCCCGAAGGCCCTCCACGATGGGCGCACCAGATGGTATTAGGTGCGCTTCCTCCTCGGCCTCCACCAGTACTGTAGCAGACTCCCACTGAGTCTGCTACTAGGAGGCCATGGGTACCAGATAAACTGGTACCCGGTGGCAGATCAGGTCTGTGGTTCTACCACCGACCACACCTCGGTCGCAGAGGATAGGGCAAGCGGCGCACCGCAATACCGACATGCCTCTTCCTCTGCGGCCCCACCAATGCCGTTTTGACGGAACGGCCCCGCCAGCTCGCAGGGGGTAGGGAGAGTGGCGTACCGTAATACCATCACGCCTCTCCCCCTGCGATCCCTCCACGGCCGCAGAAGATAGGGAGAACGGCGCACCGTAATACCGGCACTCCTCTTCTTCTGCGGTCCCACCTCCACGCGCGTCCTCTGCGGGCATGTTCAGCCTGCTGGGCGCGCTCTCCTCGGGCCAGCCGGCGGCAAACAGGCCGGCCCCGGTTGCCTCTTAGCTTCACCGTGGGTGACCAGTCCACGGTTACTAAGCCCCACCGCCACGACAAGGCGTGCAACCATCGGGGGGTGCTTTAATGCCACCTAGTGTAATCATAGCTAACCTTAGAGCATGATGACAGCACAAGTCACAAGAGCTGTCAAGTCCTGTCAAGCGTCGAGCGAAGCGAGATCAATCAAATATCTTTGCCTCCACAAAAAAAATTAAATTTGCTATATATCATTCTCCTCCAATCGCACAATTCTCGTAAAAAAGTTTTTGATCTATGTATTAATATAAGATACAAGCTGTCCCGACGTAATATGTTGACTGCTGTTCTGTCTTAACTATGAACTGGAACTATAATATAATTACCACATAGACTAATGATTGGTCTCGCTGGGGTCGAGCGCCCAGCGAGACCAATGATTTATCTATGAAATACAACTACAATATCTCCAATATTTCTCACCGTTTAAACCTTCCCTGAATTTTGACAATTATTTCAATACCAAAATTAGCCAAATCGGTCTCTCTTCACCAGGTTTAGTTTTAGCGAGACATTGGAATTGCAATCCAAAAAGTAAGATTTTGCTCCAAGGTTTATACCCTGGATCCAAAAGTACAGAACAGAACTCCTTACTCCTTAAAAATACATGTTTGGCGATTTCGGCGTTGTTTAAAGAACTGCAAGCATAGCCACCATGTCAATTAGAGTAATAATCATCACTACTATTATCACACCATACATCATCACATATAAGACGTACTTCTCATAGTATTTTACACCAACATTAAGATTTTTGAACATTACCCATTGTTTATAGACTAATTTGCAAATTTCTTTTGTTGTTGTAAAAATTCGTAATTGATCTTTTAGTCATTAAAGTGGAAACTTGATGATGGCATCGATGTGGAATCGAGGGAACTCCTCGAAATTTATATGGACACATAATATAGTGATTTAGACTTTTCCTGAAGTAACATAAGCATACCTATATGCTACAAGAAAATAAGATTTTGCAACAACATATAGGTACCCTGGATCCAAAAGCACTGAACAGAACTCAGTTTTTAATACGCGTTTGGAAATTTCGGTATTGTTCAAAGAACTACAAGCATATAATATTATGCCCTTAGAATAATTACATAATTATTTATTTAACTGTTTATTGCACACATAAATGATTCACAAAAATATATACAGAAAAAAAGACGACACAAAAGGTACTGCTTATCTCTAAAAGAAATTTTTTCTAGCAGTCATACGGAGAGAAATTAGATGAGAAATATCAGATAGGGCGTGCACATTAATATTATGGTTATAATATTATAATAATATATACAATACATACTTATAAAACACAAAATAATATATAATAATATGTCTAATTATCAAATTAAGATTTACAAAATATATAAATACTATATGTATATTTAATAATGCTATCAGGATTCAATTTGGAGGTAATGCTCTTTCAAGCGCCTTTTAAAGACAGTGATAGTGGGACTGTCACGAACGGTGTGAGGAAGGGAATTCCACAATCTGACTGCATGAACAGTAAAGGAGTAGGAGAAGAAGTTGGATCGATGGGAGGGGAGGGAAAGGTGCCGTCCTGACACTAGCCCTACAAGGCATGTCAGGGGGTCGCGAAAAGTTGAAACGATCTACAAGGTAAGAGGGAGACATGGGATTATACAGGAGCGAGAGAATATGGGTATTTCGCCGAAGACGAATAGGGAGCCACTTCAATTTTGACTGAAAAGCTGATACATGGTCATACTTTTTAAGACCAAAAACAAAACGGATGCAGAGATTCTGCAAACGTTCTAGTTTCGTTAACAGCTCTTCGGTAATATCCAAGTAAGTAGTAGGAATCAGCATAATCAAGGATGGGAAAAATGAGTGTCTGAACTAGGAAGACTTTAGTGTACAAGGGCAAGAAGTTTTGAAGGCTCCTGAGCATGTGTAGTGAGTGGTATACCCTTCTGCTCACATCATTGATCTGAAGATTCCAGGACAGATTGCTGTCAACAATTATGCCAAGGTTTTTTGCTGAGTCAGTATACTCAATGGGAGTACCGTTGTACATAACTCTGGGCACATTATGTAGTCGTTGGACCATATATTTATTACCGATAATAATAGCTTGTGATTTTTTAGGATTCACCAACAGACCAAAAGATTTTGCCCACTCTGATATGCGTTGCAGATCAGCGTTGATATCACTGACTGCGGAAATAATATCATCAATATGTGATTGACGATAAATCTGCAGGTCGTCTGCATAAAGATGGAAGTTACATGATAATATTACTAAGGAGACTGTGTTAATAAAAATTGAGAAAAGAAGAAGAGAAAGAACACCACCCTGTGGAACGCCCGCTTCGAGATCACACCACTCTGAAGTAGCCTCATCAGAGCGGACCCGCTGCGAACGTCCCCGAAGATATGAGTCGAACCAGTCTATCACTGAGGAGGATATGTTTAGGGAGCGAAGGACGGAAAGAAAGATGTCAAAGTCTACTGAGTTAAAAGCACTGCTAAAGTCAAGTAGAACCAGAATGGAGACACACTTTTTCTCCATAGCTAGACGTAGGTCGTCTGTGACTTTTAGCAGTGCTGTAACAGTGCTGTGACCAGGACGGAAACCGGATTGGAAGGGAGAAAGAAGTTTGTTGGAGTATAAGAAGTGGGAAAGCTGTTTATGGACTATGTGTTCGAGGACTTTGGATAGGTAGGGTAATATTGAGATTGGTCTGAATTGAGAAAAGGATGAAGGATTAGAGGTTTTAGGTAGAGGAATGACATAAGCACGTTTCCATGCCAAAGGAAAGGAACTCGTTGACAAGGAATAATTGAAGACGTGAGTTATTCTAAGATTATGCCACTAAACTTACAGTAATCATCATCATCACCTTATTTACAATACCTAATAGAATCTTAGCGCGAATTCAATAATTATACATTAGATCGTTTATTTTAAACGTTTTAAGAGATATTAATAATAATCATTTAACAAAATATATTACTAAAAAGGGTGAAATAATTATTTATTAAATAAAAAATTAAACCGACTTCTAAAGTAAAAATACACAAAAAAGTATGAAATTAAATAAACTTATTTTCTAAATAAGTCCCCTTTTAAATTCGGCTTAAATTTGAACTATTTCTCTACTTAATCTTCTTAATTTTGAAGTCGGTACCAGCAAATTTGAACGTGAGTTCTATAAAATTTTGTAGGATATTGTTTGTGCTGGTATCGACTTCAAAATTAAAAAAAATGAGTAGAGAAATAGTTAAAAATTTTGCCGAATTTAAAAGGGGACTTATTTAGAAAATAAGTTTTATTTCATACTTTTTGTGTATTTTTACTTTGGAAATATAATATCCTACTAATATTATAAAATAATATGTGAATGTTTGTGATAGAGTCCGACCGAAACTGGTTTTCCGGCCGAAACCGAAACTGAAACCGAATATTCGGCCGTGGCTTCAGTTTCGGACGAAACCGAAATCGAAACCGAAATCACGTGGTCAAGTAGAAAATTCCTTAAAATACTGAAATTTGGTGCATTTTATCCATTATTCTGCATTAATTAGGGCATAAAATGGAAACACGGTATATTAATTTTGTTGTAATCATTTATTTAATATAATATTAAAAAATATATTAATTATATTTTAATTATGTTTTCAAATTCAGTTGCGTTGTCAAAGCGTTGCCGCAAGAAACGAAGTTAGGCGAGCGTGCACAAAAACTTCCGAAATCAGTTTCGGTTTCGGCAAAAGTTTCGGCCACTTTTGGCCGAAACCGAAACTTGATTTTTGGCCGAAACTCGGCCGAAACCGAAACCGAACTTTCGGTCGGACACTAGTTTGTGAGGATATATAGGTAGATGGATGGATGGATCATGGATGGATGTTTGTTACTCTTTCACGCAAAACGATACAACTAATTTCGATGAAATTTAGTATGGTCGTTTAGGCTCTGGATTAAAACATAGGCTACTTGTATACCGAAAAAGTAGGTACAGTTATCTCACATTATAAAATATTTATCTATATTAATATAATAAAGAGGAAAGGTTAATTTGTTTGTATTGAATCGGCTCCGAAACTGATGGACTGATTTTGATGAAATTTGTCCAAGATTATCTTGTCCTTCCCCATGGTCTATAAGCTGATTTTTATTGCAGCAAAATGTACGGTTCCCTTGAGATTTCATTTTGCGCACAAAAAGTCGCGGGGAACATCTAGTATAATATAAATATAAAGATGATGATGATAATTTATAATCAGTACCTAGATATTTATCTATACATAGCGTCTCTAACAAAATTGTTACAGCTTTACTACTTTGAACGTTAGCATAATAATTATATAATGTTTCTTTAATCCGTTTTAGGCTGGGAATAAGTCTGATCCAGCAAATTATAGACCAATATCTATACTACCGACTTAAAATTTTCGAGAAAATAATCTTAAATCAATTGCTAGCCCACTTTAACATAAATAATTTATTACATAGTAACCAATTCGGGTTTACTAAAGGTCGGTCCACAACAGACGCAGGCATCAGTCTTCTATGCAGCATATTTGGGGCCTGGGAGGGATCGCATGATGCACTTGGTGTCTTTTGTGATCTATCCAAGGCTTTCGACTGTGTTGAGCATGCTACGTTGGTCAGAAAATTATACCATTACGGTATAAGGGACACAGCACTTAAACTTTTAGATTCTTATCTTAAAAATAGAACGCAGAGAGTAGAAATTAATTCTACAAGGTCTACTGGGACCAAAATTGAACTAGGTGTGCCACAAGGGTCAATTTTAGGCCCGTTTCTTTTTCTCATCTATATAAATGACCTTCCTTATCTAGTTAAAGATAAGCATGAGATAGTACTCTTTGCCGATGACACTTCACTAATTTTTAATGTGAAGCGACGACAGTCAAATTATGACGAGGTAAATAGTGCTCTCTCAAAAATGGTACATTGGTTTAATGTTAATAATTTACTTTTAAATTCAAATAAAACAAAATGTTTAAAGTTTAGCCTCCCAAATGTTAGGCAGGCACAAACCAATATACTATTAAATGATGAGAAAATGAACTTAGTGGACACCACTGTATTTCTAGGAATAACACTAGATTGTAAATTACAGTGGGGTCCCCATATTGCAAATCTAGCAGACACGGGCGTAGCCAGGTTTTAGTTTCGGGGGGGGGTTCAAGAAAATAAAACGACTACGGGGGGGGGGGGGGGGGTGGTAGTATCAAAGTTCTGATTAAGGCTGTTGATTATTTTTCTAAAATAACTTCAAAAATCATCTTTCAGATAGGGTTAATGGGGCGGCAAAATATGTTAATTGACCTCGGGCGCAAAATTTCTAAATACGCCTCTGTATATTGGTCAGATCTCTGTATTATATATACCAGCCAGCCCATTTCGGGGGGGGGGGGGGGTTTGAACCCCCTAAACCACACCCCTGGCTACGCCCATGCTAGCAGATAAGCTCAGTTCTGCAGCATATGCAGTCAAAAAAATTAGAGAAATTACCGATGAGGATACAGCGCGGCTAGTTTATTTCAGTTATTTTCATAGTATAATGTCATATGGCATCCTTCTATGGGGAAATGCTGCGGACATTAATACAATATTTGTGCTACACGTTCGTGTAGCGAGCTATACGTTCTATTTATAAGATGATTTGAATCTCTGAGAGAAAAATTTAAAGAAATAGGTATTCTGACCGTTGCTTCTCAATACATTTTGGACAATGTGTTGTATGTCAGAAAGAATTTAACGAATTTTAAAAAGAAAAGTGACACACATTATAGGAATACTAGAAATAGGAACAAGTTAGAAATACCAGTGATCAGACTTAGTAAAGTAAGTAAATCTTTTAAAGGTCAATGTATACGCCTTTACAATAGAATCCCAGAAAACGTTCAAAATCTTTCCATTAATAAATTTAAATAAGCTATTAAAGAACGTTTGTGTGCTAAAGCTTATTATAAAGTCAGTGATTTCATTAACGATTGCACACCTTGGGAATAAGATGGCCCCATGCAAGGCTGCTTTTAGGTGGTGGTGGTAGGCATCATGTAGGACAATTCTATAAGCGTTATATTATAACCTACATGGAAATAAAAATTTTGAGTTTGAGTTTGAGTTTGTCCGGAATCCACAAGCCCGGGGAAAAAATCAGAGCACTGAAAATAGAACTGCGCTAATACATTTCTATACTCTATTCTAATAATAAAAAGGAAAAGTTTGTTTGTTTGTTTGCATCGAATAGGCCCCGAAACTTCTGGACTGATTTTGATGAAATTTGGCACACATGTAGAGTAGACCACGGGGAAGGACATAAGCTTTTTATCGCGGAAAATGTACAGTTTCTGCGAAATTAACTTTTGCGCGCACGAAGTCGAACATCTCGTACATTAATTATGATGAAAATCAAACACTTGAGTGTCGAGTCAAATGTCAATGTCATATAATATGACAGCTTGACAGCTCGACACTTCGATTTTCAACTCTATTGTACTAGCGGAGCTTTCTATTTTCAGTGCTCTGAATTTTCCCGGACCCGCCGGATTTCGGATAATTGGTATCTACTAAACTCTAATTAATAAAACCTCTGTATTATTAACAGTTTTAAAAAGTGAATAGGCAATCGGACTGATTTTTTTTTATTGCATAAATGAATAGTACTCTTAAATATGAGTAACTTCTCAGAAGAAACCGTATAATATCAAAAGTCAATATTTTCAAAGGTACAGCGATTTTTATACAAAATTTCGCGAGCCTCCTAAAAACGCTCCATACTAAAATCGCCACACAAATGACGTCACTATTGGATTAAAGTGTATTAAGTAGGTATAAAGTATACGGCCGCAGGAATATATTTGTAAATATCTCCGATATTTGTGCGTTTAAGTTCATACTTACCATAATGAATGTTTTTGTATATGATGTGAGTAAACTAATGATGTAGGTTTTGTTTACCAATTTCGCAAAAAAAATAATTTTTTTTTGGAATAAAGACTCGCGAAATTTTGTATACAAATCGCTGTGCCTTTGAAAATATTGACTTTTGATATACGGTTTCTTCTGAGAAGTTACTCATATTTAAGAGTACTATTTATTTATGCAATAAAAAAAACCTAACCAAGAGCATGTCAGGACATGTCTAAGGAGGGTTCCGTAAATGTTGAATGTTGATTAATAATCAAAATATATATAAGTGAATAGTAACCAGATGTTCTTTAAGAATAAGTTTTATTCGATTTCTATTTAATATTCGCATTTCGCTAATCACATAACATTTGAGCATATTATTTTAGTATATTACGATATCGCCTATCACAATCAAAGAAAATATTTACTCTAGCGCACTCTAGCGAGACCTCAAAGTAGGTACGAAGAATACAACCAGATACTTATAAAAAATTTAAAGCGCGACACCTGAGAGGTTATACATAATATCAGCGAGGTTTTCGATGGCGTGATACAGAATTTAAATCCAATAACACAGCGACATCTAGTATTATTCTTCAAAAACAATCCACGATTTAAACAGGAGACTAGCGCCATATACCTAGTTTTCGTAAAGTTACTAGCAAATTGAAGCTTTTAATATTAAAGGTAGGTATTAAATTATAATAAAAAACAATAATACTATGGTAATTGATTACATAATTATATTCATGTGTTTTAGTGTTATTAAATTATTGTAATAATTGGTAAAAGAGGCACATATTCGTAAAATTAATTATTAATTAAAATTTTACGTGTTTCAAAACTTAGCTCTAATTCTGGTAAAGAAACGTAAATTCGCAATAGTCAGTATAATTACTGTAGCTCAGATAATCACAGTGTTTGTCCTTGGATGTAGGTTCAAACCCGACAGCATGTTTTATTTATTATTAATTTAAGTTATTTTTATTAATTGTTAATTTCAGTTTTTTTTTAATTTTGCAACCAGTTTTGAAACATTATTTTAAATGATAATTTCACATGATGTATAATTATTCTGATTTGCTTTAATAATAGGTTGGGGAAAAAGTCTTTTCGCATTATAGTATGTATGAACTTGTCATAAAATATCTTGGGCTATACCAATTGTATCTGGCTGATTTTGGTATCATTAAAAAGTTTTAATTTTACAGAAGACAATTCCAAATTCAAATTAGGTAAATTTGAGATTTTCATTTGTTTTTCTTATTGTTAAAATGAGTGATTTTTATGAAGAATTTCGATACATTTTAAAATTTTATTACAAAAAAGGGAAAAATGCAAAACAAGCCGCGAAAAAAATTTGTGATGTTTATGGACCTAATGCAGTATCTTTGAGAGTAGCGCAAATTTGATTTAAGCGTTTTCAATCCGGAAATTTTGATATCAAAGATGCACGTCGCTCTGGTCGCCCTGTTACGGACAAAACTGTTGCCATTTTTGAAAAAGTGGAGCAAGATCGGCATATTAGTAGTTACGATGTAGCTGAAGAACTGGGGATTGACCACAAAACGGTTTTGGCGCATTTGAAAAAAGCTGGGCACACAAAAAAGCTCGATATTTGGGTGCCTCATGAGCTCACTGAAAGAAACCTAATGAACCGTGTACTCATTTGTGATTCTTTATTACGACGTAATGAAACCGAACCATTTTTGAAGAAGCTGATAACTGGTGATGAAAAATGGATCACGTACGACAAGAACGTGCGAAAAAGATCGTGGTCAAAGGCCGGTCAGGCTTCACAGACTGTGGCGAAACCCGGGTTAACTCGCAACAAGGTGATGCTGTGTGTGTGGTGGGATTGGAAGGGCATTATTCATTATGAGCTGTTACCGCCAGGCAGGACCATCAATTCTGAACTGTACTGCGAACAACTGATGAGATTAAAGCAAGAAGTTGAGAGAAAGCGGCCGGAATTAATCAACAGAAGGGGTGTGGTTTTTCACCATGATAACGCTAGACCTCACACATCTTTAGCCACTCAGAAAAAATTACGGGAGTTTGGCTGGGAGGTGTAAATGCATCCGCCGTATAGTTCTGACCTTGCACCTTCAGATTTCCACCTGTTTCGGTCGCTGCAGAATTCCTTAGGCAGTGTCAGGTTGACATCACAAGAGGACTGCCAAAACCACTTGTCGCAGTTTTTTCATCAGAAGCCCCAAAAATTTTATAGCAATGGGATCATGTACCTACCAACAAGATGGCAAAAAGTTATCGAACAAAATGGCACCTATATACTTTAGTCACTTGTAAATAAACTTTATAAAAAAACCTTTTGAATTTTTATATAAAATGCGAAGAAACTTTTTCCCCAACCTAATATGTTAATTTGTTTTACTATAATTGCTCTAGAAATAGAAATTATGATGCGATTTCGTTCAAAATAGTTTTCCTAAAGAGTTTTTAGCACGATCCATCAGCATGGAAATTTGCAAGTTTCTATCTCCTATAGCTTAAAAATGCTAGGGGGGGGACCAACTTGCAAACTACTTTGGAGGCCGATTACTCGAAAATGGTCAACTTTATAAAAAAGTAACGTATGAAACCATGCCTTTATTTTAAAAGACCTATTCTACGATACCCCACACGATGGGGTAGAGTGAAAAAATATTTTTCATCCCCACTTCACATGTATGGAGAGCTACTCCTAAAATATAAAATTATTATTTTTTTATGATCCCGAAACCGTGATCTATACACAATCTATAACTGCACCAAATTTCATAAATTTATATTCATAATTACAGGAGCTAGAGGCGCGGACAGACAGACAGACAGACAGACAGACAGACAGACAGACAGACAGACAGACAGACAGACAGACAGACGGACAGAGCGAAACTATAAGGGTTCCTTAAGTATTACGGAACCCTAAAAATCAGTCCGTTTGCCTATTAATACTTTGACTTATATTGTCAATAATTTTATCTTAACCTCGACTATAAACGACTGGTGTGCGTTACCCCAGCCAGATGTTGTGGATTTTGTTAACTTTTTACCTATGCTCAATTAGAGCGTTCTCTCCTTTAATTGAGCGTTGCATTTTCGTAATTTGCTCCTTTGTAGTTTTCGAGAAAAACTCGAATTTTTCTAAAGGATATTTTAAGGAAAATACTATGCAGATAATTAGAGCGTTGCAGGGTGTAATTGAGCGTGCAAAAATTTCATTTGTAGCTTAATAATTTATATTGTTATTCGAGCTACACCTATTTTTATTTTCTCGCCCTTACTCACGGATCATATAGTCCTAGCCTTTTTGCACAGAGATGAATACGGGCTCTGTATTGACTCGACGTGGGCGGGATAAGGGCTTAGTAAATTGCTATTCCGAAAGGCCAAAGTTTACACGCTGAAACAAAGAAAATTCCACCCTTTAGTCTGATGTAATCATAATATTTTAAATAATTAATTACGATACACCCACACTTAATTATTAGCATCTGCCTGGTAATTTGTTAATTTTAATAAAAGGATATCACATTTTTTATAGGTACTTATAGCTGGCTTCTCCTCGAGTACTTGTAGGTATATACTTTAGGGTGGATTTAGGATTAGCTGCCTTTACGGTAAGACGGAACTGTTAAAATAACGTAGTATTTACCTATTTTAGTTTATGAAAATAGCACCAAACACTGGCTTTTGTTTTGAATTTTTTCAATTGCGTTTTTCTTTTGTTATAGGTGGCCAGTTCAATTTTCGAATAAACTCTTTGCAATGCCATATTATTATTGAAAAACTGTATGATAGATACGTATCTATTAGAAGTTTGCATACGAATTTTAACGTTCCAAATTCAAATCACTTTAATCCCTTGGGAGTTTCATACAACATTATCTCCTTAGGAGTCAATCAGTTGCTTTACGTTGAGATTGCGTGATATACGAGTATAATCGGACATTATCGAGCAGGTGGTATGAAAATGTATTTTTAATATTATAGCATTGCAAAGAGAGTTTATTCGAAATCGAACTGGCCACCTATAACAAAAGAAAATCGCGATTGAAAAAATTCAAAACGAAAGCCAGTGTTTGGTGCTATTTTCAGAAAGTAAAATAGGTACCTATCCTACTACGTTATTTTTTTGTTCGTAATATACGTAACGTTATTTATTGTGCGAGTTTCTTACGCCGATTCTTCTCGCCGGGCTAGTTCCCGAACCGGTGGTAGGCATCATGTAGGACAATTCTATAAGTGTAATCAAATCAATTTAAAAAAGCTGTTAAAGAACGTTTGTGTTCTAAAGCTTATTATAAAGTCAGTGATTTCATTAACGATTGCACACCATGGGAATAAGATGGCCCCATGCAAGGCTGCTTTTATGTACTTAAGTATGTTCTATGTACTTATGACTAATGCTATATAGATTAAGTTACAACATTGTAAAATATTTTTTGAAAATAACAATTTTCCCATCTTTTTGCTAAAAGGAGGCCCCGTGCGAGTTTCTTACGCCGGTTCTTCTCGCCGGGCTAGTTTCCGAACCGGTGGTAGGCATCATGTAGGACAATTCTATAAGCGTTATATTATAACCTACATGGAAATAAAAAAATTGAGTTTGAGTTTCAGTTATAATATTATAACCTACATGGAAATAAAATAACCTAACCAAGAGCATGTCAGGACATGTCTAAAGAGGGTTCCGTAACTATAAACGCGTAATATGTTTTTTTTTTAATTACTCCAAAAGTTACTGTCCGATTTGGTTCAAAATAATTTTCCTAAAGAGTTTTTAGCATGATCTATCAGCATGGAAATTTTCAAGTTTCTATCTCCTATAGTTTAAAAATGCTAGGGGGGGGACCAACTTACAAACTACTTTGGAGGCCGATTACTCGAAAATGGTGAACTTTGTAAAAAAGTAACGTATGAAACCTTGCCTTTATTTTAAAAGACCTATTCTACGATACCCCACACGATGGGGTAGAGTGAAAAAAAAAATTTCATCCCCACTTCACATGTATGGAGAGCCACCCCTAATATATAAAATTATTATTTTTTTATGATCCCGAAACCGTGATCTATACACAATCTGTAACTGCACCAAATTTCATCAATTTATATTCATAATTACAGGAGCTAGAGGCGCGGACAGACAGACAGACAGACAGACAGACAGACAGACAGACAGACAGACAGACAGACAGACAGACAGACGGACAGAGCGAAACTATAAGGGTTCCTTAAGTATTACGGAACCCTAAAAAATTGAGTTTGAGTTTAACAGTTCCGTGTTTTAACATTCTCACGTGTCAAAATGTCGTCGATCGATAGTGATTTGACTCCGGAGCTTGCTAAAAATGTAGCCCTGGGTTTTTATTGCCCCGCAGTAGTTTTAATAATAATAATAATAATATCTATGGACGCTTCACATCACGTCAATCTGATCCCGTGATAAGTTCTCGAAGAACTTGTGTTACGGGTACCAGAAACGGAAATATATTTAATAATTTTATACTATACATATATTTAAGATTTTTATTATATTATTACACATATTTAATATACATCCATGACCCAGGAACACAGAAAACTTTTTGTTCCTTCGGCGGGATTTGAACCCGCGACCCCCGGCTTGAGCACCAACACGCTCAACCAACTGAGCCACAGAGGTCGTCGAGTAGGTATGAAAAGTAGAGTATGCACCTCTGGCATAAAGCCTGTCTTCGTCTTGGGCAGCTTGAACCCCTCGCTTCACTCAGGACTCTACATAACTCGGGAGTCCCTCGTTATGCTCAGAGTCCAATATGCTTCCCGTGACGTAAGACACTGCTTTATCTCCTTGGTGCTTAATCTACTATTAATACTTTTTATACAATACCTATATTTAAGTTTTTTCTTATTTATTATACATATTTAATACACATCCATGACCCATGAACATAAAAAAACTTTACGACGCGCTAACCACTGAGCCACAGAGGACGTCGTTATATTAATGACACAAAAGGATAAACGTTTCATTGTAAGAGTTCGAATGTCAGGTTGCAGTACGCTCCACAACGCATGTGTAGTGTATGACTGATGTAATATGAAACGTGTATCTTGTAGTCTGTGTAAACTGACCCTGCCTGGCGATTTATTGGGCCCCTAAATTTGAGTAGCGTTTGAGTTTGGCCGTAATTTTATCTATTCTCATCTTAATAGAATCAGGTGTTACTTTGTGGAAATCCATAGCATACAATTTAATTAATACTATAGCAATTTTCCGCGAAAAAATACTCTCAAATGTGTAAGTGCACGCATAACTCATAAGCATGCGTAAAGCACTTCCCTCCTCCCACACTGCTTATGCGTACACTCAGAAACAAGATCGTGCAAACACCACCACCACACAAGCAACAATGGCAGCAAGATCGTGCAAGGCCCCACACCACCATGCAGGTTGCAAAACTCGACGCGCATTTCGCCCCGAACCCGGAGCATCCTCAGCCACACCTGCAGCTCAATTTAAAGCAATAAGGGAAAGAATTCGAAGAAATCCTGTCCGAAAGCAAAATACTTTATCTCGGGAGATGAAGATAGCACCTAGAACCATGTCGCATATTTTAAAAGATGACTTAAGACTTGCAGTCTATAAGAGACGTACTGGTCATTTCTTAACCCATTTACCGCCGCCGTACGCAATTGGGTACACCTACAAATTTAAGTGTAGAGTAAAATCTAATAAAAGGATAATCTTTAACTTAAACTTCAACAACAAAACAGGAATATATTTATAATTATTGCCACTAGCCACAAACAAAGTTGATAGATTTTGAGCTTGCAGGTGTAAGGTAACTGTTTCGTATTTTGCGGTGCCTAATTTACAATATACGTTAAATTTACTATTAAAATTTATAAAATACACCTGAATCTGTAAAATAAACATAAATTGATAGCTTTTAAACTTATATCTGCAAAGATATTGTTTGTAATACTCTGCCGTACCCAATTGAGTACAACGGCCGAATACGTACAGCAATTTTTTTAAATATTTTTGTTATTTTTTATATAATTTTGTAATTTATAATAAAAAAGAAGCTAACACAAGCTATAACAAATGTTATTTAATAATACTAGATAGTAAAACTACCGAATTTCGATTGTGTCCCATACAAATCAATACATTTTCGCAAAAGAAGGTAGGTTTTTGACATATACATAATAGTAAGCTTGTCCAAAAGCCTGGTTTTAATGTGCCATGGGTTGAGGCACGCGTCAAGGGAAATAATAAAAATATTAACACGCTTTTCGATTTTTTCTTCAAATTTAATGGATGAGATCGACTAATTTCAGCACAATTTTTACTTAAAATATGCTTAATTTACTTTTTTAAGCTTTGGAATCAATTGAACAGTGTTTTATTTCTTTAAAAGAATCTATATTGATGGTAAAATAATGTTAAAAAGTTTTTTTTACAAAAATTACAGTAAATTACTTGCACCCATAAGGCGCCATTGTACACAAATGAGTACACCCCCCTATAGGGGGGAGGAATAATGTTTTTGAGATTTTTTATTATGATTGTGTTTATGTGGCTTATATTAAATAAGAAAATGTACATTTTATTCATTTTACTTTGCTGCCTTTAATTTGGCGGTTACTTTAATTATAAAAAGAATTGGGTGGTAAAATCGTAACAACTACTGAAGCGGTACGCAAAGGGAGGTCACAGAAATTTTTTGTTTACGGATGAGATCTTTTTTACAATTGAGCAACATTTTAACAAACAAAATGACCGTATTTAGGTATGCTCAAAGCTCTAAGGAAGCTTCCCAATTAGTCGACAGAGTGCAACGTGGGCACTTTCCGACTTCAGTGATCAGTATCAGTATCAAAACATCGGCACAAGTGTATCAAGATACCATTCTTGAGAAGGTAGTGAAGCCCCTTAACAACACCATGTTCAATAACCAAGAATGGTCCGTCCAGCAAGACTCGGCGCCAGGTCATAAAGCTCGGTCTACGCAGTCTTGGTTGGAAACGAACGTTTCGGACTTCATCAGAGCTGAAGACTGGCCGTCGTCTAGTCCCGATCTTAATCCGCTGGATTATGATTTATGGTCAGTTTTAGAGAGTACGGCTTGCTCTAAACGCCATGATAATAATTTGGACAGTTCGCCTGATGGTAAGTTATGTGTGAGAGTGAAGATGGTAAGTAAGGATGGTAAGAGGAGTTACAAGTGTAAGTGTAAGTGTTATATTTGTAACTCCTCTGGTGTTGCGACTTGCGTTCCTGGTCCTAAAAATCCCCAAACCCCCCCGTGGGCCTCCGGTAACCTCACTCACTCAGCGAAACACAACGCAAGCGTTATTTCACGTCGGTTTTCTGTGAGGTCGAGGTATTTACCCGGTCGAGCCGGCCCATTCATGCTGAAGCGTGACTCTCCCAGAGTCTATGTCTGTCTGCAAATTTTAATTTTAATAGTTAATAGTATTTCTAATTGGAAGTTGTTTAAGAACTTAATTTAGAGAATTTACGAGTATGTAGGTCTCACTCAGTGAGCGAGGGATAGAAAAGTACACCTGCGGCGTCCTTCTTCTTCGCCAACCAACTTCGCCCCCCCCCCCCCCCGCCCTTCTCTAACGCCGGCTGCTAGTGTGTAATACCTTTTGTAAGCTGTCTTATTTTTTAGAGCACTATTAATTTTTTTTACATGTAAATACCGTATTATATAGGGCTTATAAAATACGATATTTTCCTGTAATTTTCCAACACTATAGGCGCTGTCGCGTATAAAATTTTCATTCGACCATAATACGAATACTTTGTTGTCAATAGTTCGTGCTTGCCGCTTGGGCTACTAAACACTTCCAGTGTTGGTAGTGAGATGTATTTATATTAACGGGGTAACAAGGTGCCAATGAAAAACACAAGGTAATTGAAGACTTTTATATACTTTCTTTTGAAATGGATACATCATTATCTAAGTGAATCAAATTTCAGTTGATTCGTTGACGTCAGAAAAAAAACAAACATTATATTTATACATTATATTATATAAAATATAGACACTTGCGCTAATGATATTTTGAGCCAAAATTTACATTTTTACAATAGTTTGAGGCTCTGTGCGTACACACAGCCCACAAAATACTATAGATCAAATAATGTTAAGGAACAGAACAAGAATTTAATAACACAATGAGTTCGCGTGGAGACGAATACAAAACAAAATATGCTCTATTAACGCCTGACGATGCGCTAAATTATCTCGATTATTACAATGTCTAGTCACTGGAATTCCATTACATCTTATGGAAAAGTAATTCTCTATAAACAGATATGTTCTCGAAGTATTAATTTTAAGATACACGACGGTACGTTAAAAATTTACAAAAAACAACAGCACAAGTTTTAGAAACATCGGGAAATCGGCCTAAATTATATCTATAGCTTAACCGACCTTTGTATTCACATAAAAACGCAGGTCTCATAGACCGGTCTCGTAAAAACTTTAGTTAAGAAGCCGTAAAGCTAAAATATCACCAAATCCTCGTCCGAGAGAATCATTTCATTCTTATAGTTAAGGTATAATAAATATTTTTTGCTTTGCAAAAACATTCTCGGTATTGTCTGCTTAGACCGAATAACAGAAGTAGCACCTAACTAGAATTCGTTGAACATAGGAAACGATCGAACTTAAAACAGAGTGCTCGATTGTAGCAAATATAATATAATTCGTATTAACTATAAATATCTCAAAGATAGAAAATTAAAGACTAGGTATCTATGTAGAACACCGTTTTCCTTAACGTAAATAGTGCTATAGTAACGACATGTATGACACAGTATATTCGCTATCTAACAGAGCGGACTTATAATACTATTTACAACGCACATTGTGCAGCTGCCAACGAAGGACATAAACTATGGATTATTCCGTGTTCAACCCCTAGATTTTCAACCTCCTTCCTTTTAACGACGTTACGTTGGACGAAGGCAGAAAATTTTGGGGTCGAACACTGAATAATCCTAAACTATCTCCATACAACCCGACGGTTCATTTATAGTCACGTTTTGTACGATCATTAAACCCGTATAGCTACGATAAATATCAATCTATATATCAAAACTAGTAAAGAATCGAAAAAGGACCGAAGTTCTGATATATTACGGGAGTTGTAGAAATTTTACAGTAGCAAATACCTCAGGGGAGTCGACAGGGGTGACCTATGGAGGAGCAAAGAGAAGATAGGAAAATAATGTCACATTGTAGTGGCGATCTTGATTACGTATTTAACCCCTAGATTATGTACTCTCGTCCTTATAAAGAACGATTAAATCGATCGAGGGTAGCGAATATAGGGATCGAACACGGAATGGGTCACCCGAGCCGACGTGATAGGTCGCGCAGAAGTCATGAGTGATGGTTTATACAGCGAGTACTAATCCATTCATCGTACACCAATGTAACCTATCATTTTTTTTTACTTTTAATTGCCCGTTATGGATCATCAGGTAACAGTTGCTTTAAATACTCTATTCTAAATTAATACTCAGTCTCATGTTGTTGGCGATTTTCTGCTGTTGAGCTTAAGTGGCGATCCGGTGTTTTAGCCCCCTGAGTTCCACGACCAGGTCGGAGTCACTCGACACGAAGCGCTTGTCGATCCTTCGGCCTTTTGATTCCTAAAAAAAGAGGCATTCTAAATTAGACCGTTCTGAGTTCACTTTAGAGTCGGAAGTGGGTTAAGAATGGGATCTGCGTTATCGGCGCGGCATCCCGCATCCCCGCTGACCCGGCCTCAGCCCGTGTCACCCGCCCCCGCCCCCGCTCACCCTCGTTCACTCCCGTCCACCCCCGCACACCCCCAAACGCCTCCACACTACCCCAACCCGGCCATCTATTTTTAGACTCCGCTTCAATCTATACTACACGTAGCTTTATCATTGAGTTTATTAGGGTGATTTTCAAAAAAATTGACCGTAGCAAAATCGGACTGTCCCACAACTTCAAAGATATTTATTTTTGTTTTCTTATATGGCACATATAACTGTGAATTATTATATTATTAAGGCAGACATTTTAAAATAAAGTTAAATTGTAAAACACCATAGAAAGACAACAGATATATTTTTATTAAAAAAAAAAACCAACCACAGGTGGTGAAGATTTCGTATGTCCCACGGTGCTCTCGGACATTTCGAATACTTCTTACTCGTAGACTATTGAGCTTTGAGTATATTTAGGTGTTTGAACATAATGTCTTTTAGTCTAAAAGTGTGATTTTGGTCTTTATGTGATTAATTTATAGTTATTTTTAAGAAATATAATTAAATTAAAGTTGTCCTATGAAAACGATAGTACCGGAAAATCCGGTATCGTCACGGTGAATTTAATATCTTACGTACAATAAAATCTACTAATTTGTTTTTTTTCTACTTTCCTGGCTGCATTGTGGTCTAATTTTGATACTGCCGTTACCGTTTGAAAGTCAGTTGCGACAGAATCGGTGACGAAAGTGTTGGTGTCTTCGGCGTGCAGAAAAAGTTTTCTGTATAGTGACAGTATTTAAAAGGTAAATAAACTTATTTTCATTACTTTAGCATTTTGTATTTAAAACATAAACTACCCTACATAAGGTTAATAAAGCTAAAAACGAGATGATTTAACAGAATATTAGTTATTTTTAATTTTAAGAGTTTCGTCGTATGAACATGTCACATCCTGTGCGTCATGTGACATACTACTGGAATAAAATCGTGACGAACTTGAATTATAAAGCTTAGTGTTCAACGAAATATTTAATCTTGTAGTAGATACTTACCTTCGAGTTACCTTGTTTTGATAACAGGTAAAATTTGTATTGTTTGTTTGTACGCAGGAAATAACTGTGACTAATGAGTCGTTGAGTATTTGAAACTAAATTGACTGTAAAAATTCCTAAAGATTACTTATTGTCCAATTTTACTTATGATACCTTCTTTCTTGTTTCAGATATAAGTTAGCATTTAACATACCTACTCCTATGTATAATCAGTGTGCTATGCAATATGGTAGTATATTGGGACGTTGATAAAGTCATAACATATTTTGATTTAAATCAATGTTACATTAATAATGCCTGTTGGCCTTGGCCTGTTACACATTTCATTATCATTGAGAAGTGTTACGGATGTCAGCGAAAAATCAGCGAGAGTATAAAACTGCAGCATTTTACTCTTGCAATGAGTCAAAGCGATATTAGAAAATTACTTCAGTGCTCCATTTTTTGGTGTTCTTTTTGTATGCATTCGATTTATGATCATTTTCCCGAAGACGAGTGCCAGGTTTGTTTGGGAGGAAATAATTAATGGTTATTAGAGAAAGTATTATTTTGTTCGGTTGAAAATGGCGCTTATATTTCGACTATATTTGCGACACATGTTATGGATCTGAATAATACAATTATTCAAATGTGTACCTACGGAGAATGTTCGTTTAAATTATAATTTAATAGTTAATTAAAGTAGGATGTTGAGTATTTTTGTTTTTTGTTATTATCTTTGTTGAGAAGAATATATTATTTAAAGTTCCTATGATTCCAAAGTAATTGAGATAATCCTCTAGGTTTAAGTGAAAATATATACCAACGACTACTAAGTTGGTTCTCGTAATATAAGTGTGATCTCAAATTGATAATGTTAATATGTCTTTTAATAATTTCACGTGTATAACAAAATGTTAAATTTTCAATTTCAAAAATTCCAAATTAGTTGTGATAATCCTGTGGATTTAAATTAAAATATAGCATTGTCTACTAAGTTGGTTCTCGTAATATAAGTTATGTGATTTCAATTTGATAATGTTATGTCTTTTAATACTTTTACGTGTATAACAAAAGGTTAAATGAATTTTAAATATTAATATTATTACTACGCATGAGCGTTTTAAACACAATTACAAAGATGTAATTGTGTTTAAAATTGACAGTGTGGATACAGCTCAAATTTTTCCTATTCGTCACGCCATTTTCGTAATAGTCACTGTCCTAAAATCTAAATTATACAAAACTAGTTTTACAAATATGTAGGTTTCTTAAGAGTATTAAGTTTTAGCCCTATTAGAATTTTGTTATCGCCGGAAATTCCTCACTTTGCTTGATTTTTGAATTTGTAACACGTATCATTAGTAAACAAAAACTTTTCTAGGTCGAAGTGTCGAAGAAGTGACGAAAATGAAACTATTTGGCTGATTATTTATTATTGCGATAGAGTTATGCAAACTTTTTGTTATTTCTGGAAACATTTAAAGCACATTTTTATGCTAACATAAGTTGATTTGGTTTCAATACCTAGTTGTTTTATTTCTGACTGATTTTATTTTGTGACGTACAGGAATATTTTGCGTCATATGCTGACCTAAAAACTTGAATATTTCTAATATTTGTGTTAAAATTTTAATTTAAATAGCATATTTACCTAGTTAATTAAATATTCTTTGATATCAGAGTAAATTTAAGCAATTTCATTTAGTTCCAAAATTATATTTCCTGATCGTCACGGGGTCATTTTTTTTGAAAATCACCCATTAAGGATCTAGATCATCTATTCCTATATATAGGATAGGACCGAGAACGGTACTATACTGCAAAAGACTCAAGAAATCAAGAATCTTGGCCTTCAATTTTTTAAATAGAAGGCCAAAGCCTTCGAATTAAAAAATCTATCTATTTCTGTAATAATTTCACTTACGTGGTCCTGTTTGAGCATTTGCGCCAGGGTCCTGTAGAAGGGTGAATCTTTGTCCTTGGTCTGGTGCTTGTGTATGTTCTGCGCCGGCCTAGGCATCACGACCTCCTTCTGGCCGGACTTGGGCTGCTCTGTTGTAGTGGGAGCCGCCGTGGTGACGCTTCTCTTGCTGTTCCAGTTGATGAAACTGTCATCAGAGTCAGGATCAACATCAGCATCGTCCTCCTCGTAATCTTCGTCCTCAATTCTGGGCACAGTTTTGGGGACGTGGTAGAAGGGTTTTCCTGCCAACGCCTTCAGTTCCCTTACGTCCTCGTCTTCATTTTCCTTTTCTTCGTAATCCGGAGCGAATACCGCTCGGGCGTTTTCGCGACGTCTCTGCGCGTCTTGCGCCATCTGCGTTAGGATGAGATTGTCGAGGAAGGCAGCGTTGACGTCATCCAAGTTGTTGGACCTCCATCGCGGGGCGGGTTCGCTCTCGAACCACGTCTCCTGGCCAATGGGTAGCGCCGCCAGCCTTTCCTCCTGCTTTTTGGGTGCCTCGTTAGCAAAGTGTCCATAGGGATCGTAGTAGTAGTAAGGAACTTGTCCGTAGACCTCGGGCGTACTGACGGCGGGCGCGTCGTAGTAGTACTGCACTTTGGGGGCGTAGAAGTAGTCGTCGTCGGGGTACTCCCGCGCCGGCCCGTACACCGGCCACGCCTGCAGCGGGTAGGCCTTCGCCTCCGCCACCAGGTAGCACCACACCAACACCCACATCCTAAAACAACACAATCAATTAGAACTTGCTAATTAATTAAGCTTAAAAGAAAAAAAAAACTATCTAATTTCAAAACGTTAACAATTTACACAAATGTTTAAATTAAAGCTACTTTTGAACTATTACACATATTTTCACTGCAACTGTCACCCACTCACCTCAGTGCCGTCAGTGAGCTGCACATGCCGTGAGGGTAAGTTCTCATCGCCGCTCCGATCAAGAGTCACTACTGGCGGTCGGGGCGCCACGCGAGCCTTTATAAGCTGGCCGCCCACGCGCGCCGCCCACACGTTCTCAATGAATCCCCCCGCGCCCGACTTCCCCTCGCAGCCCCTGGGGGGTACCACTCACCCTCCGGCTACTCGCTATCGATCGCGCCTTCAGATTATTCATCTGAACCTAGCCACTATTTCGGTACACAGTTTCGTTTTAGGGCCAACTATTTCTATACTAGGAAAGTGCAGTATATTTTTTTAAGAAATGGACTAGGAAACGAGTAGACGGATCGACTGATAGCAAGCGATTACTGCCGCACGTGGACTCTCGCAACACCAGAGGAGTTGCGAGAGCGCACTTGCGTTCCTGGTCCTCAAAATCCCCATCCCCTGTGGGCCTCCGGTAACCTCACTCACTCGGCGAAACACGACGCTGCGTTTCACGCCGGTTTTCTGTAAGGCCGTGGTATTTATCCGGTCGTGACATTCGTGCCGAAGCATGGCTCTCCCACGTTAACCTTCCTTATTTCAGAACCATCCAAAATAATGACTATTCAATATTATAAGTAAGTATTTTTGAAACTGCACTTTCACCATTTCCAATCTCAAATCTGCCGTTTGTGATCTCTATCACTTAAATAAATATTAACATTATATAGATATTAGATCTCTATTGGTCGTTATTTTTCTAGAACAAATTGTTTACTATATTAGTAGAATGGGACACTAGTCACTACCCACGCTCCGGTCGTCAGCGTGACGTCAAGTAGACTGTTGATAGTTGTCGCACAAACACACACCACCCTTTCAGATTGCATTTATTATTCGATAGCGCATAGAGAAAAATAAACTTGAATCAAAATTGAAATTTTCATAAAAACATACTTGGCAGTAACATTGAGGGGTGTATTATTATATAAGCAAAAACCTAAGATGCTACATATTCATACTTAGCTTAATTTTTTTTTTGTAGTTTTATCTTTGAGGCACACCTAAAATAATATATGGCAGCTACTCTGCAGATGATTAGAAAAATATGTACGTTGAAACTGACTTCCAAAAAAACTTATATTTTTTTTGTATGTTCAACGATTACTCTACCGTTTGTGGACCGATTTCCAAAATTATTTTTTTGATATAAAGGGTTATTATCCGAAATTGGTTTTTTGATATCAAAGTGGTGACCTAATAATGGAATCCATGAGGAATTGAGGCAACTTTTCGAAATTTATATGGACACATATGGTGATTTTGACTTTTTCTGAAGTAGTCCAATATTACGTTCCAAAAAGTAAGATTTTACACCAAGGTCACAGAATACAGAAATCATCCAGAAGCCGTCAACACGCTTGAAAGTGAGGCCGTCACAACTACTCCACTGGTTATCCACACAATATAATATGTTGCCACAGAATAACGGAATATTTTACCCAACTTTTTTTTAATTATTTTTTATTGAATACCTAATTGTCGTAACATAACAACGCGATTTGTATTGTAAGTGTAAAGAGTAAAAATTAAAAAGAGCGGGCGGGGCGGTGTTTCACCATGGTTTTGGACACAGTGCGCTGCATACAAATGTGATAGAACACTCATTCTACATGTTCTATATTCTGTGACCAAGGTATACCCTGGATCCAAAAGTACGGAACAGGTCTCTTGATTTCTTATAAACTCCGAAACCTTCGAAATCCCCAAACATGTATCATGTTTCGAGACTTCGGAGTTGTTCAAAGAACTACAAAAATATGCCACTATGTCAATTACAGTATTCATCATCATCACTACCATCATAATACGTCCATACATCATCATTTTACACCGACCTGAATATCTTTGAACATTAGTTTGCCATTTGTGAACCTATTATCAAAATTATTTTGTTGTAAAGATTATTCGATATTAGTCCTTAATCACCAAAGTGGTGACCTGATGATGGGATAAATGATGAATCGAGGGAACTCTTCGAAATTTATATGGACACATATTTTTTGAAGTAGGCAAAGCATATTATGCTACCGAAAAGTAAGCTTCTGTAATTTACGTCTGTAATTTTGGAAAATGAGTTTCATTGAAGAAAATACATATTGAAATTGAATGGAAACTACATTCTCATATAGGATCAACATCGACTTAACCTATAACCCTGTATATACTATATATATATATATATATATATATATATATATATATATATATATATATATATAATATATATATATATATATATATATATATATATATATATATATATATTATATATATATATATAATATTTAGCAAAGAAATTATTTTGTTTGGTAAAAAAAAATAAGCTTTCAATACCTTAAACCTTAAACAAATTAACATCAACTAAGATTATAAATTAAATAAATAAAAAATATATGCATATATTGTATAGAAACATACACAAATTATAGATTATATAACATCGGCAGGAGTAATTCCTATCGGTTCAAACAAAGTATTATTTTTTCTTAAATCTGTTGGTTAGTAAATAAAAAAGGGCTGAAAATTTATGGAGAGGTGACAAATTTTGCACTTTCTTCAATCTACCTGACTAAAGGTCCGCTAAACACTAAATCCACTACTATGAATATGTATTTTAACAATAATATATTTAAGTATGACCAGCACCAGGTTAGACTCAAAAGGTTAACAATACCAATACTACTACCCACTGAACTTATTTTGATTATAAATTAATAGACCTTGAAAGTATGCACTCACAAGGCTGTTGGGGTTGTGGGTATGCTCATACTGCACGTATAGGTGCTCCGCTCCTGACTCAAATAGATGCAGCAATTACGCAGTAATACGCAGCTACCTCGAGTACGCGCGAGACACGAAGTGAAAGAAAAATGTTTTTCTCGCTCCGATTGTATGATTCAGAGTGAGACAGAAGTATTCAGTTCATTCATTACATAGTGCATTCAGATCGGTTGACACTGTTGTCAATTTGGTAATTTTGGCATTTTCACAGTACTCACACTAGTGAAATTTTACGTTACAGAGCGTTCCGAAATTTTTTTGCTGTTAATGTTTTGTCAAAACCATTTTTTTCTGAAGACAACTTGTATTAAAAACTTCAACACACAATTGATATCGATTTGAAATAGTCAAAAGTGTCATCCCCTGTATTTTGGAGTGCAATGAAAGCGTAGTAAGATCGAGTTGCCAAGTTTCAAAAAATATTTCTCCCTAAAACAAATAGTACGGTTCCCGTGGATTTTACCTAGCATGCGAAGACTCTCAAATATAATTATTAAAGTACTTATGCCACATCGAAACTTCATAAAGTTACATAATACGATAAAATATATAGGTACCTACCGTTAAAAATCAAAAAAGTTACATACCAAATATGTAAGTATTACTTATTTAGAAATACATACCTATAAAGATACTTTATACAGTAAAACTACTTTGCTAATATATTTCGGAAGTCCCACACATGCTTTCCAACATCCGTCCGTCCGTCTATACTTTAGCCTATTCACGTTATGAAGGCAGTGAATCATGCGTATCTACATACTATTGACGACCTCTGTGGCTCAGTTGGTTGAGCATGTTGGTGCTCAAGCCGGAGGTCGCGGGTTCAAATCCCGCCGAAGGAACAAAAAAGTTTTTCTGTGTTCCTGGGTCATGGATGTGTATTAAATATGTGTATAATATAATAAAAATCTTAAATATGTGTATAGTATAAAAGTGTGAAATATATTTCCGTTGTCTGGTACCCGTAACACAAGTTCTTCGAGAACTTACCACAGGATCAGATTGACGTGGTGTGAAGCGTCCATATATATTATATTATTATAATTATTATATTATATGTCAAAATGGCTTACTTTAATAGGTAAATTAATGTAATCACAGCTAATGCGTCAATTTTGACATTTGTATGCATGATTCACTGCTTTTTTTAACACTTACAGACTATAAGTTATTTCGTAGGTATCTAGAGGGTAAAAACTGTATGTCTGTCACCAGGCTATGTCTCATGAGATCATGATCCTTGATAGCTAGACAGTTAAAATTTTTACATAACCTTTACTAAAAATAGTCGATTTCGTAATAAAATTTAAAAAGGAACCCTTATAGTTTTGCTCTGTCTCTCGGTCTGTCTGTCTGTCCACGCCTCTAGCTTCTGTCATTATGAATATAAATGGATGAAATTCGGTATAGTTTTTTGTATAAGTATTATATTATCTCGGATTTAGCATCGTAAAATAATTATAATTTTATATTTTGAGGGTGGCTCTCCATACACGAGAAGTGGGGATGAAAAATATTTTTTCATTGTACCCCATTGTGTTGCATAACGTTGAATAGCGCTTTAAAATAGAGTCAAGATTTCATACATGACTTTTTTCAAAATTTTCGAGTAGTTGTAGAGTAGATTTCTAAATTATAGGTTAAACTTGTAAGTTTCCATATATAATGCTTAAAACTCAGTGAAAATTATTTTGAACTAAACCGGACTGTGACTTTTGAAGCAATTTGAAAAACCTATTACGCGTTGATAGTAACGGAACCCTCCTTAAACACAACAAACGTGAATTTTTTGACATTTTTGTCGTGATTCTTTAATGGCAAGTTGGCAACAGGTAGACACTTGCAATAAGAATTTTGGTTTTTTATACAATACATTTTTTATACCAATAAGTGATAGGTCAGCTGTAATTAAATAATAATAGTTTATTATATTACTTATCGTCAAGCAAATCAATTGCAAATTTAAATAAAACAAACATAAAAACCCCCTAATAACCCCTTCAGTTACCTTTTATCCCTAAATTTAGGGAAAAAGTCCCAAGTTAGCAACACAGATAGGCCGGCAGACATAAATTTGTTGTGATTAGATAAGAATCTCTACGTGTGTAGGTTTACGCAGGCTTACGCACTTTCTGGACAGAGTCTAACTGTGTGTATGCATGCGTAATCTCCGTCTATTATTTCGATAATCATCATCGTTTTACTGTAGTATTGCCACGTAAAAATAATTAAATATTCTATCGGATTTTTTCCTTTTTTTCTTCTCGAAATTAACAAGGAGATAATCGTGTTTCCCATGATTTTTTTCTTTTTCATATCTTCCTAAATTGGTAACAAAAATAAAATGTCAAGAATTTCAATATTCGTATAAGAGGTATTTAAATTTTGTTAGAGCTAGATGTCTCGGTACACGAGTGGCGGGTCCAGCCCACGCACCAAGTTTCAGTTTTTTTTCGGAAATAGTATTGTGTGGTACACAGATAAACGTTTGACCTTTACCCTATGTATAACAATTGCCTTAAAATATTATTAAGAAGAAAATATTGATTATGTAACCATTTGAAAAAATTAAAAATACTTTAGAGAAACAATAGATACTTTAAAGTAATATTTTAATAAAACCAGCATCCTATGCTTTTTCCCGAAGAAAATATTAATTTTTCACCGCCTCTTCACATCACAAGTCAACAAAAAGAGTGAAGGACTATTGAAATCAGTTTTTCAGTTTTCCAATCTAACGTTTTAGGGTTTCGCACTATTACTGAGACTTCGTTATTCGTCCGTCTGTCCATCTGTCTGTGAGCGGACTGTATCTCGTGTTGGTATTGCTACACAGTTGAAATTTTCATAGCGGTAACAGGAATGTTGTATTTCTGTTGCCACTTGCACTATAACAACGTATACTGAAAACAGAACTAAATAAATATTTAATAATCTCACATAGCAAACGTGATATTTTTGACGTTTCTTGCTCGATATTAATAACAGCAACAGGGTAGGCGCTTGAAATATAATATACAATTGAGTTGTATATTCTACCTAAAAATCTACTCGTATACTATTTCTACTCGTATACTAATTATAAATGCGAAAGTGTGTCTGTCTGTCTGTTACCTCTTCACGCTTTAACTGCTGAACCGATTTTTATGAAATTTGGTATATACAAACTTTGGGTCCCGGGAAAGGACATATTTTTTTTTTATGAAATATGGGGGCAAACGAGCAAACGGGTCACCTGATGGAAAGCAACTTCCGTCGTCCATGGACACTCGCAGCATCAGAAGAGCTGCAAGTGCGTTGCCGGCCTTTTAAGAGGGAATAGGGTAATAGGGGAGGGTAGGGAAGGGAATAGGGTAGGGGATTGGGCCTTCGGTAAACTCACTCACTCGGCGAAACACAGCGCAAACGCTGTTTCACGCCGGTTTTCTGTGAGCCCGTGGTATTTCTCCGGTCGAGCCGACCTATTCGTGCCGAAGCATGGCTCTACCACATTTTTTATCCCGAAAAAGTAGTGTTCCCGCGGGATAATGTATTTACGCGGGCGGAGCCGCGCGCAAAAGCTAGTAAATAATAAAATTAAAATAAATTAAATATTTAGGGGAACTCCTGTTTAATTTGAATATTCAGCTTTAAAAGTAAAAATGCAAGAACACCAGTATGCTACATTTCATCCACCTACAATATTCTTAATTGTTTTATCTATTAAGAAAATTTCTGCTAATTAAATATATTGTATTACAGGTAAAACGGGGCGTGGGCATCGATAATAGTGATTATAAGCGAGTTACAAGATTTATTTTCTGTATCGAAACTCCAATTTTCCAGAATAATATTATTCCCTCAGCTACACAACATGTGGGGGATAATAATGAAAATGTCAAATGTCGTGACTCGTGCCCTTCTCGTAATGACGACAGTTGTAAGCAAAATCCAAAATAATTTAAATACTAACCCCCTTACTAATAATCGCTGCATAAGCTTGGTATAACTAATACAGTGTTTTGTCTCCTTCTATCGAATTAAAAATGTCACTTGTGTGACGTGAACAAAACACTGTATTAGTTATACCAAGCTTATACAGCGTTTATTAGTAAGGGGTTTAGTATATAAAAGGCAAACCTGACTGACTCATCTATCCGAAACTACTGAACGGATTTTGCTGAAATTTGGCATACAGATAGTTGCAATTCGTTAAGAAATGGTTTTTGAAAATTCGCCCCCTAAGGGGGTGAAGATGGGGTTAAAGTTTTGTATGGAAACCATACTCCACACGGACGAAGTCGCGGGCAAAAGCCAGTTGATTATATTATTGGAATGTGGAACTGTTAATATCATGCGTTTTAATTGTTTGATGGCTCTGAAACTTAATTACACTGATTGTACAGAAAGTTTTAAAAACGAATGATAATTGTTTAAAAATCTGTCAAAACAATGACAACGCTCATATAAATTTTATTGTGTTACGTTACGTTTACGCCGATTATTCAAATGTTTTATGTTGTCCTGCTAGGCCCCCTGTATTCTTAAAAGCTGCAAATTAAAAACGGGCAATTGGCCCACCAATTGTGGTGGGTGGGTGGTGGGTACGTGTACCCACCACTGCAACTCCTGTGTAGCCAGGATCGACAGTGGTAACCAACCGCAAAAACCCTTTGATATGATCTCAGGGGTGCCCGGGGGACATGCTAAATCTGTCTTGGGACCCGCAACGAAATTAATCAGAAGATTGTAGGAGTAGGAAGTATTCCAGTTTCCCTCCCCAAGCAAAGCGGGAGACAGCAAAAATTGTGATGACAAAAAAGTCAGAATTAAAGGGGAAGCACCACGGGAATAACATGTTTTTTTTATGACTACAAGACAATGTAATTATATGTTTTGATTTATAATATGACAATTATTGCAATGGATTTATGATGACAAAATAGTGTTGCATTGTTTCCAATAGTACTTATGACAAAAACGTTTGAAAGCCCGGAAGTTCTTCGCGCAGCCCACGAGATCTGCAAAAAGCTGCAAATATTAAATTTAACTTTGAACGTACGTTTTTATATCGGGTCTTTATGACTTAACTATTGTTACTTACAGCCCATCAATTTTATCAACCAATCAAAGTATCTGTTCCTACAGTAAAAACTAGTAAGAAAATTACTCTATCTAATGAAACGAGAGTACTTTTAGATAAGGTCGTGTAAGTTGAGCACACTCAGCACTTACCATTAGGTAAGTAACTAATCACTCTTCAAACTTGTTACATATTTTTCTTTGTGTGACATGCTGTACGAACTATCGAATAAGTTGCCGCTTCGCATATTAAGATAAAAATAACTTAACAGTGCCGTTGAATCATACGCACGGGCTGTACCCACGTGTAAATACGTCTGCAGTCGTTTGGTCACTTCCTTTGTGTTTAAATATTTTGACGTGCAAAGGAAAATGTTTAGAAATTGGGCGAGCAGGTACTTTGTCGATATTGTACCTATTAGTTTGGTCTTTGGCAGTCGCCAAAGAATAAAAGATAGTCATCTTTTTTAGGAAATAGGCGTAAGCGAGCAGATAAATAGCCTGATGGTGAGTGCCGTCCACAGACAGTTATATATCACGATGGTTTTCTGCAAGGCCTTGATATCCCTACTATTCATGTTAAAGTATCGCTTCCATAGACATAATTATATCATAGATTTGTTGAGAGGCATTTTCAGGCAAAAAGTGTCTCCAGTTTAATGGCCCCACTTTTGAGATTTTTGTGGGCATTTTGAGATTTAAAGTATGGTGAAAATAAGATGGCTGACATTTGAAGTAGGGTAAAAACCAAGATGGCGTAACTTCTTACTGTAATGAAGATTTATGCTGTCAAATGTACGTCAGTACGTTATGACGCCTATCTTGAGTTTTGAAATCTTTGATCGTTTCCCAATAATGATAATATGTAATTAGGCATGTATTTAATTTGGGATATAATTAATCGAGCGAACAAAAAATAAGTTGGCGGCTGCACGTGAGCATACTGTTTTACTGAATTTGGCAGCGAATTAGTATGTTGGCGACTAAATTACTAAACTGGCGAAAACACTCGGGTGACAAAAAATTCTAAAGTCAGCAGATAAAAAGAGGCGAAATTTAATCCAAATTAGCACCGACATTTATAAGTTGGTGACTTAATTTCCGAGTTGGTGACCATTATACCATATAAGCAGCTATAAAACCAGATTTGGTTGATAAATTAATGGCTGCTAAAAATTCAATTTGCAGGCTACGGAAAATGCTATTTTTGGATACTGTTGGAGTATGTTTTTCTTTGTCATGGGTGTCATTTTCTAGATTTCTGGGGGTGCAGAATAATATGAAAATAAAATCTGTTTCGTAATTCCACAATGGCGTAAATTTTTGTTATTAAAATTAACAAGGTTGTCCTTTTCCCGGTTTCTGGGGGTTCTAATTACAAAATTGTCTTCCAATTTCATTTTCCAAAATGGAGAATATTCAATATTCGGAAAATGAATATGAATACTAAATTAAAAGATCTTTGGGATGCTAATTAGGATTGATGATTATTACAGTATGTTATGTAGTTCAAAGTACCAGCTATGTAGGTATAGAAATTTTTAAAAATTCAGGATTCATGAATTTTTCTGCCATTCATGAAGAAAATATGCGATTTCTAGATTAATAAGGGGGAGCAAATTTTCATTACTTTTGCAGTAGGATGCACCGTTTCTGAGATAGAAGCGACTATAGAAAAAAATATGACAATGCTGTACTGAGATAAGAGGGGTGTATCAATCTATAGAAATGTTGGAAAATTCAAGATTTTCGATTTTTTTTTCTCCCATCATGAAGAAAATATGATGTTGCGTTATTCCTAAGGGGGACAAAATTTTCATTGTTTTTTTCAATAGGATGCACCGTTTCTGAGATAGAATCAATTTCATAAAAAAAGAAGTAAATGCTGTACATTAAGATACGACGGATGTATAAATCTATAGAAATGTTGGAAAATTCAAGATGTTCGATTTTTTTTTCTCCCATCGTGAAGAAAATATGATGTTGCGTTATTCCTAAGAGGGACGAAATTTTCATTATTTTTTTCAATAGGATGCACCGTTTCCGAGATAGAATCAATTTTATAAAAAAAGAAGTAATGCTGTACATTGAGATACGACGGATGTATAAATCTATAGAAATGTTGGAAAATTCAGGATTTTCGAAATTTTATTTCTCCCATCATGAACAAAATGTGATGTTGCAGGGTTTCTAAGGGGGACGAAATTTTCATTATTTTTTCAATAGGATGCACCGTTTCCGAGATAGAATCAATTTTATAAGAAAAGAAGTAAATGCTGTACATTGAGATACGACGGATGTATAAATCTATAGAAATGTTGGAAAATTCAGGATTTTCGATTTTTTTTTCTCCCATCGTGAAGAAAATATGATGTTGCAAGGATTCTAAGGTGGACGAAATTTTCCTTATTTTTTCAATAGGATGCACCGTTTCCGAGATAGAATCAATTTTATAAAAAAAGAAGTAATGCTGTACATTGAGATACGACGGATGTATAAATCTATAGAAATGTTGGAAAATTCAGGATTTTCTATTTTTTTTCTCCCATCGTGAAGAAAATATGATGTTGCAAGAATTCTAAGGGGGACGAAATTTTCCTTATTTTTTCAATAGGATGCACCGTTTCCGAGATAGAATCAATTTTATAAAAAAAGAAGTAATGCTGTACATTGAGATACGACGGATGTATAAATCTATAGAAATGTTGGAAAATTCAGGATTTTCGAAATTTTTTTGTCCCATCATGAAGAAAATGTGATGTTGCGAGATTGCTAAGGGGGACGAAATTTTCATTATTTTTTCAATAGGATGCACCGTTTCCGAGATAGAATCAATTTTATAAAAAAAGAAGTACGTAAATGCTATACATTGAGATACGACGGATGTTTATAGCTATAGAAATGTTGGAAAATTCAGGATTTTCGAATTTTTTTTTCTCCCATCATGAAGAAAATATGATGTTGCGGGGTTCCAAAGGGGGGCGAAATTTTCATTATTTTTTCAATAGGATGCACCGTTTCCGAGATAGAATCAATTTTATAAAAAAAGAAGTAAATGCTGTACATTGAGATACGACGGATGTTTATAGCTATAGAAATGTTGGAAAATTCAGGATTTTTGAAATTTTTTTTCTCCAATCATGAAGAAAATATGATGTTGCGGGGTTCCAAAGGGGGGCGAAATTTTCATTATTTTTTCAATAGGATGCACCGTTTCCGAGATAGAATCAATTTTATAAAAAAAGAAGTAAATGCTGTACATTGAGATACGACGGATGTTTATAGCTCTAAATGTTGGGAATGAAGAAAATATGATGTTGCGGGGTTCCAAAGGGGGGCGAAATTTTCATTATTTTTTCAATAGGATGCACCGTTTCTGAGATAGAATCAACTTTATAAAAACATAGTAAATGCTTTACATTGAGATACATTCCTAGATGTATAAATCTATAGAAATGTTGGAAAATTCAGGATTTTCGAAATTTTTTTTCTCCCATCATGAAGAAAATATGAGGTTGTTGGGTTACTAAGGAAATTTAAAATGGATGACTTTTTTGTAATCAGCACCCTCAGAAACCAATAAAAGGACACCCATATTATTTTTATGAAATTAAGTATGTCCACCATATTGGAATTTCAAAACGAATGTCATTTTCGTATCCAGCGCTCCCAAAAACCTGGTAAACGACACCCATATCAATTTTACGAAAAATAAATATCCGCCATTTTTAAATTTCAAAATCAATCTACACAATAATCTACACCTCCCTAAAAACCGAGAAAAATAAAAAATTGGGAATTTTGTACGCTCCTTTATGGTTTTTTTGTGTGCGGTCGTTTCGCTGCTTGTATGGTTTTTGAGTTACCTACACCAGGGAAAATATATGTGCCTATTCTTAAATTAAATGTGTACTCACAAATTGTCGCCAAGATGGTTATTTAGTCGCTAATCTGTCTGCCAGTTTGGAAAATTCAGTGGTTATTATTTAGTCACCAGATTAGTAATTTTTTTGTTCCTTACATTCTTTCGCCAACTTGGTAATTTAGTATTCAATATTGGGTATTTTCACATCCAAAATTTAATTGTTTTGTCGCAAGTTTAAATACATGCCATTTAATTAGTTATCTATTTAAAAATGAAATTATTATTGTGTAAATAAATAAGCTCGCATGCAAGTTTAATTAAAGTCTACTTATTAGCATAAATAGATTGATTTACTGAATAAACAATTTCATGGAAAACATAATCTGCAAATCGGTATGTAGATGTAACGGGGCCGTAATGCGCTACCAAGAATCAGGCTCACTACATGGAATTCATAATAATTAACACCTTTTCATGGAAACTTCTAGTAATTGTGTTCTGCTTAATTAATGTGATAAGTTTTTATGCTTTATAGGAATTAAAAGATTTTTACTAGTAGGTAACGTTATTGAAAATGTTCGTTACATGGAAAGAGATAAAAAATAGTGTTATACTATTATACAGAATGTTTGGTAGAACTCCTAAATAAAAATAATAAACCGAAAAAACAAAATCCCGAGACATCAATTCAATATCAAAAAAGTTTGATGTAATTATCTAAGCCGCAAACCGGAGTTGACATTTTGACATCGAAATTACTCATATTTTATTACGCGATGAAAGAAAAAAACATATAATATATACCTTAATATGCGCAGTTTCCTACGGATAAGATCTAGCTACATCGATTTTTCTCCCCCAAAAGTCCCTGCATACTAAATTTCATTTAAATACTTGCAGCTGTTTCCGAGATTCCGATTATATAATAATATATATACAAGATTTAAAGTATCGGATAATATTATTATGCTTTTTTTGTGGAAAGGAGCCGGGGAAAAAATGATCGCCTAAAACTGCTACCTACATATTATGTGAGCTTTTTCTACAACAGAAACAAGTCCATTGCTAGACTTTTAAAAGTCCTCTATGGTAAGAGTTTTTGGTAACCTCAGTTATTGGGCAAAAAGAATTGGGTCTTATTTCACGAGAGTTTCCTGTCAGCCTCTGGCACCGCTCCAGTTTGGCTGGTACATTGTCCAAAGTCCATTGTCATTTTCGTAGTAAATTCATCTACAAATATGGTGTAAGTTTAACTATTAAAAGCTTTGTGTATAGCTTTCAATGTACAAAGACATAGGGAGTTTATGCGCGTTGAAATGAGTTAAAATAACACAGTATTTACCCCACTGTCTGCAGATATGCGACTTAATACGTAATATACATGTCACCGTAAAATTGTAAAAAAACATTAGATTGTAATAAAACTAGTGAAATTGTAAGATGTTGATAGGCTTCCGACGCGAATATCCTATAATTTCACACATTATTTTTCGTTCAATTATAAATATATATAGTTTTTCACCTTTCGACATAATTTTACAATCTCGTTAGTTATTTTACAATCTAACGGTTTTTACAATTTTACGGTGACACACATACATATACATAAGCGGAAATGCATCTGGATAACCGCAATCCTGGTGCATTTACGCTTACATCTAACCTAATTTTATCTTTGGTAATTAATGGTAATTTTGATAATTGTTTCATGGAACCCTTCCTGAAATCTTTTGTACAAAAATATGATTTAATTGTTACTGATGAGAGGTGATGATGATTATTGTAGTGCGGTTGGCAACAAGAGCTGATGGCGAATACCTAAAATCCGTTCAGTTTTATATCTTACCTCTAATATGACCCTTATGCCGACGATACAAGGATCACTTCCTTAGAAACTTTGAGGTAAACTAACTAAGCGGACTGTAGTGTAGATCATTTACTGTGAAACCTCATGGGGTGGGGAAACCCTCCCACCTCCATACAATACTTTATGTTTATAACTTAGAGATTTAACTACTACCTTAAATATTAGAATTTAACATTTAGGGGGACAGTTACAAACATGTTTTGAACAAAAATATAAATTACTAGCTTTACCCGCGGCTCCACCCGCGTAAGTATAGTATCCCACGGGAACAATATATTTTTAAGATAAAAAGTATTCTGTGTCAATCCAGAGTTAAAACTACTACTATAACAAATTTCATCAAAATCCGTTCAGTAGTTTTTTTTTTATGAAATATGGGGGCAAACGAGCAAACGGGTCACCTGATGGAAAGCAACTTCCGTCGCCCATGGACACTCGCAGCATCAGAAGAGCTGCAAGTGCGTTGCCGGTCTTTTTTTGCGTGAATGTGTAACAAACACCTATCCATCCCTCCATCATCACAAATACACATTTATATAGTAGTAGGAAGAGCCAGATTCACAATCGCCTAGTAATCGCCTAATAGTTTGTTCGGATGTTTTGTCTCTGCTTACTGTATACTGACGAATACATAGAGAAGAAATATGTTTCGTCTCAAGTCTCGAGCAAGCGAACTAACTGACACATATCACATTATGAACAGACTCTAAGTATAGTTTAAGTATGCATTAAGGATATCGTAGTGAAAATCTCTGAGCAACAGGAAATATTATACTAGATTATATATAGTAGCTCCAAACCGATTTTGGTGTCGGTGGCCGGTTGAGTTGAAACCAGACCAGCTACGCAGTAGTTATTTTTATAGTGCCCAAATGTGTGCGCAATACATAAGAGCATTCCTGTTTCCTTTACTCATTACTCTCGTAATCCATAACCGACACAACTGGCAAGAGAACCGCAGGTCCGACTTTTTACATGCCCATCCGACGCATAGATCATCTGTATTGTCAGATATTCAGGTAATCAGCCTGCATTGTTCTACCCAGAATTGAAAACAACATTATATGTTGTTCCAACGCAGGGATTGACCCCACGACCTCCGAAGTCGAGAGCCAAGCTCTAAACCACTGGACCACGGAAGCGTCAAGTAGTAAGTAATAGAAATACATTTAGAAGACATGTAAACGCAAGCTTTTTTAAAACTGATAAAATATAACGTGAACATAATATATAATACTACTGTTTCAAGGAGGAAAACACTCAAGCGTGGAGTATTAGTTGGGAAACAATCGTATATTCCGTGATAGTACATTTTTTTAACTCTAGGAGTACTTACGCACGAGTTATTACATAGTATTCGAGAATATAGCTATTACGAATTAAAATAAATAAAGCGTGACGTTATTCGTAGCGACCTCGTAGACCTGCTACGAGTCTACGAAACTACGACGTAGCCTTAAATAATATTATTTTTTTACTAGCTGGGCCTGCAACTTCGTTTGCCTGGAACTATAAATGTAAACGGGACCTTATTTTTTAAATGGAACCCAAAGATACTTTGATCTTAGGGTTCCGTTAAAAAAAAATAGGACTACTTTACGTAAGTTACTCCTTATAAAATCGGCTACCTGCAAATGAAAAACCGGTTAAAATCGGTCCGGCCAGTTTAAAGATGGGCCGGAACAAACAAACGGACAGGCAAACAGGCAGAAAGTCAATGAAGGAAATGTAAAAAAATATATGTGTTTTTTGGTGTAGGTATCGTATATACTACTAGCTGTTTCCCGCGGCTCCGCCCGCGTAAATATACTATCGAGTACTTGAAGGTACTTTTCCGGGATAAATTAGCCTATGTTTTAAACCAGAGCTTAAACTACTACCATACCAAATTTCATCTAAATCTGTTTAGTAGTTTTTGCGTGAAAGAGTAACAAACATCCATCTATCCATCCATACAAACATCCATCCACCCTCACAAACTTTCACATTTATAACATTAGTAGGATCATAATATGGATTTAGTGCAAAGCTGTTAATTTCAAATTACAAACAGACACTTATTATTTATATTATTAGCATTGTAAGTCTACACTCTATAGGAAATAGATACATATAATTTATTTTTTATTTTTTATTTTTTTATTTAACAATTTATTGTACACAAGAAACATTTAAAACATTACACATTACATGGAAAGATGACACAAAGGTTTACTACCGTCTGGTAGGGGTCGCGGGTTCGAATCCCGCTAGTTGTAGACAAATTTGACTTATAGTCTACTAGCTTTTGCCCGTGGCTCCGCTTATTTTATTTCCCGAAATTTGACTTATAGTCTACTAGCTTTTGCCCGTGGCTCCGCTTATTTTAATTCCCGTAATTTTTAAAATTCAGATCCAAGGAGAAGTGGGGATAATCAAATAAATTATTAATCATAGTTTATATGAATACTAGCTGACCTGGCAGTTGTATGTACTTTTTAATGCCACATTATAAAAAATAAAAACAAAAAATTTCGTCAAAAAATAAAAATTTAAGGGTGAACAACCCTTATCACATAAGGGTGTGGAAAATAGATAGTAGCCGATTCACAGACCTACTGAATACGTATATAAAATTTGGTAAAAATCGGTTAAGGCGTTTCGGAGGAGTACGGTAACTAACATTGTGACATGGAAATTTTATATATTAGAAGAAGATAGATTTGTTAAGATGGGTTAAAATAATACATTATAACCCACCTCTTGCAGATATGCGATCTTATCCTGGTGCAGTAACGCTTACATCTTATCTTATCTTTGGTCGCCGTGGCTATTTGTTTCATAGTAAAATGCCCCATATCACATGACGTAATATAATCTATACATATAAAATCCTTTGTCCTGAATGACTGACGGATCAACGCACAGCCTAAATCGCTGATCGTGGAGACCTGAAACTTGCAGGGATTGCTCTTTGTAATGCGTAGGGATCCGATAAGAAGGGATTTTTCGAAATTCGACTCCTAAGGGGGTGAAAAGGGGGAAAACAGTTTGTATGGGGCAACGTGATTCCTTGGTCCAATCAACTTCATATTTTGCACAAACATTATGTAACAGAATTGATGAAATTCGTGTATCATAGTTTATTGAAATTCGTTCTCTAACGGGAATAAAAAGGGAAAGAAAGTTGTTTGGGAGCGATTTGCTTTAAAGTTGATATAAATACTCCTTAGTGCTTTTGATTTAAAGCTCCCACTCACAAGCGATCGATCGATTTAGTCTTTACAATTTAAACATTTACTGGATTCGTAGTTGCAAGTAAATCGGTTTAGATAAAAATTAAATATAGTCTGAGATCCTAGGACCACCTTACTATACTTTTTATATGAAATTCGTATATATACGCGTAAATTTTGTTCCAACTTTTGACCCCCACCGCAAAAACTAGCTGGTAGGTCTTACACTAATCATTTTGTGTAATAGTTTGTTGTTAGCAATTTACTTTCAAATACGAATTAATTTCCAATTTGATCGAAGCAATCGATAGCCCGTGAGTGGGGAGCTTTATTTTTATTTTGACAGAATATATTGTCATCATGTTGAAAAATAAATCTGACAAGAATATGCGAAAATTAAAGATGAAAATCTTACTCTTTGA